>CP092886.1:103980646-104012302 GCA_030710605.1 Cordylochernes scorpioides
ACTTCTGTGCCAAAGGGGTAAAAACTAAAGCTAAAAACTATCAAGAAGATATTTTGGAAGTGTACATTTTAAATTGCTATTTATGAGTTCTGTATATGATTCTGGAATTTCAATGTGTCTATTGATGCTTGCGTGTTTTAATGATAAAAAAGCTTCTAAATACAGTCTTTTCTGTTTGTTGTTTATGTTGGTGTAGAAGGTTTTTGGGTTATTTAGGTTGAAGGTGTGACCTGTATTTTGTGTGTGTTGGTATAAAAGGGATTTTTTATCTTTTTTATTTATGGATCTGGTGTGCTCGTTTATCCTGTCTATTACTTGTCTGTTGGTTTCGCCTATGTACATACTATTGCATTGGTTGCATTCTATTGAGTATATTGCTTGACTGTTGTATATTGGTGAGTTATGGCTATTGTTTTTTGTTATGGGATTTCTGACTATTGCGCCTATGTTGGGTGTGTTTTCGTAATATGTTTTTATACCGTATTTTCTAATTTCTCGGGCTATTGTTACGCTATTAGGTGAGTACGGTATGATGCAAATAGATTTATATGTTTGACTATTGTTTGTGTTATTGGGGTTATAAAAATGCCTTAATATGAAATTTTTTGGGTATCCGGCTGTGGTAAGATATTGAATTATATTTTTAGTTTCTATTGCTTTACTTGTGTTGTTGGAGCAATGTGTGTGTATCCGTTTTGTTAGGGTTTTTACTGTGTTGATTTTGTGGCTTAGTGGGCAGTATGACGAATATTGTATGAAATTGGGTTGGAATGTAGGCTTGTAATATACTGTGGAAGTGTACTGTGAGTTGTTTTTAGTGACGAGGATGTCAAGGAATGGTAAGGAATTATTGTTTTCTTTTTCTATGGTAAAGTGTTATTCATTATGGAGGCTATATATTTCAGTTAATATATTATTGATTTTATCTGTTTGGCAAATGCAAAAAATGTCATCTATATATCTTTTCCAGGTTTGTATTATGCCAGGGAAACGACTGATTATTGTTTGGTCTATGTGTCTCATGACTATTTCGGCTAATGGGGACGATAGAGGACTTCCCATAGGGGAGCCATTGGTCTGTTTGCAGTGTTTAGAGTTAAAGGTGAATATGTTTATCTTTAAACTTAGATTTATCAATTTTGTGATTTTGTCGGAGGTGCTATTGTCGATGCCGTGTTGAGAGAGGAGGTTTTTGGTGGATTCGATAATTAAGGGGTAGGGCAAACTGGGGTATAAGTTTACAACGTCGAAAGAAACCATAGTATGATTATCCTTGTAAGGGGTATGCCATATTTCTTGTATAAATGTTGGAATGGAATTAATAGTGGTGTGGTTATTTCTATCTCTGAGTATGGGCGTTAGGAACAAATTTAGGAATTTCGCCAAAGGTGCTGCTGGGGAGAGATAATAGACAACTATTGTCCTTAATGGTATGCCCGGTTTGTGGAGTTTTGGCAATCCGTATATGTATGTTTCGGTGTTCATCTTGGATATGAAGTTCTTAAGTTCTTCATCAGTTATTGTTTTTTGTCTTTGCAGGCTTCTTAGTTCCTTTTTGAATCTGTTGTAAATTTCTGTTTTTTCTAATTCAGAAGTTGGTTCGTAGTATCTATGATCATTCAGGGTGGTGTGCATCTTCTCGATATACTCTGTTGTATCCATAATGACTGCTTGGGCGCCTTTGTCGGATCTAGTTATGACTATTTCGCTTTTATCTCTAAGCCTTCTGGCAATGGTTCTGTTCGCGGGATTTGATTTTGGACAATTTGGGGTCTTGCTCAAATTCCTAAATTTGTTCCTAACGCCCATACTCAGAAATAGCAATAACCACACCACCATTAATTCCATTCCAACATTTATACAAGAAATATGGCGTACCCCTTACAAGGATAATCATACTATGGTTTCTTTCGACGATTATTTTTTTGTGTTTTGATAGCTATCTTTGTACAGAATATTTACTTTTTTAATAAACCATCATCTTTATTTTTAAATTTATTTTTTTTAACTTGCTTTTCTGTCTGTCCACAAATCTTGTAATCAATTTTTAATATACAGTCAAACCTCTTTAATTCAACACCCAAGGGAACAGAGCTTTCAGTTGTATTAAAGGAAGTGTTGAATTAAAGTTAGAGATGATTAGCAAATCATCTCTAATTATTATTAATAGGCTAATCCCTTAATAGAATGTTCAAATCAATAAAACTCATCCCTCAAGCTTATTGATTTGAACAAAAATCATCTCTAACTCGCCAAAATAATATATTGATGAGACAAAGGCGGGGATGCGATGCTCAGATGGTTTATTTGGTGCAGTGCTGGATTCGTGGTCCGGTCCAGGAAGGTCATGATGTTCGGGGTCTCGCCGGACTGGTTGTAGGAGGGGATGGAGCTGTAGCTAAGGCAGGACATGTTAAACAATTCCGTCACAGTGTATTCCGATCGAGAGACTTAAGATAACGGCACATTGTATTTAAAACATTGCCGTGAAATGGTGGTCAATGGTTAAATACAATTTATACCCGTCATCTCTGTGGTGCCCTTTCTCTGATTAATAATAAAAAATAAAAGAATAAAAAATAATAATTTGTACTGCTACTTGTTGACACACAACAATATTAAAAAAAAAAGCTTTGTAATAAAAATTAATAATATTAATTGAAATCATTGTACTTTCTTATATATTTTTTTTCATTTTCATGCTTAACTTTCAGTGTCAAGGAAAAAATGGCATTAATACATATTTTGAAGACATAATTGCAAATACAGTAGAACTTGGATAATTCGAACTTCTTTAATTCGAAAACCTCTTTAATTCGAATATTTATCTTGGTCCCTAGAATTTCCTATATATAGAATTTCCGTTTTTAATTCGAATTTTTGGATAATTCGAATTTTTTTATGGTCCCTTGGGGTTTGAATTATCCAAGTTCGACTGTATTTTAATCAAATTGAATAATAACAGTTGAAAAGGTAATGAATATGGAAAATAAAATTAAAATTTTTAAAATATTATTTAAAAAGAATCATAAAGATCTTTTAAAGAAGTCCTTTATGGATGTCTATTTTTGCACTGAAATCCTATTCAGGGTGCATTCCAGCTATCTATTTTCAAAAGACATACATGTATTTCCCCCTCCCCCCTGTAAATATCTTTTAAATATCAAAGAGTTTTTTTGTATTAAAGTCTATTTCTTATAAAATATGTTTTTCCCACATAAATAATCTGGCCTACTGACCACGCTTCTGATCTTTTTTTGGCAGAACATGATTCCAGAGTTGCATGGTCCACTAGGCGTATAAAAATTGAGTTCATAAAAAAAAAAAATTGTGCCTCATCATAAATAAAAAATTGTTCCAAAAATGCAATTTTCATTTTAATATAATCCATAGAGTTCGAATAATAATTAATATTTAAAAATCATATTTAAAAAAAAAAGTTTTATTTTTATAAATTTTGTCCAATTTTTTATTGAGATCGTGCAAAATACAAATTCACTCCACATACTATATAGACAGTGAGTAGAGAATAAAAGGTAAAATAAAAGGTAAATATTATCAGATAAGCTATATTTACACATTTCTATAATATTCATTTTAAGATAAAAAGATAAAAGTTACTGCCAATTGCTTTTGAAGCAGTCTTCACACAAAGAACCATTTGACATCAATTATATACTTTATATCATCTAACAAACTGTTTTAATGTCCATCCATACAGAGAGCAAAACAACAACTGACTCACCCGTGCAGCCAAGTCCACGCTCCGCTGCGTCACGTGGGAAAACATAGGTACATGTTTTCTTACATGTTCTCAGCACATCCCCCTTTTTAAGACTTGAAATATATATATACATTACAAACTTTAAATGCATAATATAATTAATAATGAAGGCGATCCACAGGTTTAACAATTCGTCCACTCCGGGTTCTTATCTGGCCGTCTTCTGAGTCGTTAGAGGGATAATCCACAACTGGGGTCTTTTCATTTTCAACCAGTTCCTCCCCCGAAAAGGTCGGCGTCGATAGGTCGGCTGGATATTGCACTGCATATCCTTTTCGTAGATGGAACCTGTCTCGACGTAAAGTCCCAACTGGAGTATCAACCATATACGACCTTGGTGTCGATGCTTTCTTCTTTACAATCCCCCAGGTTCGCATATCTGTAATCCAAACCGTGTCACCTTCGGATAGATCCTCCATGTCCGTAGCTCCGCAGCGTCGATCATATCTGGATTTCATATCCTTTCTCCTTCTCCCCTCCTTTCTTTTCAGGGTCTGAGAGTCCACCAACTTTGGATTAAGATATCCTGGTGCAATTGGCAAGGTCGTTCGGAGTTTACGTCCCAGATGGTTCACCATGCCAAAAAATCTTCTTACGCCATGAACATCTGTCGGAGCAGGCATCCTCGCCACCGCTTCGATTTTCGCTGGATCTGGTCGAATACCGTCTTCATCCAGTATGTGCCCAAGAAAATTAATTCTCGGCACGCCGAAGACACACTTGGCCTTGTTTAGTGTAACTTTCGCCTCTTTCAGTTTTCGGAGCACTAAACGAAGAATTCGATCGTGAGTCTTGGAGTCGGAGGCAAATATCAGGATATCGTCCAGGTAACACATTACACCGTCCATGCCTTGCAAGATTATTGACATAACTTTCTGAAAATACTCTGGGGCGAGTGAGATTCCAAATGGCATTCTGCAGTATTTAATCTCCCAAAAGGAGTGATGAAGGTCGTTAAATGCTGGCAGTCCGGGCTCAACGGAATCTGGTGAAAGCCACTGTTCGCGTCCAGTTTCGAAAAGAATCTTGCTTCCCCCAGTTGCCCCAGCATGTGCTCCACCACTGGCATGGGATGCACTTCGCGCTGTACATGTTCGTTCAGCCTTGAGAGATCCACACAGAGTCGTATGTCGCCATTCGGTTTACCAGCAATCACAGTCGGTGCACACCATTCAGTCGCAACGTTAACTTGTGCTATGATTCCCGCCTTCTCGAGCTCTTCCAATCTTGTTCTGAGCTTTTCCATCAAAGGTATTGGTACCCGCCGAGGAGTATGCACAGCATATGGTTTTGCTCCAGGTTTCAATTTGATTTCGTAAGGGTTTCCGATCTGTCCCAGTCCTTCAAATACTTCAGGGAATTCCTTGATTGGGTTAATTCTCGTCGCAACCACTTCAATCCGCCTCGCCAGGTTCAAGAGCTCACATGCCCGGCGACTCAGAAGAGGTTCACTCAAACGACGAATGACATAAATCTTCTCCTTGATTTCATAATTGCCATTTCGCAGCGTTGATATAAACATACCCACAGTCTGAAGTTCGGAAAATTCAGCAGCTCTAAGGTTGATATCACTTTTCACTAGTCGTTGCTGTCCCATTATCTTCTTGAAGAGACACAGAGGAACACATGTAACATCCGCCTGGGAGTCGAGCTTGAACTTCACCTTTTTCCCGTTCACTTGGATTTCTGCTGTCCATCGCCTCCTGCACTCGCCTTCATCATCATCGAGATTAGATGAATCCTCCACAGCTGAGACCTCCAGGAGAAAACCAATTTTTTTCTTCATCAAGTTCAGAAACAGCTTTGACTTCCGCAGTCTTCGCCTGCTTACCTGGGCAGCAATTTGCAAAATGGCCAGTTTTTGAACACAGGTTACATTTCTGTCCTTCAGCACGGCAAGCCTGTCCTTCCTTGTGGGTGAAACCTCCGCACTTTGGACATCGTGATCTTGTTTTGGCTGACTTCTCCTTCTTCCCCGAAGGCTGCTGTTGTTGTTTCGGTGATTGTTTCTTCGAGTTGAACTTCACCTGATTGACCTTTTGGCTTGTTGAGGGACGCTGCAGGTCGACTTGCTGCTGTCGAACGGCTTCCTGCTGTCGAACCATTTTCACCGCCTTTTCCAAAGTTAGTTCGCTGTCCAACTGCATTCTTTCAGATAAAGCTTTGTCCCTCACTCCAACCACTATTCGGTCACGGATCAACTGCTCATGAAGACCCTCAAATTCGCAACTATCAGCCAATTTGTACAATGAAGTGATGAATTCGTCCACTGGCTCCCGATCCTCTTGGATTCTTGAATTAAATTTCGCACGTTCGTAGATAATATTCTTTCTGACACAGAAGTGGCTGTCGAAAGCCTTGAGGACGGAATCAATTTTCGTTGCCTCTTCCTGCTTTTCGAACTTGAAGGTCCTGAATATTGTTGCACCAGGTTGCGGCTTGGCAGACTCTTCAGCCTTGATTCTCTCCTGTGCTGGGTCTTGCATCTTACCAGAGCGTGTTTCAACCATCCTACAAATTTATAAAAGGGAATAATGAGATAAGTCTACTCTATGTAGCCACCAGAATCCTTTTTTATTTTCTCACATCAAAGAGAGCAGTGAAGTCACAGTGTACCTAAATACAAATGATGATAATCTCAAAATAATCTGTTTTAAATAAATATCATAGAATATAAAAATAAATAAATATATAATTTAAATTTCAAATATATTAAAAATAATATAATAAATACGCCATTAATCATGATGTAACACTTCCCCCTCTCCAGAGGTCGTCACGTCCTCGTGAGTTACCTCATCAATTCTCTCAAAATAGGGTTTGAGTCTTGAGACATGGACAATCAATGGGTCTTGGCCAGGATTATCTTTCGGCTCAATTAAGTAATTTACGTTAGACAGCTTCTTTATTATTCGATATGGGCTAAAATATCTTCTCAATAGTTTTTCGCATTTTCCGATTTTCCTGACTGGTGTCCAAACTGCCACTAAATGTCCTGGTTCATAGATTTTCTCATTGTGTTTTTTGTCATAGTTTCTTTTCATTCTTTCCTGAGTCTTCTCTGTGTTGTTAATGACTACCTGTCTCGTCCTTGCTATTTTATCTAAGTAGTTTTCTATATATTCGTCGTAATCGTCCATGTTACTGTCCGTTGGGATATTCTCGTCGTCTAAGAGGGACATGGGTTCCCTTCCAAACAACAGGAAAAATGGAGAGTAGCCTGTGGTTTCTTGAATCGTGGTATTATACGCGTGGGTGATAAAAGGGAGGATTTCATCCCAGTTCTTTTGGTCTGTGTTCACATACATGCTGATCATATTGATTAAAGTTCTATTTAGCCGTTCCGTTAGTCCGTTAGTCTGGGGGTGGTAGCTCGTTGTGAAGCAGTGTTTCACTTTGCACATTTTCATTACCTCCTTCATCAAATTGCTAGTGAATTGTGAACCTCTATCGCTAATGAGAAATCTTGGGGCCCCGTGACGTAAAATAATATGTTCGATTAAAAATGTAGAGACTTCTTTCACGGTTGCTTCTGATACTGCCTTTGTTTCAGCATACTTGGTATAATAATCAGTCAACACAATTATCCACTTCCTTCTTCTTTTCGTTGATGGCAAGGGGCCAACAAAGTCAATTCCGATTCTTTCAAAAGGGTAGTTAGCTGGGGGAATAGGTTGTAGAAGTCCAGAAGGCAAGTGATTTGAACCTTTCCGACTTTGGCAAAGATGGCACGTCTTTACAAATTATGAAACATCTTTCAACATGGAAGGCCAATAGTATTTATTCTTCAATCGGTAAGTGGTTCTGGCGACGCCCAGATGGCCATTCAGCATATGGTTGTGGTATTCACTCATGACTTCCTTCCTTCTCTTCTTTGGCACTACCAGCAACCATGCCCTACCTTCAGGATTTGGATTTTTCTTGTAGAGACACCCATTTTCTTCTTTGAAGTTCTGTGTAATTGAACGCTTGTTTCCACTAAGGTTCTCCTTAATATTCTCAATAAAATCATCCTTTTCGTCTATTATTTGATTCAGAAATAGTCTTTCATAATCTTCGTCCCATTCGTTTTCAGGTAAGGGTCCTCTAGATAGACCATCAGCGTCCAGATGTTTTTTACCCGATTTATGTATGATTTCGAAATTATATTCCTGAATCTTCAGTGCCCATCGTGCTAATCGGCCGGTCGGATCTTTCAGATTCTTAAGCCAGCATAGTGCGTGATGATCAGTTACGATTTTGAAGTGCCTTCCATATAGGTAGGGTCGTAACTTGGACATTGACCACACAACAGCTAGACATTCTTTTTCGGTATTTGAATAATTTTGCTCAGGTTTGCTCAGTGTTCGACTTAAATATGAGATAACTTTTTCTTTATCGCCGAACTTTTGGACTAATGTTGCACCCAGGCCGATGTTAGATGCGTCAGTATGAATGCAAGTAATTGCATTCGGGTCAAAGTGCCCTAAGATTGGAGGATTTATCAATGCTACTTTAAGGGTTTGAAATGCTTTCTCTTGATTTTCTGTCCAGGTAAAAGGTACATTCTTTTTTATAAGACTGGTTAATGGATCGGCAATTTTTGAAAAACCTTTGATAAATTTTCTATAATATGAGCACATTCCTAAAAATGATTGAACTTCTTTTATCTTTTTGGGCCGAGGAAATCTCTAATAGCCTTGATATTATGCTCCGCTGGTTTTATACCATGTTGATTAGTTATATGGCCAAGAATCTCCAGTTCTTCGAAAGCAAATTGGCATTTTTTGTTGTTCAATTTTAAATTAGCCTCGCGAAAACATTTTAAAACAGCTTCTATTCTTTTGAGATGTGTTGAAAAATCCGAGCTATAAATGATTACGTCATCTAGATAACATAAGCAAATTTGCCATCTAAGATTACCAAGCATATTTTCCATGTTCCTCTCAAATGTAGCAGGGGCATTGCATAGACCAAAGGGCATTACGTTGAACTCATATAGGCCATGTGCTGTAGTGAAGGCTGTCTTTTCTTTATCTTTCTCCTCAACCTCTACTTGCCAATATCCTGATTTAAGGTCAATTGCTGAAAAGTATTTGGATCCTTGAAGTGTATCCAATACTTCATCAATTCTGGGAATTGGGTAAACATCCTTCACTGTTACATCATTCAATTTTCTGTAGTCAACGCAAAATCTGTACTTACCATCTCGCTTCTTGACCAAGATTACAGGGAAGGACCATGGACTCGAGGATGGTCTAATTATGCCGTCTCTGAGCATTTCATCAATTTGTTCTTTTATGATTTCTCGCTCTTTCGCGCTCACCCTATACGGCTTGTGTTTGATCGGTTTCGCGCCTTCTGTAT
This sequence comes from Cordylochernes scorpioides, assembly GCA_030710605.1. Lineage (NCBI taxonomy): Eukaryota > Metazoa > Arthropoda > Arachnida > Pseudoscorpiones > Chernetidae > Cordylochernes > Cordylochernes scorpioides. The sequence continues at coordinate 103,989,777 of CP092886.1, forward strand.
CGATCCGATGTTTCGCTAAGTTGGATCTTCCTAATCCCGACGAAAACAAATCCTCGTACCTTTCCAAAACTTGTTTCAATTGCTCCTTTTCCGTATATGCTAAATTTTCGTTTATCTGAAATTGGGGTTCTTCATGCTCTTTTTGTTCACTTTCTTCTATAAGATTCACTTCGGCTGGCTGGCTTCCAAAGCACAATGTTTGGTTTTTTAATATTTTTAATGGTCGAGGGTAAGGGTTTGTTATCCAGATATATGTTTCCTTATTCACAACATTTATTAAGCTTCTCGCTAGTCGAAGTCCATTTGTTTGAAACATTTTATGGTTCTCCTCGATGATGTATTCGCCATCCTCTGCTTCTACAAATGCATTAATCAATTTAATAGAAAGTTCTGGTATAATGGCATCCTTTGCACTTTTTATTTTCTTCTGTTGATATTTGATTATGTCACGATTTTGATTATTTCACGCTGACAATCAATTTTTGCGTTCATTTTCTTAAGAAAATCACGTCCAAGTATAAATATTCGCAAATGTGTTCTCATTATCACAAATTGATGTGTAATTGTTTTGTCATCAAATTTTATATTTTAAATAATATTTCCTACGATATCTGATTCTTTGCCATCGGGTCCGGAGCACATTTTATCAGGATTTATTATTTCAAGACCTGTGTTAAGAGCTGTACTAAGGTCGACCACTGAAAGATCGGCGCCTGTATCAATCAAAGCTTCGCAGATACCGATTCTATCCACGTTAATGTTCATTTTATATTTGGGGTCTTACTTTTTAATTCCATTTATGGTCGACTTGCTTTGATTGACGGACTCAGGCGCGATGTTTAGTTTAAATCTTCTAATGCCGCATATCTATTCCTTGTAGGGATACTCGAGTACGGGCTATTACTTACGTCAGAGTAGAACAGAGGTCTCGACTTCTGAGTTCCATTATTCATTCGGATTTCTTCTTCGACCTTGTCTTGTGTAACTATGGGGTCCTCTTCCACAATTCTTACAAACCTGACTCTGCAATACCGCGCTACGTGTCCTGGCTTGTTACACTTGAAACATATTGGTCTCCCGTCTTCTGTCCTATTCCTATTTGAATTTGGATTCTTATTGTATGTTTTACTTGGGTAGACCGGTTTTGGCTCAGGATTGGGAGTGTGAGATCGTCTAGGGGCAGATACCTGGGGCAGAGGCTTGTTCTGGTAATACCTCGGAGTGGGGGCCTGGGGCTTGGAGGTGTTCTGGTAGTACCTCGGAGCGGGGGGCTGGGGCTTGGAGGTGTTCTGATATGGTCTTCTGAACGACGTAGCATTCTTCCATTGCTCTTGATGATGGGGACGAGGAGAGCGTGGTCCATTATAAAGAGCTTTTGATTTTTCTGCACGTTCTTGGTAATTCTTTTCGAACAAATCCAGCTTTTTACAAATTTCTAGAAGTTCATTGGTATTTTTAGGAGGGTTTAGGTGAAGGGCAAAAGAGTATTCTTTCTTTAACCCTCCAATAACCCAGTTTATTTTAGTCTCTTCTTCCATTTGGGGGTCGACCTTGTTGCACAGTACAAGGATATCCTCTGCGAACCTGATTGCAGGTTCATTCCACTGTTGTATCCTGTTTAATCTCATCCTCATTTCTTCTTTGTTGGCGTCTGAGGCAAAATCCTCAATTAGGCGGCTCTTGAAATTTTCCCAGCTGGTGAAACTTACTTTGTGTAGGTTCAGCCAGGTTTTGGCGCTACCAATCATATTCATGGCAGCATAACGGGAGATAATGTAGTCTGCCCAATGGTACAGGAAGCCAATTTCTTCAAGAGATTCAATCCATGGGCGAGGGTCTTCTGTTCCATCATACTTGGGGATGTCGATGTTGGGATTCAGGACAACTGGGTCGGAACTAGCATCTCTACCAATTGTTGCACCAGGTTGCGGCTTGGCAGACTCTTCAGCCTTGATTCTCTCCTGTGCTGGGTCTTGCATCTTACCAGAGCGTGTTTCAACCATCCTACAAATTTATAAAAGGGAATAATGAGATAAGTCTACTCTATGTAGCCACCAGAATCCTTTTTTTATTTTCTCACATCAAAGAGAGCAGTGAAGTCACAGTGTACCTAAATACAAATGATGATAATCTAAAAATAATCTGTTTTAAATAAATATCATAGAATATAAAAATAAATAAATATATAATTTAAATTTCAAATATATTAAAAATAATATAATAAATACGCCATTAATCATGATGTAACAATATATCATCCGCGCGGTCGCCCATCAAGTACATGAACAAATCGATCTTGTCCGCCTCCTCTTTCTTCTTCATGCCACTGACCACGAGGTATCGTTCGAATCTCTACCTCCATTTGGGCCATTCGTTGGGAGTCGAGAAGTCGAAAGTTTCTGGAGGTTGAATCTGAGCCATGTTGAATTATCTTCCAAGGTACACAAAAATCGATATTTTGCAATATACGGGTTCGTATTTTATCCGGTTATCGCTGCCACCATGTTTTAATGTCCATCCATACAGAGAGCAAAACAACAACTGACTCACCCGTGCAGCCAAGGCCACGCTCCGCTGCGTCACGTGGGAAAACATAGGTACATGTTTTCTTACATGCTCTCAGCACACAAACTTTAAGATTATAAGTAATATTAATTGGTAAATGTATTAGGTACAGTTTACATCTGAAAAAGGCGATAGGAAAGTGATTTTTAAAAAAGCGCACGAACAAAGAAAAATGAACAAACATGGAAGAAGATAGGCTGGCAATAGGGACGGCTAAAACGGTGATTGCATTTAACATTTTACAGGTACATTGGGTCTGCTGACATCCCCCCCACTGATAGATAGGCACAATGGTATGGGACAAGAATCTGGTAGATACGTACGGCTTTGCATGGGCCGGCAGCAATTTTATATTTATTTTTAGAAATTGGGGACACAAATTCACATTCTTTGGGTCCAAAGTGTTAAACTAACACGTAAATGGAATATTGAAATAAAATATAATCATCATTGGGGCAGCCTTATAATTTTTTTTTTTTTTGCTTATCCCTAGTACACGTGGTACAGGCCATGATAATCATGGTGGGTAGAAGTAGACGACTGCTTTTACTGTAAGTGCACCACATGTCTACACATTGTGAAAAGCAGTTCAACTTTGCACTTACAAATGTGCCAGAGCCCCATTTGGTTACTTGCACTCGCTGGTAGGGTTGGACTTTTGCAAGAATCGGGGGCCATTGGAGCATTTTTTTAATCAGAAAAAGTGCCCAAGGTGAGAATCGAACCCGAGTCGTAGCGGTCGACGACCAATGGTTTAGATCATCCTTCCACCGAGCCCCTCAGCCATATAATGATTTAAAAGAAAATATCTATATATTGAAAAATAACTAAAATATTTCTATATGTTGAAAATTAAAAAGAAAATAATATTATTAATCTCAAAGCATACAATGTGTAAATTCCAGTAAAAAAAAAAAGATAACACTCACGACATTGCGCAACGGCACTGCAAAGAGAAACTTAAACCACCCAGAAACCAAAAGTGCGCAGGCACGATCCTATCGGCGGCCGCTGACTGCCGCTGCTGCAATACCATTTTAGCAGTCAAGTTGAGGGCAAAAAAAAAACAATTAACTGTCGAAATTTGAATTTTAAAATGATCAAACTATCAGAAGTGTCGTATTATCAATATTGTCAAATTACGGTTTGTTATTTGATAGGCTGGAGGTCGGGACATCAGAACATGGTCGAATTAATGTAAAGTGTCGAATTGGCACGTGTTGAATTAATAGTTATACTGTACTTACAGAGCACCTAGAAGTATGAAATTTAGTATAATTGTCAAACCTGATAGCAATGCAAATTTATAAAATTTTAGACTTCCGAATTGTCGGGAATTGGCTAAATTTCTCTTTTTCTTTAAAATATTGTAATAAATTTTAATATACAGTTAAACCTGTCTATAGCGCCCCCTCTAAATAGCATCTTCCTCTCTATAGCGCCCAATTTTAAACATTAAAATGTAAACATTTTACATTAAAAGTGACCTGTCTATAGCACCCTATTTTGGTGAGTCCCAAGAGGGGGCGTTATAGACAGGTTTAACTGTACTTTTTCTGACCATGTAGAAGACTGGTATTTAATAGACTATTCCAATCCAACTAACATTGTAAGTGTACAAAATTTCTGAATTCTATGTGGCCATGAGGGTCATGAATAGACAAGAGATTTCCTTTCAAATAAACAAAAAAGGCCCAGCTGTTTCTTTGGCGAAATGAGCAGCTAGAGTTACATAAAAATGTGATCGGGCCTAGAAATATTTCTATATTTCCTTTAATTTTTGTGATCAAATTTCAATATACTGTTGTGTGTCAACAAGTAGACGACGATGGTACACGGGAGCAGTACAAATTATTTAATTTTTTAAATTTTAATTAATTACTTATCAGAGAAACGGCACCACAGAGAGGACGGGGTTAAATTGTATTTGACCATTGACCACCGTTTCGCGGCAATGCGTTAAATACAACATGCTGTTATCTTTAGTCTCTCGATCGGAATACACTGTGACAGAATTGTTTAACATGTCCTGCCTTAGCTACAGCTCCATCCCCTCCTACGACCGGCTCGGCGAGGCCCCGAATATCATGACCTTCCTGGACCGGACCACAAGTCCAGCACCAAATAAACTATCTGAGCATCACATCCCCGCCTTTGTTTCATCAATACTTTCAGACCACATAGAAGTCTGAATTTTTTACACTTGCTCGATCCTGCTAACAATGCAAATCTACAAAATATAACACTTCTGGGTTGTCGGGCTTGGACTAATTTCTAAATTTCTTTTCAAATTTTGTGATTAATTAATATACTTTCAGACCAAATAGAAGTCGAAAATTTTATACAATCAAGATAATAACACAAGTGCACAAAATATCAGACTTCTAGGTGGCAGCGATGGTCTGGAATAGACTATAGAATAGAATTTGTATATATACCAAACTGAGAAAAGAGGAGCAGCCATTTGTGGCATAATGAGCATCTTGTATTCTGTAAAAATAAATTGGTAGTATGAACTAAAGCACTAAATTATTGGGAAGATTTTTGCAAGAGAAATATACAGTAGAACCTCCCTTTAGCAGACACCTTTCCACAAAGGACAGTTTTCATTTGCAAAATTACTATTTTTACAATTTAGCAACTCTCCGGTAAGAGAACACCTCTCCCTAAAGGACACTTTGGCTCTGCAATTAGGTATCCTTTACAGGGAGGTAGTTCTACTGTATAATCATTTAAAATAATTAGAATACAAATTTTCAAACAATTTTCTAAATTAAATAATTAATTTAAAAAAGGGGGGGGGAGTTTAAAAAAGTATTTTATATTAATATGCACTAAAAAGGAAAAAAATAAATATTTCAACTTTTGCCAGTGAACCTTTGGATCTATTTAAGTCGAAATAAAAGTGGTGGGAGACAATTATCAAGAATTTCGAACTTAATGTTGTGAGTTAATACAGTCGAACCTCTTTAATTCAACACCCCAAGGGATCAGAGCTTTCGGTTGAATTAAAGGAAGTGTTGAATTAAGGTTAGATATGATTAGCTAATCATCTAACTCACTAAAATAATATTTTTTAAAAATTGCTTTGTAATATAAATTAATGATATTAATTGAAACAATTGTATGTACTTTTTTGTATTTATTTTTGTTATTTTCATGATTAATTTTTAGTATCAGGGACAAAATTTTTGAAACATAAATAATTACAAATACTATTTTATTCTAATTGAAGAGTATAGCAGTTTAAAGGAAATAAATAAGGAAAATAAAAAGAAATATTAAAAATATAATTTAAAAATAATCATGAAGATTTTTTTTTTAAATTCCTTTTTAGATGTCTGTTTTTGCACTGAAATCCTATTCAGGATGTATTCCAGATGGTCTATTTAAAAAAAAAACATGCATGTCTTTCTTCCTCTGGAATGTGTTTTAAATAACAAAGTGTTTTATTGTAATAAAGGCATATACTGTTGCTGCAGGTGTTTTTGATTTTGTGTTTAAATCTTTTATAATAACACAGAAATGGAATATTGAAATAAAATGTTATCATAATCATCGTGGCTACATATTTTATGAAGATTTATTTATTTGAAAGGAAATTATATTAGTAAATTTAAAATAACTAAAATATTTCAATTCTGAAAATTAAAAAGAAAATAATATTAATTAGCACACGAAGCCTAAATTCCAGCGTAAAAAAAAAACAACAAAACAATAACACTCGCGACATTGCGCAACAGGACTGCAAAGTGAAACTGAAACCAAAAGTGCGTGGCTCGATTCTATCTTGCCACCGCCCTAATACCTTTTTAGCGGTAAAGTTGTATGTAAAAAAACATTCATCTGTCAAAATTCGAATTTTAAAATGGTCGAATTATTGGAACTTTCGTATTATCGATATTGTCGAATTACGGTTTGTTATTTGATAGGCCGGAGGACGGGACATCAGAATATGGTCGAATTAAGGTAGAGTGTCGAATTTGCGTGTGTCGAATTAATGAGGTTATACTGTATTACTGTATAAGGCAACTGATTAGAAAGTTTTTATGTCTCACTAAATAATTAACATCTTCCTTCAATATACAATGATCACCCCCTGCTGCTTTTATTTTGACTCATATTGACCTAATTGTTTATTGGTAGACTTGAAATAATTTTATTTTATCCTTTTTAGTACAGTTTAATGAGGACTTATTTAAAAGCAATTTCTTTTATTAATTAATCATTTTTTACTCTATTTTTTTTCAACCTAACATGTAGAAGCACTTATAAATTCAGCATCATACTGTTGAATATGAATTTTGAAAGAAAAGTATTTTCTCCTGAGGGGTGCAGGGGAAGAAAGTTGGACTTGAGTTCTGCAATGTGATTGGAGCAAGTTTCTCAAAGACTACTGATGATTTTTGCTGTGCTGGCCTAAATTCCCATAATTTTGGATAAGTTGCTTTTAATTACATTAATTCAGGATGGGTTGGCACTTATAAGAGTTTGGTATGTTGTGCATAAGATATTCCCGATATATCAGTCTCTTTTTAGCTTGTGGTGCCAATGTTTTTAACACTTTGTAGCCGAAGGACTCAAATTCTCATCCTTACCTAATCGGACGTCAAGCACGAAGGATGCGAATTTGCATCCCCGATTTTAAAAAAATAATATAAAATTACCGGCGGCAGATACAAATTCGCGTCTACCGGGATCTTGTTCCATACCTTCTTGCCTATCTATCAGTGGGTTGGGGGGATGTCAGCTGACCCAATGTACATGTAAAACATCATGTGGGACCACCATTCCAGCAGCCCCTATTGCCTGCTTATCTTTTTTCCTTGTTTGATAAAGCACAATTTGGATTATAGATTATAATACAAGAAAATAAGAACTAATCCAAATAATTTAATAGTGTGTGATTTTTCGGCAACAGCATTGTCACCATCATCAGACAAAAGAATAAATGAGAAAAAATATCACAGCAAGTTCTTAAATAGTGCTGTTATCAAGTGTTTAAACAAGATAACAGATAAGGAAAAATAGTTTTTTAAGACAACTTGACAAAAAAATCCACCTTTAATTCTAAGAAGAATATTTTAAATTGTCTTAAAACTATTTTTCCTTATCTGTTATTGTTGGACACCAGCCAGCAGCCGCTGCTCAAGTATAACACGTGACCGGAAGGATGACGTCGCCCCCCCCCCCCCTCCAACTGACTGTAAAGTTTAGCCTGACAACGCTGTTGCTTGTTTACCGGAGGATGTAGCCTCTTTGTTTCTCTCTTTCCTTTTTAATCTTTATATAACCTATGCTTTAATAAATTAGTTAGTGCAAGGCTCTTGTCCTAAGTGTAACCAAGTACCTTGTCTACACCCCTACAAGAGTTATCTTGTTTAAACACTTGATAACAGTACTATTTAAAATGTAAAACTGTTTTACAGAGAGAGAGATATGCCTTTAATTATATTTTTTAAAAATCCTCTTTTAATTCTAAGAAGAATATTTCAAGTAAAAAAACTATTTTTCCTTATCTGTTATCTTGTTTAAACACTTGATAACAGTACATAACAGATGAGGAGTAGACCTCTTCAAAAATCCTGACTTCAACTGACCCAGTTGATAGACCTCAGTAAGGGTCTTAAGCAAGGGTTTAAGTTGTCTTAAAACTATTTTTCCTTATCTGTTATCTTGTTTAAACACTTGATAACAGTACTATTTAAAATGTAAAACTGTTTTACAGAGAGAGATATGCCTTTAATTATACACTGCGTGACATTGAAAATGGAACACCAAGAAATAGTGGCCAGAAAGTGATGAAACTCGGCAGACAGAGAGAGACAGGGACGAACAATAAGTGATCTTTATTTCAAAATGATGGTCATAATACAGAGAGCGAGAACGGCGTCGGCTTAGTAGCAAGTAGGACCACCGCGGACGGCGATGCACGCAGCAACACGTCTAGGTAGAGAGTCAATCAGAGTACAGATGGCGTCCTGAGGGATGGCTCTCCATTCCCTCTCAACCATTTGCCACAGTTCGTCTTCTGAACGCGGCTGTGGCAAGGCATGCAAACGGCGTCCAATGATGTCCCAGACGTGCTCGATTGGTGAGAGATCAGGAGAGTACGGTGGCCAGGGAAGCATCTGTACATCTTGCAGAGCTTGTTGGCTAATGCGAGCAGTGTGCGGTCGGGCGTTATCCTGCTGATAAAGGGCATTGGGTACCCCCTGAAGGTAGGGGAGTGTCACCGGTCGCAGCACATCATCAACGTATCGTTGGGCCGTCATAGTGCCCTGAATACGAAGTAAAGGTGACCTGGAATCATACGCGATTGCACCCCAAACCATGATTCCACGTTGTCGCACGGTGGGGCGTTCCACAATTGCTGCCGGATTGGACCTTTCTCCACGTCGACGCCACACGCGTACACGGCGACTATCACTGGACAAGCAGAAACGAGACTCATCTGAGAACACGACCCTGTGCCATTCCGTCATCCACGTCGATCTAGCCCGACACCATTCCAAACGTTGGCGCCTATTCGGTGGGGTCAATGGCAGTCTTCTTAGCGGACGGCATGAGTGCAAGCCATTAGCAACAAATCGACGGGAAATGGTTCTGGTCGAGATGGAATGATCTAGGGTGTCTTGCACATGTTGCAGGATGGCGGTACAAGTGGCTTGTGGGGCCGCCACTGCTTGTCGAAGGATACGCCGATCCACACGTGCTGACGTCACTCTGGTTGCACCGGCATTCCTATAAATTGCCACATTTCCTTGTTCCAACCATCTTCTCCACAGTCGGTGCACCGTGGACGCACCAAGGTGTGTATCAGCTGCGATTTGACGTATGGACCAACCTGCCCTTTTCAGTCCGATCACCATGCCCCTCGTAAAAGCGTCTGTCTGCTTGAACTGCCTCCGTTTACGATGACCTGGCATTCTCTGTTATTACACGTGTCTTTTGACACAAGAACAAAATTTCTACAATGATTTTCCTTGAAGAAATAACGACACGAATACTGTCCTTTCTGCAAGTTCCTTCCCTTATATCTTACTCCATGTGCGCACGAGAGCTGCGCATTTTACATCATTTGCATTACTCGGTTAGGCGCGTCTACCCTGAAATTTGCATAATTTTCTGGCCACTATTTCTTGGTGTTCCATTTTCAATGTCACGCAGTGTATTTTTAAAAAATCTTCTTTTAATTCTAAGAAGAATATTTCAAGTAAAAAAAACTATTTTTCCTTATCTGTTATCTTGTTTAAACACTTGATAACAGTACATAACAGATGAGGAGTAGACCTCTTTAAAAATCCTGACTTCAACTGACCCAGTTGATCTACCTTGTCTACACCCCTACAAGAAAAGATTATGAGACTGATTGGAGCTGCCTGAAGCATTGAACGGTAAGCCTATTTTTGTTCTCTCTCCCCCCCCCCTTCAGTGGACGCCATCTTATAATGGAAGCTAACGAAAGTTTAACGAAAATTACCAAGCTAAATGGATTAAACTATTCCTCATGGAGCTTCCAAATTAAGCTCATTCTGATGGACAATGACTTATGGTCAATTGTTGACCCAGGCGAAGTCAAAACCGAGGGAGGGGATGTTGGTCTAATCAACAAATTTAATACGAGGCAGAATAAGGCTTTAGCAAAGATATGTCTCTCTATTGGTGAGGAGCAGCAAAACCATATCAGACATCTAAATTCCCCCAAAGAAGTTTGGGATGAATTACAAAGACTTTAAGCACCCAGGGATAGCAAACACAGAATTCTCCAACTGCGTCGAAAGTTGTACTCCCAGAAATTCTGTCAACATGCGAACATGAATGCCTATTTGGGAAGCATAAATCTAATAGTGAGTGAACTCACAGGTGTAGGGGATAAAATTGAAGACGGTGATCTAAGCATGCTAATTCTTTGTGGAATTCCCGAGGACTGGGATAATGTTATATCAACAATGTGTAACTTACCAGAGTCAGAGTTCACCAGTGCCAACATCAGACGTAAATTGTTAGCTGAGGCAGAGCGCCGGTATGCTACAACAAATGAAGGGATGGGTGCACTGTCAGTCAGGAACTCTAACAAGAAACAATTCCCTCATGAACATCAAGGTTCTAAAACTGTTAGAAAATGTTTCGGATGTGGGAAAACAGGGCATATTGCACGGGACTGTTTCAAACTGAAAAAGAATAACGGTAAACAACAGGAAAAGGGAGCGATACATCAACATCACGAAGCAAAGAACTTGAATGTGATGTATAATGCAGCAGTTGTATCAGAAGAGGATACGTGGGTAATTGACTCAGGTGCCACGCATCATATGACTCCGAACAGAAGGTATTTTTCCACGTTGAATGACGAGAATGTAGGACAAGTGACCACCATTGATGGTACATCACATTCAAACATAGGAAGAGGTAATGCTCAAGTAGATCTGATCAACAATTCTGGACAACTTAGAAGCATAGTTTCTCAGAATGCAATGTTCGTACCTGGGATCAGACATGGTGTACTCTCTGTTCTACAAATTGTGGAAAATGGTCATGAGGTTATCTTCGACAAGAAGGGATGTCATATCTACGACAATGATCATAACTTGATGATCAAAGCAGAGAAGAGAGGAAGACTCTATCTCGTCAGGACTGCTCCGTCCAGATTTCCAGAATCAGGAGAATGTTCAAATTCCTTTGCTCAAACCAACAATTTTCGTAAATTCCCACTAAATTTATGGCATCAGAGACTCATGCATATCAACTATGACACCATAGTAGACATGATGAAAAGAGAAGTTGTCAGTGGTTTGAACTGTCAGGCTGGAAATCCTGATAAGTGCTCTGATTGTATGATTGGAAAATCGACAAAAAGACCTTTCCCCTGAATTTGAGATCAACCAAGGAAACTCAGACACTAGCCCTTGTTCACTGTGATCTAATGGGACCGTTCAACATTGAGAGCTGGGGTGGATCAAGATTTGTCTTGACCATCATTGATGACGCATCAAGATATACAAGGGTATATTTCCTAAAAAGGAAGGGCGATACTCTAGAAAAATTCAAGGAATTGATGAAAGAAGCTGAAAATCAGACGGGTTTTCTCTCAAGAGGATCCGTACAGATAACGGACTAGAGTTCTGTTTATCTCCTTGGGATATTTTCACGAAGGCCCATGGTATAGTACATGAACGCACCATGGTCTACACACCTGAACAGAATGGTGTCACCGAACGCATGAATAGGACTTTGCTGAACTTAGTGAGGAGTACTGTGAACAGTTACAATCTGCCAACCGTCTCTTGGGCAGAGTTCACCAACACAGCAGCATACTTGAGAAATCGTGTTACAAACAGACACAATGAAGAGAAAACGCCTTTTGAATTGTGGTTTGGAAAAAGACCTGCTCTGCAACACCTGAGAGCAATCGGCTGCGAAACCTTTGTTCATGTTCCAAAACAAAGAAGGAATTCGAAGCTTCAGCCAAGAGCCACTAAAGGAATTCTCGTGGGTTATTCTCTACAGGGACGAGGTTGGAGAATCTGGATTCCTGAAAGACGCCAAGTGGTGGAATCTAGAAATTGTGTATTCAAAGAAGAAATCCTCTATAAACAGCCCAAAAGAGAAAGGGATACTCTACCATCTGTCCATTTCTCCTCGAAAGAGGCCTCCTTTCAAGAAGAAAGTAATGCAGATTAACCAGTAGACCGAGAAACTGAAGAACTGATTGGAACTACAGGTGGAATAGATCAGCTATCTGAGACTCTCCCAGAGAACCTGAGAAGCCATCCAATGACACTCCGAAGTCATGGAAAGACGGCAGAATCTCCGGAAGAGGATAATAGTGGTGGACAGATAAATTCCACAAGTGCAGAGGACAATAACCCCACTTATGAAGAAGCCATGAACAGCCCTGAGGTAGCTAATTGGATAGAAGCCATTGAAGAAGAAAGGGAATCGCTCGAAAGACATGATGTATGGCAACTGCAGGAATTGCCGAAAGGTATCAAACCTTTAAATGTAGATGGGTACTAAATAAGAAAATCAATGCAGTGGATGGTACCACTAGATACAAAGCACGTCTAGTCGCCAAAGGCTTCACTCAACGTAGAGGAATTGACTACAACGAAGTCTATACTCCTGTTTCCAGTTTTGAAACTATAAGGCTATTAACGGCGATAGCAACAGAAAAGGACTGGTTCATTGACCAATTCGACGTGAAGAGTGCTTATCTTCATGGGACACTCAATGAGACTATTTACATGGAACAACCTGAATGCTTCAAGAAACCAGGAGAAGAAAACTTGTTCTGCAAGCTTAAGAAATCAATCTATGGATTAAAACAGAGCGGAAGATGCTGGAATAAATTCTTAAACAAACAACTTCACGAAATAGGATTCCAACGTAACCCAATTGATCCGAGCATCTACGAAGTTGAACTTGAAGAAGGAAGGATCATTCTCTCAATCTATGTGGATGACATCTTTGCCATTTCAGAGAATCAAGCAGCGAGAAACAAATGCAGAGAACTCTTAAATTCCAGTTTTGAAGTGAAGTATCTAGGACCAATTTCTCATATGCTTGGAGTATCCTTCAAGAAGTCAGAAGATGGAAGTATGACTCTTTCTCAAAGTAACTACATAGAAGAACTGCTTCAACGTTTCAGACTACAGGATGCAAAAGGTGTCTCGACTCCAATGGAAACCAATCTTGACCTGAGTGTAAGGAAAAATGGAAATTCCAATGAGCGGTTTCCATACCGTGAACTGATCGGAGGACTGTCATACCTTTTTCAGAGAACCAGGCCCGACATCGCCTACGCAGTCGGGATCCTATCCAGATACTGTGATAACTACACAAGAAAACACTGGGAAGCTGGGAAACGCGTGCTGCGTTATCTGAAGAGCACCAAGGACTTTGGCATAACTTACAGATCCACTGGCAAACCTTTGATTGCCTTTTCGGATGCAAGTTGGGCCTCAGACATTGTAGACCGAAAAGGAGTATCTGGACATCTCATCATTTTAGCTGGAGCACCAATAATTTGGAGAAGCACCAAACAAACAGTTACCGCTTTGAGTACTATGGAATCGGAATACATTGCACTGTCATCAGCTGTGAAGGACATCACATGGGTACGGAATCTGATGGAACAGCTGAAAATGTCAAGTTTGATTTGTGGAGAAACAAAAGTATTCTGCGACAACCAAGCTGCAATTTCCCATGCGGAAAATTACATCGACAAATCGAAAACTAGACATTTTGCCGTAAAGAACCATTTTGTTCGAGAAAAGATCTCAGAAGAAGCAATCGAACATTTCTACACTCTGAGTGCTGAGAACCCTGCTGACTTCCTTACCAAGCCTCTTGATGAAGCCAGCATGAAAAGTACTGTAGAGCGCTGATGGACTATCGGAATAAACGTCCAGCTGAAGTTATTCCGGGAGGGGATATGTTGGACACCAGCACCGCCACTCAAGTATAACACGTGACCGGAAGGATGACGTCGGCACCCCCCCCCCCCCTCCAACTGACTGTAAAGTTTAGCCTAACGACGCTGTTGCTTGTTTACCTTCTACGGAGGATGTAACCTCTTTGTTTCCTCTCTTTCCCTTTTTAATCTTTATATAACCTATGCTTTAATAAATTAGTTAGTGCAAGGCTCTTGTCCTAAGTGTCACCAAGTACCTTGTCTACACCCCTACAAGAGACTATCTATTCCATAATTGAGAATTGACTTATCTGAGGTTTGAGGAGATGGGCTTTTGCTCCAAGCTGATTCCTATGGCGCCACGATCCTGACTCGGTGCTATCCCGGGGCTAACCCCCTATTCTGCGTTCCCGATTTAAGAAGAAAACTCTTTTGGCTTCTCATTGGCTGATCGTTCGTGACGTGTAATCTCGCTATAGGTTCTTGGCTAATGTTCTACTCTCTGACTGGTCTTTGCTAATTCTTTATTCTTTGGACTTGTCCTAACCTGACCAGGAAATGCTAGGTTCTTGAACTCAGTTTTATGAGTTCCGGGATAATAAACCCTGCTAATGATTGCTTCCTCTTTGTTAGTCCTTCTCTAAATCTTTCTCCCAGATTCTTAAGCCTTGTCTTTATTAAATCTTTTAAAACATACATTGCATACATATTTGGGCGGGTTTGCATCCAGTTATGTACAAATTATGACATATTATATTTTATATTATTATTTATATCATTTTATATAATATTATATTTTATATTTGAACGATAGGCTCATTATTTCTTTATACCGTTATTATACCGTTATATTATACTAGCCGAATGACCCGGGCAACGCCCGTGTTTTACCCGATTGAATGTTTTTATTCAAATACTATTTGTTACAATTATGAATTGGAGCCGTGGATGTCACTCTTGTGAAACGTCCCGCTCCAAACTTTACATGTACATTAGGTCAGCTGGTATTACCCCTCATTTTCACCGCTAGAGGCGCGAGCGAATTGACTTTTTGAAAATATACATAATTATAAAGATAGAAGCTTCTATAGAAATATATAAAATAAGCCGAAATAGCTCAGCTAGGAGAGCGTTAGACTGAATATCTAAAGGTCCCTGGTTCGATCCCGGGTTTCGGCATCTTTTTTTAATTTTTAAATTTCTACTTACCGTAACTTGACACTTAACGTGACAGAATTGTGCATGACGCTGATAACTGTATTAAATATAATCCAAATTGTGCCTTATCACACACTATTTATTTATTTGGATTAGGTCTAATTACCTTGTGTTTATAATCTATAATCCAAATTGTGCCTTATCACACACTATTTTTTATTTGGCCTTATTACCTTGTGTTTATAATCTATGACGTAATGCCGGCGGCGCGCGCCCGTTGGCTGCCGGCGAGCACGTGACCTCCCTGTGCGCGCGCATCCGTGACAGAGGCGGCCGATGAGGAATGAGGAAAGACGGTCATGACTATATATATTAATAATAATAATATAATTATTATTATTATTATTATCATTAGATAATGATAATGATCATAATGATGAAGCGCGCGCATCCGTGACAGCGGCCGATGAGGAATTGAGGAAAGACGGTCGTGACTATATATATTAACTAGACGAATGGCCCGGGAAACGCCCGGGTTTTACCCGAGTGCGTATATAATTTAAAAACGTTTTAAATCAAATACTATCCGTTACAATTATAAATTGGCGCCATGGATGTCACTCTTGTGAAACGTCCCGTTTCAAACTGTGTGTTTTTAAAATGTTTTAATTAAAATACTATTCGTTACAATTATAAGGTACTTATATATATTTAAAGGTTCTCATAAAAAAGGTTACCGATTTAAAAGTTTATATTATTTTATTTAAAGAAACATATTTTCATTCAAGTATTGTTATTTATTTTAAAAGATTAAGTAATTGTGCAATACGATAATTGCCTTAAAAAGAAATTGCCTTAAAAAAAAGAAACATTCGCGGTGATTTTGTCTTGCATTCATTTATACAATTATTATATATATTGGCAACATATATTAACTTTATGAACGGAAAAATATGTCCAGGGTAGCCAAGTGGTCATGGCATCTGCCCGGTAAGTGGAAGGTCGTGGGTTCGATTCCCATCCCTTGACACTTTTTTTATTTTATCCATTCTGACCAAAATCTATCCGTGAACTTCACACAGACAGAATAAGGCAATTATATAAGTAGATAAGTATAATAATAATTATTATTATCATTAGATAATGAAAATGATCATAATGATGATGCGCGCGCATCCGTGACATGAGGAATTGAGGAATTGTTGACGGTGGAAAGACGGTCGTGACTATATATGTTGACTAGACGAATGACCCGGGCAACGCCCGTGTTTTACCCGATTGAATGCTTTTATCAAATACTATTTGTTACAATTATAAATTGGAGCCGTGGATGTCACTCTTGTGAAACGTCCCGCTCCAAACTTTACATGTACATTAGGTCAGCTGGTATTACCCCTCATTTTCACCGCTAGAGGCGCGAGCGAATTGACTTTTTGTAAATATACATAATTAAAAAGATAGAAGCTTCTATAGAAGATAATAATCATAATGATGATGCGCGCGCATCCGTGACAGCGATGAGGAATTGAGGAAAGACGGTCGTGACTATATATTAATGACGAATGACCCGGGCAACGCCCGTGTTTTACCCGATTAAATGTTTTTATTAAAATACTATTCGTTACAATTATAAATTGGCGCCGTGGATGTCACACTTGTGAAACGTCCCGCTGCAAACTTTGTGTCTGAGAAGCGATATTTTTATAGAAAGACTAGCGGACCCGCCCGGCTTCGCCCGGGTTTTACCCGAGTAAAAGTTTGTCTAACGAATCTCTCGATAAAGTGAACATTTTTTTCCCGGTCCCTTGAAAATACTCGATAAGTTGAATAAAATCAATATTAATTGGTTCCCTCGGTAATTGGAAGTTAAAGGAATAGTATCTTGCCTTGGAATTGTATCATTATTCTTGTATCGATGTACCCGGCTTCGCCCGGGTTTTACCCGAGTAAAGGTTTGTTTAACGAATATCTCGATAAAGTGAACATTTTTTCCCTGTCCCTTGAAAAATACTCGATAAGTTGAATAAAATCAATATTAATTGGTTCCCTCGGTAATTGGAAGTTAAAGGAATAGTATCTTGCCATGGAATTGTATCATTATTCTTGTATGGATGTACCCGGCTTCGCCCGGGTTTTACCCGAGTAAAGGTTTGTTTAACGAATCTCTCGATTAAGTGAACATTTTTTCCCGGTCCCTTGAAAAAATACTCGATAAGTTGAATAAAATCAATATTAATTGGTTCCCTCGGTAATTGGAAGTTAAAGGAATAGTATCTTGCCTTTGAATTGTATCATTATTCTTGTCTCAAATAAATTGCCGTGTCATCCTGAATTTTGTCTTTCCTAATTTTCTACATTACAAAATCATCGTATCATCATGATAATATTTAGAGCAGATTGTTGAATTATAACAGATAAATTAGAATATTTATCTTGATTATTTCTAGGCGAAAGGTTATTTCAAAAATTTTATTTGCTAGAAACCTTCCCAGTACTATACTAAATAACTTCCCAAAGTTTCATGGCGATCAAATGAGTGGTTTGGTCAGGCATAAAGGACAAACAAACAGACATACATTCATTTTTATATATATAGATATCAAAAGTAATTTTCAAAACAAAAGAGGTGACTTGACATATTTCTGAAAACACACACACAGACAGATTCATTTATATATAATATATATATATATATATATATATATATATATATATATATATATATATATATATATATTAACAGTAATTAAACGTAACAGTAAGAAAATGTTGATTTTAAAATATTTTAATTTTAAAATATTTTAATTTTTTCATATTTTAAATATGTAAATAGAGTCTCTTAAGAAAGACCACCTAAAAACATGAATCAACTTGTTTCTCCTGTTGGTGGTCTCTCATTGAAGATTCTAATTGCTATTAAAGAATCTCTAATAGACCTTTAATAAGAGACTGCCTCTTGGAGAGACGGTGTAGCTACGAAATGGATATTCCCGGCTTCGCCCGGATTTTACCCGAGTAAAGGTTTGTCTAACGAATCTCTCGATAAAGTGAACATTTTTTCCCGGTCCCTTGAAAAATACTCGATAAGTTGAATAAAATCATTATTAATTGGTTCCCTCCGTAATTGGAAGTTAAAGGAATAGTATCTTGCCTTGGAATTGTATCATTATTCTTGTCTCAAATAAATTGCCGTGTCATCCTGAATTTTGTCTTTCCTAATTTTCTACATTACAAAATCATCGTATCATCATGATAATATTTAGAGCAGATTGTTGAATTATAACAGATAAATTAGAATATTTATCTTGATTATATCTAGGCGAAAAGTTATTTCAAAAATTTTATTTGCTAGAAACCTTCCCAATACTATACTAAATAACTTCCCAAAGTTTCATGGCGATCCAATGAGTGGTTTGGTCAGGCATAAAGGACAAACAGACATACATTCATTTTTATATATATATAGATAGATAGATGATCTGGCTTTTGTTTTCTGCTCGAATGAATGTTTTTCTGTTAGAATTTTGTTCCTGCGTACAAAATAATGAACTGGTTTCACCCGTGGTCTCTGCTTTTTGGAATTTTTCCGATATAATTTTGTATCTGATAATCAAACATGATACAGCAATATCGTCATCATCATTTTCTGACTAAAAATATATAGTTTTAATAATTGATTTATATATATTTTTAAATAGCCTATCGTCTTCCCAGTATTTTTTACCTATGTATGGAAATTTTGGTTTGAATTAGTGAACTACTGCGAATTTGTATACCGGACATACAAACAAACATACAAACAGACAAACATTCATTTTTATATATATAGAGATTTACTCTTCATTGTTGGCTTTTTATATTATATTTACTCTTCATTGTTGGCTTTTTATCTTACATTCACTCTTCATTGTTGGCTTTTTATATTATATTTACTCTTCATTGTTGGCTTTTTATCTTACATTCATTCTTCAAGGTTGGCTTTTTATATTACATTCACTTTTCATTGTTGGGTTTTTATCTTACATTCACTCTGTTGGCTTTTTATATTACATTTACTCTTCATTGTTGGCTTTTTATATCATATTTACTCTTCATTGTTGGCTTTTTATCTTACATTCATTCTTCATTGTTGGCTTTTTATATTACATTTACTCTTCATTGTTGGCTTTTTATCTTACATTTATTCTTCATTGTTGGCTTTTTATATTACATTTACTCTACATTGTTGGCTTTTTATCTTACATTCACTCTTCATTGTTGGCTTTTTGTATTATATTTACTCTTCATTGTTGGCTTTTTATCTTACATTTATTCTTCATTGTTGGCTTTTTATATCATATTTACTCTTCATTGTTGGCTTTTTATCTTACATTCATTCTTCATTGTTGGCTTTTTATATTATATTTACTCTTCATTGTTGGCTTTTTATCTTACATTTATTCTTTATTGTTGGATTTTTATATTATATTTACTCTTCATTGTTGGCTTTTTATCTTACATTTATTCTTCATTGTTGGCTTTTTATATTACATTTACTCTCTATTGTTGGCTTTTTATCTTACATTCATTCTTCATTGTTGGCTTTTTATATTACATTTACTCTTCATTGTTGGCTTTTTATCTTACATTCACTCTTCATTGTTGGCTTTTTGTATTATATTTACTCTTCATTGTTGGCTTTTTATCTTACATTTATTCTTCATTGTTGGCTTTTTATATTACATTTACTCTACATTGTTGGCTTTTTATCTTACATTCACTCTTCATTGTTGGCTTTTTGTATTATATTTACTCTTCATTGTTGGCTTTTTATCTTACATTTATTCTTCATTGTTGGCTTTTTATATCATATTTACTCTTCATTGTTGGCTTTTTATCTTACATTCATTCTTCATTGTTGGCTTTTTATATTATATTTACTCTTCATTGTTGGCTTTTTATCTTACATTTATTCTTTATTGTTGGATTTTTATATTATATTTACTCTTCATTGTTGGCTTTTTATCTTACATTTATTCTTCATTGTTGGCTTTTTATATTACATTTACTCTCTATTGTTGGCTTTTTATCTTACATTCATTCTTCATTGTTGGCTTTTTATATCATATTTACTCTTCATTGTTGGCTTTTTATCTTACATTCATTCTTCATTGTTGGCTTTTTATATTATACTAATGATGATGCGCGCGCATCCGTGACATGAGGAATTGAGGAATTGATTGACGGTGGAAAGACGGTCGTGACTATATATGTTGATAATAATAATAATAATAATAATTATTATTATTATTATCATTAGATAATGATAATGATCATAATGATGATGCGCGCGCATCCGTGACATGAGGAATTGAGGAATTGATTGAGGAGGAAAGACGGTCGTGACTATATATGTTGATAATAATAATAATAATAATATAATAATAATAATTATTATTATTATTATCATTAGATAATGATCATAATGATGATGCGCGCGCATCCGTGACATGAGGAATTGAGGAATTGTTGACGGTGGAAAGACGGTCGTGACTATATATGTTGACTAGCGGACGTACCCGGCTTCGCCCGGGTTTTACCCGAGTAAAAGTTTATCTAACGAATCTCTCGATAAAGTGAACATTTTTTTTCCCGGTCCCTTGAAAAATACTCGATAAGTTGAATAAAATCAATATTAATTGGTTCCCTCGGTAATTGGAAGTTAAAGGAATAGTATCTTGCCTTGGAATTGTATCATTATTCTTGTATGGATGTACCCGGCTTCGCCCGGGTTTTACCCGAGTAAAGGTTTGTTTAACGAATCTCTCGATAAAGTGAACATTTTTTCCCGGTCCCTTGAAAAATACTCGATAAGTTGAATAAAATCAATATTAATTGGTTCCCTCGGTAATTGGAAGTTAAAGGAATAGTATCTTGCCTTTGAATTGTATCATTATTCTTGTCTCAAATAAATTGCCGTGTCATCCTGAATTTTGTCTTTCCTAATTTTCTACATTACAAAATCATCGTATCATCATGATAATATTTAGAGCAGATGGTTGAATTATAACAGATAAATTAGAATATTTATCTTGATTATTTCTAGGCGAAAAGTTATTTCAAAAATTTTATTTGCTAGAAACCTTCCCAGTACTATACTAAATAACTTCCCAAAGTTTCATGGCGATCCAATGAGTGGTTTGGTCAGGCATAAAGGACAAACAAACAAACAAACAGACACACATACATTCATTTTTATATATATAGATTCATTCTTCATTGTTGGCTTTTTATATTATATTTACTCTTCATTGTTGGCTTTTTATCTCACATTTATTCTTCATTGTTGGATTTTTATATTATATTTACTCTTCATTGATGGCTTTTTATCTTACATTTATTCTTCATTGTTGGCTTTTTATATTACATTTACTCTCTATTGTTGGCTTTTTATCTTACATTCATTCTTCATTGTTGGCTTTTTATATCATATTTACTCTTCATTGTTGGCTTTTTATCTTACATTCATTCTTCATTGTTGGCTTTTTATATTATACTAATGATGATGCGCGCGCATCCGTGACATGAGGAATTGAGGAATTGATTGACGGTGGAAAGACGGTCGTGACTATATATAGGGATAATAAAATAATAATAAAATAATAATAATAATTATTATTATTATTATTATCATTAGATAATGATAATGATCATAATGATGATGCGCGCGCATCCGTGACATGAGGAATTGATTGAGGAGGAAAGACGGTCGTGACTATATATGTTGATAATAATAATAATATAATAATAATAATTATTATTATTATCATTAGATAATGATAATGATCATAATGATGATGCGCGCGCATCCGTGACAGCGGCCGATGAGGAATTGAGGAAAGACGGTCGTGACTATATATGTTGATATATTATATATATATATTATACCGTTTTGCACATATATATTACACATATATTATATATTATATTATATTTTATTTTATATTTGAACGATAGGCTCATTATTTCTTTATACCGTTATTATACCCTTCTATTATATATATTATATTATATATATTATATTATATATATATTATACCGTTTTGCACAATTATTTTTTCTTTTTTACATAAAGTACAATACTTAAATTGTACTTGGCGCCAATTTATAATTGTAACGAATAGTATTTGAATTAAAACGTTTTTAAAATATATACGCACTCGGGTAAAACCCGGGCGTTGCCCGGGCCATTCGGCTAGTATATTATATATATATATATGTTATATAAAAATATTTTTTATTTTAAAATATAATTTTATAGATGTAAATACTCTGCTAAATCGACCGCCAGAGGTCATGCTTCCCCTATAAAAACTCGTTGTTGTTTTATCCCAATGGCATCGGTCTT
>CP092886.1:104012402-104288133 GCA_030710605.1 Cordylochernes scorpioides
TTGCTTTCCTGCTCTTGACATGAATCCTGCCAAGAAGAAAAAGAAGGCCTACAAGCCCATCGTGAACGTCGCCGACCTGGAAAAGGAAGATGAAATGGTGATCTCACGCAACCACGACATCCTGCGCTCCATTGGCCATCCTGCCCTGAAGACCCTGCATGAGGACCTTATCCGCTTCATCGCCATGCGAACTGAGCTGGTCAAGGCCCTCCTTGCTGAAGTAGAGAACCTCTCTGGCACCCTCGAAGCCTTCGCGGAGCTGGACCAAGTTATGGAGGCCAACAAGCCCCAGACTGCTTGCCGCAGCACTCAAACCTGCCCTGCTCCTTCCTGCAAGGAAACCAGCTCCCAGACTGACCCAATCAAGCCCGCCACTCCTGCTCCTGCTCTCCCTGCCAAGAAGCCTGCCTCCACCTTGCCTGCTCCTGCTCCAACCAAAAGGAAGCAGTCTGAAGCTCCCAACCCGCCTGCAAAGAGGACAAACCTGAATGGCCTTTCAAAACCTGTGCCTTCCCAAGACTCCAAGCCTGCAGCCGCCCAAGTGATCCTCCATGGAGAAAAATCGGTGGCCCACACAGTGGTCATCTCAGATGACCCACAGGCTGACCCAAGGGAGATGCTGAAAACAGTCCGCGCTGCTTACACTCTCCCCCAAGGCGTTTGGGCCTCCCTGCGCACCAAGGGGAAGCTGGTCCTCCATTCCAGCAATCCTGACACCATCCCTGAGGTTACAACCTCCCTGGCCAACAAGCTGGATGGAATGAAGGTCCGCCAGCAGAAGGAGATCCTGCCGCGAATCTGCCTCTTCAAAGTGGATGAGGAGACATCCAACTCCACCATTGAGGAGACCTTCCTGGAAACCGCTGCTGTTAGAAAGTTTCCTGGGGACAAGGTGGTGCGCGTGGCGCACTGTTCTGCACCCAGAAACGGGACCTGCACCGCCTTCATCGAGGTGGACCTCAAGACTTTTAGAGCCCTGGACGTTTGCGGGAGGATCGTGGTGGATAGAGTAATCCTCAACTTTGAGGAGTTCATCAGCGCCCGCGTCTGCTTCCGCTGTTGTGGCGTCGGCCACAACTCTGCCCAATGCACCAGAGCTCCTAAGTGCTTCCACTGCTGTGAAGACGGCCATGAAGGCCGCACCTGCCTATCCATTGCTGACCAGCGCACCTCCAAATGTGCCAACTGCTGCTCCAAGGGCCTTCCTGACAAGCACGAGGCGAGAGCCTCAAGCTGCCCCATCCTGAAGTCTAGGGCCCTCAAATTCTAGGCTTCAAGGACCTTCTGCCTCCAATTACATCTGCCACTTCTCCTGGATTCCTGGCCTATTCAAGGCACCCTGGCGCTGTTCCCCTGCTTGCCCAACGTTTCCACCACCCCTGCGAGACATCTCCTGCTGCCAGATCCTAGGGTCCCTTGCCACCTGACATCGAGTTTGGGCTCATAAATCATAACTTTTGGTTAGTAGCCCGTAAAAACATATTTTCTCTATCCCAATGGCAAGTTGTTTAAACAAATTAACAAGAGCTGAGCTAAAAAAGATGCAGCCTATTGTAATCAAATCAACGATCGGCCCAGCTGGCGAAAAGGTCAGTATAATCGAAACCAACATACTTTTGAAAATTCTTGAAAGATGTGGCATCGAGTACAAAGTAGAAGAAACTCCTTCAACAAAGAAACGAACTCGCGAATCCCCATCAGATTCAACACCACGTAGCCATAAGACACCGAGAATGGAAGTTGTCTCACAGCGCATAATGAAAACGATGTCTCCATGAACGAGGTAACTGAAGTCCCTCAAGAAACGTCCGCAGCTACCCCTCCTCAGGTTAACGAAGAAAACATTGATGAAGATGGTCCTTGGACAAAAGTCACACATGCAAAAAAGCCAAGAATACCACCTGTAATAGCAGAAAATGTAACAGACTGGAAGTTGCTCTGCCAAGAGCTGAAAGACCTGTGCACAGATAAATTCCAATGCACGATCTCAGGAAATAAGCACATTATCAAGGCCAAAAATATTTCAGACTTCAAAAAAAAATCAGGGAATATGTTCAAAAAAACAATGGCGGGTACTCTTATAGACTCCAAGAAGAAAAACCGCTCAAAGTGGTATTAAAGGGCGTGACAACAGCCTACAAGACTGAAGATATAGCAATAGAACTTGCAACAATGGGCTTTACTGAGACCTCTGTGAAGAGACTTCATAGACAATCAACTAAAAGGCCAATGAATATAGTACTGGTAGAATTACCGAGAAATGAACAAAACAAGAAAATTTACGGAATAACTGAACTTCTCTATCAGAAAATTGCAGTAGAATCTTTCAGAACAACAAACCGTGTTACTCAATGCTTCAACTGCCAGGGTTTCGGGCACAGTCAACTTAACTGCTTCCTGAAACCAAAAATGCGTCAAATGTGCCGAGGAGCACCATTCGAAGAACTGCCCAAGAAAGTCAAGACAACTTCCCCCAAAGTGTGCAAACTGCGAAGAAGCGCACACAGCCAATTACCGCGTATGCCCTAAGTTTCCAAGAGTACATCAGCAACAGCCAAGATACCCTGGTCAGTACAAACCTAACAACCCACTTCCGATTTCAAAAATATCTGAAACACTGCCGAAAATTGTAGAACAACAAAACCAAAGCAATGCTGAGGTTGTGACAAGAAAAACTTCTCGTTCTGAAACTAAGGACCTGTGTGAAAAATTGATGCAAGTAATCAAAACATACCTACAATGACTTGCAAATTACCTTTTAAAATTATTGCTTGGAATTGTAACGGAATCAGATCAAAGAAAGAAGAATTATTGCACTTTTTAGAAGATAACTCAATTAACATTGCTCTGCTCAGTGAAACTCACCTCAAACCCTCAATTGATCTAAAGTTCAGGAACTATCAAACCATTAGAACTGATCGAATTACAGGAAAAGGTGGGGGAACAGCCATCATTATAAAACCCTTTTTAAATATAAAAATATGCTGATTCATACTTTAAACTTGGAAAATACTTCAATTTTGATAAAACCAGATGGAAAAACCCTTTGCAAATCACAGCAATTTATAAGAAGCCTGATGCACCATTATTGGAAGAAGTTTTGAACCAACTGATAAAACACAACCACTCAATAATCGTTGCAGGAGACTGGAACTCCAAACACCCTCTTTGGGGATCAAGGACTTCAAATAACAGTGGAATCGTGCTGCACAATTTCTCTGAAAGAGAAAGCCTTGACATTGTCGCACCTTCGTCACCCACGCATTACAGTCCACTCGGCCATCCCGATTTCCTAGACTTCGCTGTACTTAAAAACATTCCCTGGACCCCAAAGGCCAGAACCACCGACGATTTATCATCTGACCATCTCCCTGTAATCTTTGAATGGATTTGCCCAATAGATGAATTCACAACCCAGCTCAGCCGAGTAACTAATTGGGTTCATTTTCAACAAGATCTAATCTCCACCACGCCCCCCAGACTCCCCTTGAAAACTGAAGTAGACATTGATTCAGCAGTTGGAATTTTAAACGAGAAAATTAATAATAGCTACTCGAAAAACACCATAGTCTCATCTTCCAAATTAATAAAGAACCCAAAAACCAAAGCCTTAATAAGGGAGAAAAATAAAGCTAGGAAAAGATGGCAATCAACCTGGGATCCAGCTCATATATATATATAGAGAGAGCTACTTACCTCAATCTTCAAGGAAAGGTAAATCAAGCCCTTGAAGCAGAGAAATCTGAAAATTGGAATAGTTTTTTGAGCAAACTTAAATCGAGCCCAACAGACTTCTGGAAAAAAACAAAACCCATTAGGAAAAAAAATGACAAAATCACTAGTTTAAATGCAAATGCATTTAAACCTTGCTGACCGACAAAAAAATTGGAAATGATCTTTCAGAGCATTTTTCCAAACACTTTTCCAAGGCGGAGGATGAGGTTCCGTCTTACCTAATAGATAACACTTGCCATCATCCCCAAGAGAATATACTATCAATGACAACGCCAAATGAAGTCAAGGAAGTGATTAAAAACCTAGGTAATCACAAAGCTCCAGGCCACGACAATATTACGCCGCAAATGACTAAAAACCTCCCCATCAAATGGATAGTTTTCCTCGCTGGGATCTTCAATGCTGCATTACACCTGTGCTACTTCCCGAAGACATGGAAACATGCCATTATCATAACCATTCCAAAAAAATCACCTGAAGATCTCAGACCAATCAGCCTTCTCTCTACCATCGGTAGAGAGAATCGTTCTTCGCAGATTGCAGTCATACATGGGTCCTATTAACTTTATCATTCCTCAACAATTTGGTTTCAGAAAAGGACACTCCACAACACACCAGCTAATCGTAGTAATAGACTACATCCAAATAAGAAAGTCCCACAAGGAGGCAGTAGGTGCTGTTTTTCTAGACTTCACCAAAGCCTTTGATAGAGTATGGCAAGAAGGCTTGATAGCAAAAATAACAAAAAATCAATTTCCAAGGGATTTTATCAAATTGTTGAAACACTATCTCCATAACAGAACCTTTTCAATTAAGCAAGGGAATTATATAACCACGGCAAAACCAACCCATATTGGAGTCCCTCAAGGCTCTATCCTTGGACCCTACCTATTCAACATCTACATCAACGATTTCCCTCCACATCCAAAATGTCAAATAAAACTTTTCGCAGATGACGCAGCAATTTTATCAAACTCCAAATCAATAGGAATAATAACTACACAACTCCAAAATTACATAAACAGTATAACCAAATGGTGCAATGATTGGAAATTAGACATCAACCCAAAAAAGTCTCAGGCAATAATTTTTCCTCCACTAGACAATAAAAATTTCAAGCCACAATCCATCCTAAAGGTAAACCAGAGCCCTATTAACTGGACTGACAGCGTTAAATATCTTGGAGTTACCTTAGACTCCAAGTTGAAATTCAACATGCATGTCAAAAATGTCATAAAGAAAGCAAAAATCGCAAAAATAACATTATCAAGCCTGTTCAACTATAGAAGCAAATTGACTACAAAACAAGAGTTTACTCTATACAGATGTTGTATCCTCCCGATAGTAACATACGCACTCCCAATTTGGTGTAAATAAATTACAACCACAAACAAAAACAGGATAAACGCATTTATGAGAATCTGCCTTCGGACAAGTATAGGAGCTCCATTCAACCTATCAAACAAGATACTGAAGGAGGACTTGAACCAACCCGATCTAGAAGATAGGTACCAAACTTCCGTTAAGAAATTATACCTTCAAATGCAAAATTCAAATAATCCAACGATACAAGATATTCTACAAAATAAAGGAGATATCAATCCCCGATTCCGACGACCCGGCCCTGATACTTAGTCAAGAGCTCATCGCCAAACAACTGCCCTCCTGCAAGGCCTAGGGGGACCACTTCTACTCCACCAACTCGCCATGTGTAAATAGCCAGGACAAGGTGACTCGCGAGCTGTGCTCGAATGTAACACCTGTAAATTGAGACGAAATAAATTTAAAAAAATCCCAATGGCAAATATCTCTCTCACATTCAGTTTACTTGAAAAACGCCAGTTACCATCCAAATATATATGCCACCGATTGTAATTAAATCGACGATCGGACCAACCGGCGAGAAACTATGCATAATCGAAGCCTCCTTAATAACGAAGATCCTAGACAAATGTGGAATCGAGTATAAACTTGAGGAAACGGTTCAATCAAAGAAGAGAACTCGCGGCTCCCAATCGGATGACTCAAGATCTCCAACTAGGAGCGAGCGTAATCTGAAGACGCCTAGAATGGACATCGACGAACAAAGTCCCGCCACTGGAATTTCTCAACAAATGAACGCAGCTCACCCACCGCAAGACGATGAAGAAAATAACGACAACGATGGCCCATGGACCACAGTCACTAACGTGAAAAAAACGAGAATCCTCCTGTTATTGCAGAAAATGTAGCAGATTGGAAGCTTCTTTGCCAAGAACTAAAAGGCTTGTGCACGGAACCATTCCAAGTCACGATTTCTGGCAAAAAGCACATAATTAAATCGAAAAACATAGGCGACTTCAAAAAAATCATGGAGTATGTACAGAAATATAATGGAGGATATTCCTACAGACTACAGGAGGAAACACCACTGAAAGTGGTACTGAAGGGGGTAACAACAGCCTTCAAAGAAGAAGACGTCGTAACTGAACTGGTCTTAATGGGCTTCACTGAGGTCATTGTCAAAAGACTCCATAGACAATCGACCAAAATACCGATGAATATAGTCCTAGTAGAGCTACCGAAAAATGAACAAAATAAACGAATCTATAGAATAACCGAAATACTTTACCAAAAAATAGTCGTGGAATCATTCAGGACAACAAAACGAGTGACCCAATGCTTTAACTGCCAGGGTTTTGGGCATGGCCAGCTAAACTGCTTTTTGAAGCCCAAATGCGTCAAGTTTGCTGAAGAACACCATTCGAAGGATTGTCCAAGAAAGTCGAAACAACTCCCACCAAAGTGCGCTAACTGTGGAGGGGCGCACACAGCCAATTACCGCGGATGCCCAAATTTTCCGAAGCCACAACAACAGCAGCTAAAGCCTTCCAGATAAAACTCCCCTAACACCATACCTCAAGCAAGCTCCACTAAAACAGAAGAAGCAACTGTTGAAAAACAAAAGGCAAGTTACGCTGAAACTGCAAAAAAAAACCTACTCGTTCTGACACCAGGGAACTGTGCGAAAAGTTATTAGAAATTATCAAAACTTACTTACAATGAAAGGCAAATTACCTTTAAAAATCGTTTTCTGGAATTGTAAGGGAATCAAACTCAAAAAAGAAGAATTCCTACAGTTTTTAGAAGAAAACTAATGAAATCCAACTACACAAGAAATTGTTCAAAATCAAGGTGACCTCAACCACCGAATCCGACTACCTGGACCCAATGGCTAGCTGACAGCCAAACACCCAACAACTGCCCTCCTGTAAGGGTCGGGGGCCACTCCAGCATTACAACTCGCCATGTGTAAATAATCTGGACAAGGTGACTCGCGAGCTGTGCTCGAATGTAGCACCTGCAAATTGAGACGAAATAAATAAAAAAATCCCAATGGCAAATATCTATCTCACATTCAGTTTACTTGAAAAACGCCAGTTACCATCCAAATATATATGCCACCGATTGTAATTAAATCGACGATCGGACCAACCGGCGAGAAACTATGCATAATCGAAGCCTCCTTAATAACGAAGATCCTAGACAAATGTGGAATCGAGTATAAACTTGAGGAAACGGTTTAATCAAAGAAGAGAACTCGCGGTTACCAATCGGATGACTCAAGATCGCCAACTAGGAACGAGCGTAATCTGAAGACGCCTAGAATGGACATCGACGAACAAAGTCCCGCCACTGGAATTTCTCAACAAATGAACGCAGCTCACCCACCGCAAGACGATGAAGAAAATAACGACAACGATGGCCCATGGACCACAGTCACTAACGTGAAAAAAACGAGAATCCTCCTGTTATTGCAGAAAATGTAGCAGATTGGAAGCTTCTTTGCCAAGAACTAAAAGGCTTGTGCACGGAACCATTCCAAGTCACGATTTCTGGCAAAAAGCACATAATTAAATCGAAAAACATAGGCGACTTCAAAAAAATCATGGAGTATGTACAGAAATATAATGGAGGATATTCCTACAGACTACAGGAGGAAACACCACTGAAAGTGGTACTGAAGGGGGTAACAACAGCCTTCAAAGAAGAAGACGTCGTAACTGAACTGGTCTTAATGGGCTTCACTGAGGTCATTGTCAAAAGACTCCATAGACAATCGACCAAAATACCGATGAATATAGTCCTAGTAGAGCTACCGAAAAATGAACAAAATAAACGAATCTATAGAATAACCGAAATACTTTACCAAAAAAAAAGTCGTGGAATCATTCAGGACAACAAAACGAGTGACCCAATGCTTTAACTGCCAGGGTTCTGGGCATGGCCAGCTAAACTGCTTTTTGAAGCCCAAATGCGTCAAGTGTGCTGAAGAACACTATTCGAAGGATTGTCCAAGAAAGTCGAAACAACTCCCACCAAAGTGCGCTAACTGTGGAGGGGCGCACACAGCCAATTACCGCGGATGCCCAAATTTTCCGAAGCCACAACAACAGCAGCTAAAGCCTTCCAGACAAAACTCCCCTAACACCATACCTCAAGCAAGCTCCACTAAAACAGAAGAAGCAACTGTTGAAAAACAAAAGGCAAGTTACGCTGAAACTGCAAAAAAAAAAAAACTACTCGTTCTGACACCAGGGAACTGTGCGAAAAGTTATTAGAAATTATCAAAACTTACTTACAATGAAAGGCAAATTACCTTTAAAAATCGTTTTCTTAATTGCAAGGGAATCAAACTCAAAAAAGAAGAATTCCTACAGTTTTTAGAAGAAAACTCATCAAATCCAACTATACAAGAAATTGTTCAAAATCAAGGTGACCTCAACCACCGAATCCGACTACCTGGACCCAATGGCTAGCTGACAGCCAAACACCCAACAACTGCCCTTCTGTAAGGTTCGGGGGCCACTCCAGCATTACAGCTCGCCATGTGTAAATAATCTGGACAAGGTGACTCGCGAGCTGTGCTCGAATGTAACACCTGCAAATTGAGATGAAATAAATATAATCCCAATGGCCTCAAGCACTATTAGTTGGGCCGACCATGCCAAGTATCTTGGTGTCACTTTGGATTCGAAATTAAAATTTAACCTATAAGTCCAAAACACCATAAGAAAGGCAAAAATAGCCAAAATATCTCTATCAAGTCTGCTTAATTTTAAAAGTAATTTAACAACAAAGCATAAATTCACGTTGTACAAAACCTGTATTCTACCCATCATCACGTACGCACTACCAGTCTGGGGCAAATATATCACACCTACGGATAAAAAAAAAAGAATAGATGCCTTCATGAGGATTTGCTTACGAATCACTATAGGAGCCCCATTCAAACATTCAAACAAAATTCTCAAAGAAGATCTCAACCAGCCTAATATAGAAGAGATTTATCAAGACTCTGAGACAAGACTATTCTCGCAATTTCAAAAATCATCAAATCCAACTATACAAGAAATTGTTCAAAATCAAGGTGACCTCAGCCACCAAATCCGACGACCTGGACCCAATGGCTAGCTGACAGCCAAACACCTAACAACTGCCCTCCTGTAAGGTTGGGGGGGCCACTCCAGCATTACAACTCGCCATGTGTAAATAATCTGGACAAGGTGACTCGCGAGCTGTGCTCGAATGTAAACACCTGCAAATTGAGATTAAATAAATAAATAGAAATCCCAATGGCTGGCTCAAAACCTTTGTACATTATGTAAATAATCTTTTGTTTTCCTTATTCTACTCGCCTTAAGCCAGGCATTATTTTATCAAATTATGTTCTTTTATATATTCCTTTAGTTCAATTAAATTACTGATTAAAATTATTTTTATTATCATACTTTCAAGATTTAACCACGACTGCATATCCATACCACAATCTTCAACATGATCTAAATTCAAGCAGAAAATCTCATTCATCTTTATTTATAACATATATATATATATATTAAAAATAAAGAAGGCATCTCCTGACCACGAGCACATGTGCTTTTTAGATGGCAGAGCGCCATCTAGTGGAGCAAGAATAAACTAAATGTTTTTTTAGCTTGCTCCGTGATATATGGTCAACCCAATTTCTTGATAAATCAAGAAAAGCCATCCACGAACGCGTTTCGCGCTGTTGGCGCTCGTCAGCGTGGAGAAGGCAGTAACCACTGTGACCAAAAAGATTTTTTGGTCCCAATGGCTTCCCGAAAACGCGTTCGTGGATGGCTTTTCTTGATTTATCAAGAAATTGGGTTGGCCAAATATCACGGAGCAAGCTAAATAAACGTTTAGTTTATTCTTGCTCCACTAGATGGCGCTCTGCCATCTAAAAAGCACATGTGCACGTGGTCAGGAGATGCCTTCTTTATTTTTAATATCAACACCTGACCCACTTATCTTTTATTTTTCTATTGTTTTTTCATATATATACAGGGTGTACCAGGTAAATTGGGACTAACTTTGACAGTCCATAAAACAAAAACTACTTGAGATTAAAAATGTTATATTCATATGTTATAGATTAGAAATTTTTTGTGTGTTTGATTGTTGAAAAGAGATGCAGTCGTGGAAAAGTAAAGATAATTATTTACCTTTCAAGCAGATTTTTATTTTGAATCTCTTGAAGTAAAAATATACATAAAATTATTTATATCACAGGAATATAGAATTTATATAATGAATTCTATAATCGTGAATAAAAGATAGGTAGGGTTAAATATACATATTTACAACAACAATAATTAAAAGTGGTATTTCTTTGAATATATGGTCAAAAATGCAGAACAGTCAATGAATGAAAAAATAAAATATATGTTTTAAAAATATATATATAAAATATTTGTATTTTAGATTATATAATATATATATATATATATATATATATATATATATATATATATATATATATATATATATATATATATATATATATGTGTGTGTGTGTGTGTGTGTGTGGCAATATAATAATAAGGTGGGGAAAGAGAAATAAGGACACCACAGGTTGGTAGAAGAACCCAGGCAACCAGAGAGAGAGGGAGAGCGATGGGCCCGGCAACAGCCGGGCAGCCGTTCGCGTCGCATACAGTCCTCAACTGTCTTAATAGTCCCGATAACTCACGGGCCCCTCTGGTCGCCCCTTGGAATGTCGCTGGTGTCTTAAATGACCGGACTTTAGCTGCCCGTCTCTCTCTGGGTTGACTGTAGGTTTGCTTTATTATTCCAGGAAGAGTATATATTATGACATATGACCCCCGTTGAAGAAGGCTGAACATGGTTTGAGTATACTTAAAGCTGGAGAAGCCTGGAATAGAGAAAATAATTTTATAGTTGAAATTATTTAAGGTTATGGTGACATAGTTTTATGTAAATAAAATATTGTATAGTACACAAGTAAATAATATTTACAAGCAGTTTTACAACACCGGAGAGTTTGATATTAAAGGAAATTCTTGATAATATCAAAGTTATAAAAGGCTATATACAATAACATCTGATATATTATAAGGTAAATGCTATTGAGGAGTGTGAACAAGGAGAAGGGGAGTCACAAACACATGATGAAAATCATAAGGCCATTAAGACTGGGGAACACTACACTTTAAGATATGTTTTCAGGCGGACATGGCAAGGGGAAGACTTGGCATGGCTTTTCTATGCTATAGGTGTAGAGTACGAGAAATGAGGTTGAGGGTGGGAATTGCGTGAGTTCAGAACTGAGGTAAACATAGGACTACATACATACAATGCTAGAATTTTGGCGAACAGAGCGAGGGGAAACTTGCTTTGGGCCATTCTACCTTATGTATGCAGTTACTCGTGTAGCGAGTCCGAGGGGAAAAGTCCCGTGTGTAGGTGAGGAAGTCGCATGGACTTATAGTTAATTTGAGAAGATAAAATAGTTCGAGATACAAAGGTAGAATATAGGCGAACAGAGCGAGGGAAAACTTGCTTTGGGCCTTTCCACCTTAATTATTTCGATACTATGAGATTTTAGTAGTTTTAACTAATTGAAGGAAAGTGTGCGCGCACAGTGCCAAAAATTGAGACGAGGACGGTGTTGTTCTTTACAATTAACAAGCGTCTCGTACACGAGGTGTTTGACCCGTCGTAGGAGCTTGTGCGAGGAGATGATTTCGCGACGGGTTGAACGTAAAACCCATGTTTGCGCGAAGTGATGACGAACCGGACAAAATCAGCGACGATATTTAACGTACCTCCGTGGGAAATATCGGACGTAGGTTATATCGTGCTGGTATGGACAAGAAACAAACATAGATTTAAAGACAGGGCCCGTGTGGCGTGAGAAGGAGGAGCGAAGTTGTGCCGCTCTATGCAGATTGTTCAAGTGCGAACAAAAAGAAGTTGATAAACATATAGCAGTTAGTCAATCTGCATCCTGTGACGAACACACCAGTGGCTAGATGGTGTGGGTCGGTGGATATGCTAGAGAGAAAATCTACAAAATATATTATCGTAAATAAATAGTGGAGATTAGTGGCAATAGTAGTTCAATAATTGAATAATTAATAATTTTATAGAAGGTCATGGGCTGGTAGAGGGTTAACAAAGTTGCAAGAATGAGAGGGGTAAAACAATTGCACTTACAGGTTATGTTGGTTCAGAGAGAAAGTAGATTGATTGAGTTCATTGAGGGAGGGTTGTGTCTGCTGTACGTGCCAGTGTTGTCCGCCACAGTAGCGACAGGGATATGGCGGAGTCTTGTCCATGATGGTGGAAGGTGTCCTGCTCTGGCGCGATGATCGCTCTTGGGCAGATCTAGTGCTGGAAGAAGTGTGTGGCAGGTTCTTCTCCGTCGTAGGTGATCACATCTTCCGGATCATGGTTCAAGAGTTGGCCGAGGCAGAGGGTGAGAGCTCGAAGAGAAGTGGCTACATTTGAATTTGTTGTAAATTCTTGTGGAACTTGGCTGTGGGTTTGTCCGATCCCCATGGTTTGCTTTTTTTTCTTCATATTCTAGTATATATGGGAATTTGATTACCAGCCAGGTCTTATCCTGTCGACTTTTATGTGGCAATATAATAAGGTGGGAAGAGAAATAATCACGCCACAAGTTTGAAAGAGGAACCCAGGCAACCAGAGAGAGAGGGAGAGCGCCAGGCCCGGCAACAGCCGGGCGGCCGTTCGTGTCGCATACAATCCTCAACTATCTTAATAGTCCCGAGAACTCACGGGCCCCTCTGGTCGCCCCTTGGAATGTCGCTGGTGTCTTAAATGACCGGACTTTAGCTGCTCGTCTCTCTCTGGGTTGACTGTAGGTTTGCTTTATTATTCCAGGAAGAGTATATATTATGTCATATATATATATATATATAATTCGATTGAATCCTGTCGACTCTATGTGAGAATCGATTGTATCCTGTCGACTCTCTGTCGGAATTCGATTTGAATCCTGTCGACTCTCTGTCGGGTTCTGTTTTTACCTGTGTAAGATCCTGTTGACTCCTGTCAACTTACTGTGGGATTAGGGAATTGTGGTGAATCTTATGTCGGATTATGTTGAATTGATGATTGCTGGCGCAGTCTTGGTCGAATGGTGGGTTTCCACAGGGGAAATAACGAGCACCTGGATGGGATAGAACCTGGACTTCGCGAAAGGGAGAGAGTGATTGAGACTGGAGGAGGTACCTTGCCTTTCACATGATCGAGAGGAATGTGTACCTTGATCGGAGCCTGAGTTGAGCACACCTTGCTTCTAGCCCGGTCACCTACCTTCTCCCTAACTTCTTGTCCGAGATAATCGTCATTAACTATCTCGAATTCTCATTGGTCGAGATCATTCTACGTGCCTACTTCTGGTTCGCTATTAGTTGGTCATACCTAACTGTGATTGGCTTAGTACCTCCATTGTCGCCATGATTGCAATCTTCCAGGAAGAAGAAGGTCTTTGAACTCTAGTTTTATGGGTCCTGGGCAGTGACCTTTTCTTCCTGGATGATGCAATCCTGTTAATGGTTATTCCCTCTTTCGCGAAGCCTAACTTTTAATAAATCTTTTGACGATACATTGCATAGGTTGTGGTGGGGTTACATATCGCTATATACAAATTATCACATATATATATGGTAATGTAGTTTGTTGTTG
The DNA here is from genome assembly GCA_030710605.1 of Cordylochernes scorpioides. Taxonomy (NCBI): domain Eukaryota; kingdom Metazoa; phylum Arthropoda; class Arachnida; order Pseudoscorpiones; family Chernetidae; genus Cordylochernes; species Cordylochernes scorpioides. The sequence goes on from CP092886.1 coordinate 104,026,158, forward strand.
CTGTTGGATGAATGCAGTGTGGCATGTTGGTTGCAGTCGTGGTGGCCACAATTATTATAGTGGGTTCAGGCGTGATTGGGATTGCACAAAAGGACGAGGCATGTTGAATGTCACCACAGAGATGGCGAGAGAGTGAGTGTAGCCGACGCCGGTCAGGGGAGAACTGTGTAGAGGGGTCTGTCAATCGTGTCTCAAAGCGGACTAATCTGTTTGAGTAAGAAAGGGGCACACCTGGTACCAAGACTTATTTTTCGAACCTTTTCCTCCTACTGGCGCCGACTGTCACTCACTCGAAATTTTATTTGTCACTTTGGCAATTACACTACATCTATTCAACACATGGAGACATAGATATATATTGGAATATATTAAAACAGTTTATGCCCCGGTTGATTAAAATTAGTTTATGGCGATTATAGATGAAATCATAAGATAATTATAATGGGTGGGAAATAATTTGTATGCAAATTGTTTGATATATTATTGGGTTGTAGAATTATAACATTGGGTATGTTTTCCTTAATAATAATGATTAATAATAAAGAGAAATTTTAACAAATAATAATGTTTAGCCCAATGTATAAAAATATATGAAAAAGGAATAAAAATGTAAAGATATAAATATAAATTTGGGTGATTATATACAGCATGGAATATTGGAATTAATATTTGAATGTGCATTGAATTATAGGGTGAGCTAATTTAAAAAGTCTAGATAGGTGGACATAGAATAGATTTTGGTACTGCGATGCAATGCGACATTATGTGATTGTAGGCATTGGTCCATCTACAGTATGCTGAAGGTATTCGACATTGGCCGTCCTATCAGACTCATTTGGGAATGGTTCGTGGAAGCTTTGGTCGAGAAAAAGAGTGATAGAAAGTGTGGCAGAGAGAGAGAGTCGTTCTGTCGCATTGAAAAAAAAAATAAAAAGAACGATTTGGCCGCGGAAAGGCAGTGATGAAAGTGAGGTGATTGAAAATTAAAAAAAAAAAAAAAAAAGAATTGCCCGAATGTGAGAAAAAAAGGGGGGGCGTTGATTCTCGAACCTAGCTGCTCAAGTTCGACTGTTGGGAAGGTTACAGCGAAGAAGCGTTTGTAGTTGAGATGGAATTGGCTCTGCTAACTCCGGTAAGCTTCGTTTATAAAACTTCTTCCTTGCCTGTTATTAAGATAACATATTATATATAAATAGCTTAAATCGAAATAATATTGACTTTTGATCGGCAATTGCTGTTTGAATTATCGAAGGTTTAATATTAAATATGTAAAAATTTGGAAATGAATGCTCTAATTGTAGAACGATTGGATGAACTATGCAAATATTTTACGGAAAAAATTGATAGCATTCAAAAAACATTAAATAAACAAGATATAGAATATTTAAGCGGAACAATAAAACAGACAAAGGATAATATAACATAATCACTTAAAATTGATCAGAAAATAAAAAAATCGAAGAATGTATGCAAAATAACTTTACGGTAATCAAAAACGATTTATCAAAGATAATTGGGCAGGGTTTAAGTAAAAATTCGTATGCAGAAGTGGCTAAAAACAAAGATTACCTACTTACACAAAAAGTACGACCAAATACTAAGGAACAAACCATTATTAAAACGGCTAATGAAAATCAATCAATATCACAGGTACAACAAAAGGTATATGAGGGAATCAAATTTCTTAGACAAGAGGGCAATAAAACAATAATCAATAGAATAATAAATACTAGAAAAGGGACGATCCTCAAACTGCCTAATGATCAAAATATAGACCAACTGATTGAAAGTTTCAAGAAGCTCGACGAAATCAACCAGATCAGCAAAATATATAAGCCAAAACTAAGAGATCCTACAATTTTGGTTAAGTCGATTAACAAAATAACAGATATAACAAATTTGGTATCGATAATTTATGAGATGAACCCAGAACTTGCTGGGCTAAATAATGAGATCAAGGTCTTATTTCCAATTAAATCTGTAAAGGCTGAGCAAGATGTAATTCTGAGGGTCTCCCCGGGGGCCTATGCTATTATTTAAAAAACTTGGCAAAATATATACGAATATCCAACGGTGCGATATTAAGGATAAAGTTCTTGTTGATCAATGCCAAAATTGTTACTCATTCCACCCTGGACATCGGACCAGAAACTGCCCAAATATAAAAAAAAATGTGTAAAATGTGGAATGGAAGGACAGCATCACTGCTCCGAAATAATAAGATGCAGCAATTGCTGCCGGCACCCTTATTTTAAGAACGGAAATTTAGGTCATAAACCAAATACCCAAGCTTGCCCGATCTACGAAAGAGAGATAAAAAATACGATGCACGTACCGACTATTCAACAATTCGAGAAGAAAAGAACAAGAATTAAACACCATTTGAATGCATATGAATGGAAGAAACACAGCTACTGATAGAATTAAAATTATTCAACAGAATGCTAGGAAAAGCAATACCTGCATAAGTGAACTATGTTCATCCAAAAATTTTATAAACACAGATTAATTCTGATTCAGGAGCCTTATAAAATAAAAGAAGAGATAATTTTTCCAGGAAACAATATAATACATCATCAGGAGAACAGTCCAAATATAAATACAGCAATAATTGTTAGAAACAATGCGTTACAAATTAAACTAATAAAAGAATTTACTAACTCCTTCGCCACAATCATTACTATACAAACAGAAAGTAAAAAAGTTGCTATATCAAACATTTATATTCACCCCAATTCTATGTGAAAGGAGCACGAAACATTCTTCAGAGCACTAACTGAAACATTTATAAACACGCCCCTAATTATAAGTGGTGACTTTAACGCCAGATCGCCATTATGGTATGATTCCACAAAAAATTTCAACGGGCATAGATTGATCCCCATCATTGACGAAACGAATTTTATCATACATAATAATAAATCCACTACATGTCGAAATGCTAGTGTGATTGATCTTACGCTGACTAACAAACAAGCAATAGAAGCTATCAGAGACTGGCACACAAAACAAATATCGCAGATCTCTGATCATGTAGCAATAATCTATGAAGTACATACAACTGATAATTTCACCACAGCTACTAATTATTCCACATGGAAATTCAGTGAAGAAAAGGCGAACTGGTCAAATTTTGGCCAGAATTTCTTTAAAATAGATCAAAATAATATTGAAACCCTTTCAGATACAGCAAATACAAGGAAAGACGTCGATAGCGCGGTAAAAGAACTTTTGAACACGCTCATTGAAGCAGCATACAATACACTTAAACTAAGAAAAAATAAACCAATAAAAATCAACATAAACAGATGATGGAACGCGGACTTGACACGCCTTGCGAGCTATTGTAAATACCTCCGTAACTCCTATTATCGGGCAAAAAATCCCTCTATCCATATTCAACAACAGTATAAAAGTGCAAGAAACAAATACGTCAGGGAAATAAATAAGGCTAAAAGAATGTCTTGGAGGTTTTTCTTAGAGGACATCAAATCAAAAAACCCATATGGAAATTTATACAGGGTATACAAAAATATTAAAAAGGGTTCTAACCGAAAGGGATTTTTGGAAATTTTAGAAGTGAATAAAGATGAAGAACGTTTCCAGAAGACAGCGGAACTTTTGAACAACCTTTTCCCCAATGATAGAGATAATGAAGACACAACCTTCCACATACACATAAGGAACTATACTCTAGGATTTCATAATAAAGAAAATATAATAATAACGCCCAATGAAGTAAAAAGAATGATTGATGAGCTGAACTCAAAGAAAACGTCTGGAATTGATAATATTTCTAACAATATGATAAAACATACAAAACAACTAATAGTTCCAATACTGGTGAAACTTTTTCAAAAATACTTAGATTTAAATTATTATCCGAATGAATGGAAAAAATCTGAGGTAATAATTATTCCCAAACCAGGTAAAACAGACATGAAAAGTTATAAAAGCTACAGACCCATTTGTCTCAACTCAAACATTTCCAGAATATTTGAAAAAATAATTAACAACAAACTAATAAAATATTATGTAGACTCGAATCTGCTTAACAAACGTCAACATGGATTTAGAAGATCAAGATGTACTATCTCTGCATTAAATGAAATTGTCAAAATAGCTCTCTAGAAGATAAAAACAAAGAATATACAGCTATAATCGCAGTTGATATAAGTGGAGCGTTCGATAATGCATGGTGGCCGATGGTGCTAAAAAGACTAGATGAGGATAACGTTCAAGCTTCAATAATAAAACTTTCACAGTCTTTATTTGATAATAGAAGAGTGAGATTTAGATATTCATCAAATGAAACCCATAAAAAATTAAGCAAGGGATGCCCACAGGGTGGGGCTATATCCCCTACAATATGGAATATTATTCTAAACGATTTATTGGATAACTATTCAGAATCAAACAGTGAAAGCATTGCTTATGCGGATGATATAACTGTGATATGTTGGGGAAACAACTTGACAGAACTTCGGAATACAACAGGAAAGTTCATGAAGAGAATATTAGACTGGTGTGGGAACAATAAGTTGACCGTATATGAAGAGAAAACGAAAATCTTATACTTGTTTAATAGCAAAATAGTTGTAAAAATTTCGAACACTATCACTGCCAATCGGGTAGAAAAACTGAAGATTATGGGAATAACTTTTAAAAATCATAAAAAATAAAAACAAATTGGATTTTGTGCCTCATATTGAGGAGATTATTACTGAGACAAATAGAGCTAGTGGATACCTAATTGGATTAATCGGGAAAGCATAGGGACTGGACAGTAAAAGAAGAATAGTAATTTATAAGACACTGTTTTGAAGTTCCCTAACTTATGGTTCCACTATCTGGTACAACTTTATACCCAAAAAAGTCAAAGATAAATTAAACTACAGTAGAACTCCTCAAATTCGGAAAGCTTGGGGCGCAAGGTATTCCGAATTTGAGGATTTTCCGAATTTGAGAGAGTTAGATTTGTGAATATTTATGTGGCATAAATAGGCATTTAGATGACTGAGACAAAGATTTTGAAGCATATGAACAATTTTAGGTTGAATATTATATGTACATTACATAATTTTAATTACGATTTTTAATCAAATGTTCCTTGACTTTTATGAGTTTTGAGCATGAAACCGATGAAAAATAGTAAAATATTTTATTATGTATGTAATGCAATTGATGGCCAAGTAAGTTATGGCTTGGCAAAGAAGTTGCTGATTGTTGTCTGTTTCTTTGGCTTGTTTAACAAAGCTTCTTCTTCTCTCATAAGCATAGTTCGAAGACTATTGATGGTGTTGTAGCTTGCAAGCATTTCTGGTTCAGTGCGCTTTTCCAAATATTTTAATGCAACATCCAAACTTTTCAACGCTTCGCATCTGGGAACATCCGGCTCCAAACTGTCTTCAGTCTTTTTTACTTGAGAAAACTTTTTGACATCTTTTTCGGTAGAATCAACAAACTTTGTAAGTTTAAGCTCAGACTTTTTTATATCATAAACAGTTGTCTTAGAAATTTTATACTTTTGCATTATCGTTGTATAGCTTAATCCTTTTTTAATGTCACTAAGAACATCTAACTTTTCACCAAGCTTAAGAATTCGGTACTTGCCTCGTTTTTTCCGCTCCTCTTTGGATGCCATTTTGTTGAAGAACAAACTTGTAAATGCAAAAAATTGAGAGTTGAATAAAAGAATTTGAAACTTACAATGTCTGAAAATGTTTGATAATTTGAACTTTAGGTGAATCAACTTTGCAATAAAAAATGCGTGAATGGCTTATGACGTAATAATGCTGCCTTCTTATTGGACAATATCCTAAACTAAGCACAAAGGTCAAATGAAACTGTTGATTTATTTAAGCTTTTAAAAAAGGGGATAAACCCCTAATTAGCGATTATAAATAATCGGTAAAAGTAAATTAATTAAACACTTAAATTAAAAATAAATTACTAATAAAATTAAATAAAATAAAATAAAAGCAAAGCAAAAGTAAAAGTAAATAAAATAAAATAAAATATAATAATGTTGAAATATCAACAAAATAAAAGCATGTGAAAATTGATTTTTTGTATGTAAAAAAAACATTACAATGCTTTCCGAATTTGGGAGTTTCCGAATTTGAGAATTTCCGAATTTGAGGAGTTCTACTGTATCTGCAATACAAATTTTGAAGCACAGTACACAGGTTTATAATTCAACATCGTCAAACTGTACTCATATTGTTGCTAGAACACCAAAGCTCACGGATTTTATTGAAACAAATATAATAAAAATTAATATTGGATACAAAAAATCAGATTCAAACAAAAGAAAAATTATATCTAATTTTATAAACCAGAAATTTGAGGAATACTATGGGGGTGCCAATGATAATTTCAAGGGATTCTTTGATACTTCAAGAATTCCTAACTATGTTCAACCCAACTTCTATAACGTTCAATTTTTTTACTGGACATGGTGACTTCAACACATATTTGTATATTTCAAGGCGAAAGTGTTGACTGTACATATTTCAAGCTACTAGTTCTAATTGCTATATGCAAAATTTGAAATCGAACGTTTAATTATCATGATTCCTAATGTTCAATTGTGTTAATTGTATATAATGTAAGATATACACGCAATAATCTTTATTGTGGATATGGCGTGTCTCTCCCAACTGTTAAATAAATAAATCAATGTGAGAAATCAAAGTTTTAGCGGATAGTAACGATCTCTCTGGGAAGGTATGGGCTGAGATGCCATGAGAATTTGGAAGGTAAGGGTGTCGATGCATTTTCTAAAATTTGAATTTAAAAATCTTAAAATTGGATTTTATAATTGAAGTTGAGGTAAAAAAAAGTTCAAATTGAAAATTGTGTGTGATAATTGTTGATACAATAATATAAAAAGTGAAAATGATTATGCACGTTGAAGATTAAAAATAAAGTTATCATCTTGATTGTTCATATAAAAATAAAAGGACAAAAGTTCAAACATGAAAAACTCGAGGTATAATTAAAATAAGTAATTAATAAATATGCGGAACATTAAAAAATGTAAGTATTTGAAATGATTAAAAATAGAAAAGTAATATGATATGAGAAGAAAGTATCAATACTAAACATATTTTAAAGTAGGAAATATATAGAACATTTGGTGTTCAAGCCAAGAAAATATTTAAGTATACAGGAATTGATATTGATGTAGTTGATAGAACCTATGGTAATGTGTTAGTTTGTGATGTGCTGTATGTGTATGGCATGGGGAATTTAGTTATCTCGGTGTTCATACGTCGATGTATTTCGACATAAGTTTTGGCTTAGTAAAAGTATTGTTGACGAAGTGTTAGGTTAAGATATGTTCTTGATGAGACTTGCGACGCGGACACGCTTTCGAGTGAGAGAAAAAAAAAGATAAATGTGTCACAGGAAAAATGAAGGCATAATGTAGCCTGGTAAAAAGTGAAAAAAAAAGGTTTTGTTGAGTCGCTGTGACACGTGCGAAAAAAAAATTGTAAATGAAAAGGTGTCACGTGAAGTCGTTGTGTTGGGGAAAGTCTAATCTGCTTCATCATGAACAACAAGTTTACTGAAGTCGTAGGCGGTGGCTGTACTAACATACAACGAGATTTTGTGAATATTGGTGATATGCGTGTTCAGTGGGAGATATGTCTTAAACTGGAGTTTGTGTGGCTCGAGATTGGCTTAGTGTAATAATGATTGCGGTGTTGTTGAGATGGCTATGGTTTATTGGAATAGATGTGTTGGTGTTTACTTGAGAGTGAGAGAAAAATATCGCTAAGTGGGAAGCGAGTGTAAATTTTACGCTTAAAATAAATTGGTAGAAGGGGCGTAGACCTAATTTAGATTTTTGGAGGAATTGACGGTCCTACACTATATTAAACTTTTGTTGGAGAAGGATAGATGGTTGACTAGTGATGATTTTGAAATTTTGTTAATTTATATTTGAAAATTGATTTTAAAAATAGATTATTGATAAGATAGCGAAAATCATCAATGGAATAAGGAAATGAGAAATAGCAAACCTTTTTTTTTTTTTTTGAGACGTTTACACGTAATGGTTTAAATGGATTAAAAAAGATTTTACGGAATTTGATCATAAAATGGGTGTAGGTAAGGGTGAAGGAGATGGAGGAAAATGTGAGGGTGAGATATTTTCAATTTATGTTTGAAATTCAAGAGTTTTCTTTTAAAGTGGGGCGTTGTTATAGTTATGTTAGTTGGTTTGTGAAATTGAATGTTTTTATAGAAGGAACAATATAAAAATGGCATTACACTGGGGGAGGTAAGTTGGTATTTATGAATGTAGTTGTGATAAGTACATGGGAAAGCATTCTAAGTGTTGACTATATATTGTATTTAATGGGTAGCAGGCGTACATTTTTAATATACCAAAAACTTACTTTTTTCTTTAAATGAGAATTTTGAGATATAAATGTTTTTTTATTTTAAAAATTACATTATTAGAAACCAATATGTAAAAAGGTGTATAAAGTAATGCGGTTGTGATTTAAGAATAATATTTTTTTAAATGTTAGAGATATAAAATTATTATTAAAATATATAATGTGATGTTTTCTTCTTTTTTTGTCATAAAAATTAAATCATAGTTTTTTCACGATGTGAAGGATTAATTTTAAATGAGCTGAATTAGTTAAATTACTATAGGTTAACTGGCATATAATGAAGCATTATAGGTAATTGATAGACTTAGAATTTTATGATGTGGATAAAATTATGTTTTTGAAATTTAGATAAAATATGACCCAAGAAAAAAATAAAATTTGCATAAATGAAATAGAGCATAGATGTCAATTGGTAAGGGCTAAAATTTAAATGAAATAATTGTAATAAAAATATACTTGAAATTCGAATACTGTTAAAAACAGGTTTAAAATAAGTTGTACTCACTGTACAAAAATTTTCTTTGGAGTGTAGTCCAAAAGTTCACACTGGTTGATGTAGCCATGGTCATGTCCTTGGTAATGATTGGAGAAGGCGTGAAGGAGGAGTAGTTCTCGTCGTCGGGTGGATTGAGGATGTTTGCAGTGAGCACATTGGATTTGTAATGGCGAGTAGAATGCAAGTTTTGTGGCAATTGAAGATTTGCTATCTACCTAAGGCTTGGAAGCGGCGATGTCTTGGATGGTTTCCGCGAGTTGTGCCACGATGTCCGTGGCTGTGGGTGGCATTGTGGTGATCTTCGGTGTCGCTCTGCTCTCCAGGCTCCATCCTCTTTGCGCTGTCCTCGGTAAATCCTGTCGACACTCTGTAGTAATGTAGTTTGTTGTTGCTGTGGGGGATAAATACAGTGTGGCATGTTGGTTGCAGTCGTGATGGCCACAATGATTATAGTGGGTTCAGGCGTGATTGGGATTGCACAAAAGGACGAGGCATGTTGAATGTCCCCACAGAGATGGCGAGAGAGTGAGTGTAGCCGACGCCGGTCAGGAGAGAACTGTGTAGAGGGGTCTGTCAATCGTGTCTCAAAGTGGACTAATCTGTTTGAGTAAGAAAGGGGCACACCTGGGAACCCGACTTGTTTTTCGGACCTTTTCATCCTACTGGCGCCGACTGTCACTCACTCAAAATTTTATTTGTCACTTTGACAATTACATTACATCTATACAACACATGGAGACATAGATATATATTGGAATATATTACAACATATATATATATATTGGTGCACCATTTTTAATGGGCAGAAACAAGATTTTCACGAACAAGCATTCACTCGAGCAGCATACGTAAATAAAAAGGTTCAAAGGGCTCCATTGCTCTTTTCGATTAAAACTTCTAATAAAAAAAGCATAAATTCAAAAGTAGGTACACACCTACTGTAGAATGTGTATATATGAAGTTTAAGTTCAAAATATAGTCTATGCAAAGCCTATTCAAATTGAACCAAAAACTAATTTACAAATTTTGTTATATAAAAAGAATGGCTAGATCTGGAAAAAGAATTTGAAAATATCGGGCTACCTTGCTTATTTTGGGATAAGAAAATATAATCCTAAAATATTTTTATATTATACTAGACGAATAACCCGGCTTCGCCCGAGAATTCCCCCGAGTGAAATTTCCTTCCTTCTGAAAGTACACCAATAATAAATAGTAGAAGTGCCATAGAATAGTAATACAGAAGTAACACATGAACCACAGGCAAAAAGTGTGTGTGATGGCAAAAATTGTATTATATTAGTGTTTAGTTATTTGATTTAATTATTTTTTGCAATCCATTTAGTTGTTTTAAAATCAATATAGTTTGAATAGATGGCAGCTTTTCCACCTAACCCCCGAGGTATCCGCCCCAGCACATTAACCCTTGAAATTGCCTGAGTTGAGTGAGTGACTGCGATGGTTCTTGACTGCGATGCCCAGCTTTTCAGTAAGAATAAGAAAAAAATAAGTTTATAAAAAAAATTCATTCAAAATACTGGCATGTAAATATTTTTCTGTAAAAAATAAAAGAGCACATGGAAATTAGGCAAACATATGTGTTTGCTAATGACTGCGGCTGCTTTTTAAACGATTTTTTTAAAAAGATAAAAAAAAGGCCAGAACAAAAATTAATAAAAAATACGAAAGCCATTGTTTACATACAGTAACGCTAATTTTGTAAAGTTTTTTTTAATTGCATTGTGTGCACTTACCGTAACTTAGTAATATAAATTTCTCTCTCAATACTTTTGTAAAAAAAAAGTGACACAAGTATAAAAATATATTTTAAAAAAAGTACCCAAGCAACTTGAAAAGAAATGCAGAACGCTCATTGGTCACTTAATTGGCCTCGTGTTGTTACTTCGCCTCGTATTTACTCCGCGGAAAAAAAAGTTCTTCAAATGAAAAAAAGAAATAGCCAAAAATACTAATCAAAATGCAGCCGAAAATTTTCCTCAGGTTTATAAAAAGCGACATGCAAAATTTGGTACCAATTGGTTCAGTAGTTTTTGAGTTTATCGCGAAACAGACAGACATTGACTTTTATATATAGAGAGATTTGTTAATAATGCATTCTCTCTTGTGTGTGTACTAGAACATTAGCCCCTTCTACGAACAGGTCTAAAAACTATATCCAGTTCTAAGCCTTATCAAATTTTTGCATTATAAAAAGCTAAAAAAAGGGGTATATAATGTGAGAGCTTATATTTCACTAATATATTTGTAACTCTCCCTAATATAAATTATTGTTAAAAAATATATTATACAATATAATATAATGCGGCTTGTGATTGTAAAACGACATTTGAAAATTATCCCGCATGTGTTTCTTTTCAACGAAAAATCAAAATTTATTTTAAGGGGAGAAATAACGATTATTCCTAACCTTATAGATGAGGTATGAAAGGATGAATTGTGAAGAGTAATGATAAACGGAAAAATAAAAGTGTCCAGGGATGGGAATCGAACCCACAGTGTTCCGCTTACCGGGCAGATGCCATGTCCACTAGGCTACCCTTGACATATTTTTCCGTTCGTAAATAATACATAAAGTAATTTATAATACAATATAATATAATGCGGCTTGTGATTGTAACACGACATTTGAAAATTATCCCGCATGTGTTTCTTTTCAACGAAAAGTAAAAATTTATTGTAAGGAGAAATAACGATTATTTCTAACCTTATGGATGAGGTATGAAAGGATGAATTGTGAAGAGTGTTGATAAACGGAAAAATAAAAGTGTCCAGGGATAGGAATCGAACCCACAGTGTTCCGCTTACCAGGCAGATGCGATGTTCACTAGGAAACCCTAGACATATTTTTCCGTTCGTAAATAATAAATAAAGTATAATAAATATAATATAATGCGGCTTTTGATTGTAAACCACATTTGAAAATTATCCCGCATGTGTTTCTTTTCAACGAAAAGTAAAAATTTATTTAAAGGAGAAATAACGATTATTTCTAACCTTATGGATGAGGTATGAAAGGATTAATTGTGAAGAGTAATGATAAACGGAAAAATAAAAGTGTCCAGGGATGGGAAACGAACCCACAGTGTTCCGCTTAACGGGCAGATGCCATGTTCACTAGGCTACCCTGGACATATTTTTCTGTCCGTAAATAATAAATAAAGTAATTTATAATACAATATAATATAATGCGGCTTTTGATTGTAAAACGACATTTGAAAATTATCCCGCATGTGTTTCTTTTCAACGAAAAGTAAAACTTTATTGTAAGGAGAAATAACGATTATTTCTAACCTTATAGATGAGGTATGAAAGGATGAATTGTGAAGAGTAATGATAAACGGAAAAATAAAAGTGTCCAGGGAGGGACCTGGGAATCGAACCCACAGTGTTCCGCTTACCGGGCAGATGCCATGTCCACTAGGCTACCCTGGACATATTTTTCCGTTCGTAAATAATACATAAAGTAATTTATAATACAATATAATATAATGCGGCTTGTGATTGTAAAACGACATTTGAAAATTATCCGGCATGTGTTTCTTTTCAACGAAAAATCAAAATTTATTTTAAGGAGAAATAACGATTATTTCTAACCTTATGGATGAGGTATGAAAGGATGAATTGTGAAGAGTAATGATAAACGGAAAAATAAAAGTGTCCAGGGATGCCGCATTATATTATATTGTATTATAAATTACTTTATTTATTATTTACGAACAGAAAAATATGTCCAGAGTAGCCTAGTGGGCATGGCATCTGCCCTGTAAGCGGAACACTGTGGGTTCGATTCCCATCCCTGGACAGTTAGAAAAAATCGTTATTTCTCCTTAAAATATTTTTTTTTTCGATGAAAAGAAATACATGCGGGATAATTTTCAAATGTCGTTTTACAACAAGCATGTCAAACTCGCGGCCCGCGGGCCTCATGCGGCCCACAACGAATAAATTTGCGGCCCACCAGACAATATATTTTAATTAAAAATATATGTATAAATTTAAAAAAAAAATCATAAAAAATTTGTAGCCTAATTTTTAAAAATTGTAATTATACATTATTTATTTATTAATAACGAACCACTGGTCGCCATACATAAGTCGTAAGTTTTGATAATATTATACCTACATACATAACGTATGTACATCGCCATAAGTATTGTGTGCCTTAAAGTTTAAAGAAAATATTCTTTCGGAGTACTAGAAAAAAAAAAATTAAGTTACGTTCAATAATTTGTGCAGTTATTCTGTGTCTGGGGTAAGTTAAAAAATATTAATTAAAATATAAATTAAAACGTTTTATTATTTTGTGTTAGCGATTACTAATTTTTTTCAGACCTTTGTATTCAATATGTCTTCATCCGGGTAGTTGGCGACTTCTGTACGCTCCAGGAACCTGGGTTACTTAAATAAATGTCTTCATCAAAACCAAGTGGCAGTAAAACTAATCGAAAAATTGCTGACGAACATAGGAATTTTCAAGAAAAGTGGGAATTAGAGTATTTTTGCTCTGAAGTAAAAGATAAAATAATCTGCTTGATATGTAATAATGCTATTAGTGTACCAAAATTATATAACATTAAACGTCATTATGAACAACATAAATCAAAATATGATACCTACGAAGGTTTAATGAGACAAGAAAAGTTAAAAGAGTTCAAGTTGGGAATGAAAAAACAACAGTTTATGTTTACTAAAGTATCACAAGAGAGTGAAGCGGCGGTGCACATGCAAGCTACGTTTTATCGGAGATGATAACTAAACACTCAAAACCTTTTACTGAAGGTGATTTCATCAAGGAATGTTTAATTAAAGCTGCAGAAATTGTTTGTCCTGGAAGTGTGAAGACGTTTCAAGCAATATCTTTGTCTCGAAGTACCGTTGTGGAAAGAGTTACTGATATGGCCAGAAATTTAAATGATCAGATAAAAGAAAAATCATCTTGTTTCGAAGCATTTTCCATTGCCTGTGATGAGAGTACGGACATTGGGGGCGTAGCTCAGTTAGCTGTTTTTTTTTTTTCGAACTTGCGGCACGGATTTCAACATTTTTGAGGAATTATTGGAACTAGTACCGATGCATGACACTACTATAAGAGAAGATATATTTAATTGCGTTTATGATCTTCTGCAAAAATACAATTTACCTCAATCAAAATTGACTTCTGTAGCAACAGATGGAGCTCCTTCAATGACTGGTAAAACCAACGGTTTCGTAGCATTACTGCGAAAAAAAACTAAGTGAAATTTCTGATGGTTCCAATATTCATCATACGCATTGCATTATACATCAGGAAGTATTATGTACGAAGGTAATAAAAATGGAAAATGTGTTGACACCTATCAAAAAATTCATCAATTTCATAAGATCTCGAGGTTTAAATCAGCGACAGTTCTCTCTGTTCTTAACTGAATTAGAAAGCGAATATTCAGGTTTATCATACTATACCGAGGTACGTTGGCTATCATGCTCCAAGGTTCTCAAACAATTTTGGGACTTGAAAGAAGAAATATGTCAGTTTTTAATATCCAAGAATCAAGACATCACTTTGTTTTCTGATCAAGTATGGTTGCAAGATTTTTCCTTCATGGTTGACATAACAAAACACTTGTCGGATTTAAATTTGAAACTGCAAGGAAAGGATCAGATCATTACCAACATGTGTGACCAAGTTAATGCATTCAAATGTAAGCTAGTTCTTTGGGAAAAGCAGTTGAAAAACGAAGATTCAATGCACTTTCCGACATGCAATATGTACAAATCAAGTTTAGGTGAAACTGCATCGTATCAAAAATATGCGGGAAAAATTTTAAGTCTTAGAAATGAATTTGAAACAAGGTTTTCTGATTTCAAATCTTTGGAAGGCAAGTTTACTTTGTTTTCTTCGATTTTCTCGATAAATATAGAATCAGTACCTAATCATATGCAAATGGTGGTAATAGATATCCAGTGCGATTCAGATTTAAAGGTAAAATTCATTGAAGTTGGCGTTTCTGAATTTTACAAATATTTGCCAGCCAGATTTGAAAACACTCGAAAATTAGCATATGAAATTATGTCCATGTTTGAAAGTACTTATCGGTGCGAGCAGTTATTTTCACTTATGAAAGGAAATAAGTCTCCAATCAGATCGAGAATTACTGACGTTCACCTTGGGTCAGTTTTAAAATTAATCACTGCGAACAAGATTTCCCCCGAAGTAGGAAAGATGGTAGCAGAAAAGAGATGCCAAATATCAGGGAGAAAATATTAACTTTACTTTCTTTTTTCTTATTAGTATTTTTTAAAATAAACCTACATAAATGTTACTATAAAAAATTAATTACTTGTTTTCTTTTTTTGCGGCCCACATAATCTTATTACTTTTTTATTTGGCCCGTGTTAGGATTTGAGTTTGACATGCTTGTTTTACAATCACAAGCCGCATTATATTATATTGTATTATAAATTACTTTATGTATTATTTACGAACGGAAAAATATCTCCAGGGTAGCCTAGTGGACATGGAATCTGCCCGGTAAGCGGAACACTGTGGGTTCGATTCCCATCCCTGGACACTTTTATTTTTCCGTTTATCATTACTCTTCACAATTCATCCTTTCATACCTCATCCATAAGGTTAGAAATAATTGTTATTTCTCCTTAAAATAAATTTTGATTTTTCGTTGAAATGAAACACATGCGGGATAATTTTCAAATGTCGTTTTACAAAAAAAAATATTTATCGCGCGATAGAATGTTTCACATATTTAATTTTTTTATCTATTCTCTCTCCCAATATACAAGTATATCATTACATCTGCCACCCTATATCATCTTTAATTCCTATAAATAGCTTTATATAAATTTGACTATTTTAGAATTCTTTATAAGCTTTTATTTAGCTGCTTCCATGTCTGTCTACAAATCTTGTAATCATTTATTAATACACTTACAGAAGATTTAGAAGTCCGATATTTAGTACACTTGTTTAAACATCAATGCAATGCAAGTTGACAAAATATCACACTTCTGGGTGATCGGGGCGGCCTCGGCAATTGGCTAATTTTAATTTCTATATTTACTTTCAAATTTTATGATCAATTTTTAATATAGTTCCAGAACACAGAAGTCTGAAAATTTGTAGAATCTCTAAATACAGCTAACAATACAAGTTCACAAAATTTCTGACATTTGGGTGGTCAGTAATGATTTTTTTTTTCATATTTCCCTATAAATGCTGTAATCAATTTTTAATATACTTCCTGACCACGTAGAAGTCCTGTATATATATATATATATATATATATATATATATCCCTATATATAGTCACGACCGTCATGGGCGGTGTTGGATCCTATAGTTAATAATTTCCTTAAATTCAATTTTATATATGAAAATTAAGCCAAAATCTTCTAAATTCAATTGTACAATATAAATCTTTAATATGTAAATTTTAAAGCAATCAACATGTATGCAAATTTATAGTTTGGTTAATTAATAGTTTTTCTTTTCTCTCTCTCTCTATCACTAGTATCAAAATCTAAGTCAATTTCATGTATTCTAAAATCATGTGGTAGCTACTCCTAACTCTAAAACCCAAAGACAATAAAATAATTCAAGACAAGTGGCAAAGTGCTTCTTAGTATCTTTTACTGAACATTCAAGCCACGAACATTATGGTCCCTCATCGAGCCGGATACTTTAAAAAATTAAGGTAAGCCATTTGAAAACTTAAAATTCTTAAAATAAAGTCATGCCCAAATCTGAAGTTAAAATTCGGCACAAATTCAACTTTATTATTCAGGAAATAAAGGATCTGGAATCAGAGAATAAAGCTATTGTAGAATCCAAAAACATACATAGATTAAAGCTATTCCAACAAGAAGTTAATGAAAGGAAAATTAGCCTAAATCAAGTTATCAACACATTATTAGAATCAGAGTTAGATGATACACAATATGACGATTATTCAAAGGCCAAAAAGGATATTTTTAATATGTTGGTGTCTATTGAAGAAGCTTTATCTTTGATTGAAACCAAAGAAAATACTCATAGTGATAAACAACTGCCCGAATCCAATGTTAATTTACCTAAGATAAATTTACCCATTTTCAATGGTGATTCAGCCAATTGGCTTAGTTTTAGAGAAATATTTAACTCCACCATTAATTCAAATCAAACACTAACTGAAATACAAAAATTTCAATATCTAAATTCATCTGTTAAGGGTCCTGCGGAAAAGTTGATTCGGGGTTTTCCCATTTCTGACAAAAAGTACCAGCAAGCATGGGATACCTTATGCAATAGATTTAATAACAGAAGAGAATTGGCTTTTTCACAAATCAACAAAATATTCTCCATAAGGCCATTAAAATCTATTTCGGCTGGTTCTCTCTATGAAATTCTTGATGTTTGCAATGAAGGCATTAGAAATCTCTCAGTGCTAGGACTTGAGAAAAACACATTAACAGATCTAATCCTGATCAATTTTTTTGAAAAAAGAATTGGTGAAGCCCTCAGGAAAGAATGGGAATTAACCCTTCAAAATGAAGAATATCCAACATTTGAAAACTTTGTGAATTTTTTAGAAAAACATGCTAGAAGCCTGCAAGGTATGAGAATTCCTTTGTTCCAGGAACAAAAAACCTCTAGCAAAAATATGATGGCTCACGGCCTTTATGTCAACAAAGGTCAAAATTGTATTTTATGTCATCAAATTCATAAACTAAATGACTGCCATAGATTCATAAATCTTCCCTTGCCTAAAAAATGGGAATTAGTTAAAAAACATAAACTTTGTCTAAATTGCCTTAGAGCAAATCATGAGATATCCAAATGTCTCATCACATCAAGATGTAAAAACTGCAAGCAGAACCATCATACTCTTCTGCATGAATACAACTCTGAACCATCCATTCCACAACCAACAACCTCTCAAGAGATGTTGATTTCAACAAATACCATCTGTAATGCGATGCCTTTGGAAACGGAAACAAATATTCTACTGTCAACAGCCCTTATTAAAGTCAAGGCGAAGGATGGCTCATTTGTGCTATGTAGAGCATTAGTGGACAATGGGTCCCAAATAAGCCTAATTTCAGAACAATGTTGCCACAAGTTGGGACTTGAAAAAAGGAAAAATTCTTATACACTAAAAGGTGTAGGTGACATTGTTGTCAACAGGACAACATCGCAGGTTGAAATAGAGTTCACCCCACATCATAATGATCAATTATTTTCTGCCAGAGCATTTGTGGTTGGGAGGGTAACTGCAGACCTTCCAAACTTCCAAATTCAGTCAGCAGACTTTCCTCATTTAGAAAATTTGCTCTTGGCAGACCCAGAATTCTATGTCACCAAGCCCATAGACCTAATTTTGGGTGCAGATACCTTTGTAGAAATAATTCTAGGTCAGAAAACAGATTTAAAGCACCATCCTATAGCACTTAATACCAAGTTAGGTTGGCTTGTTTCTGGGAGAATCCATTCAAATATTAAGTCGAATACTTCGGTAATCAATCACTGTACCACTGAACTTGATTCCAGCATAAGAAAATTCTGGGAACTTGAAGATGTCCCAATTTCTAAGGCCCAGTTGGGTACAAAGAAGGCCTGTGAGATATTATTCAAGTCAAACCTCCAAAGAGACATTGAGGGCAGATATTCAGTCAATCTCCCTTTTAAATCAACACCCAATTTAGGTGATTCAAGATCTCAAGCATTGGAAAAAGGGCTACAGGAAAATCCAAGTAAATCTGAAGATAATTCAAGTAAATCTGAAGAAAATCTAAGTAGATCCGAAGATAATCCAAGTAAATCTGAAGAAATTCCAAGTAAATCTAAAAAGTCACGTATCTCTAAGTTAACTCCACAAATTACTTCTAAACAAAACCAATTACTTCCTTCTGAATCAAGTCAACCATCCACTCCAGAACAACCTCTCGCTTCTCAGTCAAGTGAACCACTCTCATCTAAGAAAGAAACTTCGATTATTCCTAAGATAAAGCCACCACCCTATTATAGGCGAAAATGTCAACTTCCTGCTGAGAGAACTTCATGGGATGAACCAATTGAATCAGATATAAAGTCAAATTGGAATAAATTCCAAACTCAACTATCGTGCCTAAAGGAAATCAAAATACCAAGATACCTGAACAGTTCATCTTCTGAAATAGAAGAATTACAACTACATGGATTTTGTGATGCATCCCTTAATGCTTATTCAGCAGTTTTTTACTTGAAAACTAGATTCAAAAATCAAAAGATCAAAATCAATCTGATAACCTCAAAAACTAAGGTTGCACCATTAAAGACCATTACAATTCCAAGACTTGAACTAAGTGCAGCATTGCTTTTGGCTCAACTGAATCAAGTCATTCTTGAATCATTTCCTTTTCAACCTGACAAAACCTTTTTGTGGACTGATTCACAAATCTGCATAGATTGGATAAGATCAGATGCCAGCAGATGGAAAGCCTTTGTTTCGAACAGAGTGTCGTCAATTCAAAATTTGACTCAAATCACTGATTGGTTCCATGTATCCAGTCAAGATAATCCAGCTGATTGCGCATCAAGAGGAATCATGCCTCAAGACTTGGTCAATCATAGAATTTGGTGGCGGGGTCCTATTTGGCTTCAAGAAAATAATGTTCGATATATTCCTTCTTCACCAACCCAAGTAAATCTCAATATCATTCAAGAAGAAGTCGGTGAGGGTCAAGTGTTGGATCAAACAACCTTAATTCAAAATTCAGAAACTATGATAAATCTAGAATTCATTGAAAGGTATTCCACAATGACTAAATTGATCCGAATAACAGCTTGGTGTTGGAGATTCTACTACAATTGCCTCCTCTTTGATCCAATTCGTCAGAAAGGACCTTTGACAACAAGAGAATTAACAAAGGCAATTCAAGTCTTAGTCAAATCAATCCAGCAAGTTGAATTCTGCACGGAAATAAAATTACTGAAGTCAAACAAGCAACTACCTCTGTCCAACAAGCTAACTTCTCTAAATCCCTTTTTAGACACTCAAGGACTTCTAAGAGTTGGAGGTAGACTCAAGTATTCCTATTTAAATGAAAATCAAAACTTCCCTCTCTTACAACCGAAACCCCCACGCCAGGAATCACTTATCAAAAATCTCTTAACTGAGAATGTCGACATTCCTGAGGCTATTGATGAGAATCAAGAAGATTCTTCAATTTTAGAAACCACTTTTGTCATTGAAGACGAAGAGTCTAACAAAGATATCGGGACTCCAAAGATTGAAATCTCCGAAGTTTCGGTTATTGATAAATCGGAAGGCAAATATTCGAAAGAACCAGTGGTCAGTGTAGAAGCTCTGGATAAGAAGGAACTGTGCCATGATGACCCAGCTCACCTCAATGTGGTTGAAGCTGATCTTAATCGACCTAAAGAGGCTACCAGTGGTATAATCAATATTTCTACAGAAGCTAATGAATCGGCAAGCAAAGAGAAAGCTGTATCTGTTGAAATTGTGGATACATCAACAAAGGATTATCTACAGAGCAGTGAAAAGGCTAAATTATCCCGCTGGAAACCCATCGATTCTCTATGCTTAGAAGACGTCAAGGAATCTGAAGACGACGATGAAAATTACAGTTCATCGGCATATATAGAATGGCCAGAAATCTTGAAGAAAGAAGTCTTAAGACCCGAATCTTTAGAAAAGGCAGTCAATCTGGAAGATTTTGAGAAGGCGGCAGAAAGTCGACAACTCTCTAAAGAACATTTAGAGGAATCGACCGAACAAGGCTCATGCATAAAAGCTGAATCAAAAACTTGGGAAGATCCTATTGAATCCGACTTAGCAGCCGCAGAGTCTGATAATCCAGCAGTTCCCGAAAGAGAACTGGCCAACGAATCTGAAAATCTCATCCAAGATTCACCTCAATCGGATGCTCAAAGATGGAAGCTGATTCAAAAACTAAAAAACTCATTCTGGTCAAGATGGCCCAAGGAATATCTGAGCAACCTCCAAGGCCGTGGTAAATGGCGAATCAAACAAGACAATATCCAAATAGGTCAACTAGTCTACCTCAAAGAGGCTCAAATATCTCCACTTCGCTGGCCTTTGGCTAGGATTCAGGAGATATTTCCAGGAGAGGACAAGAATGTCCGGGTAGTCCAGATAAAGACTTCAAAAGGAGTCTTCAAGAGACCCATTACAAAGCTGATTCCATTACCTTTCAAACAATGAGAATGGTAATCTTAGCTACATAGTCGGAATCAATTAGTCCAGCATCTATACTATTGGAACTCTTTTTTTTATTTTTATTTATTTTTTTTATTTTTTATTTTCTGGTCATCTCTTCCCAGCCGGGGGAGTATGTTGGATCCTATAGTTAATAATTTCCTTAAATTCAATTTTATATATGAAAATTAAGCCAAAATCTTCTAAATTCAATTGTACAATATAAATCTTTAATATGTAAATTTTAAAGCAATCAACATGTATGCAAATTTCTAGTTTGGTTAATTAATAGTTTTTCTTTTCTCTCTCTCTCTATCACTAGTATCAAAATCTAAGTCAATTTCATGTATTCTAAAATCATGTGGTAGCTACTCCTAACTCTAAAACCCAAAGACAATAAAATAATTCAAGACAAGTGGCAAAGTGCTTCTTAGTATCTTTTACTGAACATTCAAGCCACGAACAGGCGGGCTGGCCGGCCGGCCGGCCGGTTCTGTCACGGATGCGCGCGCATCATAATTATGATCATTATCATTATCTAATGATAATAATAATAATAATTATTATTATTATTATCATTAGATAATGATAATGATAATAATAATAATAATTATTATTATTATAATAATAAATAATAATAATTATTATTATTATATTATTATTATTATCCATCCATCAACTTATATAGTCACGACCGTCATGGGCCGGCCGGCCGGCCGGTTCTGTCACGGATGCGCGCGCATCATCAATATGATCATTATCATTATCTAATGATAATAATAATAATAATAATTATTATTATTATTATATTATTATTATTATTATCCATCCATTATATATATAGTCACGACCGTCATGGGCCGGCCGGTTCTGTCACGGATGCGCGCGCACAGGGAGGTCACGTGCTCGCTGGCAGCCAACGGGCGCGCGCCGCCGGCATTACGTCATAGATTTTAAACACAAGGTAATAAGGCCAAATAAAAAAATAGTGTGTGATAAGGCACAATTTGGATTATCTACTTATATAATTGCCTTATTCTCTCTGTGTGAAGTTCACGGATAGATTTTGGTCAGAATGGATAAAATAAAAAAAGTGTCAAGGGATGGGAATCGGACCCACGACCTTCCGCTTACCGGGCAGATGCCATGACCACTAGGCTACCCTGGACATATTTTTCCGTTCACATTTTTATTTTTATATTTTCAAGTCACACAGTTTGGGGCGGGACGTTTCACAAGAGAGACATCCACGGCGCCAATTTATAATTGTAACGAATAGTATTTTAATTAAAACATTTTTAAAATATATACGCACTCGGGTAAAACCCGGGCGTGCCCGGGCCATTCGTCTAGTATATATATATATATATATATATATATATATATATATATATATATTTTTTTTTTTTTTTTTTTTTTATAGACTGTTTCAATCCTTATAACATTGTATGTGTACAAATTTTCGACTTCTAGGCGGCCGTGGTGGACGAGAATAGACTAGAGAAGTGAATTCGCATTTTTTTCTTACAAAAACGATGGGAAATGGGCGCTGCCATTTCGCTGGCGTAATGAGTGACTGAAGTTCCAAGGGGTCGGGATAGTCGGGACTGGACTAATTTCTATATTTATTTTCAATTTTTGTGATCAAGGTTTAGTATACTTCCAGACCTCATAGTCTGAAATTTCGTACACTCGCTCAATCCAGCTAACAACGCAATTGTATAAAATAGCAGGCTTCTAGAAACCGTGATGTTCTGGAATATGTTTGAATATTTAGGGCACAAAAGGAAAGATATCTTTTTACTTTTAGTATTTACAGTCTATGTTTATTAAGAACTCGGGAAAAATACAAAATGACAGTAACAACAAAGAAATGGCTGCTTATTCTTTACAGGGTTGCCAAACTAGGTCGAGAAGTATTTCCTTTTTTTATTTTCACTGAAAACAACATCTAATACTTCTCTTCTGTTAAAAAAAGGAAAATAAGTCAAATCAGTCAACCAGTCGCATCATTTGACACAACTTTAGCATCTTGGCTTATGAAGAGGCAATCTACACAATCTGTTGTTCAGTAGATATTTGCCGAACAGCAAAATTTCCTTCCAAAACCTTTTATCTAATGAAAAAGCACTTAAGGCTAATATGTTTTGTTCTTTGGCGAAATTCAGGATTATCTGCCAAATTCAATGCAGCATTATTATCAATGTAGATGATTAGTACCTTTCTTAAAGCCGTTACTCCGTTAATCAGTATCTGTAGCCAAATCACCTCTTTGGTAGCTTCATTAACTGCAGCGATCTCTGCTTCAGTAGTCGATGTAGCAACCATTGATTGACGCTGACCGAGCCAGGATATAACTCCTCCTGAATAATTGACTGGAACACCTGTTTTCGATCGACCAGTGTGTGGACAGCCTCCTAAATCCGCATCACTGTTGCAATCAAGAATGCCGCGATTGCAATCTGGTTGATTAACAATGCCCTTCTTCTCCGAGCCAGCTATATACTAGAAGACCCTCTTTATAAAATCTTCTTTTGAATTATTTTCTAATATACTTGATAGTACGCTAATTGTATATGCTAGGTTTGGTCTGGTTCCCATCATAAGCTACATTAGGGCTCCAAATGCTTCTCGATATGGAAAATTGGATGTTTCTTTAGTTTCTTCGCTGTTTTCGTTTTTATAAGTTTCTTTCAAAATTGGAGTCTGGACTTGTCTAAAACCGCTAATACCAAAGCGCTGAAGTAGTTTTTTTAGCATGGCTTGCTGTCCAATCTTGATATTTCCATTTTAGCTCTCAATTTCCAATCCCGAGAAAATAAAAGCATTATCTAAATTACTGTAGTTTTCGACCTTAGCATTTCCCAAAAAGTTCTTCCAAACGTTTCTAAAGGAATTCCATATATGCTGCTAAATCAAATTCATTTAAATTATCTTCAAAATTATCATCAAAGTGTGAGCAACAAAATTCCTTCTTTAATTTTCGTATCACTTATGCTAGGGAATTTTTGCTTCAAATAGGCAAATCCAGCAGCATTTGGGGATTCATTGCCACGACAAATTTCCCATCAATACCAGTTTAATATGTAATGGTAGTAAGTATATATCTTTCATATTTGATCAATGGAAAATGTGCAATATCTTTAGGTCCTGGAGTAAAAGTTTTACGGTTTGGCCAGTTCTTTTTGATGTGATGCCTTTCCTTGTCTCTACTATCCCACTCACACAGAAAACAACAAAATTTTGTTTATACAACCTGTAAACCAAGCA
The DNA here is from genome assembly GCA_030710605.1 of Cordylochernes scorpioides. Taxonomy (NCBI): domain Eukaryota; kingdom Metazoa; phylum Arthropoda; class Arachnida; order Pseudoscorpiones; family Chernetidae; genus Cordylochernes; species Cordylochernes scorpioides. Next base: position 104,050,550 of record CP092886.1, read on the forward strand.
AGAGAGCAATGAATTTCAAGTCATCACAGATTTTCCAGCTGTATCTGCCTTACTCTACTTTTTTCAAAAGCAGTCTCATGCTTTCTTAACTTTCTTCCATGTTGATTGCGTGCGCTAATGCCACCGATGGGAACTCTTATTGCCGTTGTGAAGGAGAACAGTGTAATATATTAGTTCGTTAGTTTATATTTGTTTTTATCTAATTATATTGTACATAGAATTTATTATGTAATTGTTTATATATATGTCGTATTATAGTTGTTGTGTATATAAACAATGTTGTAACATAACGGGTAGTTAGTGATCTATAGATACGCTCCAGGAACCTGGGTTACCTTTATGTTACTGCTGTACATAGGAATGTTCCCCATAGATACACCAAACCTGATATCAATTCAAAATGGCGTTCAATAAAATATAAAACCGGAAAAGAAGGGCGCGGCACCCAGTAAGGTCGAATAACAGGCCATTGGCAGTGTCCAAGAAACTAAGAGAACATAAATATCGAGCAGGCCAGTCCTTGATTGGACACGGACGTCCAGAAAGGTCCGCCCTCTCTGACGTCACCATTAACATATAAATTATGTTCTCTATGAGCCCACAGGGATGGGCACAGAGAGAAGACAGTGCAGTTAGGTCGTCATGCTGTCATATTGACCAGCGAGAGAGAGAGATAAGGTAACATCATTGTTACCATCATCAGACATTGATTTGGATAATTGTGAAGCTTTTTCTGGGGAAGGTCTAAGTGTCTGATAATGCTATTGCATTCTTTGGAAATGAATTATTCTAAAAGTCATATTGTGAAAAAATACAGGGTGGCCTATAAGTCGCGAACCCTTTAATTTTTTTTAATAAAAATTAAAAGGAAAACTAGAATAAAAACTAAAATAATTTATTTTAGATAATAGATTGAAGATTTTTTTTTCAAATATACACTGGTGTCCAAAAAATAAGAAACTTAACCAATATTGAAATTTCTCAAAAGCTAATTTATTAACAAATATAAAATTTAGTATACAAATAGTTTAAACTATGGAGAATTTGACTAGCTATATGAAAATAAAAAAATATATATTTGAAATTATGAAATATGCAAATTATTACCAACATACCCAAAGCTAAGGTTCCAGATCTTAAAGAAATAAGATATCAATAGGGAGTATGATCACCTCTAACAGCTATCAAGGTCTCATACTGTTTACCAGGCTTTGGAGGAGGTCCAGGGGTAGTAAACCCCACTCCTCCAATAGAGCAGTTCTTAGCTCAACGAGGGTTCTGGGAGAGGGGTGACGAGCTCCAATACGCCTCCCTAGAGCATCCCACACATGCTCTATTGGATTCAGGTCCGGAGATCTGGCTGGCCAATCCATCCTTCGAATATTCTCACTCTGGAGATATTCATTGACTAGCCTAGCCCTATGCGGACGAGCATTATCGTGCATAAAAATTAAATTGTGACCAATTTGATCTCTATAAGGTCTTAAATAGAGCTCAAGGATCTCGTCTTTGTACCTTTGGGCAGTTAAAGTGCCCCCAGAAAAAATGTGGAGGGGTGTGCGTCTGCTAGAACTGATGCCAGCCCAGACTAAGAGACTGCCCCCTCTAAAACTTTATATTTCCCTGATGTTACTGGGATGATAGCGGGTTCCAGGCTCCCTCCAGATTAACACTCGTCGAGAATCTGTGTTCAAACTAAATCTTGACTCGTCACTGAAGAGAACATTGGCCCACTGATCATGAGTCCAGGCGTGATGTTCCAAGCACCAATTCAAGCGGGCTCTCCTGTGAGCAGAGGTTAAAGGGATACAGACCATTGGTCGTCTTGCATAAAGAGCACCTTCGTGAAGCCTTCGGTAAACAGTTTGTCTTGAAATTCTCGTTCCAGTAGCACTTGAGAGTTCATTAGAGTGTTGAATAGCTATCATCTCCCTATGGCGCTTGGCAGTTACGACCAGATAACGGTCTTCAGAGGTAGCTGTTTTTCTTTTTCTACCTGAACCTTCTTTTCTTTTGATGGTTCCTGTCTCAATGAACTGTTTCCATATTTTGCTGACCACAGATTTATTCACATTTAGCCATTTTCCTACTTCAACTTGTGATTGCCCTACCTCCATTCTTCCAACAGCTCTCCATTTTAAATCATCTGCTAAAATTTTTCGTAAACTCATAATTAACTAAGGATTAAATAAAATTATAATTGGACAATTCTTAGATGGGGTAAACGACACGCCAAATAGCACACTTATAAAGACAAGCAAAAATTTGCATATTTTCAATTTTACCGAATCGAATGATTGCGATAAATAAATTCTACGACTTAAAATACCTAATTAAATTACTTTTTAGCTTTTAGCGTTGTATATTTTAAAACATATCATTAAAAAAAAAATTCTTATTTTTTGGACACCAGTGTATTTTTATTTAATAGCTATTTAAAATGTCCTACATTTGCTTCCAAACAAAATCTAAGTCTTTTATGTAAACTTTGACAAACACGAGCACATAAATTCGCATCGAGAAGATTAAATTCTTCTAGTGCAATTTTAATTTGCTCTAAAGTCTTGGGTTTTCGATGATAAACTTTAACTTTTAAATAAGCCTACAAAAAAATATCTGCCGGAATAAGATCAGGTGACCGCGCTGGCCAATAAATGGGTCCACGGCGCCCCGTCCATTTTTGAGGGAACATTTAATTGAGAAATGTTCTAACAATGTTTGAGTAATGGGCGGGTGCACCATCCTGCATGAGGTAAAGGTTTTTTTCCAACTAAATTTGTCTGCATAAATTCCTCCAACCTTTTTAAATAATTCTCACCATTTACTTTTTTGACCAAAATGTAAGGTCCGATTATTCCTTCCGAACAAATTCCACCCCAAACAGTTAAGCCAGGGGATTTAACTTCCTTCTCAATTTCTACCCTCGGATTTTCTGAAGCCCAATTAACACAATTATGTCGATTGACTTGGGAAATCAATTTAAAAATAACCTTATCAGTCCACATTATTCAATTAGGCAAATTTCCATCATTTTGGATCATTTCAAGCATTTTTTTCACAAGATTCCATCCTTCTATCCCAATCAATACTCTTCATGAAGTGCATGAATTAATTTAGGAATATAGGGCTTATAACCAAGGCTTTTTAGCATTCTTCGGATGGAGGTTATAGCTCTTTCTAGCTCTTGAGACAACCACCTTGTTGATTTTTGAGGACTAGCTTCTAAAGATGCTTTAACTAGGTTTATATTAGTTTCACAGGTAGCAGAGTGTGGTCTTCCTGATCTAGGGAGATCTGTCACACTACCGGCAGTTTCAAAAAATTTAATTATTCTTATTACGGCTTATTTAGAAGGTGCAGAAGACTCAGAATGCTTTGACCATTGACGTCGTAGAGTTGTGAAACTACCATGTTGATAATAGAGTTTGATAATATCAATTATTTCTTTGATATCGAGGGAAGAAATTTTCTGAAAAAAAAAAACTTGGACGTAACCTTAATACACACATATGTTATTAGACAAATATTATAAATAATTTATTAGTTACAAATTTTTAAAATGGTATCGAGACTTACGGGCCACCCTGTATATATATATTTCATAAAATTTTCTTTTATAGTTTAATAAACTTTCTTGCAGAAGAAAACATATTAGGCCCTCTCAGAATTTTATTATGTGGGGTGAATGCCATACCTAGAACTTGTGTTACTGCCTAAATACCTTCTGAATGCTACAAATTATTCAGATGCAGCATGCAAATCAACATCTGATCTCATGGAATGGAGTGTAGGGATGCAGCTTTCGTCGATCATTGCACCATGATCCAGGCAAACTTTGGTGAAGGTCTAAATTTGCCTAAAAACTGAGGCCATTCCTAACATGGAAACTTTTGCTGCCGACTCTAACATGGGTAAAGACTTCCTTCTTATCCCTGGAGAATGATCCTTGCTGAGGTCTCTTAACCGGGTCAGTTGAACTCCGGATTTTTAAAGGTCTTTCTCCTCTTTCTAACAATGCTGCTGTAGGTCCGCGACTGCTTATTCGTCAGTTATTTTGCTTGTTTCGCAGCTGGCTCCATATTTGAATGTCGCCACCAGGGGACGCACCCTGTAGCAGACAGCTCTGTTTAAAAGCAATGTTCTACCCTGAATTGCACAAAGTTAACTTGGATGCCTTTTTCATCATTTTGCCACAATAATCACTTTTAATTAATTCTTCAGTTTTCATTAAGTGTATTTATATATGCATTCATATATGAACAGGTAAGATCTGTGAAACAAGTATTCCAGTATTTCACTTCTGGTAAAATGGCGACATTGATTAAGGGTACGTGCTCTACTAACCCCTTATTAACCAACAAACATAAAGCGTATTCCCTTTATCAATGTCACCACATTACCAGAAGTGAAATATGGAAAATGGGCTTACCATTATGAGAAGGCTGCAAAATTCTTTTGTCAGAAATAACATAGTTAAGTAGTCAGAACTGGGTATAATATGATCAAAGTACTTCCAGATATTTTACAGTCAGAGCCTACCTGACCTCCTGTATTTATGCTCACATGCCATAGATACCTTTTCATCTCTATCTTCATCATATATACATACACATACAGCTTCATTAAGACCACCGGTCTTATACAGATTCTCATCACATGAAGGAAGCATAGATGGAGCTCCTATACTCCAGGCAGCGCAGAGCCCAACAGCCTCCAGGTCCGACGCATGTCCAGTGGCCACAAAATCCAACGTGCATAGGTTAGAGTATTACTGAAAAGGCGAGTGTGAAATCAGCTGTTTTAGTATTTGCTTTCCACATCAAAATGGACCACGACATACGGCGATTCTATTAATGTCTTCCGAAAGGTGACTGCGATCTTGTAGAATTTATATAAACCAAAGAGAAGACCTTGATCAAACATAATTGTATTCATCCAGTTATATATTTGTTAACTATCGGATTGAGATGAGGATAACAGCCCAGAGTGTATTTTGGTAAATTCAGGTAGCGTCTTAGAAAGATATTCTGAATTTGGTCAACTACTTTTATTTTGTCAAGTGCCCAAAAGGGTGGGTGTAGAGCATTTGAGGCAAGATTGTCGAGTCAGGTAATTTCATTACCGCATTTAAAGAGTTCACCTTGGATTTTGTCATGACCTCCCGTACGGCTCCAATTGCTGCTAGGGCTTTGCCCTTGTAATATGCTGATACTTTGTTTAGTGAGTTTGCAGTTGTAAGCGGGTGTTATGATTGATCCGGCAACACTGCCGACTCGACTGGTAAACACTCTTAGATATATAACCACGTTATAATAAATAGATGTTAATAAATAAATACTTAGTTCAGTTGCATTCTGCGTGATCAAATAGACACAAGAACAACATAAACAACATGGTGGCAGCGGAAAAGTGAGTACTTTTTCAAATAAATATATTATTGAAAAATATTAGTGAAAAAAAGAAAACATGGACTTTGTTAGGCCTAGCGAACTCGCCCTGCACGGAAATGTAGCGGAAAATTGGCGAAGGTTCAAACAGCGATTAATGCTTTATCTTGAAGCAACAGAAAAAGCCACAAAGCCTGATAAACTGAAAGTTGCCATTTTATTAAATTTTATTGGCGAAGAAGCCTTGGAAGTTTTCAACACATTTCATTTAAAAGAAGATGAAGCAGAAAATTTCGATCTTGTAATAAACAAATTTGATGATTTTTGCGAGCCTAAAAAGAACGTCATTTTTGAAAGATTCAAATTTTTTTCAGCGACCCAGAAGGATGGTGAATCCATCGATAGTTTTATAACAGAACTAAAAGGATTATCCACATCATGTGAATTTGAATCACAAAAGGATAGTTTAATTAGGGATCGCATTGTGTATGGAATACAAGACAAGGCTTTGCAGGAACGCCTCTTAAGAGAGCCCAATTTAACTCTTCTAAAAGCCATTGAAATGTGCAAAACAGATGAAATAAGCAAGCAACAGATCAAGATCATGCAGAACAACCAGAACATTTGTCAAATAAGAAAATATGAAAAGAAACACAGTCCAAAACAAAATCAAGAATCTGAAAAAGAATTCAAATGCCAAAGGTGTGGAAAGTCTCACAGAGCAAAAAATTGTCCTGCATGGGGTAAAAGATGCTCCAAATGCAAAAAGATGAATCATTTTGCAGCTTTCTGTAAAAGTTCAGCTATCAGAAGTCTGAATGATGAAACAGAAGAAACTGTATGGTCAATACATGAAGCAAAAGTAGTCCATACTTTGGAATGGAAAAAATCCATCATAGTGAATGGAAAGGAAATATGTTTCAAGTTGGACTCTGGAGCAGAAGTAAATGTTTTGCCATACACATTCACCAGACAAATGAAAGGTTTGGAAATATTTCAGACTAACCGAAAGCTAATATCATATACAGGACATGAAATCAAGATAAAAGGAATTGCCACACTAAATTGCAAAACTAAAAATAAGACGGAAAGTCTAGAATTTTTCATTGCTGATGGATACTATCAACCAATTTTAGGAATAGAAGCTATTGAAAAGCTTTCACTAATTAAGAAATGTGATGCTGTCCAAACAGAGCAGAACAATTCAGCAAAGGAAATTTTGAACAGGCACAAAAATATATTTGAAGGCATAGGAAGACTGCCAATTGAACACAAGATTAGACTAAATGAAAATACAACTCCAGTTATTGCTCCAAGCAGAAAAATTCCTTTTTCCATTAGAGAAAAAGTTAAAGCAGAATTGGAACGGATGGAAAAACTTGACATTATTGAAAAAGTTGAAGAACCAAGCGAATGGACACACCCTATTGTAGTGGTACAAAAACCTTCTGGGGATGTCAGAATTTGCATGGACCCCAGGGAACTGAACAAATATGTTCAGAGAGAGCGCTATATTCTGCCAACAGCTGAAACAATATTTTCTGAACTGAAAGGTGCTACAGTTTTCTCTGTATTTGATGCATCATCAGCTTTCTGGCAAGTCCCATTAGACAAAGAAAGCACCAACCTGTGCACCATTGCGACTCCCTTTGGAAGATTCCGGTTCAAGCGACTTCCCTATGGATTGAACAGTGCATCGGAGGTATTCCAGCGATGCATAAACAATATCCTTTCAGGTCTCCAGGGAACTGCTTGCTATATGGATGACATCTTGATCTATGGAAACACAATGGAAGAGCACAACCGAAACCTTGAAACAGTTCTTCGAAGGTTGGAAGAAAATAATGTCAAGCTCAATGCTAAGAAGCAGCAGATAGCTGTCGACAAAGTAAATTTCTTAGGCCATATAATCAGTCGAGATGGAATAGCCATTCAAGCTTCAAGAGCAGAGGCAATACAAAAGTTGAAAAGACCTGAGAACAAGACTGAAGTCCAAAGATTCTTAGGTATGGTAACGTACCTTGGCAAATTCATTCCTAATCTTTCTGACAAGACTGCACCTCTAAGGAAATTGATAAGCAACAAGAGTGAATGGAAATTTGGAGGCGAAGAAATTGATTGTTTTAAAAAACTCAAGGATATGGTCTCGAATGCTCCAATATTGACATTTTTTGACCCAACCAAGCCAATCACCATTTCATCTGATGCAAGCCAATATGGTATTGGTACAGTGCTCATGCAAGGGGGACATGCAATTGAGTATGCGTCCTTCAGCCTGAATGCAACTCAAAGAAAATACGCACAGATAGAGAAAGAACTTTTGGCTATAGTCTTTGGATGTGAACGCTTCCAGTATTATATTTGGGGAAATGATGTTATTGTGGAAACTGACCACAAACCTCTCCTGAGTATTGTTAAGAAACCTTTAGAAAAGCTTTCCCCAAGACTGCAAAGAATGGTCTTACGTCTCATGAGATTTCAAATATCTTTGAAGTTTACACCAGGGAAAAACATGTTTGTAGCTGACCATCTGTCTAGAGATCCATTAAAAGATGAGGTGGACACAAGCTATTTAGAAGGTCAAACTGAATCAGTGCACATGTTGCTGGTTACCACAGATGAAAAAATAAAGAGACTACAAAAGGAAACTCATGGGGACCACACCTTGATACAACTAATAGAGTATGCGAAGAATGGATGGCCGAAATATAAAACTAAGGTCTGTGATGAAGCAAAACCCTACTGGCAATTTCAAGATGAAATTCATGTGAGTGACGGAATTGTTTACAAAGGAAATTGCATCATGGTGCCATCGACTCTTCGAAAAGAAATCCTGCAGGTTGTTCATTCATCACACCAGGGCATAGCAGCTTCCAAAGAAAAAGCAAGATCAGCATTTTACTGGCCCGGCATGATAACACAAGTAGAAAATGAAGTGGAAAAGTGCAGAACATGTCAGGAATATTCAAGAAAGAATCCTGAGGAGTCAAAAATAGCTCATGAAATCCCTGAATTTCCATGGGAAAAAATTGCTGTAGATTTCATGGAGGTGAGTGGAACCAGTTCCATCTTGGTTGTCGATTACCACTCAAAGTTTGTTGAATTCCGGAAATTATCAAGCAAAAGAGAAACCGAAACCATCATGCAGTTGAAAACCATTTTCAGGACTCATGGAATTCCAAGAACTCTAGTTTCGGATAATGGACCCCCTTTTAACTCTACTGGATTCAAAAATTTGCTCAGAAATATGAATTCAAACACCAAACCTCCAGTCCCAAATATCCAAGATCTAATGGACAAGTTCAGAGGACAATTCAAACCATCAAAGGACTGATAATTAAAGCTGTGAAGTCAGGAAGAGATCCCAATCTGGCTTTGATGGAGTTCAACAACACACCTAAGTATGACTTGCCATCTCCGACCCAAATGCTTATGGGAAGATCTGTGAGAACTCTTTCGACATACACCCGACAACAGTTGAAACCACTGTTTGACACAACAAAGAATTATCAAAAATTGAGAGACCATCAACAAAAGTATGCAGGAAGTCCAAAGAGAATTTTGAGACCTTTGGAAGTAGGAGACAACATCATGTTGCAGGAAAGGCATAGAAAATGGGTTCCGGCAACAGTGACCGCAAAGCATGAAACTCCACGCTCATATATGGTGAAAACACCAAGTGGTTCTGAATACCGCAGGAACAGGTCTCACCTTAGACCGAGAAAGTTCAGTGTAGAAGACTCTGCCCCAACAAGTCAAAGTCCAAGCATTCCTGGATCTCAAGCAGGGACAGCCATGGATGACAACATACAAGATCACGGAAGACCCACTTCTGAAAACAGAAGAGCATATGATCCAAGGGAGAACGTTGCCAAGAAAGGTGAAGAATCATCTACTTCTCCTAGTGTGCGAACCCGCAGTGGTAGAACAGTGAGAAAACCCTTGCGTTATAGAGACTAGGAGAACTGCAATCCTTTTTATTTTTGTTTAAAGGAAACATGTTATGATTGATCCGGCAACACTGCCGACTCGACTGGTAAACACTCTTAGATATATAACCACGTTATAATAAATAGATGTTAATAAATAAATACTTAGTTCAGTTGCATTCTGCGTGATCAAATAGACACAAGAACAACATAAACAACAGCGGGTATCCTAGGTATTGATATTTCATAAAAAACACAGACAGCTGTCGCTCACTCCAAAACCATTTGTCATTTTGTGCTAATCGACCGCCGTTTCTGAAAACCATTTTTTTTTTACTTTTTTTCATTCAAGGTTAATAAATTTCTTTCAAAATATATTTTTACCATATCTTTATCAAGAAGAGTCTGCCAATTTTGGTAGTTCATTGAAATACATGCCTGATTCACATTCATGTCCGATGGCCTGAAATATACACGAGTAAGCAAGAAATGGATTTTGGCCAATCTTACTAGATATGAAACATCAACGTATACAGTAGAACATGGATTTATAAAACATGTTCATTCCTGCCTTTACAATTTATTAAAATCAATAAGCAATCTAGGGATAGGTTTCATCAACTATTTTTATTTCTCTAGCATACCTCCCCCCCTCCTTCAACAGGAGAACTAGAAGTAAGATTTCCAACTCTATAGCTGGAAGTCATGCTTCTAATTCTCCTGTTGAAGGGCATGTTGGCCCGAAAGCTAGAGAAATAAAAATAGTTAAAGAAACCTAGCCCTGGATTGCTTGTTGATTTTAATAAACAGTAGAACCTCCGTGAGAGAGGACACTCTTTCTAGAGAACACCTCTATAGACAGAACAGATTTGATTACCAAAATTACCATTTTTATTAATTAGCTGTTTTCTGATGTGAGAGGACTAATTAGACATCTAGTAGAGAAAGGTTCTACTTAGTTTGAAATTTATTCGAATGGATAGCATTAGTCATCTTGTAATGATCATGAGATGCCTTTAATTTAACACCATCTCTCTTCTTTTTTCATATGTAGTGTTGAAACAAAGGCAAGAAGAACTGACTTCTTTGATTATGGTGAATATTGCTGGTGCATTCGACAATGCATGGTGGCCAATAATTATAAAAAGACTTGATTTAGATAACGTTCCCATCAATTTAATAAGAATTACGAAATCTTATTTAGGCAGTGAAAGAAGGGCAAACTTCTCATATGAAGATATTAATGTTACAAAAAAATTGACAAAAGGATGTCCTCAAAGAAATATTAAGGAACATATTGTTAAACGACTTGCTGAAGAGTTTCGAATATCCAAATGCAGAAATAATTTGCTATGCAGGCGATGTTTCTTTCATTTGCTGGAATAAGTCTGTTGAGGATCTTAAAAAATTAAGTGAATATACTCGATGCTATGTGATTCAATGGTGTAATAGGAATAAATTATTAATAAGCCCAGAGAAAACAAATTTACTTTACTTACATAATAAACCTAAAATTCCAATTGAAATAGTGAATATTATATCTTAAACCCAGTAGATCAAGTTAAAATTTTAGGTATAAAATTTTCAAATCATAGAATAAAAAAGATGAACTTTACACCACATATCAACATTTTGTGCAGGACAGAAAGAATGGAAAATTTTGTTTTCACTTAGTGGAAAATTGTGGGGAATAAATACTCAAAGAAGAATAATTTGTATAAAACAATTATCAGGCCATACAAGAAAATAAGATCTAACCCAAATTAATTAATAGTGTGTGACGTTTCAGCAAGAGCATTGTTACCAAAATGTCACACATTATTAATTTATTTGTATCAGGTCTTATTTTCTTATTTCTCTTATTTTCTTGTATCTAAAATCTATAATCCAAATTGTTCTTTATCAATCATTAGGCCAGTTCTTACGTAGGGTTCAGAAATTTGGTATAATTTATTAATAGTCGATACAAAGAAAAACTAAATTCTATTCAATATCAAATTCTTCTTTGGGCGATTAGAGCATACAAAACTGTGTCCATAGTTTATCAAATATCCCCCTTCTCACAGACTATATTGGTGGTGCTTATCTACAGACTGTATTGAATCTAAAATAACCAAATATGGTTTGGCTCAACTTTCAATAGCCAAGGCAACAACACTAAAATTAACTTACACATCTCTAATTAGACCTATCCTGGAATATGGATATCAAATCTATGGTACAGCAACTGAAACAAATCTAAAATCACTGGGAAAGATACAACTAAGCGCAGCTAGAATTATTACAGGTCTTCGAAATACCTGCCCTAACGATATTTTACTTTACAAGGCAGACATTATGCCCTTAAAGGATAGAAAAAGCTACAATCTGCCAAAATAGATAAATAAGATCAAGAGTTATGGAAACCAGCACAGATATTCCAATTACATTTATAAATTTAATTGCCTCCTATCAATAAAATTTGTAACAAATAAATTTACTGGCAACATGTTTCTTTTCAATAATATCATCAAATATTATCTCTACAGACCTTACTACAATGATATAAGTTAATGAATGAGAGGGCTTGGTTCATCAGTGGAGAACCCTCTCAGAGGCTTTGCCAAATTAAACTCCAGACTGCTCTACTATTGTATTGGATTGGGATATATCCCTGCATTTTTTTTATGGAAGGCAGCTTAGGGGTGTTTAGTGAACCTATGGACATAATTTTATAGGTCTGTAGAGGTACATACATATAATTTCAAGGTATTGCATCGAGCAAAGCTCTTCTGCAAATATGGTTTCATAACAAATACATGTATATATTAGCAAATTAAATTTATAAATTCAATTGTCATATGTATGTACCTCTACAGACCTATAAACTTATGTCCATATGTCCACTAAACACCCCTAAGCTGCCTTCCATATAAAATACAGGGTATATCCCAAACCAATCCAATACAATAGTAGAGCGGTCTGGAGATTAATTTGGCGAAACCGCTGAGAGGGTTCACCACTGATGAGGCAAGGCCTCTCATTCATTAACTTATATCATTGCAGTATATAGAGATAATATTTGATGATATTGAAAAGAAATACATTGCCAGTAAATTTATTTGTTACAAACATCCAATTACATACTTAATTGGGAATCCAATCTAGGGCTCAAAAAAAGAAGGTCCCCTTCACTTGGCCAAAAGAAATGGATTTTTTAAATATAAAGTAGAAAAAAAAATTAGCAGAAAAATTTTCTTTATGTGAACCATTACAAAATGTTATTTTTAATGTTACTTTAAATGAACCCACCAACAAACAATAACAAAATCCAGAATGTTAAAACAATTATCATTAGAAATAATTAATAAAATTCCTAAAAATGCAATAACTATCTACACCGATAGTAAAAGAGATGAATTGGGACAGACTGGCAGTCTCATTAAAACTACAAATGGTATTGAGAAAATAACCCAGATTTTTAGCTCAGTCTTCAGATCAGAACTTATAGCCATCTAGCCTACATCAGAAACACAATTTTTAAGATATCTGGTTTCTTACTGATAATAGAAGTGCCATACAACACTTAGTCACACAGCGACACTTAGGTACAAAGTAAGCAAAAACCTCAAAAATTCATCTTGAATAGATACCCTCACACGTTGGCATTGAAGGCAATGAAGCTGCTGATGCGATAGCAAAAAAAGGCACAAGAGAACCCTTGCCACGGAAAAATAAACTTACTTTTAAAGAAATAGAGACAGTAGCCAAACAAAAATAAACAAGAACTGGAGGATCTCCCCTAAGCACAGGTGGTACAGTAGATTGGACCCAGGAGAAGCTCTGAACCTCAGAAATAGACAGCATCAAACAACACTAACAAGATTCAGAACAGGCCATCTCAAGCCATTGAAGGTAGAAAATAACAACAAAATCTACACCATGTGAAAAATTAGTACAAATGTGATATTGTACTGGGATAAGGTGCATAAATTATGAAAAAGGCATCTCCTTATCGTGCAACTGAAAGTTGCTGATTACTTGCGCCATCTATCCGAATAAATATCAACTATTCTCGTTGATTTCTAATTATTCCAGAATTGGCCAATTACCCATTCTTGATTAATCAAGCTAACCATGTACACGTTTCCTTATCCCAGTACAATATCACATTTGTACTATTTTTTCATATTGTGTCCCCTTATCTCAGTACAATATCACATTTGTACTATTTTTTTCACATTGTGTCGTGGTCTCACGCAATTCTGTCCTTAACTACCCATTTCATAATTTTTCAAGATGCCTGAAGGACCAGGTTTTTTGTTTTTTTTTTTGGTCGCTGAGATACAGCTTGCACCAAGCTGATGAGGGCCAACAGCCCGAAACACGTACGTGGTTAGCTTTTCTTGATTAATCAAGAATGGGTAATTGGCCAATTCTGGAATAATTAGAAATCAACGAGAATAGTTTATATTTATTCCGATAGATGGCGCAAGCCATCAGCAACTTTCAGTTGCACGATAAGGAGATGCCTTTTTCATAAAAAATCTACACCACTTGCACAAAATGTAGCTTGGCACCTGCCTCCAGAACACATTTTGGCTTGCATTAGATGCACTAAACAGGACCTTTAAGAGAGGCCGCTCCTATCATAAAACAGCTCGAGGAGCATGAACTCATGGAATTAGTCTAATCTTTACACAAGGGGATGAGAAACAACAACTACAACAAACTATTTATTAGATATAGTTTTTTTTTTGCATTTTGTAACTATGTTGTTATTGTTTCTTATCCCCTTGTGTAAAGATTACACAAATTCCATTTTGTAACTATACAAGTAACATTTTCATAGCTGTATGGACTTTATTTAATATCTTTTACGTGGCCTTTGTGCTGTTTCCAGGAGTCAAAAACTACGCAGAATTTTTTGTAAAAATATTTATTTATCAAAATTATAAATAGATTAAGCCAAAAATGTCTGAATCAATTTGAAATTCTCCCCCCCTCCCCATTTTTTTTTTTTTAAATCAAGCTTTCATCCACAAGAATTAAACACATTTTTGAAAATATTCACACACACAACAGCATCTGTGAGTTTGTGCAGGTATATATATTATATAAATAATATATATATATATTATATTATTTAGTTTATATATATATATATTGAAGAGGAATATTTTCATGAACTTTAGGGACAATTTGGTAGATGGTTTTTAAAGCTGTCTAGGAAAAATATATTTAAATATAAAATATTCTGTATTATATTTGTTAAAGAGAAGATATTGAAAACAAATATACAAGTGTTCTAATTGTGTTACTCTGAAAAATATTATAAAAACAAGTCATCTATAAGCTAGCCCCTAATTCTTAACATACAACTCTTAAAACCATTGAGATAGGATCAAAACTTCTGCACAATTCTTCAGGAATTTAATTGTTATACTAGTTTCGGGGTATTTATGTACACTTTTTAAAAATGAAAATATGTAAAGGTATGAAATTATATAAAAACATATATATAAATATATACAGCAAAACCACATAAATACACCTTTTTGTCTCTATTATAGCATCGTCATAATTTTAAGATTTTTTTTTGCAACACTCATGTAACACTTAAGTTTGGTCCCATGAGGTATTGTAATAATGGGAAGTTGCTTATTAAAAAATAATAAAGGAGGGAGCAGCCATTAATATTCATGAAGCCATTAATGGGATGCCATATATATGTTAAAATATTACATAGTTTAAAATAGCATCTTTACATTTATATTATTATGGATATATATACATACATTATTGAAAAAATACACAATATTATTAGAATTTTTAAACCTTTTTTTATTGACCCTTTTTAATGATTATTTAGTTGTTAAATTAATTGATTGCCATATAAATATGCGACCAATGTTTTACCACACCTAGAATAATTTTTATGAAAAATAACATTAGATATTTTAAACACTCAGCAATTTTTATTTTGAAATGCTATTATTTCCAGGTCAAGGGGGCTATTTTATAAATAATTCACCCATGACAAATTTTAATGACCTTTTGATTTATATTTACTTTTGTGGATATGATTATTGTCACCTCATACAATAAAAGACAGGTAATTAATTATATGAATTTTTTTAAACTAGCAATCGCCAAGTATTTTTATAAAAAAGGTAATATAAAAAAATATTATTTGTGATAATTTGTTGCTGCGGGTTTAATTTATTATCAACTTTACAGGAGAGTTCACAATAGACTAGAAGTAGGCTTAAAATTTGAAAAATAAATAAATAAAAGGTCTAAACATTACACAAACCTTGAATTATTTTCAAATATAACTTAAATATATATAATGGTAAATAAACACTGTAGTTGAATATGTGTAATCACTATAGTTGAGCATGGCAATCAAAATTTAATTTTATAAGTAAATTAATTAATTAACACACCCCACATGAAAAAAATAAAATTTTAAATATATATATATATATTAAAAATGGCATATCCTGACCAGGAGCACATGTGCTTTACAGAAGGCAGAGCGCCATCTGGTGGAACAGAAATCAACTAAACATTGATTTTGCCTGTTCCCTGATATTTGGCCAACCCAATTTCTTGATAAATCAAGAAAAGCCATCCACGAACACGTTTCACGCTTTTGGCGCTCGTCAGCGTGGAGTAGGCTGAACCATTGCGATCAAAAAAGATTTTTTGATCCCAATGGCTTCCCGAAAAACCAAGAAATGGGTATTTAAGGCCAAACTTGCGTAAATACGCTTAGCACATTGAAAAACGAAAGAAAAAAAAAAAGATAAAAAGATCAGGTGTTGAAATCAATATTAAAAATGGCATATCCTGACCAGGAGCACATGTGCTTTACAGAAGGCAGAGCGCCATCTGGTGGAACAGAAATCAACTAAACATTGATTTAGCCTGTTCCCTGATATTTGGCCAACCCAATTTTTAGTTGATTTCTGTTCCACCAGATGGCGTCTGCCTTCTGTAAAGCACATGTGCTCCTGGTCAGGATATGCCATTTTTAATATTGATTTCAACACCTGATCTTTTTATCTTTTATTTTTTCTTTCGTTTTTCAATATATATATATATATATTACTTTTATCTCTAAGTGTTAAATATTTTAAAGAGAGAGAGGAAAAGTGTCAACATGGTAGAATTTATATATTTTCTTCTATGTACATACACAGAGCTTTACAGAAGGGACAAGGCACAAGCCATCCATGGCACCAGTGACTTGTCAATCACAGCTTTAGTTGGAATGCTCTCAGTCCTCATCTGAGAGAGGTTCATATTGTGAAGAAAGAAGGGGAGCAGGCTGTGGTTCAGTAGGTGGTGAAGATGCAATGGTTGCAGGAGTAGTGGTTGGAGGATGCAGAGAGGTGGAAGGAGGCAAAGGAAGACAACGTACTGTGAGTGCACTGTATGGGTATGGATAAGATCCCGGGTTTGGATAAGGAGTAGTGGGTCCAGCTTCAGTTGTGTGTGTCTGTGTAGGGGCATGTGTTGGAGGCGAAACAGGTTCAATTCTAGAGGTATTTTGTTCAGGTTCATCATTTTTCCCTTCATTTTGCTTTACATTTGAGCCTTCTGCTTCTAAGCTTGCTTCACTGCCATGAGAAGATTCACTTCGAGGCCCACTTCCTTCTGCATAGTTCTGATCAGATGTGCTTTCAGGGATCTTGGAGTCTGAAGAATTCTCTGCAGCTGTATATTCTGCAGCCTTAAATTTCTTTCTAGGCTGCTGTTCATCAGGAGAAAGAGGTCTGAAGTGCTGTGTAGCACGTGTGTGTGAATTACCTTCATTTGACCAATTAGCAAGAGAGGTAATATGTGTGTGTGGTGGGGTCAATTCAGAGGAATCTGATTTAGGCACATTCATATAAGGACTAAAATGCTGTGGTGTGTGTGAATCTCTTGGCTCAAGGTATCGAGAAAGCTCTTCTGAGAGGTGGGTAGATGCCACCTTTTCTTCTACTGTTTTAGGTGTGTGTGTATCTTGAGTTCTCATTACTTCTACAATTCTGTTCTTTACATAGTCTAATGGTGATAACTGCAAGCCTGTAGGAGCTTCATAGAGACGTGGAGCTGCTGGTAATAAGCTAGGCAAACCACTATTGCTCCATGTTGGTTGATCACCACTACTCTGGGGTTCTGGTGTTGAAGTTGGCGGAGAGATTGGTTCTACAATATATGATGTTGCAATTGGAGATTTAGACGATACTTTTGGAGGTGTGGCCTGAGGAGGAATTTGAATTATATTTCTATCTCTAAAAGAAGAATCATTTTCTTTGTGTGTGTTTTGTAGTGCATTCCGCAATTTCCAGCTATGATGAAATACACACCCTTTTCCTGGACAATTTTGTGCTGTATGGTCAACATTTTGGTTGTCTGATGATGGCAATCCTTGTGAGTGAGCATGAGAATCCAGAGATGCTGCCAAAATATGTTGTGTTTGTGAGTGTGTGTGTTGTTGTGTAATAGGTGTATTATCTTTCTCTATAGGACTACTGTGGCTGAAAAAAGGTGCTTGAGGACCAGTTTCATTCGTAGTACTATAGTCTTTTGATATAATTGAGGCAATCTGCTCGCCAAGAGAAGTGAAGGCTTTGTCAGGACACCCTTCTGAAGGACACACATTTCTTCCAGTACTTCCTGGACGCTGTTCAGGAGTATTATAAGGAATTCTTTCCTTTTCTCTCTCTCTCTCAGGTTCATCATCAATAGTAACCCCACTTTTTTTTCTTTTATTAAGAGAAGTACTTGTTATTCGTTGTTCAGGTCTTGGATAACGATTGAAGATGTCAGGTGCTGATTTATATGTATCAGTATTTTGGTTTATTGTTCTGGTAATTATGGCATCTATTAAATTAGCAGCAGTAAGACCTCGAGGATTAGAAGAACTTTTTGGGATGTCTTTTTGAAACGACTGCGAAAATATTCTTGATGCCTCATTATCCAATTCAACTTGTTGCGTGTGGAAATGCTTCTCCTCTTCTCCTTTGGCTTTAAAAGAGACATCCCTTCTTTCTCTCTCAGCCCCCATATCTTTTCTCATTTGTCGTTCAAATTGTTCACGACTAAATGGCTCCCTCATGCCAGATATGCGTAAAGATGGATGAGGTGAAGGGCATTCTGATGAAAACTTTTGCTTTTCAAAAAACTCGGTATTTTGGTCATAGTAATGAATTTCAGAACTTTCTCTTTCTTTATTATTAGTTTTGAAGCTTTTTGGAGCTGTTTCAACAACTCTAGCATAATGTTCAGGGGCATCCCCTCCAGCAGCATAGGTATGATGAGGTCTCTGATGCATAAGTAGAGACTTTTCCAAGCCTTCAACTAGTACTGGTCTCGGCATAGAAGTTATGTTTAAATTAGGTTTAGATGCTGCAACATTGACCAAAGCACTGAAGGCATCATGACAGACTGGAGGTAGAGGTCTTGGAGCTGATTGAATTACAGATGGCTGTTTGTTTCCCCATCTTTGAATTACATTTTGCCGTGTAGTTTCAGGCGACACTGTCAAGCGAGAGTCAGGAGCTAAGTACATTCCATAATGGGTAGGAGGAAGAGGCTGATCCCTTTCTCGAGTTCGTGGAGATGCTCTTAGCATTGCTTCTTTATCACTTGCAGTAGCACTTCCACGCCTCATTTGCATTTGCTTTGATGTGTTAAAATCAATCATAATTTGTTTTGAACTGAGTTGTGATTCATTAGAAAATGGCATTTTACCTGCAAATGCATGAAGAGAACTTGGGGGAGGCATTGCGCTCGCGTGCGTCCCTCCCCTAGGAAAGTATTTGAGACACACATTTGATAGGAGAGGCTCAGGCTTGTCATAATGCCCTCTCTTCTCTACTTGTGGTGTATGCTTGAGGTCATGTTGAAGAGGTGTTCCTAAGGTGATTGATCCTGCTTCATAACGAATAGCACTTGGCGTTCCTTGTGTTATGGAACCTTTGTAATGCTGTGCCAGTTTAGTAAGCGGTGGTACTGGAGGGACTTTTGATGTGTGTAATGAGAGAGATGGAGCTGCTTCTTGAGCTATAAGGTGGGGAGGAGCTCGCTCATAAATCTTATCTGAAGAAGATGTACGTGCTGATGGGTAAACAAAAAATGTACTTTCACGCTCTCTCTCCCTCTCTCTCTCTTGTCTAACAACATTTTCACCATAGAGAGAGTGGGAACTTAAATCATGAGAACGATTATTAAAGTGAGCAGGAGGAGGTTGAGGAGCATTTGGTGGAGGAGGATAAGTTCTAATACATGATTCGGGTGGACGTGAAAATTGTGGGTGATGGGTTAGTAAAGGTTTAGTACTCTTCTTGCTTAGGTCTTGTACTTGATAATCCTCAGCTTGGTCAGCTGTGATTGTAATTGGAATAGTCTCTGTGGGGCGATGAGCAGCTGGTGGTGTTGTAGGCTTTTTAGTGGTAGATGTAGATACAGGTACACTTCCTTTGAGTGCGTGCTGTGGACCTGAACCTTGCAAACTCATCTCAATAGCTTGGAAAATAAGGTCCCTAACACATGTAGGCTCTTCTTTGCCATCTGGTACAGGTACTGCAGGACGAACAAACTTGTCTTCAGATGATACCTGTCCTTCATCAGCACTTACAGTAGCACTGCTGTCATAATTCAATTCTTCTTTTGGCCGTTCAGGAATGACTTCTTCCTTATCCTTTTCAGTACTTGTTCCTAAAACATAAAAGCAGATTAGCATTGAATATTAAACTTTTTAAGTAATGGTAATTTGTTATTTAAATTAATATTGATAGCTCTCTCTTTTTGGTGCAACTCTTTTTGTGGGAAATACAATTAAATCTATCCACAGTGGTCAGATAAAGGGGGTCAGCATTGCTGACCACTTATTACAGGTAATATCAGATATATTAATTAGATGGTTATATAAAAGATGACTTTTTTGAGAGGGAGTGCCAGCTGTTTATAGGTTTACTGTATATACAGGGTTGATCAAGAGGAGTGGTATAAACTGCAGGTTTTCCACAGCCATGACTCAGGATCAAAAATCACATTGGACACTTTTTTTCTGAAGAAAAATGCTTCAATGGCTTCTAATTCTTGCATACCTGCGAGTGCAAGTAACAAAAATTGGGCTCTGGCACACTTGTAACTGCAAAAGTTGAACTGCTTTCTACATACTACTCTGATCAAAAAGTTTCGACACTTTGCTCATAAAATCCTGAAAACTCAATATATTTTCTCCAAGTTTGTGGCAAACGCAAGCGTCGCCCTTGGCTTGGAGACCTGACAATTTTCAAAAATCACGCGCCACAACAGCGCGAGCAACGGATGTTCGAAGTGAAGCCATTTTGCCCATGCTTCGATTTTGTTAGTCACCGAAATAGAGGATCAACGAATTTGAACAAGTTCTGTGTGAAAACAGGATTCAAGGGTGGCGAAATTTTTTGGATGTTGCAAACAGCATACGGGGATGCCGTCATGAGCCGAAGACGAGTTTTCGAGTGGTACAAGCGCTCAAGGAGGGTCGGGAAGAGACCGCCGACAACGAGCGTTCCAGGAGACCGTCCACATCAACCACGCCTGAAAAAGTGGACAAGGTGTTGGAACTAGTGTGTGAAGACCGACGAATAACTGTCAGGGAGGTCGCCGAAGAAGTAGGGTTATTATTCGGGTCGACTCAATCGATAATGAAGGACATTTTGGGAGTGAGAAGACTCAACGCCGTTCTCGTTCCCAAAGATTTCACTTTTGATCAAAAGAACGCCCGGAAAGAAACGGCCAGTCTCAATCTCGAAGAGGCAACCGACGACGCCGAATTGCTGAAGAGGGCCATTACTGGAGACGAAACATGGATTTACGGCTTTGATTCGGAAACTACCCAACAGGCATCGGAGTGGCGCTTCAAAAATGAGCCGAGACCAAAGAAAGCGAGGAAGGCTCCCAGTAAAGTCAAGGTCATGTTGACGGTGTTCTTCGACTACCAGGGCATCGTTCATCATGAATTTCAACAACAAGGCTATACGATAACTGCTGACTCCTACCTGGGAGTTTTGAGGCGATTGAGGGAAGCGATCAGGCAGAAACGGCCGGAGCTGTGGAGGAGAAAGTCGTGGATCATCCACCATGATAACGCGCCGGTGAACACAGCCCTCAAAATCTCGAAGTTCCTGCAGGACCACTCAACCTCTGTGTTCCCCCAACCCCCCTATAGTCCCGATTTGGCCCCCTGCGACTTCTTCCTTTTTGGAAAGCTCAAAAAAAGTTAAAGGTTCGGAAATTTCAGAGCATAGAAGAGATCAAAGTGGAATCGAAGACGGCCATGAAGACGATCCCGAAAACAGACTACCAGAGGTGTTTTGCTGACTAGAAAAAAAGGTGACTGAAGTGCATCGCAGCCAACGGGGACTACTTTGAAGGGGACAATTTGAATTTGGTAAAATAATGTGTTTTTTTTTTACTTTTGAGCAAAGTGTCGAAACTTTTTGATCAGAGTAGTATGTAGCCATGTGGTGCACTTACAGTAAAAATAGCCATTTACTACCCACCATGATTATCATGGCTGGCACCATGTGTACTTGGGATATGTACCACTACCCCACTGTATATACAGGACTACAAATAAAAAGATAAATTGTAATTTAATAGGTTAGTTAGTCTCCTACATATGTTAAACTCTCTTTTACCCCCAAAATGAAAATTCTTTATCATATGGTTTTAGAACAAATATCAATAATAAACTTTATGTATTAAACCATTTAAACTATAGTTATATATATACTAGACGAATGGCCCGGGCAACACCCGGGTTTTACCCGAGTGCGTATATATTTTAAAAACGTTTTAATTCAAATACTATTCGTTACAATTATAAATTGGCGCCATGGATGTCACTCTTGTGAAACGTCCCGTTCCAAACTGTGTGTTTTTAAAATGTTTTAATTAAAATAATATTCGTTACAATTATAAATTGGCGCCGTGGATGTCTCTCTTGTGAAACGTCCCGCCCCAAACTGTGTGTGTCTTGAAAATATAAAAATAAAAATGTGAATTTTCATAAAGATTTCATCATGTCGATTTTTTTTTTGCATTTCACCTACTAAATCGATAGAGATAATTACATTTGCAACATGAACTTAGGTATATTGACTAAATAGAAAACTGCATAGTAATAAAGATCATTTTTTAAAGGCACCATATCGTTTTTTTTTCAATAAAATCGAAACAAAAATTAACGATAAATAACGATAATTGCCTTAAAAATAAATTTCCTTAAAAAAAAGAAACATTCGCGGTGATTTTGTCTTGCATTCGTTTATACAATTATTATATACGAATGACCCGGGCAACGCCCGGGTTTTACCCGATTAAATGCTTTTATTCAAATACTATTCGTTACAATTATAAATTGGCGCCGTGGATGTCATTCTTGTATAATATATAAATGAGTTTTAAAAATTGTAAAAAAAAAAAAATGCATCGGCCGGGAATCGAACCCGGGCCGCCCGCGTGACAGGCGAGCATTCTACCACTGAACCACCGATGGTTATGAAAAATCCCATCCGTGAGCTTCAGACAAACAAACAGACAAACAGACAGAATAAGGAAAATATATAAGTAGATATATATATTTTTTTTTAATTTCATGAACACAATGGAAAATGATGCAATATGGGAGGACTATAAAATATGAACAGGAGAAACTATGGAAGTTCAGGTAATCAGTGGTTAGAGTGTAGTAGGCCCAGAGAGCCAAACATGCTACTATCCTCTTATAGATTTTTTTTTTTCTTTCTTTATAACCCTTCCCAATCTTATGGTAACAAGACCAAACCCAAATAAATAAATAAATTGCACATGCATTTTGGCTTCAGCATTGTTAGCATATCTTCAGACAAAAGTACTAGTAATGAAAGTACTTGATTCATTACTTTTGTCTGAAGTAATAACAATATTATTGAAATATCACGTACAATTTATTTATTTAGATTTAGTCTGGTTACCATATGTTCAAGGTGGTTGTCGAGGAGTGGTATAAACCATCCATATTTGACAGCTGCGACCCTGAATTAAATCCCGCATTTGGCCTTTTTTTTTTAAATAAAAACTTGCTTCAATGATCCTTGATTCTTACAGAAGTCCAAATCATCAGTTATTGCAAGTAACCAAATGGGACTATGGTACACTTGTAAGTGCAAAAGTCAAGCTGCTTTCCACATGTGTAAACATGTCCTGCACTTGCAGTAAAAGCCGTCGTAAACTACTACCTACCATGATTATAATGGCCTGCACCATGTGTATGAAGATAATAATAAAAAAACCATATGTTTCTAATACATAATCCAAAGATCAACACCCAAAATTATTTTTCTTGATACAATAAGGCATCACATGGAAATAAAATTTGCAGATTGTTTAAGCTATGCGCAATTGTTTCTTATCCCCTTGTGTAAATATTAAAAAATTCCATGAGTTCATGCTCCTTGAGCTTGTTTCAGCAATTCATTACTATTTTGTTGTCTCTAGAAAGGCAAGCATTTTGGGGTGCCCATGTATATCAGATGTATACATGGAAAGAATGGGAAAGACTTAGGTAGTAAAATTGTCACCATATCAACCTTGGGAATTTTGGAAGCCAATATAAAGATTTATTTTTTGGGCGAGTCAAAGCTGGTGTGGTGTAGTTCAAAGACTCAATTTTTCTAGAGGGCAGATGCATTTTTCTAGATGTGTGTGTGTATATATATATATATATAGTATATTTTAAACTGTATAATAATGACACTTTTAGTATATGTCACATATCTCCCAATTGGTTAGAGCCGATGCCTTAAAATATCCTACCTTCTGTATATATGCTATATCTTTATTAATAATACCTGTAAATCCCTATTTGTATGTAACACTAAAAATGTTGATGTCATAATAAAAATCCAAAGAGCGGTCAGCTGGGGACAGCTCGGGAGAGAGAAGGAAAATGCCAAAGCCCATGTGGGGCCCCCAGGGACTCTTGATAGACGACCCCTGAAAACAGGACAGTTTTTGGCAGGAGGTCAGCAGATGGTTCTAGGGTGTTTTTCTCGGCAGGCCGCTTCAGACAGTCTCTCCCTCCATGTCTCGGGGATAAGCATCCAAGTTTGTGTCATTGCCTCTATCTCTGTCCTGTGGGCTGTTCCCGATCACTCTCGGTGTTAACATCTAGCCCTACCTCTGCTTCTTGTTGCTCGCGTGTAGGAAGAACATCAACACTCACCCCATGTACACAACTGCCAGTTCATCCATACGTCGTCACATTTGCAACAATATTACATATACATATGGTAATTTAAACCAACAACCCCATATTGTATAATACTTATAACAAGATTTTCATGTTGTATAATAGAAACACATCTGTAAATGATTATACGCATTATTGACATGTGTCATTACATCATCATATGTAATGTACTTTGTACAAACTGAGGATAAATAAATAAAACTCTGTAATAGATTAAGAGTTGAGCTGAAGCAAGAGATAGAAGTCAAAACATCTAAAATCAAGATGTAGCAGCCCCAAAACAACATCTAAAGATAGATAGGAAACTGTCAGGACGGCGCCAGTGTACAATTTCGCCAGCCGATCCATGCTCTTGTTGCATCTGCTGAAATGCAATACTTCCTCTCTCGGCAAAGATATATAATACCTCCGCCCTAGCCTAAAATATAGTCACTTCACCATCAGCAGGAGCCCTCATCGGTTGTGTCCAAGGTCCAACTCATCGACCCTGTAGAAAAGTAAGAACTCTTCTATCTCCATCTTTCGCTCCTGGCTTAACTTTTATCTGTTCACGGAACTTTCTTAGTGCAACTGTCTTCGTTTTTTGTGTGGACATTCCCAAGCTTTCCACTCTGCCTCGATCACGACTGCCTGTACTCGGTGAGAACCAAGGTGCAGAGAGGTACTGGAAAACTCCCCATCCTGACTGTTCCTCTCGGTCAACACAGTATAGCGAGAGTAGACAGGGACTCACACCATAGTTTAAGTCGACTGGACACCTCACCACAGTTTTAGTCAACAGGATTCTACAAGAGTCAACAGGACCTCATCACATTACATACATATATACACATATTAATATATATAGTCACGACCGTCTTTCCTCATCGGCCGGCCGCCTCTGTCACGGATGCGCGCGCACAGGGAGGTCACGTGCTCGCCGGCTCCCTCGAGCCGGATTTGAACCAGCGACCTAAGGATCACCGTTGTAACATCTACAGTCGGGTAAAACACGGGCGTTGCCCGGGTCATTCGGCTAGTATATATATAAATATATATATACAGTAAAACCCCTCTATAGTGAACCCCAATGGGATAGAGCTTTTGGTTCACTATAGCCACGGTTTGGCCCTTTTTTTTTTTTTTGTTTAACTTTTATAAATTTTTAGACCATATAATTAAAACAGTCATACAAACAGGAAAGGGCAGCCACTTAATAGTTGGTCAGTTTGTTTTAATTCCCTAAATTGATCTATTTCTTTACAGAAATGCTGAATATCAAAAGAAGTCATTTTTTAATAGGTTCTTCTTATCATTAGCATACATGTTTATATATAAACCTATGTATTATTTAAAAATTGAGCCAATTCCCTAGGCAAAACATTAATTATATATTTAAAAGGTATAAGAGTATTTTAGAACATCTTTCTCAAATAATATAATACTAAATTTATTTGAAAAAATGCCTCTAATACCATGTTGTTTGAAAGTGATTTTTGAAAATCAGAATTGTCTTAAAATATCGTTATTTTACATCAAAGGAATAAAGC
This sequence comes from Cordylochernes scorpioides, assembly GCA_030710605.1. Lineage (NCBI taxonomy): Eukaryota > Metazoa > Arthropoda > Arachnida > Pseudoscorpiones > Chernetidae > Cordylochernes > Cordylochernes scorpioides. Next base: position 104,076,654 of record CP092886.1, read on the forward strand.
TCCGTGTATTCTGAATCAATTGAGGATGAATCAAAAGTATCCTATTGAGAAAAATCGGACGCGAAGCATGTTGATACGATAGCGCGATCGGTAAAATTGCGAATAAAAAACGCCAATTTGCAAACACAAATTCGGTGGTAAAACAGCCGGCCAGGGGAATATCCGCGAACCCTGAATTAGTCATATACCTAAGAAGATATCCATTCTAAAAATTGAACTGTAGTGGTAGTTTTTTAGAATTTATAAGTCGATTTGTTTGTGGCTCATGAGACACAGGGAACTTGGGGGAACTGTTTTTTTTTTTTCTTCTTCTTTCAATTTCAGTTTCCACATGTTCTTCGGAAGTGTATATTAAATTTTGTTTTTAACCTGTCATTCAAACCATTTCTGGCTTTAAAATTATTTATAAATGTTTTAGCCTAGGTTAAACTTGATATAGAATGCTTCTAAAAGGGCATGCTGCCACGTTTTTTTTACAACGCCACTCTTTTCATTTCTTTATTTTGGAAGTCATTTGTATTTTTCTTCTATTTCAAAATTGTCGAATGCAAAGATATTCTATTAAATAAAAGTATAATGTGTAAAAATTTATTCAACATACAGCAAAAATAGCAAGGAATTGAAAACAAACAATGCCGCTAATTTTTTTTTTTTTTAAATCGTGATCCGTAAGCTGAAACATGCTCAAAATTTTGTTTTAATTTTTTTTTTTAAATCATAATTTTAAGTTCGTTATAAGCGTAGTATTTTTAAGAGATTTTATCATTTTGGGACTAAAAATAGGTTCGTTATAGGGGTAGTTCATTATTTTAAAATTCGCAAAGTTTGTTATAACGATGGTATTTTCAAAGGAATGGAATTGGGAATCACCGTGGGTTCGTTATAAGGGAAGGTTCGCTATATCCAGGGTTCGTATTAGCGGGGTTTTACTGTATATATATATATATATTTTTTTTTTAATTACTTCCCATCAGCCAAAATTGCTTACTTTATCTTTCTTTTTTTTTTTTTTTTTTTTTTTTTTAAGTTACTTCCCATCAGTCAAAATTGCTTACTTTATCTTGCTATAAAATTGACACTTTGCCAGTAGAATACCTCTTCAAGGAGATATTCCACTATTCCTCTTATAAAAGCTCATGAAATTAAACTATTAAAGTAACACCAACAAAAAAAGATCTAGCCAAAAAACATTATTAAGTCTGAATAAATCATGAATGCCTGAAAAGCAAAATGGAGATGTTACATTTCATTTTTAAAAATATATCACAAGTATAAATGATATGGGCTATGATAATAATAGTAGTGGGTGTTAACTTTTTTACTCTAAGTGCAAAACATTCACACAAGTAGAAAGCAATTTGAACTTGTCTTTGTGAATTGTAGTGTCAATGCCCCATTTTGTTAATTGCCTCTCATTGGTGGAGTTAGAATTGGGACAGAAATAAGGGCCAAATGAAACACTTTTCCTTTATAGAAAAAAAAAGCTGAATGAAAAAGCTCAATGATTTTCCTCATTGATACAGTGGTTCTGGTTGTTTGACCTCAGTCTACAGAATATCTTAAAGCTAGTCACTTTCAAAATAGTGTGGCCATATTGTATTATGATCTTTTGATATAAAAAGCTTCGGAAGATAAAGATATTATTCTTACTATATGTACTTGGATAGAATAAAATATGTAACCCAATTATTTTTGAATGTCTGAAGTATGTAATTTTGAGAAAATATATTAATATTTCTTTGTAAGAAAGTTTATAAAATGTTTCTAAAAGAATACAATGATATTGAACATAAGGGGGGGGGGAGAGTTGTTGAAATGTTGGTACATTGTAATACCTCACATGATTATAAACTATTATAAAGATAATCTTGTTCAAATTTTCATAATTTTTTATTTAATATTTAAGAATAAAAAATATAATAAAAAGGATAAAACCTTCAATTGCTTCAATTGGTGAAGGAGCACTTGTTGTGTCACTGCTGCTCCGGTCAACGCAGTTGTCTTCTTCACAGCTGGATGTTGTCTCTCCACTTTCTTCATCCTCTGACAACTTGCTTCCGCCAGCTGCCGCAGCTCTCTAGAAACACAGGTGTGTTACCAACATTATATGAAATACAAGTTTTGTTGGCATAATATATATTCGAATATAAAAATTAAGACTTGTTAGCATTTTGTAAGAATTTTTTTCAATACTTCAGTTGCTAATACCATTATGTGATCATAATCAGCCAATCAGCATTGAGTTCAATAGTCAATCAGTTTGTAATGTATTTAGCTCAGTGGTTACATTGAAAAATGAAGTATTATATTATATAAATATTTCATATTGAAAATGGGTTTATTTCTAGTTGTGTTTTTTTTAAATCTATTTCAAATCAAATTAGTATATTAGACTTTTTAATCTTTGTATTATAGGGATTTAACATTTCATCTTATTCGGCAATGAGAAATTTTAGTAGAGTAAGAATATTCCAATTTTATTATATCAAGACATTTTTATGCTTAATTTTCTTGAAATTCTCCAACATCACATGCGTGATGGGCTAATGCTCTAATTTTACTTATACAGCAAAACTTTTATTATAACACTCTTACTTATGAATGCTATTGTTGTATGCGATCATCTTATTCATTGTTAAAAGAAAATACAGTAAAACCCCTCTATAGTGAACCCCAATGGGACAGAGCTTTTGGTTCACTATAGCCACGGTTTGGCCATTTTTTAAACTTTTCTAAATTTTTAGACCGTATAAATAAAAAAACAGCCATACAAAAAGGAAAAGGCAGCCACTTAATAATGGTCACTTTGTTTTAATTCCCTAAATTGACCTATTTCTTTATAGTAATGCTGAATATCAAAATAAGTCATTTGATAATAAGTTCATCTTATCATTAGCATACTTGTTTATATATAAACCTATGTATTATTTAAAAATTATGCCAAATCCCCTAGGAAAAACATTATTAATTATATATTTGGAAGGTATGAGTATTTTAGAACATCTTTCTCAAATAATATAATACTAAATTTATTTGAAAAAATGCCTCTGATGCCTTGTTGTTTGAAAGTGAAAAGTAAAATTAGAAAATCAGAATTGTCTTAAAATATTGTTATTTCCATCAAAGGAGTGAAGCTCCGTGTATTCTGAATATTTTTGTAGATGAATCAAAAGTATCCCATTCAGAAAAATCGGACGCGAAACATGTTGATACGATAGCGCTATCGGTAAAATTTCGAATAAAAAAACGCCAATTTGCAAACACCAAATCGGCAGGGAAACGGCCGGCCAGGGTGAATATCCGCGAACCCTGAATGAGTCATATACCTAACAAGAATTCCATTCTAAAAATAGAACTGTAGTGGTAGTTTTTGAGAATTTATAAGTCGATTTGTTTGTGGCCCATGAGACACGGGTTGGGAGAACTGTTTTTTTTTTTTTTTTTCTTCTTCCAATTCCAGTTTCCACATATTCTTCTGAAGTGTACATTAATTTTTTTTTTTAACCTGTCATTCAAACCATTTCTGGCTTTAAAATTATTTGTAATTATTTTTTAGCCTAGGTTAAAATTTATATAGAACGCTTCTAAAAGGGTATGCTGCCACTGTTTTTTTTTTTTTGGAACGCCATTCTTTGTTTATTTTCTTTATTTTGTGTTGGAGAGTAACTACGCACATCAGCCATTTCCTTAGCAACGCCACCTTCCCCCAGACATCACGTGACCTGGCGCCACCCCGTCCGGCCGTACCTGTATAAGTTTCAGTTTTGCTGTCTGCCCCTACGCTTGCCTTTTGTAACTCTTTTTGTTCCTTGTCATCTTAATATAATATTATTGTTAATTAAACAATACTTTTGAGATCCAGCCTCTGATTCTCTTACATGGCAGCAGAGCTTGGTTGGTATCAAATATTTTTGTTTATCTAAGCTGAAATTCATTTGCTTGCTCAAGATGACAACTGAACTTCCACAAATTCAAAAATTCAACGGCGATAATTTTCATCTATGGATTTTTCAAATGAAGATTATTCTAGAAGCAAAAGATCTTCTCAGTATAACTGATGGCTCTGAAGTAAAACCTGAAGTAGAGGATATTGCAAAATTCTCTGAATGGAAAAAGATGCAAAATCCAAAATGCTGATCACTACTCCTCTAGAGTTTAAATATCTTCAACAGATTGTTAATTGCCAGACTTCAGCAGAAATGTGGAAGAAATTATCAACAATATATGAACTGAAATCTGAAACAAACAAATATTTGCTGCAACAAAGATTTTTTGAATAAAAAATGAATCCAAATGATAACATTGCTTCTCACATTTCCAAAGTTGAAACTCAGGCACAACAAATGAAAGATCTAGGTGAGCCAATCTCTGATGTTGCCCTAATTACAAAGATAATTTGCAGCTTGCCTGCCTTGGGGAAACGTTTTTTTTTTTCTTCTTCCAATTCCAGTTTCCACATATTCTTCTGAAGTGGATATTAAATTTTGTTTTTAACCTGTTATTCAAACCATTTCAGGCTTTAAAATTATTTGGAATTATGGTTTAGCCTAGGTTAAACTTGATATAGAACGCTTCTAAAAGTGCATGCTGCCACTGTTTTTTTTTGTTGTTTTTTTAGAACGCCACTCTTTGTTTCCTTTCTTTATTTTGGAAGCCATTTGTATTTTTATTATATTTCAAAATTGTCGAATGCAAAGATATTCTATTAAATAAAAGTACAATGTGTAAAAATGTATACTACATACAGAAAAATAGAATGGAAATGAAAACAAACAATGCCGCTAATTTTTTGTTTTGAAATCGCGATCCGTGAGCTGAAACATGCTCAAAATTTTGTTGTTTTAAATTTTTTTAAAATCACAATTTTAAGCTTGTTATAAGCATAGTATTTTTAATAGATTTTATCATTTTGGGACCGAAAATAGGTTCGTTATAGGGGTAGTTCGTTATTTTAAAAATCGAAAAGTTTGTTATAACGATGGTATTTGCAATGGAATGGAATCGGGAATCGCCGTGGGTTCGTTAAAAGGGAAGGTTCGCTATATCCAGGGTTCGTATTAGCGGGGTTTTACTGTATACACTGTGGCATTGAATGTGTAGCACCTAGAAATTAGTGGGCAAAAAGTTGTGAAAATCTACATAGAGTACCAGTAAAAAAAAATCTTTATCAGAACAGAGTACACCTATACACAGAGCAACATTGACATCCACTAAATATGTTGTAGAACCACTGTGGCTGGCTATGCAGGAATAAACACATTTTTACTGACTCATTGAGCATGCGGATGGTGTTCTGAGGGATGCCTGCACATTCCCTACCAACGATCAGCTACAAACATTTTTTGAACGTGGCTTTGACAATGCATGCAAATGACATCCAATTAGGTACCAGGAGTGTTGAGAGATCAGAAGAGACTGGTGGCCATTTAAACATAAAGAGTTTTCATGCAGGGCATATTGGCTGATGTGTGCCTTGTTAGATCAGGCTTTATCCTGCTGGAAAATATCATTTTTACCCCCTGAAAGGGTAGCGTCACCGGCCGCAGCACGTCATCCACATATTGTTGGGCCATCACAGTCCCCTCGATACAAATCAGGTGATCTTCTATCATAGGCGATTGGCTATGACCCGTTGCCGTAAAGTGTAGTGTTCCACAGATGTGATCAGATTGGACCTGTCACCAAGATGGCGCCAAACTCTTAGTCGGTGACTGTCATTGCTAAAACAGAAAAAAGATTTATCTGAGATCACTACTCTGTGCCATTCTGCTGTCCATGTGGCTCTATCTTGACAAAATTTCAAATGGAGAGGTCTGTGCAGTTAGATCAATGGCAGTCTACTTAACAGGCACCACCTGCGACTAATCTAATGGTTCTAGTTGATATAGAAGAATAAAGAGTGTGCTGTGTATCATTCAAATTGGTGACAGAGAACATCTGGCGGATGCCTCAGTCCATGCGTGCTGATGTCACTCTGGTTGAACCAATACCCCTCAATCATCCCATATGTTTTTGTTTCAACCATCTTCGCCATAGCTGGTGCACTGTGGACGTGTTGAGGTGTCTGTCTATAGAAATTTGACATATAGACCAACTAGCCTTTCTGAGTCAATCACCCTACCTCTCTTGGTATTGTTCATCTGCTGGAACTTCCTCGGCTGGTTGCAACCTGGAATTTTTTGCTACAAAAAGTTTTCTCAGAGTAAAAAAAAAAAATTTCAAATGCTTTCTCTGTCAGACAGAGAGGTGTGAATATTAGCATATTTGAATCATTTACATAACTTGGTGAGCCAATTTTACCCTGAAATTTTGCCCAATAATTCTCAGTGTTGCAAATTCAGTCACACAGTGTATAAAACACAATTCTAAAGAATTATTATTTTTTTAAAATTTTATATACAGTAAAACCCCTCTATAGTGAACCCCAATGGGACAGAGCTTTTGGTTCACTATAGCCACGGTTCACTATAGCCACGGTTTGGCTATTTTTTTTTACTTTCCAAAATTTTTAGACCGTATAATTAAAGGACAGCCATACACACAGCAAGAGGCTGCCTCTTAATAGTGGTCACCATAATTGACCAATTTCCTTACATTAATACTGAATAATAATAGAAATCATTAGATGATAGGTTCTTCTTATCATTAACATACATGTACCTCTATGTCTAATTTAAAAACCAAGACAAATCCTAGGCAAAGTTTTATTAAATATATATTCAAAGATATAAAATTATTTTAAAACATCTTTATCACATTATATAATACAATGTTTACTTGGAAAAATGGCTCTAATACCTTGTTGCTTCAAAGCATTCATCAAGCATTGCACCATTCAAATAAAGTTAGTGTTTTTCTTCCATTTTATGTTTCCACATTCTTTTAGGTCTAGATTTCGTTTTTTTTTAAACCTGTCATGCAAAACATTGCTGACTTTAAAATCAACATAGTTAATGGCATAAAAATAATTTTTGTTTCATCACGGGACCGTTTATTTGGACTTTTTTTTTTGCCCTAAAACGTACGATCGCGATCGCGGCAAAAGTTGAGGTTGATTCCTCTTTGTAACAATTTTTAATAGCTTTATATTTTATCTTTTATAATAGAAATGTTATATTCTCTTATTTTGATATGTTCTTAACATTTTGCCTGTGTTGTTTCACTTTGAAAAGTTTTGAAAATGGCCTTTTTTTTTAGAGAAATAACGTTTTTGTTTTTAAAATGACTTTGTTTTCTTCATTTTTTTTTTGGAAGCCCCATTACGATTTTTTATATTTCAAAATTAATGGATGCAAAGATATTCTATTTAATAAAAAGTATATTGTGTAAAAATTTATACAACATACAGCAAAAACAAAGTGCAAAAATCAAAACAAACAATGCCGCTAAATTCATTGTTTTGAAATCGCGATCCGCGAGTTGAAACATGCTTAAAATTTTGTTGTTTTATTTTTTTTTTTTTAAATTACAATTCTAAGTTCGTTATAAGCATAGTATTTTAAATAGATTTTATTATTTTGGGACCGAAAATAGGTTCGTTATAGGGGTAGTTCGTTATTCTAAAAATCGCAAAGTTCGTTATAACGATGGTATTTTTAATGGTATGGAATTGGGAATCGGCGTGGGTTCGTTATAAGGGAAGGTTCGTTATATCCAGGGTTCGTATTAGCGGGGTTTTACTGTATTGTATATAGCATGTGAGGTGAAATCAAGCCTAAAATTTATATTATCATTAAAACTTACCCTTTCTCTCTTCTGATATGCTTCTTGCCATTCTGCTGAACCAATGGTAGAAACTGAAAAAAAAAAAATTAATAAAACATGAATACTTGAACAATTTTATGTTAGCACATACAATGTGCAAATACTGTATAAAAATGTTAAATTGTGTAAAAATAAATTGATAGTACATTTTATTTTTCATTATACAATAGTCTCCCATGAAAGACTAGCCAAAGAACATGGCACCCTCAGTCTCTCAATTGGAGATTTGCTCGTGTGATTATAAGTTGTGATAGATTCTTTCGGCACAAAAAAGTCTCACTTTATCATTTATGTAACCTAAAAGTTTAATGAGTAGACATTTTATGGAAAACACCATCTTGCAGGTTGGCTCTATAATATAGTTAGAATTATCTACTTCAACCTTTTTATACTATATTCCAAAGTTTCATTATTGATGCACCATGAGCTCTACATGTTTTAAATATTAGACCATTCAAAACTTGGCATCAAATAGATTTATCTAAATAGAATTCTTTGAATATGGATGACAGAGAGAGTCATTGAAATGTTGGAATAAAGTATTTGAAAAAAAAAAAGGTTGGAGTAAATAATTTTTAACTCGAACATTCTATATTATTAAAATATTGGTTTTGAAAAATATTAAAAATACACTTTAATTGTACACATTAAAATAAATTTTATATATATTTACAAATTACATTTTTAAAAATTAATAAAAGTTTGTTTTAAGCAGCTAAAGAATCTTTATATATATATATTTTTTTGCTTATCCCTAGTACACGTGGTACAGGCCATGATAATCATGGTGGGTAGTTAGCGACTGCTTTTACTGTAAGCGCACCACATATCTACACATGTGAAAAGCAGTTCGACTTTGCACTTACAAATGCCAGAGCCCCGTTTGGTTACTTGCACTCGCTGGTGGGGTTGGACTTCTGCAAGAATCGGGGGCCATTGGAGCATTTTTTTTTTTTTAAACAGAAAAAAGTGCCCAATGCGGGAATCGAACCCGAGTCCTAGTGGTCGAAAACCAAACAGTTTACCCAGCCTTCCACCGACCCCATAATTTATATTCTGCTTCTAATTTTGACTTAAAATTTTGAAGAATGCCTTGATCAAATAGCTGGCACTTGTTGCAAATATAGAAATTTGATATTTTTCAAATCCAGTCCTATGTGCCTTGATACATTTTGCCCCAAAATAAAATAACTTTAATTTTTAATTTTATCATTGTCTTTGAATAGGCTCATGTATTGTTCACAAGGTGAAGTGATTCACAAGCTTTTTGTTTTAAACTAATTGAAAGAAAACTATCACAAATGTTGTAATACCCAAGATTTTCTAATAGACCAACAAGGAGTAATTGTTCTTTGCCTCCTAAATGGTTGGTTACAAATTAAAATGTCAATTTTTTTTTTTTTTTTGTAGATTATAAACACAAGGTAATAAGACCAAATCCAAATAAATAAATAGTGTGTGACGTTTCGGTAACAGCGTTGTTACCATCTTCAGACTTTTGTCTGAAGATGGTAACAACGCTGTTACCGAAACGTCACACACTATTTATTTATTTGGATTTGGTCTTATTACCTTGTGTTTATAATCTACAATCCAAATTGTGCCTCATCAATTTTTTTTGTAGATTTCACCACCTACTGAAGGATCCCTTTTTTTTTCCACAACTTTTTGAACAATACATTTTATAATGGCCACATTCATCTAAATAAAAATTTTCATGAAAGAAAAATCTGTGTATATAGCTCAGCTATTCTTTCTCATTAAATCTTCAGTTGTTTCCTTTTTCAATGTTGCATCCTTTATAAAATGATAAGGCACAATTTGGATTATAGATCATAAACAAAAGCTAATAAGACCAAATCCAAATAAATAAATAGTGTGTGACGTTTCGGTAACAACGCTGTTGCCGAAATGTCACACACTATTTATTTATTTGGATTTGGTCTTATTACCTTGTCCTTTATAAAATTTTCAAAGATACAAAGGAAGCTTTGAATTATTTTAGAAAAATAATTAGCTTTTTAAAACTAGTGGTTCTGATATTGGAAGCATTTTAGTTCACATATCAGCATATCAGCCATTTGTACCTTAATATATTAACCATTTCATTTTCAGATATAAATTGTTTTTCTTTATATAGCCCATCTTAGAAAGCCTTGAAAGATTTAGTTCCTTTTCTCGATAAAATTTTAAAATTGGGCTTCAACAATATCTAATTATTTTGCAATTTGTCGATCGTTAACATTAAATGTCATCATTTATTGAAATATTTTGTCAATTAAAAAAGTTATAAAAACCTTTATTGACAATTTAATCAGATAAATTATAAAATGGAGATTGAATTTCAAAGTAAATAACTTGTTATTTAAGAAATAATTAGAAAACAAAAACAAGATGTTTTGAAATGACAAAGTTAGTATAGTTTTTTGTTCAAAAAGTGCTCGCTAATTGTGTTGCAAAATATTTAACATCAAAATTTTCATTTAATATTTTAAAATTATTATTATTTTTTTTTTTACCTTATACAGTATAACCTCGTTGATTCGACACACCCCAATTCGACACTCGGCGATAATTCGACCATGTTCTGATGTCCTGACCTCCGGCCTATCAAATAACAAACCGTAATTCGACATATCGATAATACGACAATTCCAATAGTTCGACCATTTTAAAATTCGAATTTTGACAGTCGAATGTTTTTTTACATACAACTTTCCGCTAAAAAGGTATTACGGCGGCGATCGGCTGGCGCTGATAAGATCGCTCGCGCGCACTTTTGGTTCCAGGTTAGTTTAAGTTTCACTTTGCAGTGCCGTTGCGCAATGTCGTGAGTGTTTTTTTAAGCTGGTATTTAGGCTTTGTGCGCTAATTAACAATAATATTTTATTTTCAATTTTCAGCATTGAAATATTTTAGTTATTTTAAAATTTACAAATAATTTCCTTTTAAATAAATAAATCTTTATAAAATGTAGCCACAATGATTATGATAACATTTTATTTTAATATTCCATTTCTGTGTTATTATAAAAGATTTAAACATAAAATCAATAACATCTGCAGCAGCAGTGGATGACTTTAATACATTAAAATTTATTTATTAAAAGGCATTTCAGAGGAAAAAAGGCATGCATGTTTTTTCAAAATGACCATCTGGAATACATCCTGAATAGGATTTCAGTGCAAAAACAGACATCTTTAAAGGAATTTTTTAAAATATCTCTTCATGATTATTTTAAAATAATATTTTTAAATTTTCCTTTTATATATTTACCATATTTATTTCCTTTCAAATGCTATATTTTTCAATTAGAATAAAATATTATTTAATATATTATATTTAATATTTGTAAATTAAATTTTATTGCCCTCTATCGTTAAAATTTTACACAAATAAATTTACTGGCAATGCGTTTCTTTTTTAAATCTCTACAGACCTTACTGCAATGATATGATTTAATGAATGAGAGGGCTTGGCTCATCAGTAGTGAACCCTCTCAGCGGTTTCGCCAAATTAATCTCTAGACCGCTCTACTATTGTATTGGACTGGTTTTGTTATATACCCTGCATTTTCTATGGAAGGCAGCTAAATGGTGTTTAGTGAACTATGGACATAAGCTTATAGGTCTGTAGAGGTACATACATATATCGATGCAATACCTTGAAATTTATATGTATGTACCTCTACAGACCTATAAGCTTATGTCCATAGTTCACTAAACACCATTTAGCTGCCTTCCATAGAAAATGCAGGGTATATAACAAAACCAGTCCAATACAATAGTAGAGCGGTCTAGAGATTAATTTGGCGAAACCGCTGAGAGGGTTCACTACTGATGAGCCAAGCCCTCTCATTCATTAAATCATATCATTGCAGTAAGGTCTGTAGAGATTTAAAAAAGAAACGCATTGCCAGTAAATTTATTTGTGTAAAATTTTATATTTAATATTTGATTATATTACTGAAAAAAACACATTACCAGTAAATTTATTTGTTACAATTATTTTGTTTCTAAAATATGTATTAATGCCATTTTGTCACTGATACTAAAAGTTAATAATGAAAATAAAATAAAAACACACAATGGTTTCAATTAATATCATTAATTTATGTTACAAAGTTATTTTTAAAAAATATTATTTTAGCGAGTTTGATGATTAGCTAATCATCTGACTTTAATTCAACACTTCCTTTAATTCAACCGAAAGCTCTGATCCCTTGGGGTGTTGAATTAAAGAGGTTCGACTGTATTTATATAAAATCTTATTTTTTAATGGCCTCTCATGAGAGACCAAAAATTCATTAATAGTAGTGGTTGGCCATTCACAGAGATGGCCGTCCTTGTTATAGTAGGCTTACAAGAGAAACTCATTCGTTTTTTACAATGGTGGTCGCTCATGGGAGAATACTGTATATATGACAAAAGATAAAGAAATTATGAGAGTAGACACATAAACCAATTTATCAGTTAATGCTCAATTAGTTTTAAAGTAAAATAATGATAGATGAATTAGTAATGGTTTGTACTTATACAAATCCAGTAGAATAGCTCATGGCCAACCTCCTCTCTGAGGGAAAAAATTTTTTTTTTTTTTTTTATTGTAAGCCTACTATGGGCTTATGAGCATTCCTTTGGCAACCGTCTCTGAGAGCAGCCAGAAAACACAAATGATTCAGATATTTATATGAAAAATTTTGTTGTGAAATATTTGTGATACAATTATCGAGCATTTTTCGAACGAAGAACTTTACAGGCTTTGTCATTTTAAACTACTTTATTTTGTTTTATAATCTCTATTTAATGATAGGATATTTATTTTGAAATTCAATCTTTCTGTATTTGTATATTAAATCAATTTTTATGTTATTAAATTAAATTGTATATATATATATATATATATATATATACTAGCCGAATGACCCTGGCAACGCCCGGGTTTTACCCTATTAAATGTACCCTGTTTCACCCGTGGTCTCTGTTTTTTGGAATTTTTCCCGATATAATTTTGTACCTGATAATCAAACATGATACAGCAAAATTTTTAAAATAGCCTATCGTCTTCCCAGTATTCTTTTACCTATGTATGGAAATTTTGGTTTGAATTAGTGAACTACTGCGAATTTGTAGACGAATGACCCGGGCAACGCCCGGGTTTACACAATTAAATGTATATTACATATGGAAGATGGACGTAGTTCCCGGAGGGCACCCGCGAGGTCACTCTGCCCCCGCGCAACTGTCCAACCGGGAGCGCCCCCTGCCGCCAAAATCGCCACTGCTCGTGAGCTCAGCCGGCCGTCAGCCGGGAGATCTCATTTACTCGGCGGGGGGGGGGGGGGGGGGCAGGGAAGTCACGTGCTGCGCCGGCAGCCAATGGGTGCCCCCCACCATCAAAATCGCCACACGTTCTAGAGTTCTGCTCGTGAGCTAAGTCGAATAATTTAAATATATAGTTTTAATAATTGATTTATATCTTTTTTAAAATAGCCTATCGTCATCCCCGTTATTTTTTACCTATGTATGTAAATTTTGGTTTGAATTAGTGAACTACTGCGAATTTGTATAGGGGTCATACAGACAAACAGACAAACAAACATACAAACATTCATTTTTATATATATAGATATAGAAAGAGGTTTCTAACGTTTATACTAAAAGAAAAAAGTTTTAATAAGGTCATTTGATGTTAGTGTTCGACAAATTGTAAAACAATTAGATACAGTCGAACCTCTATAATTCAACACCCCAAGGGATCAGAGGTTTCGGTTGAATTAAAGGAAGTGTTGAATTAAGGTTAGATGATTAGTTAATCATCTAACTCACAAAATAATATTTGTAAAAAATTGCTTTGTAATATCCCTTGGCAAAGCTGACTGTTATAGGGCGCGTCCCCAGGTGGCGGATAGGGGAACGACCTTCAGATATGAAGGCCAGCTGCGAAACAAGCAGAATAACTCTGATGAATAAGCAGTCGCGGACCAACAGCAGCATTTTTTAGAAGAGGAGTAGACCTCTTTAAAAATCCTGACTTCAACTGACCCAGTTGATAGACCTCAGCAAGGGGACCACTTCAGGGATACAGAGGAGCTGCATCTGTACTCATGTTTAGAGTCGGCAGCAAAGGCGTCTGCTTCCATGTTAGGAACGGCCTCAAACTACAGGCAAAGTCAGACTTTCACCAAAGTGTGCCTGGATCATGGTGCCATGATCAACGAAAGCTGCACCCCTACACCCCATTCCATGAGATCAGATGTTGATTTGCATGCTGCACTTTGGGAGAGGCCGCTGCTCATCATAAAACAGCTCAAGGAGCATGAACTCATGGAATTCGTGTAATCTTTACACAAGGGGATAAGAAACAACAACAACATGATATTAATTGAAACCATTGTATGTGAACTTTTATTTATTTATTTTTTTTATTTTGATGATTAACTTTTAGAGTATCAGGGACAAAATGGCAATAATACATATTTTTGAAACATAAATAATTACAAATAATATTTGATTCTAATTGAATATAGCAGTTGAAAGGAAATAAATATGGAAAATAAAAAGAATATTTAAAAATAATATTTGAAAATCATCATGAATATCTTTTTAAAAATTCCTTTTTAGATGTCTGCTTTTTCACTGAAATCCTATTCAAAATGTATTCCAGATGGTTTATTTAAAAAAAAAAACATGCATGTCTTTCTTCCTCTGGAATGTGTTTTAAATAACAAAGAGCTTTTATTGTATTAAAGGCATCCACTGCTGCTGCAAATATTTCAATGCTGAAAATTAAAAATATATATATATATTATTAATTAGCGCACGAAGCCTAAATTCCAGCGTATAAAAAACAATAACACTCGTGACATTGCGCAACGGCACTGCAAAGTGAAACTTAAACTAACAGAGACCAAAAGTGCAGAGGCGCGATCCTATCGTCGCCCGCCGATGCCGATTGTCGCCGTCGTAATACCTTTTTAGAGGTAAAGTTGTATGTAAAAAAACATTCAACTGTCGAAATTTGAATTTTAAATGGTCGAACTATCGGAACTGTCGTATTATCGATACTGTCGAATTACGGTTTGTTATTTGATAGGCCGGAGGCCGGGACATCAGAATATGGTCGAATTAAGGTAGAGTGTCGAATTTGCATGTGTCAAATTAATGAGGTTATACTGTATATTTTCAATACACATTTTCAAAATTTATTCAAGAAAAACTTAATAATCTGGAATTTTAAAAACTGGATTATTAAATAACGAGAAGAAACAATTTATTTGAAAATTAAATGAGGAATTTGTTAATGTTCACAAAAATGGTTTGTTGATATGCAAAATCAAGGAATCGGAAAATGCTTATTTTGCTAGAATAATTTAATGATTTCGCTATTTTATTTGGAAGTTTATAAAGGATAAAAAAATTTAAAATGGCAACATGACTGGAGAAGATTTGTTAGAAAAAAAAAAAGTTGAGCTATGTAATGATTATATACTCAAGAAAATTTATTTGGATGATAAGGCACAATTTAGATTATAGAGTATAAAAACAAGGTAATAAAATCAAATAAATAAATAGTGTGTGATGTTTCGGTAGCAGAGTTGTTACCATCATCAGACAAAGTCCTCTTTCAGTATCTTGTTTGATAAGTTGAATGGAGCTTCTATACTTGTCCGATGGAAAATTTTGATGAATGTGTTTATTCTATTTTTGTCTGTGGTTGTAATATATTTACACACCAAACTGGGAGTGGATATGTTATTATCGGGAGAATACAGCTTCTGTATAGAGTTAACTTTTTTTTAGTAGACAATTTGCTTCTGTACTTAAACAGACGATGTATTATATCAGCATGTTTTATATAGTTACTGTTATCAAGTGTGTAAACAAGACAGCAGATAAGAACCCTAAAATATTATTCTTAGAAGTAGAAAAAAAAAAATTTTTTTAAGATGTAATTAAAATCTTATCTGTAAATATTGATATTTCCTTCTTCTTCCATTTTTCTACAAATAAAAAAATTGTAGCACATTACTTTTGAATGAAAAAGGCTTCTTTAAATTGTCTCTTTCTCTCTATTAAGGTACTTTTTCTCATTTTCTACAATCTAAACAAATCTAACAATGTTGTTACCGAAATGTCACACACTATTTATTTATTTGGATTTGGTCTTTTTACCTTGTGTTTATAATCTATAATTCAAATTGTGCCTTATTATAGACTAGCGGATGTGTACCTGACTTCGCCCGGGTTTTATCCGAGTGAAAGTTTGCCTAAAGAATTTTATATATTATGAAGTATAATAAACAATGTTAAAGATTAGTTTTAATTATTAATCAAGATTGTGTGTGAATATGTGAGAAAGATGTAATATCGTTGTTGTTTTCTTGGCCGACTGTTTTACATATGGTGTTATCTTAAAATTGCTTGTTTTGAATATTTTTTTAGATTGAGTTGAATGAATTGCTGAATTTTTTTTTTGTATTTATATATAAACTAAACGAATGGCCCGGGCAACGCCCGGGTTTTACCCGAGTGCGTATATATTTTAAAAACGTTTTAATTCAAATATATTCGTTACAATTATAAATTGGCGCCATGGATGTCACTCTTGTGAAACGTCCCGTCCCAAACTTTGTGTTTTTAAAATGTTTTAATTAAAATACTATTCGTTACAATTATAAATTGGCGCCGTGGATGTCTCTCTTGTGAAACGTCCCGCCCCAAACTGTGTGTGTCTTGAAGATATAAAAATAAAAATGTGAACGGAAAAATATGTCCAGGGTAGCCTAGTGGTCATGGCATCTGCCCGGTAAGCGGAAGGTCGTGGGTTCGATTCCCATCCCTTGACACTTTTTTTATTTTATCCATTCTGACCAAAATCTATCCGTGAACTTCACAAAGTGAACTTCACACAGACAGAATAAGGCAATTATATTATACGAATGACCCGGGCAACGCCCGGGTTTTACCCGATTAAATGCTTTTATTCAAATACTATTCGTTACAATTATAAATTGCCGCCGTGGATGTCATTCTTGTATAATATATAAATGAGTTTTAAAAATTGTAAAAAAAAAAAAAAAAATGCATCGGCCGGGAATCGAACCCGGGCCGCCCGCGTGGCAGGCGAGCATTCTACCACTGAACCACCGATGGTTATGAAAAATCCCATCCGTGAACTTCAAACAGACAAACAGACAGAATAAGGCAAATATATAAGTAGATAAAATTAACTCTGTTGATTTTTTTGTATTTAATCGATAACAGCGAAGTTACGCATGTTAAAGTTAGGAAAAATATTTTGATGTTAAGCAAAACCTGCTCCATCTCGTTTTACATAAATGTTGAAAATTTGTTCGAAATTGATGCATTGTAACGAAAGTTTTTAGTGAACAACACTTATGAAATTTGCATTTTATTAATATAGATTGAAATTATTTTGCCTGTGATTTTTTCTATGTTCTACAAGAACAGAATTCTCAAATTTATCCCATATCCATGGTAATTCATTCTTTCTTTTAAAATTCTGGATTTAAAGTACTAGAATATGAGAAAAATTACTTTGGGAGAAAGAGACAATTTAAAGAAGCCTTTTTCATTTAAAAGTAATGTGCTACAATTAAAAAAATGAAAGAGGAAATATCAATGTTATTTAAAGATATGCTTTCAAATACAGTGGACCCTCGGTTTGCGAGCATAATCCGTTCCAGAGCCATGCTCGTACTCCAAAACGCTCGTAGTGCGAAACTAATTTCTTATTTTTAATAATTGAAACTCGGGCAATTCTTCCATGAATTTTAGTTTAATTAGTCGGTAAACACTTCGTGATAAGTATAAGAGAAGCTTGTACTCCATTCAATATTTGAAATCATAGCTATCATATTTTTAATGAAAGATTCGAAAGAAAAATTTTATACGTGATAGTTACTGAATTTCAAACCTAGTGATAAGTAAATAAAAAGATAATGCATAAATAAATGTATAAAAAAATATAAAATAAATAAAAATAAAAGATAATGTTGGGATGGCTGATGCAATTGCGTTAAAAAAACACTATTTGAGGGAAAAATGGCATAAAAGGGTTATTTTATAACATTTTATTTTTTCTTTCAATTTTATCGAAGAACTGGTCCAATGACTGTTGCTTCTGCCTCTTTTTGAGAATTTCACGGAAATGCGACATCGCATTATCGTTGAACTGATCCGTCGCTCGCAAAGCAGCCGGCTTATTCGGGTGGTGCTTTGCTACGAACAATTGCACAGTTTCCCACATTTTACATATTTCCCGAATCTGATCTGAAGGGAGGGATCCCAGTGAATTTTCACCCTCCTCTTCCCCAAACGAGATCACCTCCTTAACCTCTTGGTGTTGCTCGCGATGAAGATCGATCAGTTCATTTGTGGTAAGCTCCTGATCTTCTTCCTCCACAAGCTCTTGAATGATTGGCTCATTCACCTCCAGTCCTAAAGTTTTCCCCAGAGACACAATAACATCGATAATTGGTGGCTCCTGTTCACCAGACAACCCCTTAAAATCATATGCATGGACGATGTGAGGCCACAATTTTGTCCAAGCAGAAACGAGAGTTCTCTGGGAGACTCCATTCCATGCTTTATCAATGATCTTAAGGCAGTGGACAATGTTGAAATGATTCTGCCAAAACTCTCGGAGAGTAAGGTTTGTTTCTTCAGTTAATTCGAAGCATCTCTGAAAAAGTTCTTTGATATATATTTTCTTAAAGTTGGAAATGACCTGCTGATCCATAGGCTGCAGTAGTGGGGTGGTGTTAGGAGGGAGGAACCTGACCTCAATAAACTTGAATTCATCCAGTAAGTGATCCTTAAGGCTTGGTGGATGAGCAGGAGCATTGTCCATAACCAGCAACGCTCTGAGTGGCAGTTTTTTTCCGAAAGGTATTTCTTCACTGCAGGACCGAATGCTTCGTTCATCCACTCAACAAACAACAAACGAGTGACCCAAGCCTTAGTATTTGACTTCCACAAAACATTCAATTGGCTCTTTTGCACTTTGTGTTTCTTGAAAGCCCGTGGATTCTCAGAATGATACACGAGCAGTGGCTTTACTTTCAAATCTCCACTTGCATTAGCACACAGCAAGAGGGTGAGACGGTCTTTCATGGGCTTGTGACCGGGCATTGTATTCGCTTCGGCTGTAATGTAGGTTCTCTTCGGCATCTTTTTCCAAAAAAGTCCTGTTTCATCACAGTTAAAAACTTGCTGTGGGAGGTAACACTCGGTAAAAACGAGCTTCTCGAACTCGGCAGTGAATGTCTCAGCTGCTTTAGCATCCGAACTTGCACCCTCTCCATGCCTCGTGACACTATGGATGCCACTTCTCCTCTTAAAGTTTTCGAACCACCCCTTGCTGGCTTTGAAGTCTGCATGTACTTCGTTCTCTATTGATGTACATGGTATTTTACTCCCGAATTCGGCCTACAAGGCCTTTGCCTTTTCACATATTAAATTCTGGGTTATGGTATCACCTGCTAATTGCTTCTCGTTTATCCATACAAGAATCAATTTTTCAACTTCTTCTAGAAGATGTGGACCCTGTTTTGATAGTCTTGTGACTCCTTTTGCTGCATCTAACTCCCTTAATTCCTTTTTCTTCTTCAATATTGTGCAAATCGTTGATGTCGACTTCTTATAAAATCTCGCTATTTCTGTCACCCGCATGCCACGTTCGTGCTTTTCAATCATTTCCCTCTTTGCCTCCATTGTGATAATATCCTTCTTCTTACCCAATTCTCTTTCAACATATTTCTTCACGGGGCCCATTTTGCAGTGGTTATAGGATTTTTATAGCAAGAGAGGTAGAAATTGTCACCAATTTTTGAAAATACATATATAATCTAAAAAATAAATAAGAAATTTAAAAAAGCTATTCCTTTATCATTGAGAGATAATTTTACCGTTGAATTAAAATTAGTCAAAATGATATACAGAGTATTTTAAGATTAAATAAAACTTTTTAACTTTAATAGCAACTTTTTAAATTTTAATAGTAACTTTTTAAATTTTAATAGCAACTTTTTAAATTTTAATAACACCTTCGAGCCTTTGTTTACAAATGGAAAAAGTTATCTTAAAAATTAAAAAATTTTCTTTAATTTTAAAATACTATATACATGTATATATATATATATATATATGTTATATTGAAATATTTTATTTAGAAATGTTATATTAAGATATTATTTAAAATGTTATATTAAAATATTTTATTTAAAAAAAAAATTATAATTTCATAGATATATAAACTCTGTATAAATCGACCGCCAGAGGTCAAGCTTCCCATATAAAATCACATTGTTGTTCTTCCCCGGTGGGCCGACCCAAAACTTTGTAATTATGTAAATAATCTTTTCATTTTTTTATTCTTACGCCTTAAGCCAGGCATTACTTTTATCAAATTATGTTATTCATATATATTACTCAGCTCAAATAAAGAAATCTATGATCTTCAATATTATTTTTATTTCAAGATTTTAGCCACGACTGCACCACCATAGCATAATCACCAAGATGATCAAAAACAACAGAAATCTTATCAATTTTTATTTTAATATAATATATATATATGTATTGATTTGAATATATACATTATAGTATGTATTAAATATATAAACTGTACTTATATTATAATGATTAATAACAATCCATAAATAAAATAATATTTAATATAAAAATTATGCCCTCATCCCGCCGCTAAAGGTGGAAATGGAGAAGAGGGGCAACCATCACGAGTTGCTCGTAATGCGAAATTTCACTCGTAATCTGAGGTAAAATTTTTCAAAAAATTTTGCTCGTACTGCGAAAAGCTCGTACTCCAAGGTGCTCGTAAACCGAGGGTCCACTGTATACCTAAAAAAAGCTTTCCCACTTTTAATTCTAAGAATATTTTAGGGTTCATATAGAACTACCTTCTTATCTGCTATCTTTTTACACACTTGATAACAGTAACTATTTAAAACATGCTGTGATAATTTTTTCAATACATGCATGTCGAAAATATTATAAGGAAGCAAGGATCGCAAAAATAATACATCAAGTCTGTTGAACTACAGAATCAAATTGTCTACTGAAAAAAGTTTTTACAGAAGTTGTATTCTCCCGATAATAACATAAGCACTCACAGTTTGGTGTGCAAATATATTACAACCACAAAGTAGAATAAACACATTCATGATAATCTGCCTTCGGACAAGTATAGGAGCTCCATTCAACCTATCAAACAAGATACTGAAGGAGGACTTGAACTAACTGAATCTAGAAGATATGTACAAAATTTTTATTAAGAAATTATACCTTCAACTGAAAAATTCATCTAATCCATCTATACAAGACAAAATAAAGGGGATATCAATCCCCGATTCCGATGACCCAGCCATGACGCTTAGTTAGGAGCTTATCACCCAACAACTGCTCTCCTGCAAGGTCTGGGGGGGCACCTCTACTACACCAACTAGCCATGTTAAATAGCCATGACAAGGTGACCCGCGAGCTGTGCTCGAATGTAACACCTGTAAACTGAGATGGAATGAAAAAATAAATTTCTCATTCAGTACTTTTGTCTGATGAGAGTAACAATGCTGTTACTGAAACATGTCACACTATGATAAAGCACAATTTGGATAATAGATTATAATAAAAGAAAATAAGACCTAATCCAAATAATTTATTAGTGTGTGACGTTTCGGCAACAACATTGTCACCATCATCAGACAAAAGAATAAATGAGAAAACATGTTACAGCAAGTTCTTATATAGTCCTGTTATATCAAGTGTTTAAACAAGATAACAGATAAGGAAAATAGTTTTTTAAGTCAACTTGAAATATTCTTCTTAGAATTAAAAGTGGATTTTTTTTTTTAAATATAATTAAAGGCATATCTGTAAATATCATTTATATTTCCCCTTTCTTCCATTCTATTAATTGAAGCACATGTCTTTTGGATGAAAAAGGCTTCTTTGAACTCTTTTGTAATAATTTTTTTCATAGTCCAGTGTTCTTGGGTTTTCTAAATTGAATTTATTGTGTCCTGTGTCCCTTCTGTGTTCTACAAGAGCAGAATTTTGAATTCTATCCCACTTCAGAGCATATTTACTATATAGGAACTATATAAGAACTTGCTGTAACATGTTTTCTCATTTATTCTTTTGTCTGATGATGGTGACAATGTTGTTGCCGAAACGTCACACACTAATAAATTATTTGGATTAGGTCTTATTTTCTTTTATGTCACACTATTTATTTGTGGTCATTTTATCGTGTAGTGTCCAACAAATCATTGAAAGAAAAATGGATCCTTCATTTGGTGACAAAACTTTGAAAAATAATTGACTTTTTGATTTTTTTTTTTAAATCTATTAAAAAGCAAGGAACTTTATTGGTACATTAGAAATTCCTAGGTGTTACAATATACACTAAAACCTGAGTAAAATGAACCAAGGAGATAGCAAAATTTCCCCTAAAATGAACCTAAGGCAATCCCCAATTCTCTTCCATTGAAAATACTATTGATTTTAAATATAATAAGACTCTACCCCTATTACAAATCTAAGTCTTAAAATAATAAATTCTGATTAAAATACTTGTTTTATAAAATGAACTTAAAATTTTTGCAAAACTTAATGAAATGGAAAGTATTTTTATGTCGCTGGTGGTATGATTTTTTGAAGGAGACAGAGGCAATTTTGTTCTCACATGGTTATCTTGTGTCTTCAATAAAGGTTACTGTGCATCAAATATATTTCAGAGTTATTGTCTGAGAGAGAGAGAACCCTGATATACATTCTAAATAGTACAACTTTCTCAAGTTTGGTCCATGAATGTATATTAAAAATAAAAAATATGTATCCTGACAACCAGTGTTGGGCAAATATTAATTAAAATGATTTATTAAAGATTAACAATTGATTAATTGTTAATTGTAATTTTCACAATTAACAATTAATCAATTGTTAATTGTATTTTTACAATTAACAATTAATCAATTGTTAATTGTATTCATACAATTAACAATTAATTAATTGTTAATTGCACTTTTCTAATTAACAATTAATTAATTGTTAATTGCACTTTTCAAATTAACAATTAATTAATTGTTTAGAGAAATTTAATTAATCTAACAAATAAAAAAATTACTGGTGCATAATAAACTGGTATATAATATACTGTACAGGCCTGCGAGGGACGTGGACGCAGGTACAATATAACTATTGAACTATTTAAATACACATGTTAGCAACAAATAAAAGACTGATGCAAATGATCATCAATAACTTTAATTAAGCATGATTAGATAGACAATGATAATTTATAATTTCTTGTAATAATTTAAATTACATTTCAGTACCACTCTCTTCTCGAACATGCTGTCCGACAATTTGTGACTCTTTGGCAGATTTGTCATTGTCGCAAAAGAAAAAAGGCGTTCAACTGCAGCTGACGATGGTAAAGGTGTGTTGTATTGAATAAAAACACTTTTTATCTCAGGATATCTATTGAGTAGTTGCAAATCTTGGCTTTCCTCTGCAAAAAAATGCAGCATCAAAAGTTCTGCTTTATTCATTGGTGCATCGGAGGAGCATGCGTTTTTTTCTGAGATTGAACTATCGGAGTCAGAGTCAAAATTGAAAAAAAGGTTTTCTTTGGTACTTTTTGTTTTTGCCACTGTCGCTACTATATTTCCACTATTTTTTTCGGAAATGCAGGTCTTGAAAACTTTTAGAATCTTGGTACGATCCGCGGGCTCAAAACAAGTCAACCATTTATTTTTGAATCTTGGGTAGGATAATGCCGCAATAGCCGCTATTTCAGCTTCAGGAGTGGTGACGTCAAGCATTTTTTCAAATCTCTTCTCTACACTCTCTCTGTATGCCTTGACCAACGGATTGCAAAAGGAAAAGTTGTTTTTCTTTTCAATTTTTAGCAATTTTTTTCTCAGCGCAAGAAGGCACGGCAGAACTATCCCATAATATGCGTTAGTCTCACTCTGCATTATGTCGAGGGCTTCTGCCACTGGCGAAGTGCACGTCAAATACTCTTGTATGTATTCGAATTCGTTGTCTTTGATAGCATTTTTTATGTTTAATAATCTATGTAAGAGTAAGCTTTTTTCTTTAATATCGAAAATTTGCTGGAGGGCATCAAACAAGCTATTCCATCTGGTCTCACCAGGTCGACTTAACGTGTGTCCTAACACATTCTGCATTATTTCAGCACTCTTTGGTCGTCCTGCAGCCTTCCACAAAGCATTACATTTCTTCATGATTGCAGCATGCATTTGCGACAGAGGGGTGTCTTGCTCGCTTAAAAGTTTGTTCGCGTCCGTAGTTGCGCAAAGGCTTAACGTATGCGCACAGCATCGTAAATGGGCAGGAAGTAAATGCTCAGGATCTTCTAAATTTGATGATTCGTCGTCTTCAACATCTGATTCAGAAAAGGCTTCTGTTGGCTGAGAGTCTGGCATAACTTCATCAACAATATTTATATTGGTCAATTTGACACCGAACATTTTGAAAGCTTTTACGAAATTGCTGCCATTATCCGTCACCAATGCAACAATTTTATTCGTATTGAGGTCGAAATGATCGTTAATTTCTTGAATCATATCGGATAGTCGATTGTAGCTGTGGACGCCTTTGAATCGTTGACAAGCTAACGCCACTGAAACTCTCCGTAGATCATTTGTGATCCAGTGCGCTGTAACTCCTATAAAACTTCTCTTTTTACTGGACCAAATATCTATTTCTGTGCACACATAGGAAGCTTCTTTTAGTTTCGACTTTATCTTAGCTACTTGCGTTTCATAGTGGTTTTCTATACGACGTCCTAGTGAACGTCGACTCATTAGAGTTAGCCCCATTTCAGATATTTCCAAGTCCGTGAATATTTTTGAAAAATATGAATCTTCCACTGCACGTAATGGGATCATGGAATGTATAAAATATTTCAGAATATTTTCATCGAATTGTTCTTGTGTAATTTTATTCTCATTTGACTTCTCAGTTTTTACCTCGGATTTCTTTTTTTTTACATATCTTTTGTACTCTTCAATGCATTCTTGCCCGTGTTTTCGCTTCAGGTGACTTAAAAAGTTTGACGTACAATTATGATATCCTTTAATTTTAGTTAATACATCTCTTGGACATTTCATACAAAGCGCTGTGATTTTATTACCAGTGGACTCTTCAAGCAAGGATTTGAAATATGTTCCATCTAGCAAGTAAAGCCGCGCTTGCGAAGACGAACACTCGGCGGTGTCAGTTGGTGGCACAGGTGAAGATGTTTCTAATGACTCATTAATGTCCGAAACCGAAAAAGTCACTGGAATGTTACTGTCTTCTTCCATTTCGTTTATCGACGCCATTTTATTTCATGTATTTTATTTCAATGTATTCTTAACCAAAACAAACATTCACGTATGTAAAAGGCTTAACGTGACAAGAATAGTTCATCAATGAGAAGGATTGATTGTTTTCATGCAGTGTAATTTTTTAAACCTTTCATTGAATCTGTTATTTTTATTTATTCTGTATTAATACATATTTAATTGTTAGTTTTAATTGTTTCATAAAACAATTTTAAAAATCAATTGCAATTAATTTAATTGCAATTGATTTAATTGCAATTGATTTAATTGAAAAATTAATTGCATTTTATTTAATTGCAATTAATTTAATTTCAATTAATTTAATTGCAAATTACAATTTAAAGATTAATTGCAATTGATTTAATTGCAATTAATTTATTAGCAATTAATTTCTTAGTCAATTAACAATTTAATTGAAAAATAATTTTTTAATGCCCAACACTGCTGACAACTCACATTAACATTTTAGATGGTGTTCTGCTGGGTTAATTGCAAGACAGCATAGTAAGCTGGTAAATGCAGAAGCCCAATATTTTTGACTTCCATAAGGAGAGAAGGTTTAATTATTTTTTCACCAGCTTGTCATCCACACACATTGTCTTTGTCCTTCATTCATTCCCCATAGACAACACAGAAGCATGTGAACTTCAACTATCTCACTGCTGGACTATACTACTTTGGATGTTGAATGTTTTCTGGCCAAATTGAATGTTTTCTGGCCAGACATTGCTACTACTGATGTAGAAGCAATTGGAAACTAACTTAACATCCCTTATATACCTTTGATGATGCAGAAAATATATGATAAAGAACATGATTAAAGGTATTAAAGTTATACACATACACCATCCAAAAAGGATTGGCGATTCCTGTTGAAATAAAGTTGTGGTTGAAATAAAGTATATACAAGGGGTGGTCAATAAGTAATGCACAATGACGTATAGAAAAAATATTTTTAAAATTTTATCATAAAAATAATGTTTTCTTATTAAATAAACATTCTTCTTTTCATATATGCAAATAGAATTAAGATATCTTTTGTATTTTTCAGATATGTAGATTGAAGTAAACACAAGAATTTGACAACGGTCGGTGATGGAGTTCCTGTTTATGTCCATAGACAGTCAGCCATTGTAATCCACTCAAAGATAAAAGTCTATGGAAATGAGGCTATGGATAGCAGCACAATACAAAGATGTATTCAGCACTTCCAGACTGGTGATTTAGGTATTAGTGATAAAGTCCACATAGACCAACCTCTGTAGAGACGGACCAAAATTCGGTTCTGACGAATTGATCTAGAATAACTGGTTAATGGTGACTTATCAAAAAAATTTTAAAATGTCCCTGTCTAAAGGAAGTGTTCTTAAACTTATTAATGATTTTGTATATTGAATGTTATGCTAAAAATGGATGCCAAAACTTCTAACACAAGAAATGATTCAAATTTGGAAAGAGATTTGTTTAGACCTCATGTAGACTTTATTTGAGAACTTCCTAAGGTATTTGAAGGACAAAATCATTAACTTCATCTTTTCGAACCTAGAAGGCTGGTGTTCATGGACACTCTTGAAAGAAATTCTTTATCAATAAGTAAAGGTATTATGAATCATTATACAATCAAAAAAGAGCAATTGAAACAAGAAAACTCAACATAAAAATACACCTAAATCAAATTTCATCAGAATAATGTGAGACACCTCACAAGGCAACACCTGACTTTGCCAAATAATGTAGGGTATGGGGTGTTTGAAGCCTTATCATGTATACATCCCTGACTTGGCATCTCCTCACACTTATATACCTGTTTGAAAGATTTTTTTTTATATGGTAAAACATTTGAAAGTGATACTATTTTACTCCAAGTTGCTAAGGGTGGTTCAGAGAGTTGGATAAGGTCTTTTATTAAAGTTCTTTTGCAAGTAAGCAACAATGATGGATCAAATGGTGGATATATTGAATGACTAGCCGAATGACCCGGGCAACGCCTAGGTTTTACCTGATTAAATGTTTTTATTCAAATACTATTCATTACAATTATAAATTGGCACCGTGGATGTAACTTTTGTGAAACGTCCCGCTCCAAACTTTGTGTGTTTTTAAAATATAAAAATAAAAATGTAAATTTTCACAATGATATTTAAAAATTATATTATTTTGATTTTCAAATACTATTCGTTACAATTATAAATTGGCGCCGTGGAAACGTCCTGCTCCAAACTTTGTGTCTGAGAAGCGATATTTTTATAGAAAGATGATCTGGCTTTTGTTTTCTGCTCGAATGAATGTTTTTCTGTTAGAATTTTGTTCCTGCGTACAAAAAAATGAACTGGTTTCACCCGTGGTCTCTGCTTTTTGGAATTTTTCCCGATATAATTTTGTATCTGATAATCAAACATGATACAGCAATATTGTCATCATCATTTTCTGACTAAAAAAACAACTATTTTTGCCCAGAACCTGTCAATTTTATTTTTTATTGGCTAAAAATCCGATAAATATATTTTCCAGATTTTTCTCTATGTCCTGTCAAAACACGTTTTACATGTACATTAGGTCAGCTGATATTACCTCCCATCTTCACTGCTAGAGGCACTGCTTGCGAGCTAAAAGGCAAATTTGCAACGCAATTTGCAAATAACTCGAGGAATATTCGGGATAGAGACCTGAAATTTTCACTATAAGTTTTTCCAGATTCTACTCTATATACTGTTAAAATTTCAGTCAGATTAGTTACGTATTGTAGACGTGTATAGCCGACATAGATACCCACATACATACATACATACATACATACACTGACTTTTAT
Source organism: Cordylochernes scorpioides (assembly GCA_030710605.1). Classification (NCBI taxonomy): domain Eukaryota; kingdom Metazoa; phylum Arthropoda; class Arachnida; order Pseudoscorpiones; family Chernetidae; genus Cordylochernes; species Cordylochernes scorpioides. Next base: position 104,104,625 of record CP092886.1, read on the forward strand.
ATATATAGGGATTCTAATATTCACATGAGACTAGGGCCTCCAATCCCGGCACATATTTTCAATCCTGGGATTCGGGATTGCTTTTTTATCAATCCCGGGATTGAAAAACGTGTTCATCTTTCTACGCCAAGAGGTATATCATTCCGTTCGTTATGTTTTTAATTTTTTATTTTATATAGTGCCAATGACGTGGCACTTACTTCGATGAAAACAACCTGAAAGCCATATATTTTGCGCCTGCTTATGAACTAAATCATTGCTTTTGGGTTACAGTTTGAAATTATCTGTCAATTACTGTACACACATCTGGAAAAAAATTACTGTTCTTGGAACTCTTAGACCACATCTCTTAATGCAGTGCTGGGCAGTAATCCATTCAAAGTAATACATTACCTTGTAATTACGATTACTTTACAATGCATTACTTTGTAAAAAAAATTTAATTGGATTATAATGTAAACATAATTACTCGTAATTCTATATATAATGATAGCAATTGTGATTAAAATTACTTGTAATTGTAATTATAGCAAATGTAATCATGATTATTTGTAATTGTGATTATAGAAAATGTAATCATTATTGCATTTTGCCCAACTATGTATTAATGTTTAGAAAGAAAACAGCACCGTTTTAAAAACCATGAATTACTTTATTTTAAGGATAAAAATTAAATTTTGAGAAAGATTTGAGAATAGGAAAGATAATTTGTCAAGAGTGTCATCATGCAAACTAGAATGTATCTTATTGCATAGGTATCCAGAGGAGGAGAAGACTCTTTCCGATTCCACAGACGTTGGAGGAATTGTCAGCAAGTATTGATATACACTCTCTAAATGGGGTCCTCGTTTGCCTGACTGAGCAGCAATATTAAGTTCGTGGTTAATCATAGTTGAGTAGGATGCGGAGTCTGGTGTAGGTATTGCAATTGAAGTTGAAGAGGCAACCTCAATAGCTTCTTGCAATCGGCGCTCAATTGTAAGATGGTCATTCGATTGTGATGGCTCATGGCGTTCTTGTTAACTCCGAGAAAGTTGCGAATTATCAGCCTGAATTTTCTTACTTCGGCCATTTGTTCCTGTAACGGTTTAAGACACAAAAGCAATTTCATGCTAAAGTCTTTGACCATCTTCTTTTTTTCTAACTGTGATTGCGGATTGTGCAGATATTCCAGTAATCCCGGGATTTTTCGAGCAGAATCCCGGGATTTCGGGATCATTCGGGATTGGAGGCCCTACATGAGACTTCATTCCTGGGTCTTAAAAAAAATACCTTTGAAACTGAATTCAAACACATTCTCAATATACAAAAGTGAATATAATATCCTTCAAAACACAGTTTCACCTCGATGAGGCACAATTTGGATTGTATATTATAAACACAAGGTAATAAGACCAATTTTTATTTATTTGGATTTGGTCTTATTACCTTGTGTTTACAGTTTCACCTCTTTTATTCAACAGTTTTCAAATCACAATTCAACAGGAAGGCCTAATAAATTGAAGAGGTTAACTGTATTTATCAGAAAATGTTAGTAAGGCTCTTGTGGAAAATTTGAGTAATTAGAAAGTATCTTACAAACCTATGAAAACTTCATTTCATAAGCTCTTATTTTATATAGTGTGCAATAAAAAAAAATCATCTAAACTAAAATCAAATATTGAACTTGGATAAAATTTGTATGGGACGTTAAAATTTGTATAGGACATTAAAATTTGTATGGGACATTGTTGAAAATTGAAGATTTACCTACCTTGAAATCAAGGATAATTGAAAAATTAAAAGTAATAACTTCCCCATATAATGACACATTTAAATTTTGAGGCTCTGAATTTACTGATCTCAGCATTATACAACACTAATGATGGATGATCCAGTGATATCCAACTTCATGTTTTCGGAATAATGACAAATTCTTCCAGTGTGTCCTAAAATGGGAACAATACCTTTAAGCTAGAAAGGGCTTTTTAAAGCTATAAGAGAGAAGCAAATTATGTACTCAGCATAAAATAAAAATAAAATCTATATTAATAAAATGGAAATTTCATAAGTGGTGTTCGCTAAAACTATCGTTACAATGCATCAATTTCGACCAAATTTTCAACATTTATGTAAAACGAGATGGAGCAGGTTTTGCTTAACATCAAAATATTTTACCTAACTTTAACATGCGTAACTTCGCTGTTATCGATTAAATACAAAAAAAATCAACAGAGTTAATTTTATTTATATATAAATACAAAATTAAATTTCAACAGAGTTAATTTTTTTACATACTAGCTAATAATCTCAATCTAAAAAATATTCATATTGTTTTATCATGTTTCTAATTTCGCCTAACAAATATACAAATTTATAGTGACCAACATATGCAAATTTTATCTTTGTTTTTATTTAACTTGATATCGTAAACATATACATCCATTGTAAGCATTTTTCTGTTCACCTTCCGTGGTTTCTCTTTTCTCTGATAGTTTTTAGGTGTAGTATATTTTCTTATTACTAGACTACAAACATTCACTCGAGAAAAACCTGGGCGAAGCCGGGTACATCCGCTATATTATATAAATATATGACGTAACGAATATAATTATCATTATTATCATAATATTATGTGTGTTCCCGAATATTTTATTATCAATAATATTCGTTAGGCAAACTTTCACTTGGATAAAACCCGGGCGAAGCCGGGTACACATCCGCTAGTATATATATATATGGTAATTTAAACCAACAACCCCATATTGTGTATATAACTTATAATAAGATTTAATGTTGTATAATAGAAACACATCTGTAAATGATTATACGTATTATTGACATGTGTCTTTACATCATCATATGTAATGTAATTTGTACAAACTGAGGATAAATAAATAAAATCTGTAATAGATTAAAAGTTGAGCTAAGCAAGAGATAGAAGTCATAACGTCAAAATCGATAGATTTAGAATGCCCACAACAATGGTCTAAAAATGGACCAGACCACCCACACTGTTCACATGTGGTGGAATGCAGAGCCCCCTCTCACACCTGGTGACATGCAAAGCCCCCTTTCTCAGAAACGGCCCCCTGTCACATAAAGCCACCCCCCCGGCTTTAACCTATAAATACAGTCCCTTTACAGTGGGTTCACCCTCAGTGCAAGCCCTCGTCGGTCGTACCTCATGTCGATCTCATCTAACATGTAGTTAGTAAGAACTCTTCTACCTCCATCTTTCGCTCCTAGCTCAACTTTTATCTGTGCACGGAACTTTCTTAGTGCAACTGTGTCTTCGTTTTTTGTGTGGACATTCCCAACCTTCCACTCTGCCTCGACCATGACTGCCTGTATTTTGTGAGAACTTTTAAAGGTCTTCCAAGGTGCAGAGAGGTACTGGAAAACTCTACATCCTGACTGTTCCTCTCGGTTAAAACAGTATAGCGAGAGTCGACACTTCATCATCACAAAGATAATCGACAGGATTCTATACAAGAGGCTACCAGAACTTCAACTTATTTCATATATATATATATACACTAGACGGGTGACCCAGGCTTTGCCCCGGGATTGACCCATGTGCATATCTACCCGAGTGATATATACAGTCGAACCTCTTTAATTCAACACCCCAAGGGATCAGAGCTTTCGGTTGAATTAAAGGAAGTGTTGAATTAAAGTTATTCAGATGATTAGTTAATTATCTAACTCGCTAAAATATTATATTTTTTAAAAATAGCTTTGTAATATAAATTGATCATATTAATTAAAACCATTGTGTGTGTACTTTTTTGTATTATTTTTTATTTTCATGGTTAACTTTAGTATCAGGGACAAAATGGCAATAATACATATTTTTGAAACATAAATAATTACAAATAATATTTTATTCTAATTGATGAATATAGCAGTTGAAAGGAAATAAATATGGAAAATAAAAATAGAATTTAAAAATAATATTTTAAAATAATCATGAAGATCTTTTTAAAAAATTCTTTATAGATGTCTGTTTTTTTTTTTTTTGCACTGATATCCTATTCAGGATGTATTCCAGATGGTATATTTAAAAAAAAAAAAAAAAAACATGCATGTCTTTCTTCCACTGGAATGTGTTTTAATTATTGGATTAAAGACATCCACTGCTGCTGCAGGTTTTATTGATTTTGCGTTTAAATCTTTTATAATAACATGGAAATGGAATATTGAAATACTAACAGAAATCAAAAGTGCGCATGCGCGATCCTATCGGCGGCGCCACCGTTATACCGTTTAGCGATAAAGTTGTATGTAAAAAAACATTCAACTGTCGAAATTTCGAATTTTAAAATGGTCGAACTATCGGAACTGTCGTATACTGTTGAATTACGGTTTGTTATTTGATAGGCCGGAGGTCGGGACATCAGAATATGATCGAATTAAGGTAGAGTGTCGAATTTGCATGTGTCGAATTAACGAGGTTATACTGTATTTAGATACGATTTTTTTTAATAATTGTTTGTTATTAGCATTATCTATTTGTTTGCATCAGCATAATTTAATCTAATCTTTGATAGAGGGCGCTGTTCGTTAGCTAAGTAGAATAATTTGAATATATAGTTTTTATAATTAATTTATATATTTTTTAAAATAGCCTATCGTCTTCCCCGTATTTTTTTACCTATGTATGGAAATTTTGGTTTGAATTAGTGAACTACTGCGAATTTGTATACCGGACATACAAACAAACAAACATACAAACATTTATGTTTATATATATAGACATCCTTAATTAAAAAAAAATTCTTACCTTTTTTTCCCCTAGAAAAACAATTCAGGAAATTAATTCATAGGAAATTGGCTCCTCAGGTAGACAATTAGGGAACCTATGAACTATAGGTTTGAAAAGGTTAAACCCCTCTATAGTGAACCCTAATTGGACTGAACTTTTGGTTCACTATAGCCACAGTTTGTCTATTTCTTGAAAAAATGATGTGTCTAAAAATAAAAATTTATAAAGAAAAGCATAGCTTTTTTTTTTCACCGGTGATTCAATTTCCTTATTATTAACATTATTAAATAAAATATTTTGCTTATTTTTTCTATAAGCCAAGTGAATAGATTCCTAGACATTATGAGAACTAAATATTAGTTGATTCATAAAAGAAATGCCTACTTGGTAAAAAGTTTAATTAATCTTAGCAGGGAAGTATTTTGAACTGTATTTATCTTACTTTCAAGTCCAGAAGCAGAAGAAGACACACCCATTTTACGCGCGATGCGGTTGAAGCAGGCTGAACAGCAACGGGTGACTGAAGGATTGATTTCTGCAGCAGTGACAACTGCAAGTTACTTGGATGACTCAAATGCTGGTAGGAAGATGGTCACTTACGAAGCTCTTTCATGATGGGTTCTTTTACTTCAGGTGGCAACTCAGACCACTTTGACGGCAAGGATCTGAGTCGCTTTATCTTTTTCTTTGATGACTTGCATGTTGGAACCTCACATCTCTTATGAACAGATTTGAAGCAGCATGTAGGACATATCCGTAATTTGGAAGCCATATAAGGAATTCCAAGAAACTCACAGTTACTACGGCTTAAAGTACGTGCCTGATTGGTGGTATTTTTGCAAACATAGCACACACCTTCATAGCTGGTGTTGCCCTCCGCCATCACTGGATTCTCCTCCTTGGGTGAAGCACCCTTGGTATCCCCACCGCCACTGTTGCACAACAGCATGAGTCTTGGGAGAAGAATTTGTTGAGTGTATCAAAAGATTCTCCAAAAAAGGTAAATTTTCTTGAAATATTAGACTTGATAAAAAATTTTGAAAAATAATAACATTTTTAAAATTTTAATTGTAAAAAAATTGAACAACCAAAACACAGTTTATAAAACAAAGTGACATACATTTAAAGTTTATATAAGATCTTGAAGTTGAATATTTTGAAGAAAGTCTCTTGAATAAAATGTTTGCATTTTTAAATATATAAATTTTGATATACATATTTTAAAATATTATCAAGGCATTTTTTCTGGTTTAATAAATATAAATCTTTTTATTTGAAACTTTTTTCCATATAAATAATAAAAATAAAAACTCTTGGCCATGTGTTCCCTGGTTGAATGTTTTTTTTTTAAATTGAACGAAAAAATGAATATTGCATGGAATTTAATCCCATTAATACCTTCACTCATATCATTGGATGCACTTACACATTTCCATTGTGAATTTAAACATTTAGCATGATTGAACATAAAACTGTGATAAGATTGTTAGCCAAAATAGCCATATACTGCCCGCATATCTAAATCATCCCATCCCATTCCTTTCTTTTTCTCTATTCACAAGAGAGATTAGAAAAAGAGCAGCCCAAAAGTTCTGTAATACAAGCTGAAGAGATCATGAAAAACAATATAAGGTTGAACCTCGTTATAATAGCAAGATGGTTATAGCATCGTAGTTTTAAGATCTTCAGTTTTAATTTCCAATTGTCTTAACCATGTTTAAAGTAACAACAAAATTTTAGTCCCATGTAATTTTATAAGTGAAGCTTGACTTTACCTAGAAAACTTAATATATAAATACAAGTTTTTGGTATCAAATTTATATAAACATTTTTAAAAATGCATACATGTGAAGCTTTTTAAAAAATGTTTAATAAAAATTTAAAGTTGGGTATTTTTCTACAATTTAAGTTAAATTTTTAATATATTAAAATATAGGCTACAATACTTTAAAATATAGGCTACAATGATTTTAGGTTTAAGGAAATTTGGTTTTATATATTTATTATAAATTTATTTTTTATTATTTGAAGTAGTTATGAATTATAATAAAAGAAAATAAGACCTAATCCAAATAATTTATTAGTGTGTGATGTTTCGGCAACAACATTGTCACCATCTGCTGGCTGAGAGTGCTGAGTATGGATACAAATAGATTGCCTTGAATATGTTTAAATAGAATGAGGCAAATATCCTGTGCTACAGGTGCGCCCATCAGGTTTATAAAACAATTAAGCAATTTACTCAATAATAACGGATCCTCGTGGCTTACTTATTGTAATGATCCTGATTCACTAAGGAATGAGATCCCAGGAATATTAAGAACTGCGATAGAGCAAACAATACAAAATGACTTAACAAGAATAACCCAATCAAAGTTATATTCCCACTATAGAGACATATATATAACATTTACCACCGAAGAATATTTCTTAAGTGAACTCCCTTTTCCTGTCATCAGATTAATCGCGCAATTTAGAACCCTTTCAATTTTTTCAAAGAACACCATCTGATTTTAATGAGGGATAAGACCTGAAATGCACTTTCTGTGGATCAGGAATAACAATGGAGATGTTGCACTACTTATTTGATTGTGCTGCTCTGTCTGAGGAAAGACGAAAACTAAATGATAAAACGGGGCAACTTTGTCCTTCATTTCCGGCACTAATTAATGAAATATCAAAGAATAGGTATATAGCGGTGGCGATATTTGGATTCCACAGGATTATATCCCGGAAAAAGGCCACACAATGTTCTCCCCATCCCTTGTGAACTGGCAAATCCTGTATAGGGCGAGAGGCCCTAAATAAAGGCTTTGTTGTTGTTGTTGATTGACAGAAGGTTATTTAGATGGGATGTTGAGCCCTATAAGCTCACCAAAAAGTGCCTGAGGTAAATCATGAGGTCGAAGTTTTGTAATAAACAATAGATGAAGATGCAAATGAAAAGACATCACCCACATACTTGGAATGAAGCCCAAAAGATACCCTGACCAACAAATAATGTATAGAGAAAAATAATAATTTGTAAAGTGAGGGCAATGTCCATCCAGAGAGGAAGTCAAGTGTGACATTCTTTCTGAATTCCTTCACAAATTGGCCAGCCTGCTGAGAAGAAATCTCAAGATAAATAACAATAGGGTCTTCCCCCCTTCTAATCCCCACTCTGTTAACACATATATTACACTCCTCCTTTTTACAAGTAGTGGCCTTTCATTCCATCTACTCTGCAATATGTTTATAATTGCAACAACTGTCATTTTTTGTTTATTTATACAAGTTGGATTTTAGACTAGGAATTTTTCTTCATACAGTTGAACCTCTCTATATAGGACACTGAGCTGCAGAGCCAAAGTATACTAGAGGGAGAGGTGTCATCTTATGAGAGAGGGTTGCTAATTTTATATGTTAAAGCAAAAAAAAAATTGAGCATATTAAATTTATTTATTATCATAGTTAAGATTTTAACACTTGATAAATTGGTTATATTAAACTAATGTTAAATATATAACCATTAAATATATATTGAAATTTCTAAGTTTTTTAGTATCAGCAAAAGAACAATAGTAATCAGCAATAGTTTTAGCCATACATTGCAAAACAAATTTCCAAATTTTCATTCAATTGAGCATTTTCCATTGAAAATTTAACTTTTTGTAGCTTTTCGGTAATTTTGGAATATTGAAACCCTAAATTTGTTGTATATTTTAACATGTTGGAAATTTGCGTGTACACGTATTACCAATAGACATTTCATTCACTATCTGGTGAACTCTTCCCATTTTTCTAAATTTAAATACCTTTAAATCTATCATTAAGATAGTGGCATTATTAGGTTTTATCAACAAAAATTTGAATAAAAATGAGGGTTATAACAAAATATTTTTTTTATTTATTTAAAATATATAATATTTTAAATTTTTAAATTTAAATTTTGATTTTGGTCATTTTTATTTGTCTGATAGAAATGTCTATATTATATATAAAAACAATAAATATGAATTGGGAAAGTGTCCCTTATTTGAGGTGTCCACTAGTGAGAACAAATTTTCAATTGGAGGTCGATTTTGATGATAATAACTGCTCATTGTTAAGAGGTATCCACTAACGGAGGTTCTATTGTTTCAGATACAGTAAAACCTCTCTGTAAAGGACATCTAGTTGCAGAGGCAAAGTGTCCTTTAGGGAGAGGTGTTCTCTCATGGGAGGTTCTACTGTATATACTTACCAGTATTCAATATAATTTTTTTTATAACCCATAAAGAATGTGTGTATTTTATTAAGACTTTAAAAATATAATTGGGCTTCATAATAAATTATAGTAAAAAAGGATATATTGAGAATATGCAAATAACAAAAGAAATACCTTGCTTCTGGCTGAGCACTAGCAGGAGGGGCTGCAGCTACTACGACTGTGGTGGTTGCGGTAGTTGTGGTTGTGAGACTTGTGGAGGAGGACTCTTCCAATGTCGAAGTGGTGGTAACAACTTTAGCAGATTCCTCTTGTGGTCGAGAAACCTGCTGTTTACACATGGGCGCATATAGATATCAAATTGATCAAATGACGAGCAAAATACTTACTGCTGGTGGTGGTGGTGGCGGCGGTTTAACTAGAGCTCTCCTCCGTTTTACATTTTTCCGTAAAAGTTGCTTGTACCTCTCAGTCTTCTTTGTCAGATAGTAAAATTGAACGCAATCCGCAACAGTCTTGCGTTCTAATGAGGTAGCAATGTGGGAAAAATGTTTTGGATGCTGCAAAAATTTTTCCCTAAATACATCCTTTTCTTTTTCAGTCCAATTTAAATTTAGCTGACGAAATTTGAATTCAGATGCTAAATCTTCAAGCAGTCCATTGTTGTTGATATAGCGCAGAGAACGTTGATGGCTTGGTAGTCTCATTGGTGGAACAACTGCCAGGCCCCGCATCTTTTTGTCCTCTTTCTATGAAACACATACAAAACAAATTAAATAATGAATAATTTAAAAAATTCTTTGCTTTTGAAGAGATTGTGGGTTTTTCTAAGGAAATATGTTTATATATATTTATCTTCATATTCCTATTTTACATTTCCTATAGTGGAACATAAATATTGATACTATTGGCCCATTTTATATACAGAAAGACCTCCCATTAATGACCCATCTTATGAGTGTCCCGTGTTGAATTACTTGTCACAACGTTCATGAATGACCACCTCCAAAAGAGACCAGGGATGTCCAAGTTTTTGGATGGTCTTTGATTCCTATTTCATCGTGATGGGGAGTTTCCCCTGAAATGTTTTTTTTTTTTTTTAAGAAGGATAGACAGGTGGTCACATAGGGCTGTTTTGACCAGGCATTTTTCTCTTCTCTTCCACAAAGGCTATCTTTATTTAAATATATCTATAAGATGTATTTCTACATGTGATATCATGACATGTATATACAGTTGATTCTTACTATAACAACATCACTTGGGGTCAAACTTTTAATGTTGTTATAGCCAAGCTGCTTTTATAAAACCCCAGTTAAAATAATTGGGACTTGAAGCTTGTGACTTAAAATTTAGATGTTATAACCAAGTTGCTTGAAGATAGAGGTTGCATGGCCAGAGCATTCATTGTTTTTAAAATTAAAAGACACTTTGGCCAGAAAAGGTTTTTATTTTCTCAACATTTTTTTTCCTGACAAGGACAAAAGAATTTTGTCAAAATGTCAAGAAAATAAAAACCTTTTCTAGCTGAAGTGTCTCTTTAATTTTAAGAACCAAGTTGCTGTTATAAAAAGATTCAACTGCATACATAATAGAATAGTTAAGAAGATGCTAAAATTTGATTTTTAATATTTGTTATAAAAGAAAAGTATACCTCCTGCGTATGAAGAGAATCCATAATTTCATCTAATTCAGCATCACTCCGTATGCGTAAGCCAACTCTAGAGAATCTTTCTCGTTCTTCTCTTATTTTTTTTAATTCAGGAAATTGTTTTTCAAAGAAATCCCGCAGTTTGGAATCTTTCGACCTGAAACATATAATAAATTTAGTTTACTATAGCAAAAGCATATATGATTCACTTACTTTCTATTATTTTCTTTCTTTTCAATTTTTTTCGTCCATGTATGCATTAGTTTTGCATACGTTTTTGTCATGTATTCTTCCTATAAAAAAATTACACAATTTATACATATATATAAATTCAGAACAAATTTTTGAAAATTACCCGGCGTTGTTGCTCCTTGTGTCTTTTCTTGAAGAAGATTTTTAGTCGGCATTTGAATTTGGCATAGCTGGAAATATAATTTTTTTATAGTTATTTATGCAATTTAGAAAGAAAAATAAATTGAAAAAAATATAAATTTTTATGTATAAAGAGTCTCAAAAATTCTAAGAATGCATAAATTAATACTTTCCTAAACTGTAAATTTTGTAATAAATTGGGAAGGTGAGAAGTGTGGTCAATATTTCTCTTTTGCCCATTGGGTGGTAACTACAGTCGAACTTCTTTAATTCAACACCCCAAGGGATCAGAGCTTTCGGTTGAATTAAAAGAATTGTTGAATTAAAGTTATTCAGATAATTAGTTAATCATCTAACTCGCTAAAATAATATATTTTTTAAAATAACTTTGTAATATAAATTGATCATATTAATTAAAACCATTGTGTGTATACTTTTTTGTATTATTTTTTTATTTTCATGGTTAACTTTAATATCAGGAACAAAATGGCAATAATGCATATTTTTGAAACATGAATAATTACAAATATTATTTTATTCTAATTGAAGAATATAGCAGTTGAAAGGAAATAAATATGGAAAATAAAAAGAAAATTCAAAAATAATATTTAAAAATAATCATGAAGATATCTTTTTAAAAATTCCTTTATAGATGTCTGTTTTTGCACTGAAATCCTTTTCAGGATGTATTCCAGATGGTATATTTAAAAAAAAAAACATGCCTGTCTTTCTTCCTCTGGAATGTGTTTTAATTAATGTATTAAAGACATCCACTGCTGCTGCAGGTGTTATTGATTTTGTGTTTATATCTTTTATAATAACATGGAAATGAAATATTGAAATAAAATGTTATCATAATCATTGTGGCTACATTTTATGGAGATTTATTTATTTAAAAGGAAATTATTTGTAAATTTTAAAATAACTAAAATATTTCAATGCTGAACATTAAAAAGAAAATAATATTATTAATTAGCGTGTGATTCCTAAATTCCAGCGTAAAAAATAAACAACACTCGTGACATTGCGCAACAGCAATGCAAAGTGAAACTTAAACTAACAGAAATCAAAAGTGTGCATGCGCGATCCTATCGGCGACTGCCGTCGTCGCCGCCACCGTAAATACCGTTTAGCGGTAAAGTTGTACGTTAAAAAACATTCAACTGTCAAAATTTTGAATTTTAAAATGGTCGAACTATCGGAACTGTCGTATTATCGATACTGTCGAATTACAGTTTGTTATTTGATAGGCCGGAGGTCGGGACATCAGAATATGGTCAAATTAAGGTGGGGTGTCGAATTTGCGTGTGTCGAATTAACGAGGTTATACTGTATGTGACACTATATGGTAGGCAGCACATCACTCAAAATATTTATCAACTATTCTATTTTTTTAAGAGAGCAATGAATTCAATCATTCTTCCAAATTTGAGCCAATTATCCTGGTTTTCAAATTTTCAATGACAAAACAACTGCAATGCATAGTACAACAGATTTAGTCACCTGATAAAATATTTTGTGTGCCTAGTCAGAAATAGGGAAGCCAGCAGAATAGTGCTTTGACCCAAAAATTCACCCTTTTAAACTACATAATAAAAATACTTATTGCAAAAGATCTTTTATAGAAGATGGGACCTGATATTCTGTTCCTAGATTTGACTAAATGTGCCCTTTAGTTTGATGAAATTTGAAGCCAGATTAAAGTATTTTTGACCTTCTAGTTAAATATATTGACATCAGATTGCACAGAAATCATTTTTATTACCTCTGATTGCATACACAATTATATTTTAAAATTGTATAGTATTTTGAAGATCCAAATTTCTGTTCCACGCTCTTCACAAAATATACTTAGGAAAAAAAAGGCTTACCTAAAAATATATTTTTCACACACAAAGATATTAAATTAAAATTATTACCATCATACAGAGCTTTCAAAGGAATCCCAACTTTATTTTTAAAAAGGAGTATAGATTTATTAAAGATTTTATAAACATAAAATTTTTAGTAGGTATATAACTTAAATACAGTGAAGTGAAATATGAAAGAAATATATAAGGAGAAGGGAGAAAAAATGATAAATAAAGCAAGGGTTACTTACTTTTGCCGTACCAAATGAAAAGTGTGTGTGTCAAATGTTTGATTGTACAGCGGCTGAAAAACAAACAAAATTTTTTATATATTTTTATAATATTTAATATCCATCTTCAAAATCTGCAATGTTTTTACAAAAGAATTTAATTGATCACTTGGACTTATAGTGATCACACAAAGTTTTGCATGCTTTAACCCAAAAGGTGTATGTAGTACTTTGAGGCCATTATAGTCAAAGAGGGTAAAAGTTCAATTTTTTATAAATGTAACACGCACCATGATTATATGACTTTGAAAAAACTATTCGCCTCATTTCCATTGTAAATTCAAACCCAAGTTCTAGTAGTTTCAAGTAACTAGGACAACACCCTCACCACTAGCAGATAGAAGAAAAAATATATTTAATATGATTATAGTCTAATCATCAAAAGATGCACTTTGACAATATACACTTGCAGAAATATAAAAAAAAATTAGCCTCAAAAATTTTATATTCAGACTCCAATCAGGGCAAGTAATCGGACCCATGTAAACATGGATGTCCAAATATAATAAGGTCAATTTGATTAATCTTGCATAATCTCTTAAAAGCATCACCTAATGGTTACTCGTAAATTCTCTTCTTGATAGGGAAATGCTATTATTGTTAAAGTTGAAAATAAAAAAGTATACTTACCAAACCAAATTTATTCCCTATTTTTTCCAATTGATTTTTCAAATTGATTGCAGCCTTTTTCTGAAAGAAAAGTAAAAAGTTAATGGAAATAAATTGTGTGACCATTATAAAAGCACAGTAAAAAAAAAAAAAACAGAACCTTGACAGCTCAATCAGAATATCACTCTATTAGAATAATGTCAACTAAATATTATTTTGTTACGATATTGGCCACCCATTTTTATTATAAAATATCTATAGCTGGTGACTTGAAGACTTTCTGAAAATCATGAAATGGGTATTTATGGCCAAATTTGCAGGAGTATATTAAAATATTTGAAGAGAGAAGGCCAGGAAGTAAAAAAAAAAATCATTATATAGGCATTCTGAACAGCTCAAATATATAGACCCTTAATGTATAAATGAAACAAAATATGGGAGTAAAACCTTGCTATAGTAAATCTTAATGGGAACAAGCTTGGTTCACTTTCTATAATCATGTTTTCACTATAAGAATGGCATTATTAATATTGATTTGTGGTGATTTCAGGTGAAGCAGGGTTTTAATGTGTACAGAGAAGTGAAGTATTTAAAATATATTTGAAAGAAGCCTATAAAAGAATTAGGTACTTAGTTCTGAACAAAGTCATTGCCTGTGAAATATTAGAATGGTAAGAATTGTTTAGATAAAATTCACAAGAATGCCATACCCTGTTGTCAGAATAAATTTGTTTAGCAATGCTCATGTGGATAGTAGCTGAGGCTTCCACTGTATTTTTCTTTTCTCTCTCTCTTTTTTTCTCAACATCTGGACGGTTGGCTGCAGCTTCAAGTTCAATCTGTCGTTTGGACAGGAGGGATGCTTGCGTTTCAAGTTGGGATATATTTTGCTCTAGCCATTTTATTTTTGACATGAGTTCATCCCTTCGTGCCGCGCGCGCTGCTGCCCCTGGAGAAACTGCTTCAGTCTGTGGAAGATATTGATCCTGAAAACAACAACATTTTTTAGTTTTGAATTTTGACAGAATTTTAAGAATATACTGAAAAGTCCCTAAAACAAACAACTATTAAGTGTTTTCATTAACACTATAATGGAAAATTCTAGAACAATTATCAAGGTAACAAGATCACTGTGGTGTTTTGCATAACAATAGTTATGTTTGGATAAATTGTCGAGATATGCAAATAAGGTTTTGCATAGTGTTTGTTTGTGTTACTATGTTAATTATTTATATATATATATATATATCATTCCATTGTAAATAGTTCGTTCAGTCACATTAGTGTTATGAGGCAATAAAGGTTTTATCTCTCACTAAATGGATCTCGGTGACCTGGAGTAGTTGTAGGAACATAGAGACACAACAGTGGCGACGAGTAAAGAACGTTATACACAAGTGAATGAAAGTGAGCGAACAATGATGAACATTGAGCAATTCAATCCTAACAACGGTAATGAACTCTCTGGTTATTTAGAGCGCTTTGAGTCATATTGCATAGCGAATGATATAGTAAAGGTTGATAAAAAGAAGGCAACATTTTTCTCGCTATGTGGAAGAGAAACTTATAATATAATACGGGCGTTGACTTCTCCCAAGAATCCATTGGAGGCAGAATGGGAAGAGGTGGTAACAAGGATTAAAAAATACTTTGATCCAACGCCAAATATAATAGTGCAGCGTTTTAAATTCACGAAAAGGCTCCAAATGCCAAATGAAACAATATCTGAATTTATAACAGCTCTAAAGAAAATTGCAGAGAAGTGTGAATTCCCTGATTTGGAAGATAGGTTGCGTGATGCCCTAGTATGCGGCATTCTAAACGAAGAGATACAATCAATGCTATTAATGAACAGTATGCTAACATTTAAAGTGGCTCAAGAAATGGCATTGGCACATGAGGCTGCGGTAAAGAACGTTGCAGAAATTAAAAATGGAAAACCTCAGGAAGAAATGAATGTAATGGGAAGAGCTGTTAAAGTGAGACTGAGGGATGAGAAGATGATTTTTAAATGTTTCCGCTGTGGAAACACAAATCACAGAGAAGAGCAATGTTTCTTTAAAGATAAAAGATGTTTTAAATGCCAGAAGTTAGGGCATATATCTAGGGTCTGTAAGAACGGGAACTGGAAGAGCGATCGTAATAATTGCTTGATAGATGAGGAGGCGGAGGCAACTAATGGCCTTTTTAATGTAAATCAAGTGAATGACACAAGTAACATGCGGAATTATATGGTAAAGGTACAGACTAGCGGTCGAGATATTAATATGCTCATTGACTCAGGAACAGGAAAAAATATTATTTCTGAGAAGACGTATATAGAAACTTGGGTGAAGTCAGAAAGGCCTAGAATAGAGAAGGATTCTACCAAGTTGGTGCAATGGAACAGACAGAGTTTATCCATTCTGGGTAAAATAAGGGCAGACGTAAAAGTGAACAAAAGAAATATCACAATGGAATTGCTTGTGGTCGAAGGTCCGGGCCCAAATCTGATTGGAAGGGAGGCGTTTGACCAGATTGGAATTGGTCTTGAATGGATAAATTATGGCGACAGTGTATGTCAAATCACTGAGGAATTTATGGATGTGTTTAAAGAGAAATTAGGACAATACAGAGGTCCACCAATCCATATAAAGATCAAAACTCTAAGGAAACCCACATTTCTAAGAGCTAGAACATTGCCATACGCAATTAGACCTAAGGTTGAAGAGGCTTTGAGGAAGATGGAGGAACAAGGAATATTGACTCCTGTTGAATTTACAAGGTTTGCTACTCCAATTGTCCCAGTACTGAAAAGGGATGGTTCAATAAGAATATGTGGAGATTATCGGAGTACTGTTACTTGGAGTCAGATACTTTCCCAGTTCCGGCGGCAGCCGACTTGCAAGTCAATTTGGCAGGAGGAAAGGTTTTCTCAAAGTTGGACCTTAAAGATGCATATCAGCAGCTGGTGGTGGATGAGGAGACAGCAGAGCTATTGGCTATTAACACGCACAAGGGATTGTTTAAGGTAAACCGTTTGCCTTTTGGTGTTTCCTGTGCGCCAGGAATATTCCAGCGACGAATGGAAAGTTTAATAGCCAAAATTCCAGGAGTAGTCGTTTACCTGGATGACATTCTGGTAACAGGGAAAGATGAAATGGAACATGACCTCCGATTGAGAGAAGTATTGAAGAGTATTCAAAGAATGGGATTGACTCTTAAGAAGGAGAAGTGCGAATTTAAAAAATCTTCGTTAATTTTTCTTGGGTGCCGAATAGATGCGGAAGGCATACACCCTACTGAAGAGAAATGTGAGGCAATTAAGAATTTTCCGAAACCCGAAAACAAAAAAGAGTTACAGAGTTTCCTTGGACTATTGAATTTTTATAGCAAATTTTTAAAAGACCAAACCACTGTACTTGAACCACTGCATAGACTACTAAACAAAATAAATTGTTGGAAATGAAAAGAAGTGGAGGATAGAGCATTCAGGGAGGCAAAGAATTTGATTCAATCCGATTTGGTGCTAACACCCTATGATGCCAGAAAACCCCTGGTCTTGGCTTGTGATGCATCACCCTTTGGAGTAGGAGCAGTGCTTTCGCACGTGGAGGAAGGAATGGAGAGACCCATTGCGTTTGCTTCGAGAACTATGTCTCAGACGGAAAGAAGGTATGCACAAATAGATAAGGAAGCCCTGGCCATAATATTTGGCATCTCAAAATTCTACAAATATTTGTATGGCCGTGACTTTAAGATAATCACTGACCATAAGCCTCTACTGGGAATCTTTAATCCGAACAAACCTATCCCTCAGATGCTTTCCCCGAGGATGATGAGGTGGAGTCTTACATTGGCATCGTACTCCTATCAGATTGAACATAGACCTGGGAGAATGAACGCAAATGCGGATGCGTTGAGTAGAGCACCCCACGAAAAAACAAGTAAAGAAACACCGGAACCAGTTGACGTTTTTCTTATAGAAACTAATGAAGAGTCACCATTAGAGGCGAAGGAAGTGGCAAAATTAACGCAGGAAGACTCAGTTCTGGGGATAATTGTGGAATGGACTCGAATAGGATGGCCAGCTCACTGTCCAGCAGAAAAATTTAGGCCATACTTCAATAGGAGAAATGAATTATCCCTACATAGAGAGTGTCTCCTGTGGGGAAATAGGGTAGTAATACCGCCCGTTCTACAGAGGAGAACAATAGAACAGCTTCATGAAACTCACCCTGGAATTGTACAAATGAAGGCAATTGCAAGGAGCCATGTGTGGTGGCCAGGAATAGATAAGGCTATAGAGAATAGGGTCAAAAGATGCGAAAATTGTCAACTGGTGCGAAATAATCCTAAACCGAGCCCAGTTCACCCTTGGACGGCACCAGTTAAACCATGGTCACGCATTCACATTGACTATGCAGGTCCATTCCATGGGAGAACGTTTCTAATAGTCGTTGATTCAATGTCTAAGTGGCCGGAGGCCAACATCATGGATCACTGCACGGCAACAGCTACAGTGCGAGTGTTAAGAAATCTGTTCGCTGTTCATGGTTTGCCCGACCAGGTTGTTTCGGATAATGGTCGCATGTTTGTGGGTCATGAGTTCCAGGAATTTTTGAGGATGAACGGAATAAGGCATATAACTTCGGCTCCCTACCACCCACAGACAAACGGACAGGCAGAAAGAGTGGTACAAACACTCAAACAGCTAATAAGAAAGAATGGATGGGAGAACATATCGGTTACGCTGCCACGCGCTCTGTTTGCAATGCGGACTACACCTCATGGAACAACTGGACTAACACCAGCTGAGCTACTAATGGGTCGCAGACTGACCACAAGAATGAACCGGTTGCACCCTAAAGAAAGTGAAGATAGCGAAAATGGAAAAGAACACTTCCAAAATAGGTTCAAGTCCCAAGAGAATGTGTATGCACGTAAATATAATGGAAAGGGAAAGTGGGAACCGGGGAAGATAAAGACAGTACTTGGACCCAGGAACTATGAGGTAATTATGGAAAACGGAGTGACAGCAAAAAGACACCAGGACCAATTGATGAGAAGAGTCAAGGAAGAAGTATCGGAGGATGTGGAGAAGAAGGAGGAGTGTAACACCGAAAGAAGGGGGGAACAAATGAATGACCCAAACGAATCACCGGAAAGGCTGGAGGAAACACCTGGGCCAAGTAGACCAATAAGAAACCGGAGACTCCCCGAATACTTAAAAGATTGTGTAACAAATTGGGGGTGAGAAGATGTGGTGTTTTGCATAACAATAGTTATGTTTGGATAAATTGTTGAGATATGCAAATAAGGTTTTGCATAGTGTTTGTTTGTGTTACTATGTTAATTATTTTTATGTATATATATATATATATCATTCCATTGTAAATAGTTCGTTCAGTCACATTAGTGTTATGAGGCAATAAAGGTTTTATCTCTCACTAAATGGATCTCGGTGACCTGGAGTAGTTGTAGGAACATAGAGACACAACAATCACACATTCACAAATCCAAATAAGTAATTTGAACATTATTTCCGGTAACAGCATTGTTCCTAAAATGTCATATGCAAATCAATTATGTGGGCTGGTTACTTTCTTTATATTCCTAATTGTACCTAGAACAATCAAATATTATAAATAAAACTCTTTGAAATAAAACACCATTAGACAAAATTACAGAAACATTCAATAAAAATGTTAAAAACAAAATGTACTCATTGAAATAAATTCTTGTTCCCTTTAATGCAGATGTGAGAAAGAAAATACAAGGTATGATCAAAACATTCCCGTACTGAGGATATAACCATATTTATACAAAATAAAATAAAAAAATAATTTCAATAGTTTTGAAAATGAGACCCCACTGCATTGCACAATTTTCTTCTTTTCTTCCTTTGGAAACACTTAAATTTCATCTTTCTGTATACCTCGCAAAATGTTCAGCGATTTCTTTTAATGGTTTGTATAGTGTCAAAACGTTGACCTTCAAGCACCATATTTAACTTTGTATAAAGAAATAAGTCAGTGCTAAATCAGAGAATAGGGAGGGTGTGGAAGCAAAGGGGTGTTATTTTTTGTCAAATAAGTGAGGACTGAATGAGCCATGTGTGGCTATTTGTTAACATGAAGCCACCAATCTTTATTCTGCCATCTTTCTGGGTGTTTCTTTCACACAGCCTCATAACCTTTACAAAAGAGCAAGGATTCTTGGTTGTCATCACAAATTCTCAGACTTCTGTGTTGTCTGGAAGCATATTAAAATTGAACACAAAATTTGACATTAAATATAGAAATTAAAATTAGTCCATTGACGATCACCCATAAGTCTGATACTTTTTCAACTTACAATGTCATCAGGATTTAACATGTGTACTAAATTTCACGCTTATAAGTGCACTGTAAGAGTATATTAAAAATAGATCACAATATTTTAAAAGAAAAATAGAAATTATCCAATTTTCAACCACCTTACAACCTAGGAGTGTGAAACTTTGTCAACTTGCATTGTCATCAGGCTTGAACTCTTCAGAATTCTACAGGCTCTGTAAGTATATTAAAAATTGATTTAAAAAAACTTGTGGACAGACATGAAAGCAAGTTGAATAAAAGCTTGAAAAACGAAAAAAATGACTACTCATTAGTTAAAATAAGGCAATAATTATTCATGACATCCTGGATTAAGAAGCCATAGTCGTCATTAGGTTTTTAGGAATTGCTAAAGCTGATATGGCATTTTTAGCGTATGGCCTCATTTTGACAAAGATACGCATAATTAAAAAAATTATAAGTTTTGTTTTTCTTACCTTTTTGGTGATGTCAATCAATGGCTGCTGAGTATGGGTTGTGTGTGGGGAGACACAAATTTTGGGCTCATTGCTCAGTCTTGGCCTTTTTATATACGATTCTGGTTCGGTTACCAGCTCAAACATATAGGGAATGTGTTCATATCTGAAACACACAATATAATAAAATTTGTTAATATAGTAAAGCATGCTAATACAGTGGAACCATGTTATAGCAGCTACTTGGGGTTATAATATATTAGATATATTTATATCTCAAATCAAAATATAGTATCTAAGGTACCAAGTTTAAAACATCAAATGTTTTAAATCTAGCTATAACAACATACACAAACACAAAACAACTAATAGACAAAACTTAAGGAAGTGGAAGGTCTTTGAAGTCACTGGTCATCTATTTTTTATTTTTTTTTTTTAAGGAGAGAGAGACAATTCTGTTCACACTTGGTTATCTTGTGTGTCTTCAATGAAGGGCACTGCATATAAAATATCATTCAGAGTTATTGTCTGAATCCCAATATACATGCTGAGAAAATGTAAAACTCCTATAAGTTTTGTCCATGAGTGTAAAATCTTAGTCCCAATCGATTCTGTTATAGCAAGGTAAGGCTGCATTAACTAGATTATAATATTGTAAAATTTTGCACAAATTACTTTGTGAGTTAAACAACAATGGTGCTAACCATTTTTTTCACATAATTCCAATTCATAATAACTATATTGAGTGTCGCTCCAAAAGAGCAACCCAGATCATATTTACAATAATGGAGGGTGTGGGTATATACAATAGTTCATTTACAAAATATATTATGGTCTCTCAAGGTTTTGAGGTCGGTAATCTTGGGGCTTTGGGGAACTTATTTTTGGAGAGGTTTTCCTGGCTTGCTTGATATTTAAAGTGCTTTTCTTTTTCTTTTCCACTTTTCATTGCTCTGCCCTAATAATCTGCCCTTGTCGCATTTGTATTTGGTGACATCCTTGAAGGTGGGGTTTTCAAATATTTTGGGGTTTTTTGTAGAAGTTAAAGTTATATATTTCTCTAAATATAAAGTAACTTGATTTCTTTTTTCTTTTTTTTTTTTAATATTTAAACTATTTCTATGGTCACACAAAAACAAAGATCCGGCATTGCGGCAAGTTTAGTAGATGCCTGTTGGAGAACACATGCATGCTAGGAATAGCAAAGTTAAGGGGGTCATGCGTGATGAAGAAAATGACAGTCTGGTGAGAGGAATTTGACAGCAAGGGTCCTCAAAAAGGCATGGTTGGAGTGTCTCAGAGAGGGCATCCTAGTCTATGGCAGTGGTTGGCCTGAGAACAAGGATCCAATTGGTGACTGAACTGTATGGAGCGGATTGCTCTATGGAAGTGAATGAGACACCAGAGCCAGTGTTTGGGTCGGTAGTGAATCAAGCCTACAAATTGGTGTTGTCTAGGCTGGACGTGGATTTTGTGTAGAGCGAGACGCTTTGCAAGAGTGACATCCACGGTTTGTGTCACCCTAGTAAAGCCCTAACTATAGATGCATCCCTTCACGAACTCATTTGTCATATTATACAATCCTGATCAGACAAAGAACACAAATGGCATCTAGGTATAATGCAATACTGCAGTTATAATATAATATTAAAAATTATAACATTTGATTTTTTAACTCCCAATGTATTTTTAATTAAACTTCTGGATATGGTGAATAAGAAATACAAAAGATTGAGGCTTTAATTTTTTTAGTTGGATAATTAATGCATCTTGAACAGCATGTACATTTTATTTATTAAACTAGGGTTGGTCAATAAGTTATGCACAACCCTCTGTAGCACAAAAAATATTTAAGGTTTTCCAATGGCTCAAATATTCCGGTTTTTCAGAATGTGAAATAGTAATATACAATAGAAAGCCTGCAAATACTAACCTGGGATATAGTAAACTTTCCCTTATAATGAACCTTGGGTAATCCCCAATTCCCCACACACACACACATTCCATTGAAAATACCACTGTTATAATGAACTTTGTGATTATTAAAAAACAAACTACCCCTATAACGAACCTAATTTTAAGTCCCAAATAATATATTCTATTTTTTAAATACAAGGCTTATATAACAAACTTAAAATTGTAATAAATAAAATTTTAAAACAACACAATTTTGAGCATTTCCAGCTCACAGATTGTGATTTCAAAAGAATAAATTTAGTGGCATTGTTTGTTTACATTTAAATTCAATTTTTTCTGCATTTTATATACATTTTTACATAATTTTATTTATGCATTCGTTAAATTTGAAATAGAAAAAATGCAAATGGCTTCCAAGCTATTGCTAGAAAAATGCTATATCAAAGCTCTTCAAAGTGAAACAACGCAAGCAAAATTCCAGAACATGTTAAAATAAAAAATGTTACTTTTTTAATTTTGAAGATAAAAATAGAAGGCTATGTTAAAAATTTCTACAAAGTGTTATTGACTCCAACTTTTTCTGCATTTATATATGTTAACATAACCTCTTAGAAGCGTTCTATTGCTAGTTTAACGTAGGCTTATAAAATATCCAAATGAATAGGCCATGATGCAACCAAAATTATTTTTTATGCCACAAACTAAGTTGATTTTATGGCCAGCAATGGTTTGCATGGCAGGTTAAAAACAAAATGAAATCTAGAATTAAGAAGAATATGTGGAAACTGGAAATGGAGAAAAATACTTATTACACACACAAAAGCCTTTATTAAGATACACTGGTCTTATAGAGGATTCTCCCGGAGATTACAAGAGAGATATGCCTGTGAAAGTGGGGAATATACAGAAGAATAAAAAGAAAGATTATGTAAGTATGATATATACATACACATACATATATACAACATAACAACAAAAAACCCCATTAAGACCCAAAGTCTTACAAAAGTCTCGACTGCAGGATCCAAGAAGCAAAGTAAGAAAGAGATAAAGAAGTGAACAACAAAAAAAAAATTTTTTTTTTCTTAAAAAAAAATATATATATATCCACTCAATTCAAACTAACAGTAACGATGCCTTTTTATTCACTGCCTTGTAAAACCCACATAGATCCAGTGAAAACTTTCTATCTGTTATGTAGTTTGTTAAGATATCCTCAACTGTGTCCAGGAATCTATTATCCTGTTTCGAAATAAATGTTTTTCTTTCCTCTGAAATACTTGTACAGTGGAAAAAATAGTGAGATATTTCAAAGTTCATTTTCTGCTTACAGAGCTTACATAACAGTTCCGCTTCTCCGAAAATGTTCTTGTGATTTTCCCGGAAGAATGTGTAAAGTACTCGCAGTTGGGCAATGTGCCGTTTAACAATGAATGGAAGATTATCTGACAGATATCCTTCAGGAAGGGATGTTTTCTTTAGGTTTCTATAGTGAGGATATAGTTTTGTATTATTGATTCTCGCCCAGTCACCTTGTATGGATGCTGCTTTCAAACAACACAGTATTAGAGACATTTTTTAAAGTTAACTTTGTATTATTTAATATATGATAAGGATATTTTATAATTATTTTATATACAGTAGAAACTCCCTTTAGCGGACACCTCTCCACAAAGGACAGTTTTCATTTGCAAAATTACAATTTTTACAATTTTGCAACTCTCAACAAGAGGACAACTCTCCCTAAAGGACACTTTGGCTTTTCAATTAGGTGTCCTTTACAGGGAGGTTCTACTGTATATATATTTTAATATATAATTAATAAAGTTTTGCATAGAATTTGTCTTGAATTTTAAATTAGACAGAGGTATACATGTATACTAATGATAAGAAGAACCTATTGTCAAATTACTTCTTTTATTATTCAGCATTAATGTAAAGAAATAGGTCAATTTAAGGAATTAAAACAAAGTGACCACTATTAAGAGGTAGCCTTTTCCTGTGTGTATGGTTGTTCTTTAATTAAATGATCTAAAAATTTTTAAAAGTATAAAAAAAAAAAAAAATGGCCAGACTATGGCTATAGTGATCCAAATACAGTAAAACCCCGCTGGTACGAACCCTGGATATAGCAAACCTTCCCTTACAACAAACCCACGGCGATTCCCAATTCCATTCCATTGAAAATACCATCATTATAACGAACTTTGTGATTTTTAAAATAACAAACTACCCCTATAACGAACCTATTTTCGGTCCCAAAATGATAAAATCTATTCAAAATACTAGGCTTATAACAAACTTAAAATTGTGATTTTAAAAAAATTTTAAAACAACAAAATTTTGATCATATTACAGTTCACTGATCGCAATTTCAAAACAAAAAATTAGCTGTATTGTTTGTTTTGATTTACATTCTATTTTTGCTGTATGTTGTATAAACTTTTACACATAATACTTATATTTAATAGAATATCATTGCATTCTACAATTTCGAAATAGAAAAAAAAATACAAATGGCTTCCAAAATAAAGAAAAGAAACAAAGAATGGCGTTCTAAAAAAACGTGGCAGCATGCACTTTTAGAAGCGTTCTATACCAAGCTTACCTAGGTTTAAAAAAAATAATTCCAAATAATTTTAAAGCCAGAAATGGTTTGAATAAGAGGTTAAAAACAAAACTTAATCTATACTTCAGAAGAATAAGTGGAAACTGGAATTGGAAGGGAAAAAAAAAAAAACAGTGCCCCATGTCTCACGGGCCACAAACAAAAATCGACTTATAAATTCTCAAAAACTACCACTACATTTATATTTTTAGAACGGAAGTCTTGTTAAGTATATGACTCTTTCAAGGTTCGCGGATATTTCCCTTGGCCGGCTGTTTTACCACCAATTTTGTGTTTGCAAATTGGCGTTTTTTATTCGCAATTTTACCGATCGTGATATCGTATCAACATGTTTCGCGTCCGATTTTTCTGAATTGGATACTATTGATTCATCCTCAATTGATTCAGAATACATGGAGCTTTATTCCTTTGATGGAAATAACGATATTTTAAGACAATTCTGATTTTCAAATTTTACTTTTCACATTCAAACAACAAGGTATTAGAGAAAGATGTTCTAAAATACTCTTTTACCTTTTAAATATATAATTAATAATGTTTTGCCTAGGGGATTTGGCTTAATTTTTAAATAATACTTCTTTTGATATTCAGCATTACTGTAAAGAAATAGGTCAATTTAGGGAATTAAAACAAAGTAACCATTACCAAGTGGCTGCCTTTTCCTGTTTGTATAGCTGTTTTTTAATTATACGGTCTAAAAATTTATAAAAGTTTTAAAAAATGGCCAAACCGTGGCTATAGTGAACCAAAAGCTTTGTCCCATTGGGGTTCACTATAGAGGGGTTTTACTGTATTCTGTCACAATGGGGTTCACTATAGAGGGGCTTCACCCTCTTTGTCCAATGCTTCTAGACTGACAATTCCAGACAATGCTTCCAGACTGGTGACTTATATATCAGGGACTAAGTGAGGTAAGGTAGTCCATCCTCTGTTGCAACAGACTGAAATCTTACTCATTTGGAAGAACTGTTCATAATAATAGGTTGACAACAACTTGCTGCTAATTTAAGGAATGATTATCCATCTTTAAAGGAAAGTATTATTAAACTGCTACAAGACCTTGGATATCAAAAATTGTGCTTTAAATGAGTGCCAAAGTTTCTAATGCAAGAAATGATGCACACAGAAAGCTATTAGTTCAGGCCTTTTAGGCTATTTCTAGACAGCACCCAATGAGACCTTTAAAGACACCCTAATATGTGATAAAAACTTGGGTTTAGCACTATGACCACCCCTTCATCAAAGCATCAATCAATATACTGCACCCATCAAGCATTACCAGTTAAGAAAAAATAAAGGCTACCTATTTCCAAAAACAAAATTATGATCACAATGTTTTAGGACCAACATGGGCTCATTTTCATAGATATTCTAGAAAGAAATAGTTTAATGAAAAAGAGTTGAAATATTGCAAATCATTAGAAAAGTTTAAAAGCGTAATTGCAACGGCCTAAAAGACATACAATCACATTCCATCAAGACAATGCAAGACATCACACTTCATGATTTGCTGCCATAAATTACATTTACATGTTATGGACTGACTTTGCGAACTCATCCAGCTCAGTCCTGATCTGGCTTCAGCCAATTTCTACCTTTTTGACAAATTATTCTCTGTGGGAGATTTTGAAAACAATAAACAGTTATTCCAAGAGGTCAGAATTTGGTTCTGAAAGCATGTTCTAGCATTTTTCAACATACTTCTGTAATTTGAAAAGAATGCTGAGCCAAATGTGCACAGATGGATGGAGGGCATATAAGGGCAATCTTACATATAGTCTTATTGCATAGATTTTTTTCTAATTCAAATTATGCCTATTTTTTATGAAAAATTTTATTACCTGCTATTTGTGGGGGCCCTGGTGCAAATTCGATTGAATTCTGCTAGGGTGGGGCCAACAGGAAGGAGAGCCGGGCGTCGTCTTAAATGGCCATCTTCCATTGTATATATGTCTGAGTCAATCTGTAGCATATAAACATCCATTAGAAATTTTCAAATGAAATATTTGGAACTTAAAGATGTTGATGAATGAGATTAAAATTTTTCCTTAAATGTAAATTAATATAGTAAAACCCCCCCTATATAGTGAATCCCAATGGTACTGAACTTTTGGTTCACTATAGCTACAGTTTGTCTATTTTTTTTTTGTTTCAAATATTTTAGACCGTATAATTAAATTCCAGCCATACACACAGGAAAAGGCTACCTCTTAATAATGGTCACTTTTTTTGAAATTCCATATATACCTATTTCTTACATTAATGCTGAATAATAAAAAGGTAGTTTGATGATAGTTTTTATTATCATTAGCATACATGTACCTCTACCCAGACAATTCCTAGGTTTTATTAATTATATACAGTAAAACCCTGCTAATACGAACCCCGGATATAGCGAACCTTCCCTTATAATGAACCTAAGGAGATTCCCGATTCCATTCCATTCCATTTAAAATACCATCAATATAACGAACTTTGCAATTTTTAATATAACAAACTACCCCTATAACGAAACTATTTTAGGTCCCAAAATAATAAAATCTATTAAAAATACTATGCTTATTATGAACTTAAAAATGTAATTGAAAAAAAAATTAAAACAACAAAATTTTGATCATGTGTCAGCTAAAGGATCGCGATTTCAAAACAATAAATTTAGCGCCATTGTTTGTTTTCAATTGCATTCTATTTTTGCTGTATGTTGTATAAATTTTTACACATTATACTTTTTATTAAATAGAATATCTTTGCAACCATCAAATTCGAAATAGAAAAATGCAAATGGCTTCCAAAATGAAGAAAATAAAGGCATTCTAAAAACAAAAACGTTATAACTTGAAAAAAAAAATTTTAAAAAGGTCACTTTCAAAACTTTTCAAAGTGAAACAACACAGGCAAAATTTCAAGACATGTTAAAATAAGAAAATATATCTTTTCTATTATAAGAGATAAATTAGAAGGCTATTATAATTGTTTACAAAGAGAAATCAACCTCAACTTTTGCCACGATCGCGATTGTACGTGTTAGGGCTAAAAAAAAAAAAAAGTCCAAATAAACGGGCCTGTGATGCAACAAAATTTATTTTTTATGCCATGAACTATGGCGATTTTAAAGAGCAATAGTTTGCATGACAGGCTCAAGACAAAAATAAATCTAGACTTAAGAAGAATATATGGAAACATGAAAGAAAATGGAAAAAAAAAAAAACACTTATTACCTTTATTTGAAAGGTACAATGCTTGAAGAGTGCTTTAAAGCAACAAGGTATTAGAGCCATATTTTCAAGTAAACATTGTATTATATGATGTGATAAAGATGTTTTAAAATCATTTTATATCTTTAATATATATTTAATAAAACTTTGCCTAGGATTTGTCTTGATTTTGAAATTAGACATAGAGATGCATGTATGCTAATGACAAGAAGAACTTATCATCTAATGATTTTTTATTTTTCAGTATCAATGTAAGGAAATAGGTCAATTATGTGAATTAAGCAAAGTGACAACCATTAGGTGGCAGCCTCTTCCAGTGTATATGGCTGTTCTTTAATTATATGGCCTAAGAATTTTGAAAAGTAAAAAAAATAATAATAAATAGCCAAACCGTGGGTTTAGTGAACCAAAAGCTCTGTCCCATTGGGGTTCACTATAGAGGGGTTTTACTGTATTAAAAGATATATAAAATCATTTTAAAATATCTTTATCATATTATATAATACAAAGTTTACTTGAAAAAAAATCTAATACAGTCGAACCTCTTTAATTCAACACCCTAAGGGATCAGAGCTTTCGGTTGAATTAAAGGAAGTGTTGAATTAAGGTTAGATGATTGCTAATCATCTAACTCACACACGAAAATAATATTTTAAAAAGTTGCTTTGTAATATAAATTAATGATATTTTACCATTAGAAACTTGGTAAACCGTGTCATTAACAATCAGTTTGTTATCTCTTAGTTTTGCATTGATTCCTTTAGGTAAAGTTCGTAGCTTTACCTGACACGTAATGAATAAAAGTAAAATCATGGTTAAATTCATTTTCAAAATCTAATTTATACTCAATTGCTGAACTAGCACATTTTTTTTTTTTAAATAATAGGGATAAAATGTAAAAGAAATAAAGAAATAATAGTACTTGGCGAGAGCCGTAGTTACCTGCTGCTTCTTCGGTTGGCCACCTAGCCGGGAATCCCCTATAAGTTTTTAAATCTAAATTAATGATATTAATATAAACCATTGTATGTTTACTTTTTTGTATTTATTTTTTTTTATTTTGATGATTAACTTTTAGTATCAGGGACAAAATGGCAATAATACATATTTTTGTGTGTGAAACATAAATAATTACAAATAAAATTTATTATAATTGAAGAATATAGCAGTTGAAAGGAAATAAATATGGAAAATAAAAAGAAAATTCAAAAATAATATTTAAAAATAATCATGAACATCTTTTTTAAAATTCCTTTATAGATGTCTGCTTTTTCACCGAAATCCTATTCAAAATGTATTACAAATGGTATATTTAAAAAAAAAACATGCATGTCTTTCTCCCTCTTGAATGTGTTTTAAATAACAAAGAGCTTTTATTGTATTAAAGGCATCTACTGCTGCTGCAAGTGTTATTGATTTTGTGTTTAAATCTTCATAATAACATCGAAATGGAATATTGAAATAAAATGTTATCATAATAATTGTGGCTACATTTTATGAAGATTTATTTAAAAATAAATTATTCGTAAATTTTAAAAGAACTAAAATATTTCAATGCTGAAAATTAAAAAGTAAATAATATTATTAATTAGAGCACAAAGCCTAAATTCCCGCGTAAAAAAACAAACAAAACAATAACCCTCGCGATATTGCGCAACGGCACTGCAAAGTGAAACTTAAACTAACAGAAACCAAAAGTGTGCAGGCGCGATCCTATCGGCGCCCGCCGATGCCGATCGTCGCCGCCGTAATACTGTTTAGCGGTAAAGTTGTATGTAAAAAAACATTCAACTGTCGAAATTCGAATTTTTAAATGGTCGAACTAGCGGAACTGTCGTATTATCGATACTGTCGAATTAAGGTTTGTTATTTGATAGGCCGGAGGTCGGGACATCAGAATATGGTTGAATTAAGGTAGAGTGTCGAATTTGCGTGTGTCGAATTAACGAGGTTATACTGTACTTTGCTGCTTGATGTTGTACAGAGAATATTTACCTTTATAAATTTTGTCATAAATGGAAGAGAAGGCTTTTTTTTTCTTAAAATTAATTTATTGATTATATTTACAAAAGGAATACAGTAGTCTCCCATGAAAGACTGCATAAAAAAACACAGCAAACCAGGTCTCTCATCGGAGACTCAGTCATGATAAGTTATGGTAGATTCTTTCAATGCAAAAAAAGGTGTTTTACATTATCACTTATGTAACCTACATAGGTTTAATAAGTAAGCCTTCTATGGAAAACGCCATTTTTCAGGTTGACTCTATAATATAGTTGAAAAATTATTTATATTTCAACCTTTTTTATAAGGTATTCCAAAGTTTGATTATTAATGTGTTGCGTGCTCTAAGTGTTTTAAATATCGGACCATTCAAAATTTGGCATCAAATAAGCTTTGTCAAAATATAATTTCTTAATATGGATAACAGCAGATAGCTGAAATATTGGAATAAAATGTTTAAAAAAATGTTGAAGTAAATCAGTTTGATTACCCCCCCCCCCCCCAAACATTCTATATTTATCGATATATTGGTTTTGTAAAATAATGTGTATACATAATCCATTAGTTATACACATTAAAAAAAAATTAATTATCTTTAAATGGCTCTTAAAAATTCACTAAATGAGAATGAATAAATTATATTTTGCATCTATTTTAATTCTTTAAGGATGTCTTGATCAAATAGCTGGCACTTGTAGTAGTGTTGGGTATCAAATATAGAAAAATATTATACACACAAAATTCAAAATATGCAAAATCACCTACTCGAAAAAATATTATTTTTTACAAGCACAAGGTAATAAGACCAAATCCAAAAAAATAAAATATGTAATAAAAAATACTGAGGCAATAAATAAATTGAAACCTCAAAGTTCTAGCTGACAGCATGGATAGTGACCGTCTATAAAAAAATAATGTATTTGGTCTCTATTACCTTGTATATATAATCCATATTGTACCTTATATGTTGTACCTTTTTCACACAAGAATTGAATGTATATACATACATTAAATTCTCAACTAACAAATTAAATATTCACATCTCAAATAACACATACACATGTGTGTGTATATGAACAAAATGAAGATGATCACATATAACACTTAAAAGCACTCTCCAAGCATTGCCCCTTTCAATTAAATGAATAAGTGTTTTTCTTCAATTTCCTGTTTCAGTTTGCTGACTTTGAAATCACCATAGTTCATGTTTAAAATCACCATAGTTCAAGTTTAAAATCACCATAGTTCATGGCATAATAGTTACATTTGGCCTTTTTTTTTTTTTTTTAAGCATAGGTTAAACTATCTCTCTCTTTCTCTCTCTAGATTTAGAATGTTTCTAAAAGGGCTACTATCACCTACTAACGTGAAAAAGTTGGGTTGATTCCTCTTTGTAGAAATTTAAATAGCCTTCTATTTCATCTCCTATATAATAGAAAAGTTACATTTGCTTATTTTAACATTGCTTAAATTTTGTCTGTGTTATTTCAATTTGAAAAGCTTTGATAATGTTTTTTTATAGTAATAGCTTTTTTATTATAACATCTCTTTCTTTCTCTTTTTATTTCTTCATTTGCAGTTTTTTCTATTTCAAAAAAATGGCGAATTAATAAATAGTATATGTGAAAATTTATATAACATGCTGCAAAAATAGAATGTAAAATGTAAACAAAGCAGCTAAATGAATGTTTTGAAATCACTATGAGCTGAAGCATGCTCAAAATTCTGTTAAACACGTCAGCAGGTTGCTTATCTTTGCAAAATTTCTGATAAAACAGCGATAATAGCTGCAAAGCCTCAGAAATGAACAATCATATAAAACTAATATATACAGTAAAACCCCGCTAATACGAACCCTGGATATAACGAACCTTCCCTTATAACGAACCCACGCCGATTCCCAATTCCATTCCATTGAAAATACCATCGTTATAACCAACTTTGCGATTTTTAGAATAACGAACTACCCCTATAACGAACCTATTTTCGGTCCCAAAATAATAAAATCTATTTAAATACTATGCTTATAACGAACTTAGAATTGTAATTAAAAAAATAAATAAAACAACCAAATTTTGAGCATGTTTCAGCTCGCGGATCGCGATTTCAAAACAATAAATTTAGCGGCATTGTTTGTTTTGAATTTTGCACTTTATTTTTGTTGTATGTTGTATAAATTTTAACACATTATACTTTTTATTAAATACTAGCGGACGTACCCGGCTTCGCCCGGGTTTTACCCGAGTAAAGGTTTTTCTAACGAATCTCTCGATAAAGTGAACATTTTTTTCCCGGTCCCTTGAAAAATACTCAATAAGTTGAATAAAATCAATATTAATTGGTTCCTTCGGTAATTGGAAGTTAAAGGAATAGTATCTTGCCTTGGAATTGTATCATTATTCTTGTATGGATGTATCCGGCTTCGCCCGGGTTTTACCCGAGTAAAGGTTTGTCTAACGAATCTCTCGATAAAGTGAAATTTTCCCCGGTCCCTTGAAAAATACTCGATAAGTTGAATAAAATCAATAATAATTGGTTCCCTCGGTAATTGGAAGTTAAAGGAATAGTATCTTGCCTTGGAATTGTATCATTATTCTTGTCTAAAATAAATTGCCGTGTCATCCTGAATTTTGTCTTTCCTAATTTTCTACATTACAAAATCATCGTATCATCATGATAATATTTAGAGCAGATTGTTGAATTATTACAGATAAATTAGAATATTTACCTTGATTATTTTTAGGCGAAAAGTTATTTCAAAAATTTTATTTGCTAGAAACCTTCCCAGTACTATACTAAATAACTTCCCAAAGTTTCATGGCGTTCCAATGAGTGGTTTGGTCAGGCATAAAGGACAGACAGACAGACACACACACACATACATTCATTTTTATATATATAGATATATATAGATAAAAGATAAATAATATATTTTCATCCATTAAATTTGAAATATAAAATACAAATGGCTTCCAAAATGAAGAAAACAAAGGCATTTTAAAAACAAAAGCGTTATTTCTTTTTTTTTTTTAAAAGGCCATTTTCAGAACTTTTCAAAGTGAAACAACACAGGCAAAATGTTAAGAACATCTACTTATATATTTGCCTTATTCTGTCTGTTTGTCTGTATGTCTGAAGCTCACGGATAGAATGCGCGCCCATTGGCTGCCAGCGAACACGTGGCCTCCCTGCCCCCCCTCTAGACAACCCTGTAATCAGCTGTGCGATACATACACCTGTCTATAGCGGCCACTCTAGACAACCCTGTTATCAGCAGTGTGCTACATCCACCTGTCTAAACAGACCACTCTGTCTATAGCGGCCACTCTAGACAACCCTGTTATCAGTTGTGTGATACATCCACCTGTCTATACAGACCACCCTGTCTATAGCGGTCACTCTAGACAACCCTGTTATCATCAGTGTGTTACATTCACCTGTCTATACAGACCACCCTGTCTATAGCGGTCACTCTAGGCAACCCTGTTAACAGCAGTGTGATACATACACCTGTCTATACAGACCACCCTGACTATAGCGACCACTCTAGACAACCCTGTTATCAGCTGCCTGTCTATACAGACCACCCTGTCTATAGCGGTCACCTTAGGCAACCCTGTTATCATCAGTGTGTTACATTCACCTGTCTATACAGACCACCCTGTCTATAGCGGTCACCTTAGGCAACCCTGTTATCATCAGTGTGTTACATCCACCTGTCTATACAGACCACCCTGTCTATAGCGGTCACTCTAGACAACCCTGTTATCAGCAGTGTGATACATCCACCTGTCTATACAGACCACCCTGTCTATAGCGACCACTCTAGACAACCCTGTTATCAGCTGTGTGATACATCCACCTGTCTATACAGAACACCCTGTCAATAGTGACCACCCAAGACAACGGTTTTAAAACATTCGCACTCGGGTAAACCCCGGGCGTTGCCCGGGCCATTCGTCTAGTATTAAAATAAGTGAATATGACTTTTCTATTATAAAATATAAAATATAAAGCTATTAAAAATTGTTACAAAGAGGAATCAACCTCAACTTTTGCTGCGATCGCGATCGTACGTTTTAGAGCTAAAAAAAAAATCCAAATAAAATAGTCCCGTGATGAAACAAAAACTATTTTTATGCCATTAACTATGGTGATTTTAAAGTCAGCAATGTTTTGCATGACAGATTTAAAAAAAAAACGAAATCTAGACCTAGAAGAATATGTGGGAAAATGAAATGGAAGAAAAACACTAACTTTATTTGAATAGTGCAATGCTTGAAAAATGCTTTGAAGCAACAAGGTGTTAGAGCCATTTTTCCAAGTAAACAATGTATTATATAATGTGATAATGATGTTTTAAAATCATTTTATATCTTTGAATATATATTTAATATAACTTTGCCTAGGATTTGTCTTGATTTTTAAATTAGACATAGAGGTACATGTATGTTAATGATAAGATGAACTTATCATCTAATGATTTCAATTATTATTATTCAGTATTAATGTAAGGAAATTGGTCAATTAAGGGAATTAAAACAAAGTGACTACTATTAAGAGGAAGCCTCTTCCAGTATGTATGGCTGTCCTTTAATTTTACGGTCTAAAAATTTTGAAAAGTAAAAAAAAAATGGCCAAACCGTAGCTATAGTGAACCAAAAGCTCTGTCCCATTGGGGTTCACTATAGAGGGGTTTTACTGTATTTATATATATATATATATTTTTTTTTGTTTTTTTGCTCAATTTTTTTTTGATATCTTAAAAATACAAATTCACTCCACATACTATATAGACATTGATTAGAGTGTAAAAGGTAAAATAAATGGTAAATATTATCAGATAAGCTATTTACACATTTCTATAATATTTATTTGAAGATAAAAGAGTTGCTGCAAATAGTTTATCTTAGTATAATATAAACTATGAAGCAGTCTTCACACAATTACTTGACATCAATTATTTAAATCATCTAACAAACTTTCAGGCCTTAAGTAATATTGAGTGATACAAGGTACAGGTTTCACCTAAAAAAATGATGGGAAAGTGATTTTTAAAAAGTGCAAACAAATAAAAATAAACAAACAAGGGAGAATACAAGAAAATAGACCTAATCGAAATAATTTAATAGTGTGTGACATTTCGGCAACAGCATTGTCACCATTATCAGGCAAAAGAATAAATGAGAAAAAATATCACAGCAAGTTCTTAAATAGTACTGTCGTTGTTTCTTATCCCCTTGTGTAAAGATTACACGAATTCCATGAGTTCATGCTCCTCGAGCTGTTTTATGATGAGCAGCGGCCTCTCCCAAAGTTCCTGTTTAGTGCATTTAATGCAAGCCAAAATGTGTTATGGAGCTGCAGGTGCCAAGCTACATTTTGGGCAAGTGGGGTAGATTTTGTTGTTATTTTCTATCTTCAATGGCTTGAGATGGCTGTTCTAAATCTTGCTAGTGTTGTTTGATGATGTCTATTTCTGAGGTTCAGAGCTCCTCCTGGGTTCACTCCACTGTACCAACTGTGCTTAAGTGGGTTCCTCTAGTTCTTGTTTATTTTTGTTTTGGCTACTGTTTCTATTTCTTTAAAAGTAAGTTTATTTTTCTGTAGCAA
Organism: Cordylochernes scorpioides; assembly: GCA_030710605.1. Taxonomy (NCBI): domain Eukaryota; kingdom Metazoa; phylum Arthropoda; class Arachnida; order Pseudoscorpiones; family Chernetidae; genus Cordylochernes; species Cordylochernes scorpioides. Next base: position 104,140,483 of record CP092886.1, read on the forward strand.
GGGTTCTTTTGTGCCTTTTTTCGCTAGAACAACAGCAGCTTCATTGCCTACAATGCCAACATGTGAGGGTATCCATTGAAGGTGAATTTTTGAGGTTTTTGAGAGTTTTTGGAAATAGCCAATTATGTTCCTGCTTACTTTGTCTCTAAGTTTGCCTGTGTGACTCTAGTGTTGTATGGCACTTCTACTATCAGTAAGAATCCAGATATCTTGATAATTAGCATTTCTGATGGATTTTAAGGCTTCATAGATGGCTATGAGTTCTGATCTGAAGACTGAGCAAAAATCTGGGTTTCTTCTGTTCATTTTCTCAATGCCATTTGTGATTTTAATGAGATAGCCACTGCCAGTGTGTCCCAACTCATCTCTGCTACCATCGGTATAGATAGTTATTGCATTTTTAGGAATGTTATTAATTATTTCTAATGATAATTGTTTTAAGTATTCTGGATTTTGGTATTGTTTATTAGTGGGTTTATTTAAAGTGTCATTAAAAATAACATTTTGTAGTGGTTTGCATGGAGAAATTTTTTCTGCTAAATAATTTTTTCCACTTTATATTTTAAAAATCCGTTTATTTTGGCCAGTTGTAGAGAGCCTTCTTTTTTTAGTCTTAAATTGGATTCCCAATTAAGTATGTACTTGGAAGTTCTGTGTTTGTTTCCATAACTATTTATATATTTTGGCAGATTGTAGCTTCTTCTATCCTTTAAGGGCATAATGTCTGCCTCGTAAAGTACAATATCATTAGGGCAAGTATTTCGAAGACCTGTAATAATTCTAGCTGCACTTAGTTGTATCCTTTCCAGTGATTTTAGATTTGTTTCAGATGCTGTACCATAGATTTGATATCCATATTCCAGGATAGGTCTAATTAGAGATGTGTAAGTTAATTTTAGTGTGGTTGCATCGCCTCCCCACTCGCTTCCTGAAATATATTTCAGGATTTTAGTCGGTCTCTTCCTTTTCTAATAACTTCTTCAATATGTTTACTGGAGCTAATTTCTGGATCCAGGGTGTAGCCAAGATATTTAGGATGTTTATTATATTGCAATTGTTAGTCTTTCAGAATAATTTTTGGTCTTATTTTGTATAGTTTCTTATCGGTAGTAAAAAGACAGGTTTCAGATTTTTGGGGGTTAAATTCTAATTTATGTTTATTAGCAATTTTTTCTAGGTGGAGAAGAGTCTTGTTCAAATGCCTTTCAGCTTTTTCCAGTTAGTGTTGCTGCTCCATAGAATAATATCATCAGCGAAAAGTCCAATATTGGTTTTATGTGAAATTTTTTCTTCTATGCCTGCAATAAATAGGGTGAAGAGAGTTGGGCTAAGGACTGATCCTTGTGGTAATCCTTGGTACAATTTGAAGGTTTTAGATAGAGTTCCATTATATTTGGCCCTGATGTATCTATTTTTAAGGAAATCATTTATCCAAGTGATAGCTTTTCCACCAATTTTGAAATGCTTGTATAATTTTGTAATTAACTTGTTTTTCCATACTTTATCAAAACCTTGCGTAAGGTCTAAAAAAGCAGCTATGGTTTAGTTAGTTGGTTTTCTGCATCTTTTATTTTTTGTGTGAAAAATAAGAGTTGGTCTATTGTCCCATGTCCTTTCCCAAATCCATATTGTTCTTCTGGTAAGAGATTTCTTGTGTCGAGGTGGTAGGTGAGTCGTCTGAGTATAATTTTTTCCATTAATTTGCAGCAAATACTTGTGAGGGAGATAGGTCGGTGGTTTTTTGGGTCATCGGCAGATTTGTCAAGTTTTTTAATAGGAATTATTGTTGCAGTTTTCCAGTCTTGAGGCAATTTTCCAGTTTTCCAGGAGTTATAGAAAATATCAAGAAGTCTTTCTTTGCCATTTTTGCCCAAGTTTGATATCATTTGGCCATGGATTCCATCTGGCCCAGAAGTCTTGTTTAGGTCAGTGTTTTCTAATGCATAATCTAGCTCTTTCATATTGATTTTTTCATGGAAAATATTATGAGTACGTGTTACATTTTTAGTCATGAATAATCTTTCGAGCCTTTTTTTCAACTTTCTTATCTTTTATTTCAAATTTGATTTTACTACTTATTTGATATGAATTACCTAAAAGATTAGCAGCATTTTTGTCATTAGTTGCTGGGGTACCATCTGTATTCTTAATCATATTTGAATGAGGTGTAGGGGTGCAGCTTTCGTTGATCATGGCACTATGATCCAGGCACACTTTGGTGAAAGTCTGACTTTGCCTGTAGTACGAGGCCGTTCCTAACATGGAAGCACACACCTTTGCTGCCGACTCTAACATGAGTACAGACGCAGCTCCTCCGTATCCCTGGAGTGGGACCCTTGCTGAGGTCTATCAACTGGGTCAGTTGAAGCCAGGATTTTTAAAGAGGTCTACTCCTCATCTGTTATGTACTGTTATCAAGTGTTTAAACAAGATAACAGATAAGGAAAAATAGTTTTTTTTTACTTGAAATATTCTTCTTAGAATTAAAAGAGGATTTTTTAAAAATATAATTAAAGGCATATCTCTCTCTCTCTCTGTAAAACAGTTTTACATTTTAAATAGTACTGTTATCAAGTGTTTAAACAAGATAACAGATAAGGAAAAATAGTTTTAAGACAACTTAAACCCTTGCTTAAGACCCTTGCTGAGGTCTATCAACTGGGTCAGTTGAAGTCAGGATTTTTGAAGAGGTCTACTCCTCATCTGTTATGTACTGTTATCAAGTGTTTAAACAAGATAACAGATAAGGAAAAATAGTTTTTTTTTACTTGAAATATTCTTCTTAGAATTAAAAGAGGATTTTTTAAAAATATAATTAAAGGCATATCTCTCTCTCTCTCTCTGTAAAACAGTTTTACATTTTAAATAGTACTGTTATCAAGTGTTTAAACAAGATAACTCTTGTAGGGGTGTAGACAAGGTACTTGGTTACACTTAGGACAAGAGCCTTGCACTAACTAATTTATTAAAGCATAGGTTATATAAAGATTAAAAAGGAAAGAGAGAAACAAAGAGGTTACATCCTCCGGTAAACAAGCAACAGCGTTGTCAGGCTAAACTTTACAGTCAGTTGGAGGGGGGGGGGGGGGCCGACGTCATCCTTCCGGTCACGTGTTATACTTGAGCAGCGGCTGCTGGCTGGTGTCCAACATATCCCCTCCCGGAAAAAACTTCAGCTGGACATTTATTCCGATAGTCCATCAGCGCTCTACAGTACTTTTCATGCTGGCTTCTAGCAAGAGGCTTGGTAAGGAAGTCAGCAGGGTTCTCAGCACTCGGAGTGTAGAAAAGTTCGATTGCTTCTTCTGAGATCTTTTCTCGAACAAAATGGTACTTTACGGCAAAATGTCTAGTTTTCGATTTGTCGATGTAATTTTCCGCATGGGAAATTGCAGCTTGGTTGTCGCAGAATACTTTTGTTTCTCCACAAATCAAACTTGACATTTTCAGCTGTTCCATCAGATTCCGTACCCATGTGATGTCCTTCACAGCTGATGACAGTGCAATGTATTCCGATTCCATAGTACTCAAAGCGGTAACTGTTTGTTTGGTGCTTCTCCAAATTATTGGTGCTCCAGCTAAAATGATGAGATGTCCAGATACTCCTTTTCGGTCTACAATGTCTGAGGCCCAACTTGCATCCGAAAAGGCAATCAAAGGTTTGCCAGTGGATCTGTAAGTTATGCCAAAGTCCTTGGTGCTCTTCAGATAACGCAGCACGCGTTTCCCAGCTTCCCAGTGTTTTCTTGTGTAGTTATCACAGTATCTGGATAGGATCCCGACTGCGTAGGCGATGTCGGGCCTGGTTCTCTGAGAAAGGTATGACAGTTTTCCGATCAGTTCACGGTATGGAAACCGCTCATTGGAATTTCCATTTTTCCTTACACGCAGGTCAAGATTGGTTTCCATTGGAGTCGAGACACCTTTTGCATCCTGTAGTCTGAAATGTTGAAGCAGTTCTTCTATGTAGTTACTTTGAGAAAGAGTCATACTTCCATCTTCTGACTTCTTGAAGGATACTCCAAGCATATGAGAAATTGGTCCTAGATACTTCACTTCAAAACTGGAATTTAAGAGTTCTCTGCATTTGTTTCTCGCTGCTTGATTCTCTGAAATGGCAAAGATGTCATCGACATAGATTGAGAGAATGATCCTTCCTTCTTCAAGTCCAACTTCGTAGATGCTCGGATCAATTGGGTTATGTTGGAATCCTATTTCGTGAAATTGTTTGTTTAAGAATTTATTCCAGCATCTTCCGCTCTGTTTTAATCCATAGATTGATTTCTTAAGCTTGCAGAACAAGTTTTCTTCTCCTGGTTTCTTGAAGCATTCAGGTTGTTCCATGTAAATAGTCTCATTGAGTGTCCCATAAAGATAAGCACTCTTCACGTCGAATTGGTCAATGAACCAGTCCTTTTCTGTTGCTATCGACGTTAATAGCCTTATAGTTTCAAAACTGGAAACAGGAGTATAGACTTCATTGTAGTCAATTCCTCTACGTTGAGTGAAGCCTTTGGCGACTAGACGTGCTTTGTATCTAGTGGTACCATCCACTGCATTTTCTTATTTAGTACCCATCTACATTTTAAAGGTTTGATACCTTTCGGCAATTCCTGCAGTTGCCATACATCATGTCTTTCGAGCGATTCCCTTTCTTCTTCAATGGCTTCAATCCAATTAACTACCTCAGGGCTGTTCATGGCTTCTTCATAAGTGGGGTTATTGTCCTCTGCACTTGTGGCATTTATCTGTCCACCACTATTATCCTCTTCCGGAGATTCTTCCGTCTTTCCATGACTTTGGAGTGTCATAGGATGGCTTCTCGGGTTCTCTGGGAGAGTCTCAGATAGCTGATCTATTCCACCTGTAGTTCCAATCAGTTCTTCAGTTTCTCGGTCTACTGGTTGATCTGCATTACTTTCTTCTTGAAAGGAGGCCTCTTTCGAGGAGAAATAGACAGATGCTAGAGTATCCCTTTCTCTTTTGGGCTGTTTATAGAGGATTTCTTCTTTGAATACACAATTTCTAGATTCCACCACTTGGCGTTTTTCGGGAATCCAGATTCTCCAACCTCGTCCCTGTAGAGAATAACCCACGAGAATTCCTTTAGTGGCTCTTGGCTGAAGCTTCGAATTCCTTCTTTGTTTTGGAACATGAACAAAGGTTTCGCAGCCGATTGCTCTCAGATGTTGCAGAGCAGGTCTTTTTCCAAACCACAATTCAAAAGGCGTTTTCTCTTCATTGTGTCTGTTTGTAACACGATTTCTCAAGTATGCTGCTGTGTTGGTGAGCTCTGCCCAAGAGGCGGTTGGCAGATTGCAACTGTTCACAGTACTCCTCACTAAGTTCAGCAAAGTCCTATTCATGCGTTCGGCGACACCATTCTGTTCAGGTGTGTAGACCATGGTGCGTTCATGTACTATATCATGGGCCTTCGTGAAAATATCCCAAGGAGATGAACAGAACTCTAGTCCGTTATCTGTACGGATCCTCTTGAGAGAAAATCCCGTCTGATTTTCAGCTTCTTTCATCCATTCCTTGAATTTTTCTAGAGTATCGCCCTTCCTTTTGAGGAAATATACCCTTGTATATCTTGATGCGTCATCAATGATGGTCAAGACAAATCTTGATCCACCCCAGCTCTCAATGTTGAACGGTCCCATTAGATCACAGTGAACAAGGGCTAGTGTCTGAGTTTCCTTGGTTGATCTCAAATTCAGGAAAGGTCTTTTTGTCGATTTTCCAATCATACAATCAGAGCACTTATCAGGATTTCCAGCCTGACAGTTCAAACCAATGACAACTTCTCTTTTCATCATGTCTACTATGGTGTCATAGTTGATATGCATGAGTCTCTGATGCCATAAATTTAGTGGGAATTTACGAAAATTGTTGGTTTGAGCAAAGGAATTTGAACATTCTCCTGATTCTGGAAATCTGGACGGAGCAGTCCTGACGAGATAGAGTCTTCCTCTCTTCTCTGCTCTGATCATCAAGTTATGATCATTGTCGTAGATATGACATCCCTTCTTGTCGAAGATAACCTCATGACCATTTTCCACAATTTGTAGAACAGAGAGTACACCATGTCTGATCCCAGGTACGAACATTGCATTCTGAGCAACTATGCTTCTAAGTTGTCCAGAATTGTTAATCAGATCTACTTGAGCATTACCTCTTCCTATGTTTGAATGTGATGTACCATCAATGGTGGTCACTTGTCCTACATTCTCGTCATTCAACGTGGAAAAATACCTTCTGTTCGGAGTCATATGATGCGTGGCACCTGAGTCAATTACCCACGTATCCTCTTCTGATACAACTGCTGCATTATACATCACATTCAAGTTCTTTGCTTCGTGATGTTGATGTATCGCTCCCTTTTCCTGTTGTTTACCGTTATTCTTTTTCAATTTGAAACAGTCCCGTGCAATATGCCCTGTTTTCCCACATCCGAAACATTTTCTAACAGTTTTAGAACCTTGATGTTCATGAGGGAATTGTTTCTTGTTAGAGTTCCTGACTGACAGTGCACCCATCCCTTCATTTGTTGTAGCATACCGGCGCTCTGCCTCAGCTAACAATTTACGTCTGATGTTGGCACTGGTGAACTCTGACTCTGGTAAGTTACACATTGTTGATATAACATTATCCCAGTCCTCGGGCATTCCACAAAGAATTAGCATGCTTAGATCACCGTCTTCAATTTTATCCCCTACACCTGTGAGTTCACTCACTATTAGATTTATGCTTCCCAAATAGGCATTCATGTTCGCATGTTGACAGAATTTCTGGGAGTACAACTTTCGACGCAGTTGGAGAATTCTGTGTTTGCCATCCCTGGGTGCATAAAGTCTTTGTAATTCATCCCAAACTTCTTTGGGGGAATTTAGATGTCTGATATGGTTTTGCTGCTCCTCACCAATAGAGAGACATATCTTTGCTAAAGCCTTATTCTGCCTCGTATTAAATTTGTTGATTAGACCAACATCCCCTCCCTCGGGTTTGACTTCGCCTGGGTCAACAATTGACCATAAGTCATTGTCCATCAGAATGAGCTTAATTTGGAAGCTCCATGAGGAATAGTTTAATCCATTAAGCTTGGTAATTTTCGTTAAACTTTCGTTAGCTTCCATTATAAGATGGCGTCCGCTGAAGGGGGGGAGAGAGAACAAAAATAGGCTTACCGTTCAATGCTTCAGGCAGCTCCAATCAGTCTCAATCTTTTCTTGTAGGGGTGTAGACAAGGTAGATCAACTGGGTCAGTTGAAGTCAGGATTTTTAAAGAGGTCTACTCCTCATCTGTTATGTACTGTTATCAAGTGTTTAAACAAGATAACAGATAAGGAAAAATAGTTTTTTTTTTACTTGAAATATTCTTCTTAGAATTAAAAGAGGATTTTTTAAAAATATAATTAAAGGCATATCTCTCTCTCTCTCTCTGTAAAACAGTTTTACATTTTAAATAGTACTGTTATCAAGTGTTTAAACAAGATAACAGATAAGGAAAAATAGTTTTAAGACAACTTAAACCCTTGCTTAAGACCCTTGCTGAGGTCTATCAACTGGGTCAGTTGAAGTCAGGATTTTTGAAGAGGTCTACTCCTCATCTGTTATGTACTGTTATCAAGTGTTTAAACAAGATAACAGATAAGGAAAAATAGTTTTTTTTTACTTGAAATATTCTTTTTAGAATTAAAAGAGGATTTTTTAAAAATATAATTAAAGGCATATCTCTCTCTCTCTCTTATATCCTTATTATTAGTGCGGACTGTGCACTTTACATGTATTGACAGGATGTCAATAAAAATATGTCAATTGTCAATTGTCTCTCTCTCTCTCTCTGTCAAACAGTTTTACATTTTAAATAGTACTGTTATCAAGTGTTTAAACAAGATAACTCTTGTAGGGGTGTAGACAAGGTACTTGGTTACACTTAGGACAAGAGCCTTGCACTAACTAATTTATTAAAGCATAGGTTATATAAAGATTAAAAAGGAAAGAGAGAAACAAAGAGGCTACATCCTCCGGTAAACAAGCAACAGCGTTGTCAGGCTAAACTTTACAGTCAGTTGGAGGGGGGGGGGGGGGGGGGGGGCGACGTCATCCTTCCGGTCACGTGTTATACTTGAGCAGCGGCTGCTGGCTGGTGTCCAACAATAACAGATAAGGAAAAATAGTTTTAAGACAATTTAAAATATTCTTCTTAGAATTAAAGGTGGATTTTTTTGTCAAGTTGTCTTAAAAAACTATTTTTCCTTATCTGTTATCTTGTTTAAACACTTGATAACAGCACTATTTAAGAACTTGCTGTGATATTTTTTTCTCATTTATTCTTTTGTCTGATGATGGTGACAATGCTGTTGCCGAAAAATCACACACTATTAAATTATTTGGATTAGTTCTTATTTTCTTGTATTATAATCTATAATCCAAATTGTGCTTTATCAAACAAGGAAAAAAGATAAGCAGGCAATAGGGGCTGCTGGAATGGTGGTCCCACATGATGTTTTACATGTACATTGGGTCAGCTGACATCCCCCCAACCCACTGATAGATAGGCAAGAAGGTATGGAACAAGATCCCGGTAGACGCGAATTTGTATCTGCCGCCGGTAATTTTATATTATTTTTTTAAAATCGGGGATGCAAATTCGCATCCTTCGTGCTTGACGTCCGATTAGGTAAGGATAAGAATTTGAGTCCTTCGGCTACAAAGTGTTAAAAACATTGGCACCACAAGCTAAAAAGAGACTGATATATCGGGAATATCTTATGCACAACATACCAAACTCTTATAAGTGCCAACCCATCCTGAATTAATGTAATTAAATGCAACTTATCCAAAATTATGGGAATTTAGGCCAGCACAGCAAAAATCATCAGTAGTCTTTGAGAAACTTGCTCCAATCACATTGCAGAACTCGAGTCCAACTTTCTTCCCCTGCACCCCTCAGGAGAAAATACTTTTCTTTCAAAATTCATATTCAACAGTATGATGCTGAATTTATAAGTGCTTCTACATGTTAGGTTGAAAAAAAATAGAGTAAAAAATGATTAATTAATAAAAGAAATTGCTTTTAAAAAAGTCCTCATTAAACTGTACTAAAAAGGAGAAAATAAAATTATTTCAAGTCTACCAATAAACAATTAGGTCAATATGAGTCAAAATAAAAGCAGCAGGGGGTGATCATTGTAGGAATATTGAAGGAAGATGTTAATTATTTAGCGAGACATAAAAACTTTCTAATCAGTTGCCTTATACAGTATAACCTCAATAATTCGACACACGCAAATTCAACACTCTACCTTAATTCGACCATATTCTGATGTCCCGTCCTCCGGCCTATCAAATAACAAACCGTAATTCGACAATATCGATAATACGACAGTTCCAATAATTCGACCATTTTAAAATTCGAATTTTGACAGATGAATGTTTTTTTTACATATACAACTTTACCGCTAAAAAGGTATTAGGGCGGTGGCAAGATAGAATCGAGCCACGCACTTTTGGTTTCAGTTTCACTTTGCAGTCCTGTTGCGCAATGTCACGAGTGTTATTGTTTTGTTGTTTTTTTTTACGCTGGAATTTAGGCTTCGTGTGCTAATTAATATTATTTTCTTTTTAATTTTCAGAATTGAAATATTTTAGTTATTTTAAATTTACTAATATAATTTCCTTTCAAATAAATAAATCTTCATAAAATATGTAGCCACGATGATTATGATAACATTTTATTTCAATATTCCATTTCTGTGTTATTATAAAAGATTTAAACACAAAATCAAAAACACCTGCAGCAACAGTATATGCCTTTATTACAATAAAACACTTTGTTATTTAAAACACATTCCAGAGGAAGAAAGACATGCATGTTTTTTTTTTAAATAGACCATCTGGAATACATCCTGAATAGGATTTCAGTGCAAAAACAGACATCTAAAAAGGAATTAAAAAAAAAATCTTCATGATTATTTTTAAATTATATTTTTAATATTTCTTTTTATTTTCCTTATTTATTTCCTTTCAACTGCTATACTCTTCAATTAGAATAAAATATTATTTGTAATTATTTATGTTTCAAAAATTTTGTCCCTGATACTAAAAATTAATCATGAAAATAACAAAAATAAATACAAAAAAGTACATACAATTGTTTCAATTAATATCATTAATTTATATTACAAAGCATTTTTAAAAAAATATTATTTTAGTGAGTTAGATGATTAGCTAATCATATCTAACCTTAATTCAACACTTCCTTTAATTCAACCGAAAGCTCTGATCCCTTGGGGTGTTGAATTAAAGAGGTTCGACTGTATTAACTCACAACATTAAGTTCGAAATTCTTGATAATTGTCTCCCACCACTTTTATTTCGACTTAAATAGATCCAAAGGTTCACTGGCAAAAGTTGAAATATTTATTTTTTTCCTTTTTAGTGCATATTAATATAAAATACTTTTATAAACTCCCCCCCCCCCTTTTTTTAAATTAATTATTTAATTTAGAAAATTGGTTGAAAATTTGTATTCTAATTATTTTAAATGATTATACAGTAGAACTACCTGCCTGTAAAGGATACCTAATTGCAAAGCCAAAGTGTCCTTTAGGGAGAGGTGTTCTCTTACCGGAGAGTTGCTAAATTGTAAAAATAGTAATTTTGCAAATGAAAACTGTCCTTTGTGGAAAGGTGTCTGCTAAAGGGAGGTTCTACTGTATATTTCTCTTGCAAAAATCTTCCCAATAATTTAGTGCTTTAGTTCATACTACCAATTTATTTTTACAGAATACAGATGCTCATCATGCCACAAATGGCTGCTCCTCTTTTCTCAGTTTGGTATATATACAAATTCTATTCTATAGTCTATTCCAGACCATCGCTGCCACCTAGAAGTCTGATATTTTGTGCACTTGTGTTATTAGCTTGATTGTATAAAATTTTCGACTTCTATTTGGTCTGAAAGTATATTAATTAATCACAAAATTTGAAAAGAAATTTAGAAATTAGTCCAAGCCCGACAACCCAGAAGTGTTATATTTTGTAGATTTGCATTGTTAGCAGGATCGAGCAAGTGTAAAAAATTCAGACTTCTATGTGGTCTGAAAGTATTGATGAAACAAAGGCGGGGATGTGATGCTCAGATAGTTTATTTGGTGCTGGACTTGTGGTCCGGTCAGGAAGGTCATGATATTCGGGGCCTCGCCGAGCCGGTCGTAGGAGGGGATGGAGCTGTAGCTAAGGCAGGACATGTTAAACAATTCTGTCACAGTGTATTCCGATCGAGAGACTAAAGATAACAGCATGTTGTATTTAACGCATTGCCGCGAAACGGTGGTCAATGGTCAAATACAATTTAACCCCGTCCTCTCTGTGGTGCCGTTTCTCTGATAAGTAATTAAAATTTAAAAAATTAAATAATTTGTACTGCTCCCGTGTACCATCGTCGTCTACTTGTTGACACACAACAGTATATTGAAATTTGATCACAAAAATTAAAGGAAATATAGAAATATTTCTAGTCCCGATCACATTTTTATGTAACTCTAGCTGCTCATTTCGCCAAAGAAACAGCTGGGCCTTTTTTGTTTATTTGAAAGGAAATCTCTTGTCTATTCATGACCCTCATGGCCACATAGAATTCAGAAATTTTGTACACTTACAATGTTAGTTGGATTGGAATAGTCTATTAAATACCAGTCTTCTACATGGTCAGAAAAAGTACAGATAAACTTGTCTATAACGTCCCCTCTTGGGACTCACCAAAATAGGGTGCTATAGACAGGTCACTTTTAATATAAAATGTTTACATTTTAATGTTTAAAATTGGGCGCTATAGAGAGGAAGATGCTATTTAGAGGGGGCGCTATAGACAGGTTTAACTGTATATTAAAATTTATTACAATATTTTAAAGAAAAAGAGAAATTTAGCCAATTCCCGACAATTCGGAAGTCTAAAATTTTATAAATTTGCATTGCTATCAGGTTTGACAATTATACTAAATTTCATACTTCTAGGTGCTCTGTAAGTACAGTATAACTATTAATTCAACACGTGCCAATTCGACACTTTACATTAATTCGACCATGTTCTGATGTCCCGACCTCCAGCCTATCAAATAACAAACCGTAATTTGACAATATTGATAATACGACACTTCTGATAGTTTGACCATTTTAAAATTCAAATTTCGACAGTTAATTGTTTTTTTTGCCCTCAACTTGACTGCTAAAATGGTATTGCAGCAGCGGCAGTCAGCGGCCGCCGATAGGATCGTGCCTGCGCACTTTTGGTTTCTGGGTGGTTTAAGTTTCTCTTTGCAGTGCCGTTGCGCAATGTCGTGAGTGTTATCTTTTTTTTTTTTTTTACTGGAATTTACACATTGTATGCTTTGAGATTAATAATATTATTTTCTTTTTAATTTTCAACATATAGAAATATTTTAGTTATTTTTCAATTTATAGATATTTTCTTTTAAATCATTATAAGGCTGAGGGGCTCGGTGGAAGGATGATCTAAACCATTGGTCGTCGACCGCTACGACTCGGGTTCGATTCTCACCTTGGGCACTTTTTCTGATTAAAAAAATGCTCCAATGGCCCCCGATTCTTGCAAAAGTCCAACCCTACCAGCGAGTGCAAGTAACCAAATGGGGCTCTGGCACATTTGTAAGTGCAAAGTTGAACTGCTTTTCACAATGTGTAGACATGTGGTGCACTTACAGTAAAAGCAGTCGTCTACTTCTACCCACCATGATTATCATGGCCTGTACCACGTGTACAAGGGATAAGCAAAAAAAATAAAAAATTATAAGGCTGCCCCAATGATGATTATATTTTATTTCAATATTCCATTTACGTGTTAGTTTAACACTTTGGACCCAAAGAATGTGAATTTGTGTCCCCAATTTCTAAAAATAAATATAAAATTGCTGCCGGCCCATGCAAAGCCGTCCGTATCTACTAGATTCTTGTCCCATACCATTGTGCCTATCTATCAGTGGGGGGATGTCAGCAGACCCAATGTACCTGTAAAATGTTAAATGCAATCACCGTTTTAGCAGTCCCTATTGCCAGCCTATCTTCTTCCATGTTTGTTCTTTTTTCTTTGTTCGTGCGCTTTTTTAAAAATCACTTTCCTATCGCCTTTTTCAGATGTAAACTGTACCTAATACATTTACCAATTAATATTACTTATAATCTTAAAGTTTGTTAGATGATATAGAGTATATAAATGATGTCAAATGGTTCTTTGTGTGAAGACTGCTTCAAAAGCAATTGGCAGTAACTTTTATCTTTTTATCTTAAAATGAATATTATAGAAATGTGTAAATATAGCTTATCTGATAATATTTACCTTTTATTTTACCTTTTATTCTCTACTCACTGTCTATATAGTATGTGGAGTGAATTTGTATTTTGCACGATCTCAATAAAAAATTGGACAAAATTTATAAAAATAACTTTTTTTTTTTAAATATGATTTTTAAATATTAATTATTATTCGAACTCTATGGATTATATTAAAATGAAAATTGCATTTTTGGAACAATTTTTTATTTATGATGAGGCACAATTTTTTTTTTTTTTTATGAACTCAATTTTTATACGCCTAGTGGACCATGCAACTCTGGAATTATGTTCTGCCAAAAAAAGATCAGAAGCGTGGTCAGTAGGCCAGATTATTTATGTGGGAAAAACATATTTTATAAGAAATAGACTTTAATACACAAAAAACTGATATTTAAAAGATATTTACAGGGGGGAAGACATGTATGTCTTTTGAAAATAGATAGCTGGAATGCACCCTGAATAGGATTTCAGTGCAAAAATAGACATCCATAAAGGACTTCTTTAAAAGATCTTTATGATTCTTTTTAAATAATATTTTAAAAATTTTAATTTTATTTTCCATATTCATTACCTTTTCAACTGCTATTATTCAATTTGATTAAAATACAGTCGAACTTGGATAATTCAAACCCCAAGGGACCATAAAAAAATTCGAATTATCCAAAAATTCAAATTAAAAACGGAAATTCTATATATAGGAAATTCTAGGGACCAAGATAAATATTCGAATTAAAGAGGTTTTCGAATTAAAGAAGTTCGAATTATCCAAGTTCTACTGTATTTGCAATTATGTCTTCAAAATATGTATTAATGCCATTTTTTCCTTGACACTGAAAGTTAAGCATGAAAATGAAAAAAAAAATATAAGAAAGTACAATGATTTCAATTAATATTATTAATTTTTATTACAAAGCTTTTTTTTTTAAATATTGTTGTGTGTCAACAAGTAGCAGTACAAATTATTATTTTTTATTCTTTTATTTTTTATTATTAATCAGAGAAAAGGCACCACAGAGATGACACGGGTATAAATTGTATTTAACCATTGACCACCATTTCACGGCAATGTTTTAAATACAATGTGCCGTTATCTTAAGTCTCTCGATCGGAATACACTGTGACGGAATTGTTTAACATGTCCTGCCTTAGCTACAGCTCCATCCCCTCCTACAACCAGTCCGGCGAGACCCCGAACATCATGACCTTCCTGGACCGGACCACGAATCCAGCACTGCACCAAATAAACCATCTGAGCATCGCATCCCCGCCTTTGTCTCATCAATATATTATTTTGGCGAGTTAGAGATGATTTTTGTTCAAATCAATAAGCTTGAGGGATGAGTTTTATTGATTTGAACATTCTATTAAGGGATTAGCCTATTAATAATAATTAGAGATGATTTGCTAATCATCTCTAACTTTAATTCAACACTTCCTTTAATTCAACTGAAAGCTCTGTTCCCTTGGGTGTTGAATTAAAGAGGTTTGACTGTATATTAAAAATTGATTACAAGATTTGTGGACAGACAGAAAAGCAAGTTAAAAAATAAATAAATTTAAAAATAAAGATGATGGTTTATTAAAAAAGTAAATATTCTGTACAAAGATAGCTATCAAAACACAAAAAATAATTATCTCTCTCGATAGTTAATAGAATTATAAATATTTACTAATGATCCAATTTGGCTAAATGTATTTATTTTCAAATGAAAAAAATGTAAAATGCTACATGTTTATATAACTTACAGGTGCCGATGAGGATTGGCATTGGTGTGAAGGATAATCCCGGTAGGGATATCCTGTAGGGAAAGCTGACCGTGGTCCATCAAAGGTAGGGGGGTATGACAGGGCAGCACCTCTAGATGTTGCAGTAGAGCCCCCCCCCTGCCGCGCGTGTTGTCGGAATGGAACACCATCATTTGATGGCCTGTACACAACACATTTTTCAATTCAAGAGGCAATTTTTATTAGCTCCTCTTTTATAAGGTACAATTTGGATTATAGATTAGAATTACAGGGTATAATAAGATCAAATCCAAAATAAATTAATAGTGTGCAACGTTTCGGCAACAGCATTGTTACCATCATCAGACAAATCAGACTCCTCTCTCTCCACACCATCTCTTTAAAGTAATTATATTTTAAGCCAAGCATTATAAAGTAGAATCCGACATGGGAGACCACCATGGATACTCTGTGAGGTGGGGTATTACTTCAGGATTTCTGATTTGACAAAAGTGGCCACTCAGGTAGGTGGATTCTCACCAGGCAGGAGCTTGTGGAAGGTTTCACTGTATTGGATATTGTTGCTTAGTAAATTAGCTGTATGCACCAATGAAAAATATTTTTTAAAAGACAATATTTTCCAGCAATTATCTGTGATGGCCACTTGGCAAATCATCATCAGTCACATGACGTTATGTCAGCACTTTATTTGCAAATATTTTGTTTATATCTGTTTTATGATACAGTAGCAGACACTCGCACTAGCAGATACCTTTAAATATACTCCACTTGGCAAATCATCATCAGTCACATGACGTTATGTCAGCACTTTATTTGCAAATATTTTGTTTATATCTGTTTTATGATACAGTAGCAGACACTCGCACTAGCAGATACCTTTAAATAACTCAGTTTTTATCTCCAAAATTGTCCTTTCATTAAAAATATGTCTGTTTCTCCAAGCAACAGACATTTCCTCAATGCATTTTTTATTGATTTTACATATAATTGACATTCCTGTTAGCTGAAAAAAATTACCAAAAGTAAAACTAAGTCTATTAAAAATTAAATATACCTACAAGAAAAATATAAATAAATAATAAATAAAAATAATAAATATACACTATTCAGTTATTATTATCATTTTTGTTTACATTTTAGTACATAATTTTCATTCTTAACTCTGCCTTTTCTGGTTCCAAGCCTGGGTGAAAAAGGAGGAGGGGGAGCAGTACCAAGCTTGCTAAAAAACCTGGGCTCAGCTGGCCTGACTGATAGTACCCTGTAAGGGCTCCTGATCCAGGGATACAGGATGAGCAGCGTCTGTACTCCAAGTTAGAAGCGTCTGCATATGGCATCTGTCAGAGGAGGCCACTTCATATTGGAGCTAAGTCAGCTTGCTACTGAGTAGTGCTCCCAGTCTTAATGACAAAAGCGGATGAATTCTGCTTCACCCAATCTCTCTCTCTCACTATGGATAAGAAAAAGAAGAAGAATTTTTATTCTTAATAGAAAAATTTAAAATTTTATATACTTATTTTTATTAAAATGTTTACATAAAAACCAAAAACCTTGATCTTTTAATGATTTATTTAAAGCTATTCAAATGTATAAAAATGGGAAGAGCCAGCCCCTCAGATAGTGATATAGAATATAAGACGTGTGTGCTGCATATTTCCAACATTTTTAAATATGTTAAAATTATAGTCTTGAATATTCCAAAAATATCAAATTCCATTGCAATGGAAAAGGCTCAATTGAATAACTTTATGTGGAATTGGTTTTGCAATGCACATTGTAAAGCAATTTTACAATACTACAAAATTTTACAATAATCTGTTTTTGAACAGAGATTTCACTATAAATGAAAAATAGAATTTGGATCTTCTTATTGACTCCCCTGATGATGTGATGGGGTGCAAGATAATAATGTAAAGCCAAATTCATTTATAAAAGCCAAAAAGTTTGGAAACTGCAAAAGATAGGCCATTCAGAAAATCAAAGTTGAACCATTTTTTTTCAACATGTATTTTCAATGTTCAAGTGTTAAACAAGGGTATAATATCCTATAAAAATAAATATAATATGCTTATAACGATTTAATAAATAAAAACTGTCTGGTAAGACAACACGCCTCTTTGCAAAGGACACTTTGGCTCTGCAACTAGGGACCCCAGGGAGGTTTTACTGAATCTAGAAAAGGTAAATAGTTATTTGTCAAAGTAATCTTATTTAAATACAATATGAATCAATTGGATGTTGAAGTAAAGCCAACTTCCCATGACTGTGTAACAGCTGGTGGGATTGCTGGATCTGATCCAGTAACTATAAATGAAAATATAATGGGATGGGAATCAAGATTTAAGAGAATGGATCGAATCCCTAGAAGAGACAGTATTTGTATATAAGTGAGCAGACTGACTATATCATCGCCAGTTATGCTTCTATGAACTTTTTTTATGGAGGCAAGACATGATATAACCTGTTCAAGCTGAATTTTTAAAAAATCATTAAAATAAAGCCTTATTTCCACAAAAGACAATAAAAAAGACCTCAGAATAAGAAGGCATATAAAATGCAAAATTGGATTGAGACTCCGATTAGCTATGCAGAAGAAATTCTACTCTTGTCGGTAGTTATACCCAAAATATTAGAAGAGAAGTAGAAATTTGAACTTGTAGTAGAGGGATTAAAAAGAGACTACTCACTAACACTCTATTTGATCTCCCCTGATTCACTTGGAGCACTTCTGAATACTTTCAAGAAATTAGATCCTTTTGAGAAGGAATATAGAGATAAGAGTGGAAAAGAGCAAGCAAATGTGTAATCCAAATCCCCTAGGAAACCCTTATTACTCCCAGTAAAGAAGACAAGAAGACAAGTTTTCAACCAAGAAGGACTTCAAATTGAAACAATAGCAAGCAGGTTTATAATACTCATTATCAACAAATAAATAAATGCTAAATATCCACCAAGAAAAATACACACAAAATTATAAATCAAATATGCGTATGAAACACAAGAGACTAGAACTAGAACCGAGGACAATAGACAGATGTTTCAAATGCAATAAACCTGGACATATTATCGCCAATATACACCCCACATAAACAAGGAACCCAGGCCCTTAATCTCTAGAACTGATTATAATGGTGGAGAGCAAATAAACATAACACATCCCCAGTTCAAAGATCTACGCCGAACATTTTGCAGACCCAGGCATATCTATGCATAACCGATATGCTGTCCTAGAAGATTTAAACTAATAGACATGTCTAATATAAGAAATTAAAGCAAGTCAACCTTCAATATTATCATGAAATTCTATATGGTAGGGAGTCCATGTCTCTCTTAGGCAACATCCATGTTGACATTGAGACCAACACTGGTGAATACAATTACTCTGTGAAGGACCTACTGCGAAAAAAAGAAATAGGCATCAACTACATGAAAAATGTCTAGAATCAATGAAGAATTATTGTAAGGAAAAGCATTGTGATTGTAAATACAACATAGGAGATTTGGTGACTATATTTAGACTTTCAAATAAGGAAAATGTTAAAAGCTTTTAAGAAGATATTTTGGACCTAACATAATATTAGAAAAACTATCGTAAATTATCTAGTAATGCCTAAATAAGAGCTTAACAAAGACCTACACATTGTCCATATATCAAGGATGAAACCCTTCTTCCAAAGAATATAGGAATAATACGAGGATATGGCAAGTCTGAAGGAGGGGGTAAGGTCACGTAATTCTAGATGACACTAATATATGTAAAACTTGATTGCCTACTCAGTGAGTCATCATCAGTCACTTGACATTACATCAGCACTTCATTTAGTAAATATGTTGTTTATATTTCATCTTGTTGTCAAATTTTGTTGTCAAATTGTTTAATTTCAAAAAGAATCTTGCGCCTTTAAAGTAGTTTCGAATTTTGATAACAGATGGCGCGCTAGTGCATCATATTTCATCTTGTTTATATAATATCTCATAAAGGTTATAAATAGTTGGTTGTTGAAATATTTTTTTTTATTTAAGGATTTTACTCATTTTGGTCTCAATTACAGTCTAGATATGGTCCAATTGAATGTGTTGAAGCAAAGCCAACCTCCTAAGATGGGGTATCAATATGTAGGGGGGAATAAGTCTATCTGAAATAAATTGTTTTACCTAAAAACTTTTGACTTGTGTTAAAATGCTTGACATAATTTTCCCTCTTTTAATTGAATAAACTTCTATTTTTGTTCATTTGTCTATTCCCAACTATTGTGGCAACCTAGAAGTCAGAAATTTGGTTCACTTTCAATGTGTTAGATTGAACTAGTCTATTAATACCAGACTTCATAGTGGTCAAAAATCATAGTAAAAAATTGCTAACATAATTTGAAATCAAGTAGAGAAATTAAAATAGGTCCATTTCTTAGACTACCCCGACCACCCTGAAATTTTGTCAACTTTGTCAAGTATTAACAAATGTACCAATTTTTAGACTTCTAGGTGCTCTGTAAATCTATATATATATAAATGAATGTCTGTGTGTGTGTCTGTGTGTGTGTCCTCTATGGATTCAAAAACCATACATCCAATCGCCGTGAAATTTTGGGATATTATTAGGTGTATCCCCGGAAAGGTTTACGAAAAATAATATCTTGAATATCTTTAATATCCTTAGAGTTATTTGCAGATTTGTAGCTTTAACTCGCAAGCAGTGCCACCATTAGATAGGCTTAGGTTTGCTGCTCCTGATGACCTTGGGTCTGCCCCACCCCGTGAGAGAATGGATTCGCCCGGCCGCCGGCCGCCCACCGACCAATCAGGGCAGAGTTGGTGACACAGCTATGCCAAGTAGACAAGAAAAAAAGCCTCGCGAGAGCTTGCCCAAGATGACCTCCGGGAACTTCGTCCATCTTCCATAAACGACCATGAATTTATTCAACCTTATCGAGTATTTTTCAAGGGACCGGGAAAAAATGTTCACTAGATAAAACGATTATTTTGTAATGTAGAAAATTAGGAAAGACAAAATTCAGAATGACACGGCACACAGGGACCGGGAAAAAATGATCACTTTATCAGTTTCAAATTATCAAAATATATCTATTTCTTTTTATAAGTTTATAGAGATTTGTTTTAACAAATGTTCGTTAGACAGACCTTTACTCGGGTACCGATTAATATTGATTTTATTCAACTTATCGAGAATTTTTCAAGGGGCCGGGAAAAAATGTTCACTTTATCGAGAGATTCGTTAGACAAACCTTTACTCGGGTAAAACACGGGCGAAGCCGGGTACATCCGCTAGTCTATATATATATATAAAAATGAATGTCTGTGTGTGTATCCTCTATGGATTCAAAAACCATACATCCAATCGCCGTGAAATTTTGGGATATTATTAGGTATATCCCCGGAAAGGTTTACGAAAAATAATTTCTTGAATATCTTTAATATCCTTAGAGTTATTTACAGATTTGTAGCTTTAACTCGCAAGCAGCGCCACCATTGAGACCGAGATGGGCTTAAGTTTTGGTCCACACCTGATGACCTTGGGTCTTTCAGGGCTAATATATTAAGTAAAACTAATTCAAATATTAGTGCTTTAGTGCTATCTCCTTGAGGTTACCGATTTAAAAGTTTAAATAATTATATATATATATTTAATTATATATATTTAAATACTATATTATATACCATATATATATACGGTATATATATATATACCGATTTAAAAGTTTATTTTCTAATTTTAGATTGTATAAGAAACATATTTTATTTTAAGTATTGTACTTTATTTTAAAAAGTTTAAATAATTGTGCAAGACGATATATATGATATATAAAAATCAAAAGAAATAATGAGTATCGTTTAAATATAAAATTCGAATAAAAATAAATGCGATACTAAAAATTAAATTTCTATTCAATGAATTAAATTTAAAAAGTTTAAATAATTGTGCAAAACGATATATATGATATATAAAAATCAAAAGAAATAATGAGTATCGTTTAAATATAAAATTCGCATAAATATAAATGCGATAATCGTTTAACATAATTTGAGTATTTTTCAAGGGACCGGGGAAAAAATGTTCACTAGCTAAAACGATGATTTTGTAATGTAGAAAATTAGGAAAGACAAAATTCAGGATGACACGGCACACAGGAACCGGGAAAAAATGATCACTTTATCGAGAGATTCACGACCATGATTTTATTCAACTATTCGAGTATTTTTCAATGGACCGGGAAAATATGTTCACTAGATAAAACGATGATTTTGTAATGTAGAAAATTAGGAAAGACAAAATTCAGGATGACACGGCACACAGGGACCGGGAAAAAATAATCACTTTATCGAGATATTCACGACCATGATTTTATTCAACTTATCGAGTATTTTTCAAGGGACCGGGAAAA
Source organism: Cordylochernes scorpioides (assembly GCA_030710605.1). Lineage (NCBI taxonomy): Eukaryota > Metazoa > Arthropoda > Arachnida > Pseudoscorpiones > Chernetidae > Cordylochernes > Cordylochernes scorpioides. The sequence continues at coordinate 104,161,986 of CP092886.1, forward strand.
TATGTTCACTAGATAAAACAATGATTTTGTAATGTAGAAAATTATGAAAGACAAAATTCAGGATGACACAGCACACAGGGACCGGGAAAAAAGGTTCACTTTATCGAGAGATTCAAATTAACGAGTTTCAAATTATCAAAATATATCTTTTTTTTATAAGTTTATAGAGAATTGTTTTAACAAATGTTCGCTAGACAAACCTTCACTCGGGTAAAACCTCGGGCGAAGCCGGGTACGTCCGCTAGTCTATATATATAAAATTGAATGTCTGTCTGTATGTTTGTACTCTATAGATTCAAAAACCATACATCCAATCGCCGTGAAATTTTGGGATATTATGTATATCCCCGGGAAGGTTTTTGAAAAATAATTTCTTGAATATCTTGAATATCCTTAGAGTTATTTGCAGATTTGTATATTTAACTTGCAAGCAGCGCCCCCATTGCGACGGAGATAGGCTTGGGTTTTGGCAGGAAGTCTGCTCCACACCTGATGACCTTAGGTCTTTTAGGGCTAATATATTAAGTAAAACTAATTCAAATATTAGTGCTTTATAATGGCTATAAACTCTTGGCATTTCAATATTAATATACAACAACAACAACAACAAAAACCTTTATTAAGACACTATTGTCTTACAAGGGGATTCCCCTAAAAGGTTATATATGTACATGAGTGAGGAGGAAAAGCAATTTAGAGGGGAGGGGGAGCAATCAGCCGTTGTCTGTGGAGTTGAGCACTTCTTCTCTCTCACTTATCAATCGCCTTGAAAAATTTAAAATATTTATAAACAAATGTTTTATCCAGCAGGAGAGTAGTGAAGATTTTATATACATGTTGTTCATTGTAGTGAGTTGGCCCCGAAATTTCACGAATTTCCCATCTCTTTTCATGTAGGAATGGGCAATGGAATAGATAGTGGACCAAATTGTCTTGGATGTCAACATTGTAGAAGTAGCAATTTAAAGGGTCGCTGTTCCAAAATCCTGTGATATCCTTGCGGAAAAGTAGCCATAGAATCCTTTGACGGGCTATAAATCGTTTAATTTTCAAAGGGAGGTTTGATAGTAAGTAGTCCTCCGTCGTGAAGGAGCTACTTAGATATTGATAGTGAATAAAATGAGTTGAGTTTTGTATCTTAGCTCTGTCAAATTGGTGTAGCTGATCCACTGTGGTTTGAATAATTCTAGGCATTTCTCCTCGCACAACCATATAATCTTCACAGTTCTTAAGAAAGAAAAACCCCTAGAGTCAATGATGTTTTTCAGGTTATGAATAAAGTTGTTTCCCGCTTTTCCCACAATTGAAACTTTCCAGAGCTGGGACAAGCAAACATAGGGTAATCTTGTCCTGTCCATTTTTAAAATCCGTATCCAGAAATTTAGAATAAATTTCGTAATGTTTAATTCGAGGGACATCCTTCCGGTTTCTGTTCGTAAGATGTCGCCCGGAGTATATTTGGGAAGGTCAAGAAATTGCCGTAGGAAAATATCCTGGATCTGGTTTACAACTCATATCTGATTCGTCGCCCACAGTGGGGCAGAGTATAACAACGTGGATAAAACTATGGAGTCAAGTAGTTTCATCACTGCTCCGAACAATTTGGTTCTTGACTTTAATAGTATTCTCCATACTGCGTTTGTTGCAACCAATGCTTTGCTTTTAAAGTGCTGCGCCACGTAAGCAGTTGGATTCTTGGTAGTTAAGGGATAGCCAAGGTACGTATATTTTGAAGATACTGTCAAGGGTTGTTGGCCCCAAAACCAAACGTCAGATCTGGCCAAGCGGCCTCCATTTCGAAACACTACGATTTTAGACTTGGATTGGTTCAGAGTTAAACCATTTTCCTCTATTAAATTAATCTTTATTTGGAGATTTATCTTGGATTCACCAAAGAGGACTATATCATCCGTGAACAGGAGGAGGTGTATAGTTCCATGGCCCGGTAGTATATACCTGGCAGGTCAGAATCATCCAGCGTAGCAACCAGATCGTTAATGAAAATAATAAATAAATACGGTGAAAGAGGTTCACCCTGACATTTCAATATTAATATATATTTAAAGAAAATATTGTAACGTTTTTGTGTTAAATGTTAAAATGTTGTAATGTTAAAATATATTTTTACATTGTTAATTTAATTTGTCATTGTTTTATAATAGTGAAGATGCAAATAACATTGTTGTTGTTGTGTAAATATCTTCATTTACGAAGCTGCTAACCAGAATGAATGATTTTTGAGCCAATTGTTGTTGTTGTTTATTATCGTTTGTTTATATAAAAAAAATTCATTGTATGTGATGATAACAAAAATGATTTTTTAAATTAATATACATAATTCATTGTTAGGAATAAAAAAGAAATAATTAATTATAAAATTCACAAACGTGACAATATCTTATTTTAAATTTAATAAAGGTTTTTTAAAAAATTATGTTTCAGAAATATATTTAAACGCATATAACAATATTTATATACGTTTATAAATCTATATATAGGTGGATTGAATGTTTTCTAGAATGATTTTAACAAATTTTCGTTAGTCAAACCTTTACTCGGGTAAAAACCGGGCGAAGCCAGGTACATTCTCTAAATACAGTTATTTACAAATGTTCGTTTGTGGCAAGATACTATTCCTTCAACTTCAAATTACCGAGTGGACCAATAAATATTGATTTTATTCAACCTATCGAGTATTTTTAAAGAGACCGGGAAAATTTTTAAATTATCAAGAGTATAGACAAGTGTGGAATTAGTAGGGATTGAATGTTTGCTAGAATCGTTTTAACAAATGTTCGTTGGGCAAACTTTTACTCGGGTAAAAACCAGTCGAAGCCGGGAACATTTATAAATATATATATATATGTTGGTTGGCTATGCATGCCCTCAATATGTAATTAATCTCGCTGAAATTTGAACAGGACAGAGAGTTAAATCTGGAAAGTTTTTTGTCGCGCTTTAACCAAGAAAAATTATAATTAACCATGTACTGAGAAACAATATTTTTTTAGTCAGAAATGATGATGACAATATTGCTGTATCATGCTTGATTTACATAAAAAAAAATTCTTTAGGGGTATATTCACTAAAGCAGACCACAGGCAAATCCAGATAATAATTTTTAGCAGGCAAGAACAAAATTCTACCAGCGAAACATTCACTCGAGCAGAAGACACACGAAGCCAAGTCATCTCTATATTTTAAATATCTTTTCTCGGCCTTTTGGCTAAGATCATGTAGTATATCTCTAAATATTTATATATTTATCTTTTTAGAAATCTATTAAGTAGAGAGAGTGGATATGTTTGCTCAAAAAATATATTTTATATATTACTAGCGGATGTACCCGGCTTCGCCCGGGTTTTACCCGAGTAAAGGTTTGTCTAACGAATCTCTCGATAAAGTGAACATTTTTCCCGGTCCCTTGAAAAATACTCGATAAGTTGAATAATGGAATGATGGTAATCAAATTGTCATAGAAAATTCATATCAGAATACTTATTTCCAGGGTTAAGTATGAAATGAATTAAAACAAAAAGTGAGATTGGGAGAAAGAATATATCAACCAATTAAAGTATTTCGATCTTTGGCCTTAGTCTATCAACACTAACGCCAAAGAATCACATACAAATATTTTAATTTAATTTAATCATACTACCTTATAATTTAGGTCTATAATCCAATTGATACATTTTCTCTGTTCAGTGCTTCAATTTAAATATTCCCCCTTTTTTTTCTCTTCTACTAACGAAAAAATTTGAACTAAAAGACATGACTATCAAAAAAAAAAAAGAAATAGAATTATTTAATCAATAAGCCCAATGTTATAGTTATTTATAAATATATCAAAAGGTAATTGATGAAAGATGAAATTGGATAACATTGTTATTACTGGTTTTCTTCGATCGGCCAATGTAGTAATATTATAATAGACTTGATAATTGCATGGGTTTTTAAATGTACTCATAATTTAATTTTATAAAAAGACATATTAATAGGTTTTAATATAAATATACACCTTGTTAATATTTGTTGATTATAATTCGAACTGCTTGAAACTTGTCATTGGACATATATACTAATGATTAAGAGTACACATGAAGTATTCACACATAATTGCTCCTTTTAAGAAAAGTCCTTAATTGTGATTACAATGAGGAAAATTCACACACACAAGAATGTATACAAACACTTAATCTTTAGAAAATACACATAAACATACACACAAACAAATACACATACAATACACACATATAAAAACTAATATACACACAGTGTCAGAATTCCAACCACCCACAACAAAAGCAAAATTTTATAAATTTTAAAATCTTTTTTTCAACTCTTTCTTTTATTTTAATCCAATTATTCATTGGTCGAAGAGATTGGTAGGCGAGTAAGGTAGCAGGGATGAAACTCCCGCCGGGTTTATCTTTGAAAAGTCCCGGCCCGGTACCAATCTCTTTCCATCCTGGTAAACCATTATGGTTTCCATTAAAACAACACAAAAAAATTGACTCCATCTTACAATAAAATTTTTATATTATTAAAAGTGTTTCCACACAAAAAAAAAAAAAAATTATAAATTACAAAAAATATTACTTTAAAAAATATATTTAAACTTTTCTTTCTTAATAACTTTAAATCGTTTTATAAAAAGATTACATGGTTCTGTCTTTGCTCTTTTTCCTACCCTAAAATATCTTCAATTCTTCCTTTTTTTTTCTATGTTCTGCTTAAATGACGCGTAACGGCCGAGGTAAAAGTGGTAAAAGCGTGAACTTGTTATATAAACCTATATTGTTACATAAAAAATTAAAACCTTTTTGGTACCCAAATAATATATATATATATATATAATATTTTATTACTTGTTTTTAATCATCATTAATTTACAACTATCTTTCATATAAATTTTGTATTTAATTCTACTTATATATACAGTAAAACCCCGCTAATACGAACCCTGGATATAGCGAATCTTCCCTTATAACGAACCCACGGTGATTCCCAATTCCATTCCATTCAAATTACCATCGTTATAACGAACTTTGCGATTTTTAAAATAACGAACTACCCCTATAACAAACCTATTTTCGGTCCCAAAATGATAAAATCTATTAGAAATACTATGCTTATAACGAACTTAAAATTGTGATTTAAAAAATTTTCAAAACAACAAAATTTTGCGCATGTTTCAGCTCGCGGATCGCGATTTCAAAACGAAAAATTAGCGGCATTGTTTGTTTTCATTTCCATTCTATTTTTGCTGGATGTTGTATAAATTTTTACACATTATACTTTTATTTAATAGAATATCTTTGCATTCGACAATTTTGAAATAGAAGAAAAATACAAATGGCTTCCAAAATAAAGAAAAGAAACAAAGAGTGGCGTTCTAAAAAAAAAAGTGGCAGCATGCCCTTTTAGAAGCATTCTATATCAAGTTTAACCTAGATTAAAAAAACAATGGTTGCCTGTAAAGTCGGTTTTACGGGCGAAGATTTTACGTGACAACGGTAGAATATTTATTGATATGAATATTATTAAATTGCACAATAGGAACAAGGAATTGAATGAAAATAAGAATTGCACAAATTTTAACTATAGAAATATATTTTGTTTACTAAAACATTGTACATGTAAACTTAAACTTAACTAATTCCTATTTGAGTGATTTTGTTGAGGATAGGACGATGATAGGAGAAATATGAAATGAAAGGAAGTGTTTCTGCTGTAATGTGTCTTGCGAAAGTCAAGTCGATAGTTGTTCCTTTTAACGTAGTTGACTTAGAAACGTTTGATACGCAATCAAGATTATACGTATTTTTCATGAAATTAAGAAACGAGTTGTCAGGCTTTACATTTTTGTTAAAATCACCACACAGAAGAATCGGTATACTAGAATCAACTTGCACGAACGGTGGCACGTACTCGCTGTTGTGAATGTACGGACCGAGTCCTTGCCATAGTAACATTCCAATATCCTGCATACTAGCTCCTGGATGAATATATACGGCACCGAGTATAAACTTGAAGCTAGTATTAGCGGCGAAGCAAGTAACTTCAGTCATGCACATGTCACCCTTGGTTTTAATGACACGAGTTACGTCTGTAATCGCAACTTGGAACACTTCCGCCGTAGATGTCGATGATAATTTACGATAGATCGCCACTCCACCAGCCGCGTTGGTATTTGAAAATCAAAACACTTATTCAGATCGAAGGTTCAAATTTTTGCTAAATAAATTTGAAATTAAATAAAATTTGTAATTGTAAATGATGAAGTTGAAAATTAAAACATTTACTTAAATTAGATGTTAAAATTCTTGCTCAACACAGTTTAAATAAAGTTTTCTTATATCTGCCACTTTTTCTTAATATTTGTAATTTTAAAGAATCAATTCGAAAATCAAAACATTTATTCAGATCGAAGGTTCAAATTTTTGCTAAATAAATTTGAAACTATTTAAAATTTGTAAAATAATAATTAATTAATTAATTAATTTTAAACTAATAATTTACTTAACACTATCAACATTTATCAATAGTATGACATAACCTATAAACTCAGTTTCTCAACTTTTGTGTCAATCTAACAATTAATCAATCAATCTTAGTTTACGATAATGAAATATCAGTGTACAATTATTTACCTTTATTGTTGTAGTTGTTGTAAATGACGAATCTAAGCACTCCACATTTTCACTACAGACACAGCTGACGATACTTTAACCACACGTGTGAACTTGTATTATGACGCTTTCTTGTTTTTCCAACGCCAAGAACGTTCGAGAAAGACAAAGACAGAGACAAGCATGCGCCGCTTCAATGCGCCTAATTCTCTAGCGCTGCGCGCGCAGCTGCACGCGCAGCACTCTCGTTCGGTGACTCATCGTAACGTTACCGGGCGTTACACTTTTTCATAAGTGACTCCCAGCCGCAACCTAATTTAAGACGTTGTCACGTCAAAAATAATTCTAAATAATTTTAAGGCCAGAAATGGTTTGAATAACAGGTTAAAAACAAAATTTAATATACACTTCAGAAGAATATGTGGAAACTGGAATTGGAAGAAGAAGAAGGAAAAAAATAGTTCCCCCCGTGTCTCATGGGCCACAAACAAATCAACTTATAAATTCTCAAAACCTACCACTACAGTTCTATTTTTAGAATGGAATTCTTGTTAGGTATATGACTCATGCAGGGTTCGCGGATATTCCCCCTGTACGGCCGTTTTACCACGGATTTTGTTTGCAAATTGGCGTTTTTTTATTCGCAATTTTACCGATCGCGCTATCGTATCAACATGTTTCGAGTCCGATTTTTCTGAATTGGATACTTTTGATTCATCCTCAATTGATTCAGAATACACGGGGCTTTATTCCTTTGATAGAAATAACGATATTTTTAGACAATTCTTATCTTCAAATTTCACTTTTCACTTTCAAACAACAAGGTATTAGAGGAATTTTTTCAAATAAATATAGTATTATATTATTTGAGAAAGATTTTCTAAAATACTCTTATACCTTTCAAATATATCTATATATATAAAAATGAAGGTTTGTATGTTTGTTGGTCTGTCTGTATGCACGGTATACAAATTCGCAGTAGTTCACTAATTCAAACCAAAATTTCCTTACATAGGTAAAAAATAACGAGGATGACGATAGGCTATTTTAAAATATATATAAATCATTTATTAAAACTATATATTCAAATTATTCAACTTAGCTCACGAGCAGCGCCCTCTAGAACACTCAGGCGGGCGACGGTGGCGCGCGACGATTGGCTGCCGGCGCAGCACGTGACTTCCCTGCCCCCCCCCCTCCCCCCCCGCCGAGTAAATGAGATATCCCGGCTGTCCGGCCGGTTGAGCTCACGAGCAGCGCCCTCTAGAACGCGTGATGATTTTGACGGCGCGGGGCGCTCCCAGTTGGACAGTTGCGCGGGGGCAGAGTGACCTCGCGGGTGCCCTCCGGGAACTACGTCCATCTTCCATATGTAATATACATTTAATCGTGTAAACCCGGGCGTTGCCCGGGTCATTCGTCTACAAATTCGCAGTAGTTCACTAATTCAAACCAAAATTTCCATACATAGGTAAAAGAATACTGGGAAGACGATAGGCTATTTTAAAAATTTTGCTGTATCATGTTTGATTATCAGATACAAAATTATATCGGGAAAAATTCCAAAAAACAGAGACCACGGGCGAAACAGGGTACATTTAATAGAGTAAAACCCGGGCGTTGCCCGGGTCATTCGGCTAGTAATTAATAATTTTTTGCCCTGGGGGATTTGGCTTAATTTTTAAATAATACATAGGTTTATATATAAGCATGTATGCTAATGATAAGAAGAACCTATTATCAAATGACTTCTTTTGATATTCAGCATTACTGTAAATAAATAGGTCAATTTAGGGAATTAAAACAAAGTAACCATTACCAAGTGGCTGCCTTTTCCTGTTTGTATGGCTGTTTTTTAATTATACAGTCAAAAAAATTGGAAAAGTTAAAAAAAATGGCCAAACCGTGGCTATAGTGAACCAAAAGCTCTGTCCCATTGGAGTTCACTATAGAGGGGTTTTACTGTATATATATACAGTAAAACCCCGCTAATACGAACCCTGGATATAGCGAATCTTCCCTTATAACGAACCCACGGCGATTCCCAATTCCATTCCATTTAAATTACCATCGTTATAACGAACTTTGCGATTTTTAAAATAACGAACTACCCCTATAACGAACCTATTTTCGGTCCCAAAATGATAAAATCTATTAAAAATACTATGCTTATAACGAACTTAAAATTGTGATTTAAAAAAATTTCAACAACAAAATTTTGCGCATGTTTCAGCTCGCGGATCGCGATTTCAAAACAAAAAATTAGCGGCATTGTTTGTTTTCATTTCCATTCTATTTTTGCTGGATGTTGTATAAATTTTTACACATTATACTTTTATTTAATAGAATATCTTTGCATTCGACAATTTTGAAATAGAAGAAAAATACAAATGGCTTCCAAAATAAAGAAAAGAAACAAAGAGTGGCGTTCTAAAAAAAAAAAAAACAGTGGCAGCATGCCCTTTTAGAAGCATTCTATATCAAGTTTAACCTAGGTTAAAAAATAATTCTAAATAATTTTAAGGCCAGAAATGGTTTGAATAACAGGTTAAAGACAAAATTTAATATACACTTCAGAAGAATATGTGGAAACTGGAATTGGAAGAAGAAGAAGGAAAAAAAATAGTTCCCCCCGTGTCTCATGGGCCACAAACAAATCAACTTATAAATTCTCAAAACCTACCACTACAGTTCTATTTTTAGAATGGAATTCTTGTTAGGTATATGACTCATGCAGGGTTCGCGGATATTCCCCCTGTACGGCCGTTTTACCACGGATTTTGTTTGCAAATTGGCGTTTTTTTATTCGCAATTTTACCGATCGCGCTATCGTATCAACATGTTTCGAGTCCGATTTTTCTGAATTGGATACTTTTGATTCATCCTCAATTGATTCAGAATACACGGGGCTTTATTCCTTTGATAGAAATAACGATATTTTTAGACAATTCTTATCTTCAAATTTCACTTTTCACTTTCAAACAACAATAATTTTAATAGAAAACTTAACTATAAAACTATACAACTATTTATTGTTATAATTAATTTAGATTTAGCTTGCTAATCTAACCAAATCTACTTGATATGATTTATCATTCTTATCAGTTTGCTCCTTGAATTTTAAATGTGGAATCACTGTTATATTTTTGTTATATAGTTTTTACACTATATATATATATATATATATATATATATATATATAATAAATATACCTAATATTTTAATATCAGGTATATAAATATTTTAATATTTGTTTTGCACACATTAAAGTCACAATGTATTAGTAAGTTTGTGCTTTTTTTTTTTAAGGTTAGAAGAGGTTTTAAAAATTAAATTTTTAAAAAATGACACAGATTTTTAAATAGACGTGTCTATTTTTAAAGAGCTTACTTCATTGGTTGAAGAAAGGTCACTTCCATTTTGATGACAATAGATTATTTTAAAAGCAAGTTGTGAGAAGGGTAGGCAATTTTAAGAAATGGGAGGGAGGGAAGGCACCATTAAAGGCCAGGTAGGCCGTGAACGGGCCAATCGATTGTTGGGTCTTAACATCGTCCGACCGCGCGCGTCCGTACTCTGTGCCTGCGCCAGCGACCCAAAATGTCGAGGGGACTACTGCAGCATCGACCGCCCGGAAGAAACGCAGCTTGGCGTTAGAATGTCGCACTCGTTATATAACTGCGAGGTATAATAACGCCATTCATCCTGACTAATATCTCATATATGATATGTAATCATTTTATATATATATATATATATATAGTATTATCTAGTGAACATTTTTTCCGGTCCCTTGAAAAATACTCGATAAGTTGAATAAAATCAATATTAATTGGTTCCCTCGGTAATTGGAAGTTAAAGGAATAGTATCTTCGCCTTGGAATTGTATCATTATTCTTGTCTCAAATAAATTGCCGTGTCATCCTGAGATAATCTTACTTTTGATAAATAATATTTAAGATTTTATTATATATATTATATTATATATATATTACACGTTATTTGTTTTCTTGGCCGACTGTTTTACATATGGTGTTATCTTAAAATTGCTTGTTTTGAAATTTTTTTTAGATTGAGATTATTAGCTAGTATGTAAAAAAATTAACTCTGTTGAAATTTAATTTTGTATTTATATATAAATAAAATTAACTCTGTTGATTTTTTTTGTATTTAATCGATAACAGCGAAGTTACGCATGTTAATGTTAGGGAAAAATATTTTGATGTTAAGCAAAACCTGCTCCATCTCGTTTTACATAAATGTTGAAAATTTGGTTGAAATTGATGCATTGTAACGAAAGTTTTTAGTGATGTACACTTATGAAATTTGCATTTTATTAATATAGATAAGTTTACAATTTTTTTAAATGGTATCATTTTTCAAATTTCAATTCAAAAATAAAAATTAAATTTATGATATCCCTTAGTTCAGAATGATATATAACGAAAGAGCTTCTAAAATGTTTTACCTGTGTTCAGAAACTGAGAAATATATAAAGATACACTCTTAAATATGAACTTACGTTATTTTGAACATGGTATGACACTGGAATAACTTACCAGATGGTTGGTGCAGCGCCAAAAAACCTTGCCATCACAATGTTGGTACAAAGGTTGGGGGTGGAAAAGAGAGAAAACTCGACGTGGTTTTGAATGTTACGGCGGGTTGGGTTCTTTATTTAGCCCAGCGGGGTACCGAGAGGTCTTTGGCACTGTGCCGGCGACCTTTCTTTAGCGTACCCCCTTAAGCCAGCTCCCTCCACCGTTGTTGTTTAATACCTTCCGATTTATGGCATTTCTTATTGCGTGATGTTGGAATTCACAAATTTCAATTTAAAAAAATATAATGTTAAATTTTTAGAGATAACTATATATGTTTTAATTTGTTAACCTACTTTTTGGGCTAGATTTCAAATAACTTCATCCAGAATAAAAAAGAAATCTTCCTTCTCTTAGTATTATTTTAACTTATAGAGCAAATTTTTCGCAAATGATTATTCTCCTTAAGTATATAAATGAACAAAACTGATAATTTTTAATATATTATAAGGGCTTTGATTATCCTCCTTGTTTAATTATTTCCTTTTTGAAAAATTATCCCTGGTTCTCAATATGTGCCTATTTTGTTATGAGCAGATTCCATCTTTTTTTTTTTTTTGCGTGATTTCAACGTGAACTTTTAGGACTATGGTAAAATATTTATTTCAAAACAGACATTGTCGATCAGAGATCGATTCCGTCAGTTTTATTCCTTAGTGCTATGTCATCATCTAACACCTAGGTCTGGAAAGGAAGAAATTTTGACGTGACAACGTCTTAAATTAGGTTGCGGCTGGGAGTCACTTATGAAAAAGTGTAACGCCCGGTAACGTTACGATGAGTCACCGAACGAGTGCTGCGCGCGCAGCGCTAGAGAATTAGGCGCATTGAAGCGGCGCATGCTTGTCTCTGTCTTTGTCTTTCTCGAACGTTCTTGGCGTTGGAAAAACAAGAAAGCGTCATAATACAAGTTCACACGTGTGGTTAAAGTATCGTCAGCTGTGTCTGTAGTGAAAATGTGGAGTGCTTAGATTCGTCATTTACAACAACTACAACAATAAAGGTAAATAATTGTACACTGATATTTCATTATCGTAAACTATGATTGATTGATTAATTGTTAGATTGACACAAAAGTTGAGAAACTGAGTTTATAGGTTATGTCATACTATTGATAAATGTTGATAGTGTTAAGTAAATTATTAGTTTAAAATTAATTAATTAATTAATTATTATTTTACAAATTTTAAATAGTTTCAAATTTATTTAGCAAAAATTTGAACCTTCGATCTGAATAAGTGTTTTGATTTTCAAATTGATTCTTTAAAATTAAAAATTCATCCATTCAATTTCAAATGTTCAACAGGAATAACCACTCTCAAAACAATGGAAACGGTGCCTTCAACTTCCAGTACTTCAATGGAGACGGAGGATATCGTGCCGTCAACGTCTGCAGTACCTTTCGTTGTTCCACACACCACCTCTACCGCCAGAACGAATGCTCAGCGACAACGTGAGTACAGACTACGAAAAGCATTGACCAGAACTCCTGAACAAGTAAGAGCCTTTGCAAAAGCGGCTGCGGAGAGGCAACGCAGGTTCAAGCTACGTAAATCTGCTAACATAGCCCTCACCAGCGGTACGTCAGAGTCACCTGCTTCAACGTCTTGTTCTGTGGTGGAGAGAACAAGCGTTCCTGTCGTGGCGAAGAGAACGAGCGTTCCCCTAACTAACGCTCAACGGCAACGTGCATTCCGACAACGTAGAGCAGCATCTTCTCGGACTGATGTACAACCGACTACTTCTTCAAGCCAAACAGCAATACAACTGGAACAATCCACCTGGTATACCAAATGGTCATCGTCAATACGGAGATTTCAATCTACTTTCCTGGACAACGATTTTGGCCATGCTTGCTCGGTTTGTGACAGATTGTGGTTCAAGAATGACCTTAAAACCATCACTGCACTACAATTGAAGGTAATCTCGGATTGGTACGTTAAGGAAAATCGGCAGCTACGCAAGGAGGATTATACAAAGTCTTGCAACACCTGTAGACAATCACTGAATAAGCGTAAGCTTCCTACTCTCGCAAAGGTCAACGGCTTCTCATATCCTGACATACCTCCAGGTCTACCGCCTCTGGATCCTATCAGTGAACGTTTGGTCTCACCGCGCCTTCCATTTATGCAAGTCCTATCATCGTCCTATCCTCAACAAAATCACTCAAATAGGAATTAGTTAAGTTTAAGTTTACATGTACAATGTTTTAGTAAACAAAATATATTTCTATAGTTAAAATTTGTGCAATTCTTATTTTCATTCAATTCCTTGTTCCTATTGTGCAATTTAATTATATTCATATCAATAAATATTCTACCGTTGTCACGTAAAATCTTCGCCCGTAAAACCGACTTTACAGGCAACCATTTTTTTAAAATAGAAATCCAAATATTAGATTATATTTAGATAAATACACTTAAGATAGCTAGGATATGAATAGAACAGCGATAGTTGTTCTACTTATATATATGACTGCTCAATTTTCCTTTGTTGTCACTAAAGTATGGATTTTTCTATCATTATTCGGAAATGCCTGTGCCCGGAAATACTCATGTTTTAATACAATGTATTTATATATAACGTTTATATCACAAAATACAATAATAATAATAAAACTCGCATTTTTTTTTTTGTCTAACAAAGCTATGAGATTTAAAAACATTTTGTTATTGAATACTATCCATTCAAAACATTAAAATGAATCGGGAACTTGCAAATATTAAACGTGATTCCCATTTGGTTGCGATTGCCTATTAATTTTCAAAACACAATTGTGACTCGGGGTCGGGAGTGTTGCGAATTGAGTGTGATGTAGTGTATACTCTATATATGATACTAGACGGGTGACCCGGGCTTCGCCCCGGGATTGACCCGTGTGCATATCTACCCAAGTGATATATATTTAGATAAGATTTTTTTTAATAATTGTTTGTTATTAGCATTATCTATTTGTTTGCATCAGCATAATTTAATCTAATCTTTGATAGAGGGCGCTGTTCGTGAGCTAAGTAGAATAATTTGAATATATAGTTTTAATAATTGCCGCCGCGTGGCCGCACGGCCGAGAGAGAGAGAGAGACAATTGACATATTTTTATTGACATCTTGTCAATACATGTAAAGTGCACAGTCCGCACTAATTATAAGAAAATGAGAAATTTATAATGAGGATGATGGAGAGAGAGAGAACTGGGTTGTTTGACTATCTCATTAGAGGCACTCAAATGCAAACAAATTTTGCTGCTCAACAGACAAGTCTTACAGGTACTCCACAGGACCTATCAAATTTGACGATAGACTGCCAAGGAAATAACTTCCCCACTCAATTAAAAAAGGTCATGACAAGATCGGGCATGCAAATAAATTCCTGGGTCAACACGGAATGTTACATAATAGTAAAAAACTTTCGTATTTTGTGACTACGAATAAAGACCGAGATGTTTTGTTCCAAGCATAAAATATACACGAATTTGCTACAACTCAGAAAAAAATATCTCAACGAATTGAGAATGAAACATCAAAAACTCTCATGACTACAACATTTTAGCGTCTTTAAAAAATAAACTACTATTACTACGGCGATATACCAATCTCACAGTATAGCGCAAAATTTCTATTCAACTTAGTCTCACCTACCAAACAATAAAAATCAACAACCACTAATGAGTATCTGCCTAAACGATCCAGGAATATATGAAATATAACCGACAGAAATCGGCACTGAAATATCCCGCTTGGATAATCACAAAGTTTGTAGAATCTATAATCAAAGCCAAGATCGCATTTCAACCTTAACGTCATTGATTCAACTCGCATTAAAACGCCTTCTTCATTGAACTAATAGGAGCTTTGAACTCACAACATAGAAGCAAAATGATAAAAAAATATATATTTAAGAGAGAGCTATTTAAACATTATTTCAAATACCATGGTTTTCCGTAATGGAGGTCAACTTGTTAAATCCGACAAATAATGTTGGGGTGAACGACGACGACCTTTGGTGATTACATCGATATAAACACATTTCTAGGCTGCCCACGTTCAACTCTAAAACAACGCAAGGTGCGTTAAATTTTAAAAGTAAATCGCTAACTATAACAAGAGCAGTATGGACTAAATAACCAAATCAAAAGTGAAATCACTCCGAGCAACATTTAGGCTCCAAGATTCCAGTTATTTGTTCAAAATAAAGATTCTTAGTTGCTTCAAACATAATTGAAATATATTTATTTTAGTGTTTTTTTGTTGTTGTTTTGTTTTTAAAGTTGTGTCATATCTCGAGTGATGAACTTCGGCAGCGGGCGTATCAACGCTGGCCTAGTCGGTGGTTGGCTCGCCCCAAATCGGTACTGATAGCCTCAATACTAATCAACCACGTGGGCCAAGTGAGATAGGAAGAAAACGGCTAGTTAGCGTAGGCGTCCAAGCAACTCAATTGTCACTATTTGACCTAAAGCATTTAATATTTGTAAATGGTAAAAATAATTGCCAAACCATGAGTGAAAATTAAACATGTGTTTTGCAATTAATTAATTGTCAAAGCAGCATAGTTTTGAAAAATAAGCTTTGGTTATTCAAAGGCATAATCCTGGGGAATTTTCCATCAGATTTTTAGATAAAGGATGAGAGACTTGGTGTTATCTGATCAATGTCAATGTATGAGAGGATAGATGCTAATCAACATCTTAATGGTGTTCCACTGGTGGTTCATGGCAAGGGCGTGGTTGGTGTCGAGGAGCCATTCGCAAGGCACAACGTGTTTAACTCTTGGTCATTTCAATAACTAACTAGGAATAAATAAGGAGAGTGCGCTAAAAAGTGCGAGAAATTACGAAGAGGATATAGGTGGTTTGAAAGATATTCCAATTCAATGTATAATATAATGCTTTAGTAAGGCACTTCACCCCTAAAAGAAGGTAGGAAGCGCATATATTAGATGAAAAGACAAGACTTGTCTTTTTGTGAAACTCCATTGGAATGATATTGTTGAATGAAAATCGGCTCAGATGATGATTTTTTCCCCCAACCCAATTTCTAATTAGTTCATTTGCGAGTTCTTATGATTTATTAACGTTCTTCATCAAATTTCAACCAAAGCTGGCTTTTACCAGCTTTTTGTTTTTCTTTTTTTTGTGCTTAACTATACTAAGTCCAGCATGTCATCTCTATCAGGTACAGCAGATGTGAAAATTTTTCTACAAACCTGCTTGAAACTATACCAAAAAATATCATTTTGCAGGAACGTCCTACCTACTTGCACTGACAAAAAAAAAAGTAGGTCTTTATTTAATGTAGAAAACCTTAATGTTGTCTTTAACTTTTCTCAGGCTGCTCATTATATTGGATTCTATCTCCTACAAGATCGTTACCAATGCCTGGCTCAAGGACATATCCAAGGCCACCCTGAGGGTTGTGCACTAGGGGCGAGATTCCCTGGGGAATTTCCACCCCACCCATACTTCCCCTACCCCTTTCTTCCAAATGTCGCAAATAATATTTGAACATTATCGATTTTATACTGAAAATAATGAGAGCTTTAAATTGTTATTTAGTATCATTATTTTTACTTTACAACCTTCTTGCGGTTCCTATCGATAGTGCGACCGCCCGCCCTCAAGGTCATATCAATCTACTCACCAAGATAAATGACCTGTCCAGATATCGCCGTCATGCTTAATCAGGGCCACGAGACTTTCAAGCTGGGATGTTTAAGAATACTGGATCGTTACTAATTTTATTTTCATCAAATTCATTAATGCAAATACGATGGCTATATATATGATGCAGTTATATCTTAAGTGAATATTTTCACAATATAGAGAATGAAGTTATATATATAATGAAAAGTTTACTCTAAACTTTCCACCTTTCAATCAGAAAAAGTCTGAAGTCAGCGTTACACACACTTGTTGGGAAATTACATTTTTATCGAACTTCAACACAACACAACGAAAGAAACAAGCGATAGCACACACAACTATTTTAATGTTACTATTAAAACACTCTAATAAAACCATAAAAGTTGCCTTACGTGAGACATTGTGAAAGCAGTTAATACCAAGCATTTTAACACTCTCCATATATCTCTTGACCCCCCCCCCCCCTCTTGTCGAGGTTCTTCTTCCTCTTCCTAGAAGGAAATAAAATTAAAGGAGCCATTTAAAGAAGTGCTGCTGTTGGTTATTTTTTAGCAAGTCATGCATGGTCCATTGTCTTTTTTAGCTTTTTTTTTTCAGATTTACTACTTCATCGCTTCACTTAAAACATTGTCGCGCTTTAAAAATTATTTTGCATTTATAAAATTTGCCAATGCAATGTGAAATCAGGATTGAAAGTTAGATCAAACAGAGAATTTCATTTTCTTCCTTTTACATATGAGAATTTTCTTTTTAACGATCTATAAAGAGGATATATATAGAGAGAGAGAGAGTTAGGTAATTTAAAAATATAAAATTCCCCAACCTACTATAAATTATGTCTTTTTTTTCACCCATTATTATTTTTAAATTAAGAGAAAATGAAATATCCAATATTTATTTTATACAGGTGGAAATGAAAAAGGTAAATGTGCCTAAATTAAATTAATCAATAAATAATGCCCCCCCCCCCCCCCCCCCCCCCCGTTTTTTTTTTTTTTAATTCTCCCACAGCTATACTGATCTTATGTTCAAATTTATATTGTTACGTGTGCCACAATATTATATAAATATTACATATGTTTTTTACGAAACTGTTAACTAGAAATAATTTGTTATTTTGTCGGGTGCAATTTTAAAATCTGTAATAAATTAGCAGTGTAATCACTTATGCTCTAGTTTAATAATCAATAGAAGGCAAAACTACTCACAGAATATGCCGGAGCATTTTTTAACAGTGGTAAGCCGGTGGACGTTGAAGAGAAGAGGAAATACGCGGGTAATCAAAGTGCTGGAGCGATGCCAATGGCGTGCTTGTAATGACGAAACGCCGAGTGACGTTCTTTGGAGGCTTGCACATTAAAGACTACAAAGTGTCGAAAATATATAGTTGAGTTATAACATACAAGGCTGAGCCCGAGTTACCCCAAGAAGAAAAAACGTGCCAGAAATGCACGGCTTACCTCAAGAAGAACCAGCGTGGAGCCTGCTGCATGATAGTAGCTGGACTGCCTGGTTTATCGCCCGAGGAGATCGATCGTCGCGGTATCTCGTGTTTACACGGCGGCCAGATTGATGGCCTTCCTATACCGCCCGCCTTTGTCACAAAATTGGAGTGTTCTTTGAGCTCTAGTCGCGCACTTGATTTAACTCGAATTCGTTTGATTGTTTAACCTTTAGACAAAAACACAGAGTTCCTGAGCAGAACCTCGCAAACGAAATCGACGCTTACAGAGACCAAAGCTTAACTTAGCCATAAAGATCAAGAAAGTAAGGAATGAAATATAGTCAGAAAAAAAAATTGAGCAGAGACCAATGCTTAGGCCAATAAGGATCAAGAAAGTCGAGAATGGAATACAATAAGAAAAAATAAAGCAATCTTTTTCATATCTTGCCACTGGCAATAAGATATTTTAACTATAGGTTCTGAAATATAATTCAAAATAATTTTGGCAAATGTAATATTGTTACGCCGCTGCTGACGGCCAAATGAGCACGCGGGATCTGTATCTGTTCCGCGCTGACCTGCCGCGCGCGGAGAACAATTAAGTAACATACAGGGAGCAGATACCGTCAACAAGCACGACTTCCCTACTGACCAGGTGGGCTTCTTATTCTTGATGATATACGAGTATACAACGGACGGTACCGTGCTTTAAAATGTTATAATGCATCGCAAATATCGGCGTCGACGACGCGCGCAATTTTTGTTTCCTCCTGGATGATTTAGGCCAACTTAAGTGGCCGCTAGTCGCCGGTGTAAACAATGAGGTCTTAGAGAGTAAGGTTCTGCTATTTGGAATACAGAAGAGGAAAGACATGTATCTCTTTGGAAGTTGATGAGCTAGAATAGGATTCTACTAAATAGGATTCTAGCCTAAATTCAAACAATCATTAAAGATTTCTTTAAAAGATATTGATTTTTAATCAAAATCTTTAGACTTTTCTTTATATCTAAATTTATTCACTTTCTTCGCGTTCTGTTTATTCACTTGATTAAAATATTATTTGTAGTTTTTTTCTTTGTTCAAAATATATATCAATGCAATTTTATCTGCAACTAAAAGAAAAAAGTAAGCGTTATCAATTCCCATTTTATTAATTAAAATATAATTTAAAAAAAAACAGTATTTTCTAAAAATATTATATATACGCATTTGGGGTTATCTTAAAAAATGTCCACTAGCAGCGAATGTTGTGATGAAATCATCTTATTCAACACCTACTTTTTTTTAAATCAACTGAAAGCTCTGATCTCTAGAATGAGGTTAGACTGTATATCCAAGGTCTCAGAAGCACAGAACAACTTGGAATATAAAGGATGACATGAGATAACGAAGCTTGCTAAGGTAATCTAATCACATTGCACAATAAAATCAATAGAGTAAGAAAAAATGATTGAAAAAGCAGATTGTTTCGTGGCTGAACTTTTTCTAAAATTTTTGTACACCTACCAAGATTTAGAGATCAAGAAGGGGGGTTGGTGGAAGGCTGGTTAAACCGTTTGGTTTTCGACCACTACGACCCGAGTTCGATTCCCGCATTGGACACTTTTTTCTGTTTAAAAAAAAAATGTTTCAATGGCCCCCGATTCTTGCAAAAGTCCAACCCCACCAGCGAGTGCAAGTAACCAAACGGGGCTCTAGCACAATTGTAAGTGCAAAGTCGAACTGCTTTCACATGTGTAGACATGTGGTGCGCTTACAGTAAAAAGCAGTCGCTAACTACCCACCATGATTATCATGGCCTGTACCACGTGTACTAGGGATAAGCAAAAAAAAAAAAAAAGAGATCAAGACTATTTATATGAGGTTGGGATGAAATCAATATGTGAAACAAAAATGAATGGCATAGCGAATTATACTACCACTACTGTCCTTGCTGAAGTTTTTGGAGGGTCTGTGTCATCAGTGGTGAACCTTCCTAGGAAACTTACTATGAAACTGCCAGGAGAGTTTCACCACTGGTGTAGAGAGAGCCAGGCCCTCCCCATATTTTTTCTATCATTGCAGTATGGATGGTAAGAAATAATTTTATTTGAAAAAGAAACAATTGCATTCTTTATTTCTGTCAGTGTCTTTATTTCTAAATACACAAGTTTGTATCTTTGGTTTAAAAGCACCTTTTCGAATGAGAAAGGAAAGGTTTCCAATCTAATTAGAGAATCATTATATCAAAAAAATATTTATTAAAAAAAAATATAGACAAATATATAAAATAGACCATCTAAAATTTGTCCATCTTGAATCATTCCCTGAATCTCTCAAAATTGAATGTCCAATGAGAGCAACACGATAACATCTGGGTAGATAGGCCTAACTTTCAGCTACCAAACGCTCATACACTGGAATACCAGTATTCTAATGTATATTTGGCTAGGAACTAACGGTATACAGTCAGATTTCATCAATCAGGATCATTACCAATCCTGTATTTTGAGCCCTTTTTTTATGTAAAGAAAATTGCTTCAATGGTCCTCTATTCTTGCGCAACTACTACATAACCAGTGAGCGCAAAGAACCAACTGGGTTTTAGAACCTTTTAAGTGCAAAAGTTGAACTGTTTTCACCCAGTTACAGAAAGAGCAGTCACTAATTACTTACCATTATTATCAGTAAAAAAATGGTGCTGTGTTTTGCAAGTGGCTTTACTCCAAAACAGGAGAGCAGATACGCATGGACTCCATACCTCACAGATACCTTTATTTCCACATGAAGGAGTGAAAAATAAAATATTAAAATTAAAAAAGTATTTTTTTTTTTTTTACAAATGTACCACAAAATACTTTGCTATATTAAAATATAAAAGACCCCATTAAATTAGAAATAGACACCTTTATCATTCACAAACACAAGTTATCTCACATTTGTCCCGCTCAGCACAGGTGTCCTCAATTCTATGCCAATCTGGGGGCTCATCCATCATCACCTTATAGAAGTCTCTATCAGCTAATCACTAGCAAATTATTCTTGACCCAAAAAGATGAAATCGTGCCATCCAACACGGGGGAAAAAAAAGTCATAAAATATTGAAAATTGATATGGCACAATTTGGATTATAGACACAAGGTACACAAGGTAATAAGATTTATTTATTTGGATTTGGTCTTATTACCTTGTGTTTAACATTGAAAATTATAAAGATACACATATTAGAGTAAACATGGTAAAATAAAAGTCAAAATTGTGTACAGAGAAAGCATTCTGATTCTTTAAAAGCTGTGATTTGCAACTTTGAAAGGTGCAACTTTTTATAGGGTAAGAAGTGTGGTACTAATGGGGGGGAAAAAGGATTCTTTACATCCAAATCCATTTAAGCATAGCTCTATGGAAAAGCTCAAAGAAAAAAAAAAAAAAATTTTCAACACTTCCTGAAAGAATCCTGGCAGACTCAGGAAAACAAAGAAAATGATATCACTCACCAATCTGCTACACCAGATTTATGCTGCATCAGCTCTACCCTCACACGTGTTGAATTCGTCATGGGTGACGGTATGTAAATTGTTAAGTAACCTAGGATCCTGCCACGTGCTTGTCTCCGTACATGGTTATTTAAATAGCAACAGTGGTGTGTTACTATGTTGTATTATATTGTTTCTAAAAAGAAGTGTTTAGTTATTATACAGAGATGAAGAGCTTTATTTGTACCTTGGCCAGGACAAAACATATATATAAAGATTAGATTAACCAATTTTCCAGGATAGTAGAGGAGATATTGCAAACTACCCAGTTTTAGATAGACCTATCTTTTTGGTTTTAAGCTTTTTTTTTATTGATATATTTATCCTATTATAAAAGATATGAGAGGAAATTAGAAAAAAAAAAAAAAAAACATTAGCAATAGTGAATGTAAAAAAACTTCCCAGAGGCATCTTGAAGATAACCAATGTAGCTGTTTCAATAAGGCCTTGCGCCACACTCTGCCCAAGGACAAACCTGTTTAGCTTCCTCTTGATAAGAATGACAGAGGATCCAACTACATGCCCAGATGGCCTCTCCCTACAGCTTTGACTGCAGCTTCTCTCCTATTGCCATTTTCACACACTACACTTAAAGACTATATTAGTCATTGTACATTTTTAGAACACGTGTTTTTGAATCTCAAACTTGGATATTTAAAAAAAATAATACACTAATTTAATTAAAATACCTTGGGTATATATCTGTGGTTCATTGCTTGGGAAAACCAAAGGTCAAGGCCGATTATGTCACGCCACACTTCCAGCAGTGGCACTTATAAGATTTAAGAAAGACATATGGGACAAGGTTTTTAAATGTATGGTGAGGGAGAGCTAGTTTTACGTAAGTTCAAATAAGAGTTGAAAATCATTCATTTATTTTGCAATAGAATGTTTTTACAACTTCCATTCTTGTTTAGTATTCTTTACTTTCATCCTATCATATTAATGAGACAAACAAAAAGACATTCTGGTTTAAAAATGGGTGAATTTTTGTATTAAAAAATTTTAATTATCAAAGATGCATTTTACTGTGAGTAAAAGCATATACAGTAAAACCCCTCTAATACGAACCCTGGATATAGCGAACCTTCCCTTATAACGAACCAACGGCGATTCCCAATTCCATTCCATTGAAAATACCATCGTTATAACAAACTTTGCGATTTTAAAAATAACGAACTACCCCTATAGGGAACCTATTTTCGGTCCCAAAATGATAAAATCTATTAAAAATACTAGGCATATACCGAACTTAAAATTGTGATTTAAAAAAAAAAATAAAACAACAAAATTTTGAGCATGTTTCAGCTCACGGATCATGATTTCAAAACAAAAAATTAGCGGCATTGTTTGTTTTCATTTCCATTCTATTTTTGCTGTATGTTGTAGAAATTTTTACACATTATACTTTTATTTAATAGAATATATTTGCATTCGACAATTTTGAAATAGAAGAAAATACAAATGGCTTCCAAAATAAAGAAAAGAAACAAAGAGTGGCGTTCTAAAAAAAAACAAAAAAAAAAACAGTGGCAGCATGCCCTTTTAGAAGCGTTCTATATCAAGTTTAACCTAGGCTAAAACATAATTCCAAATAATTTTAAAGCCAGAAATGGTTTGAATAACAGGTTAAAAACAAAATTTAATATACACTTCAGAAGAATATGTAAAAACTGGAATTGGAAGAAGAAGGGGGGAAAAAAAAGCAGTTCCCCCAAGTTCCTCGTGTCTCATGAGCCACAAACAAATCGACTTATAAATTCTCAAAAACTACCACTACAGTTCTATTTTTAGAATGGAATTCTTGTTATGTATATGACTCATTCAGGGTTCGCCGATATTCCCCCTGGCCGGCCGTTTTACCACCGATTTTGTATTTGCAAATTGGCGTTTTTTATTCGCAATTTTACCGATCGCGCTATCGTATCATGTTTCGCGTCCGATTTTTCTGAATTGGATACTTTTAATTAATCTTCAATTGATTCAGAATACACGGAACTTCATTCCTTTGATGGAAATAACGATATTTTAAGTCAATTCTGATTTTCAAATTTCACTTTTCAGTCGCTAACTACCCACCATGATTATCATGGCCTGTACCACGTGTACTAGGGATAAGCAAAAAAAAAAAAAAAAAACTTTTCACTTTCAAACAAGGTATTAGAGGCATTTTTTCAAATAAATATAGTATTATATTATTTGAGAAAGATGTTCTAAAATACTCTTATTCCTTTTAAATATATAATTAATAATGTTTTGCCTAGGGGATTTGGCTTAATTTTTAAATAATACATAGGTTTATATATAAACATGTATGCTAATGTAAGAAGAACCTATTAGCAAATGACTTCTTTTGATATTCAGCATTACTGTAAAGAAATAGGTCAATTTAGGGAATTAAAACAAAGTAACCATTATCAAGTGGCTGCCTTTTTCTGTTTGTATAGCTGTTTTTTAATTATACGGTCTGAAAATTTATAAAAGTTTTTAAAAATGGCCAAACCGTGGCTATAGTGAACTGTGGCTATAGTGAACCAAAAGCTCTGTCCCATTGGGGTTCACTATAGAGGGGTTTTACGGTTTTGGTAAACTTGAATCTAAATGAAACGATGTATATCTTGCCCCCCCATTGTATTCTATTTTTACAGTGATATATATAACCAGCCTGTGTTTGCCTTCACAGTTAGAAATGGTGGTGCTTTGTAAAGGATTCTTAGAAAACTGGATAATGTTGAAATAGGCAATCCGTGATGACAAAATAAATTGAATTGCTAAGTATTTTTTTTATTGGCAATAGTAATGCATTTGAAGTATTTTTGTATCTTATTTGCTGAACCTTTGCACTACTATCAAAACATATTGGACACATTATGACCAAGTATGATTGGCAGAATACATTTTTTTTGCTAAAAAAATAAATATAAAAATATTTTGATCTATTAAATAATATAATGATATTCTGCGTTTCTTTATTTTCTCTAAATTTTATTTGTTTAAATATACAGTAGAACCTCCCTTTAGTGGACACCTCTCTACAAAGGACAGTTTTCATTTGAAAAATTACCATTTTTACAACTCTCCAGTAAGAGGACACCTCTCCCTAAAGGACACTTTGGCTCTGCAATTAGTTGTCCTTTACAGGGAGGTTCTCTGTATATCCTACTCTCTTGTTCTATTCCATACTCCTTGTATTCCATACTCAAGAAGCATGATCAATATCTATTACAGAAACTTTTAAAGGACAGTTTGAGTCAAAAGGCGATCCATCAATTAAGATTATATAAAAGGACGTGCCTGAATCTGTAAAGAAAAAAAAAATCTTTTTCTCCAAATATTTCTAGAGATTGCTCCCTCCTTTATCAATTTATTGCACAGTAAATTCAATTTACAAATTCTTGTAGATCACATGAAAACAAATTTGTCATTGGTCAAAAATAATTAATGATAATAATACATTAAAAATAATAATAAAATAACAAGACACTCCTCTTCAATCTCTGTTTTATTTTGCTATTTTAACTCGAAGAGTTTAATATAGTCGATTTTACCAGAGATTTTCTACCTTCTGTTCGAGATGTCCTTATCAGATAATGAACTCCGTGCACAAGTCACTCCTCTTCAACCTCTGTTTTATTTTGCTAAAATAAAAATATTATGAAAATTAAAGGCTTTTGTGAAATTAAGAAAAAGGCATCTACTTATCGTGCAACTGAAAGTTGCTGATGGCTTGCGCCATCTATAGGGATAAATATCAACTAATCTCGTTGATTTTTAATTATTCCAGAATTGGCCAAATACCCATTCTTGATTAATCAAGAAAAGCTAACCACGGACGCGTTTCGGGCTGTTGGCCCTCATCAGCGTGGTGCAAGCTGTACCTCAACGACCAAAAAAATTGGTCATTAAGGCATCCTGAAAAATCATGAAACGAGTAGTTAAGGCCAGAATTTTGTGAAATTAGTAATGTAGTATTTTATATAATGTTTTTTTTTAAAACAAAATGTAAGGAAATAAAAAATAGAAACGAAGTTGACTGCAATTATTAGAAAAAAAAATTAAGTTAAAAGTGACACATAAGGTTCGGGGATTTCTTCATATCTATTTACACTAGCTGGTTTTTTCATTGATGCTATGGCCTTCAGGAACTTCCTCTGATGTGAGTTCTGGATGCCCCTATAAATAGTGGAAGTATTTTCCCAATCTGGCTTATGTCCTGATCGGAGACCATGGGAGTCTGGTCCCAGGAACACAAATCTTCTTGGAAGTATGAAAAGGAAAGGTTTGCCATGGTGGAGCATGGTCTCCGATCGGGACATAAGCCAGATTAGGAAAATACTTCCACTATTTACAGGGGCATCCAGAACTCACACCAGAGGAAGTTCCTGGAGGCCATAGCATCAATGAAGGACCCAGCTATTGTAAACAGATATGAAGAAATCCCGAACCTTATGTGTTTCTTTTACATAATTTTTTTTCTAATAATCGCAGTCAACTTGATTTGTTTCTATTTTTTATTTCCTTACATTTTATTTCAAAAAACATTATATAAAATACTGCATTACTAATTTCACAAAAGCCTTTAATTTTCATAATATTTTTATTTTATTATTATTTTTAATTTTTAATGTATTATTATCATTAATTATTTTTGAACAATGACAAATTTGTTTCATGTGATCTACAAGAATTTGTAAATTAAGTTTACTGTGCAATAAATTGATAAAGAGGGAGCAATCTCTCGAAATATTTTGAGAAACATTCTTTTTATTCTTTACAGATCCAGGTACGCCCTTTTATAAAATAAAAGGACAGTCATAAACACAGTAAAAGGCTAACTTTTAATATAATGGTCCCTTTATTTTAATTCCCTAAATTGACCTATTTCCATACATTAATACTGAATAATAAAAGGAGTCATTTGACAATAGGTTTTCCATATCATTATACCATAGATGTACCTCTATGTCTAATTTAAAATTCAAGACAAATCCTACAAAAAACTTTATTGATTATATAATACAAAATTTACTTGAAAATGTCTCTAATACAGTATAACCTTGTTATTTAGACACTCGGTGATAATTCGACCTTGTTCTGATGTCCTGACCTCCGGCCTATCAAATAACAAACCGTAATTCTACACTATCGATAATACGTCACTTCCGATAGTTCGACCATTTAAAAATTTTAATTTTGACAGTTGAATGTTTTTTTTTTTTACATACAACTTTACCGCTAAAAAGGTATTACGGCGGCGATGATCGGCGGCCACCAATAGGATTGCGCCTGCGCACTTTTGGTTTCTGTTTAGTTTAAGTTTCATTTTGCAGTGCCGTTGTTGCGCATTTTTTTTACGCATGAATTTAGGCATCGTGCGCTAATTAATAATATTATAATAAATTCAACATTGAAAAATATTTTAGTTATTTTAAAATTTGCAAATAATTTCTTTTTAAATAAATAAATATTTATAAAATGTAGCCACAATGATTATGATAACATTTTATTTCAATATTCCATTTCTGTGTGTTATTATAAAATATTTAAACATAAAATCAATAACACCTGCAGCAGCAGTGGATGCCTTTAATATAAAAAGGAAGAAAGACATGCAAGTCTTTTAAAAATAGACCATCTGGAATACATTCTGAATAGGATTTCAGTGCAAAAACAGACATCTATAAAGGAATTTTTTTAAAAGATCTTAATGATTCTTTTTAATTAATATTTTTAATTTACTTTTTATTTTCCATATTTATTTACTTTCAACTGCTATATTCTTCCATTAGTATAAAATATTATTTGTAATAAAAGAAAATAAGACCTAATCCAAATAATTTATTAGTGTGTGACGTTTCGGCAACAACATTGTCACCATCATCAGACAAAAGAATAAATCTATTCTTTTATTCTTTTGTCTGATGATGGTAAAAATGTTGTTGCCGAAACATCACACACTAATAAATTATTTGGATTAGGTCTTATTTTCTTTTATTATAATCTATAATCCAAATTGTACTTTATCAATATTATTTGTAATTATTTATGTTTCAAAGATATGTATTAATGCCATTTTGTCCCTTATACTAAAAGTTAATTATGAAAATAAAAAAATAAATACAAAAAAGTACACATAATGGTTTCAATTAATATCATTAATTTATGTTACAAAGCTATTTAAAAAAATATATTTTTTTTGCGAGTTAGATGATTAGCTAATCATCAAAGTTTAATTCAACCAAAAGCTCTGATCCCTTGGGGTGTTGAATTAAAGAGTTTCGACTGTACTTGTTGCTTAAAAGCACTCTTCAAGCCTTGCCCCTTTCAAATAAAGTTAATAAGTATTTTTCTTCCATTTCCAGTTTCCACAAATTTTTCTTAAGTCTAGATTTCGTTCTGTTTTGAATCATTGCTGGCTTTAAAATCACTATAGTTCATGACATAAAAAAATTTTGACGCATCATGGGCCCACTCTGACTTTTTT
Source organism: Cordylochernes scorpioides (assembly GCA_030710605.1). NCBI lineage: Eukaryota > Metazoa > Arthropoda > Arachnida > Pseudoscorpiones > Chernetidae > Cordylochernes > Cordylochernes scorpioides. Next base: position 104,190,298 of record CP092886.1, read on the forward strand.
TTTTTTAGCCTAGGTTTACCCCATCATCAAACAAAAGACTAAATGACTTTAACATGTTCTGAAATTTTTCCTGCATTGTTTCACTGTAAAAAGATTTGATAATATGGATTTTTAGTAATAGCTTTTTTAAGAATGCCTTTCTTTGATGTTTTTATTTTTTATAATTTTATAAGCCATTTGCATTTTTTATATTTGAAATTTGATGGATACAAGGATATTCTATTTAATAAAAAGTACAGTATAACGTGTAAAAATTTATATAAAAGGCGTCAAAAATAGAACATAAATATAAACAAAAATGCTGCTTAATTTATGGTTTTGAATGATAAGGCACAATTTGGATTATAGATTATAAATATAAGGTAATAAGACCAAATCTACGCCATATTTATTTATTTGGATTTGGTCTTATTACCTTGTAATTATTGTTTTGAAATCTGAGATGGAACATGCTCAAAAAATTTTGTTATTTTAAAAATCTATTAATTACAATTTTAAGTTCATGATAAGGCACAATTTGAATTATAGATTATAAACACAAGATAATAAGACCAAATTCATATAAATTAAGCACTTTTGTCTGAAGATGGTAACACTACTGCTACTAAAACGTCACACACATTTATTTATTTGGTCTTACCTTGTGTTTATAATTTTAAGTTCATTATATAAGTCAAGTAGTTTATAAATATAACTTATTATTTTAGGACTTAAAATTATGCTCGTTCTTTTAAAAATCACAAAGTTTGTTATAACAATGGTATTTTCAATGGAATTGGGGATTACCTTAGGTTCAGATACATTTTTAACGCCTTGACAAATGCTTTAATTTTTTTATTTTTTTTCATGACAACAAAATATTTTTGCTGAAATGTCAATAAAATAACAAAAAATTTTGGTCGAAGTGTCTTTTATTTTAAAAGAACTAACTACCTTAGGTTCGTTGTAAGGGAAGGTTTACTATATCCTGGGTTTGTATTAGCGAGGTTTTACTGTAGTTGGCCAAAGACAGAAATACTACATGTTAATTTTCATATAGGAGTTTTAAGTTTATTACCTATACATTCTAACCTCTTTAAATTGACAACCCAAGGGATCAGAGCTTTTGATTAGGGTAAGTGTTAAATTAAAGTTATTTAGATGATTTTATGACAACAATCACTGCAAGTGAACATTTTTCTAGGATAACCATATACAGTAAAACCTCGATAATATGAACCCCGGATATAGCGAACCTTCCCTTATAACGAACCTAAGGCGATTCACGATTCCATTTAAAATACCATCGTTATAACGAACTTGCCGATTTTAAATATAATGAACTACACCTATAACGAACCTATTTTCCGTCCCAAAACAATAAAATCTATTTAAAATACTATGCTTATAATGAACTTAAAATTGTAATTAAAAAAAAATAAAAACAACAAAATTTCTAGCATGTTTCAGCACATGGATCGCAATTTTAAAAACAATAAATTTAGCGGCATTGTTTGTTTTCATTCACATTCTATTTTTGCTGTATATATTTTATAAAATTTACACATTATACTTTTTATTAAATAGAATATCTTTGCAACCATCAAACTTGAAATATAAAAAATGCAAATGGCTTCCAAAATAAAGAAAACAAAGACATTCTAAAAACAAAAACGTTTTTACTAAAGAAAAAAAAAAGCCATTTCCAAACTTTTCAAAGTGAAACAACACAGGCAAAATTTTAGAACATTTTAAAATAAGAAAATATAGCTTTTCTATTATAAGAGGTAAAATAGAAGGCTATTAAAAATTGTTTACAAAGAGGAATCAACCTCAACTTTTGCGGCGATCGCGATCGTACATGTTAGGGCTTTAAAAAAAAAAAGTCCAAATAAATAGGCCCTTGATGAAACAAAATTTATCAGAAAATCTGGGAGCATTACAAACCGCTGTGGTTCATCACTTTCATGAACAAGGCAAGGCCAACAGTAGCTACAGCTTGGACCTCACGAAATGATGCCAGCTCAGGTAAATCGACAAGTGAAAGTGTACGAGAAACCACTAGGTATTATCTACATGATATAAATTTTATAAAGAGATTTGTTATTTGCGATGAGAAATGGATCTATTATCGTAATCCTAACACTCAAAAGACATTTAACATAATTTTATTGACATCTTGTCAATACACGCAAAAGTGCACAGTCACACATAATTTTAAATGATAATTAGATATATATATAACTATGTACAATGAATATGTACATGGCGCCTCTGCCACCACTCAAAAGCAGTGGTTGAGCCCAGGTCAACTGAACTTGTTGTCAAACATGGACATATCAACATTGGTCGATGCTGGGCATATGGTGTAATATTGAATAGATAATCCACCATAATTTCATCCCAAACATCAGCACCAATTTATATTCATCTCTGTACAGCTTGACCAGTTTTATAATATTTTGAAGCAAAAGTGCCAGACGTTGTTTGTGAACAGAAACCATTCTTCTAGAACAGGGTATTGCCAAAAAACATACTGCTTGAAAGATGAAAAAATTCCATACTTTGAAGCAATCAAACTGTTGCTATCAAGCATGTAGTCTGGATCCTTCACCATCAGATTATTTTTTGTTCTGCTTAATGTCCCACACACACACACTTCCTTTGCAGGCGGCACTTCAATGACCATAGTGAGTTCGAAGCTGAGGTGGCGTTCTTCACACACAAAGACCAGAACTGGTACTGCTATGGGATTGAAGAATTGGCAGAAAGATAACTTATTATAGTGCAAAACTGATGTCCTATAATATGAATGCTAGCTATAATACATTGCAAAGTTATGCATTAGGTAAAAACTTGACTGAAATATTACAAAACTTTTGGCTCTCCCTTATATAAAAACGTGGGTTTAAATCTAGGATTTTTTTTTGTTGTTGACATTTTAAAAAAATATTCTATTTGTGTTTTTAAAACCAAATTTATCTCGAAGCTATTCATGAATCATACTGGTATTCGGCTCTTTAAAATTAGGGTAAATTGTGTAGCGAAATGATAGATCAATTTTATACCGTCAGCATCCATAATTGAAAGTTTCTGTTGCATGTAGAACAGGCAATTAATGCTCTAATTTATTAAAACTTTTAATTTGGGAAAAATTCACAAAAATTATAGAAAATATGATATTCAGTGAATACAGTAAGGTAACATGACCATGTTAAAAAAATAATAGCGGCATTTTTAATCACATATTACAGTAAATCCCCGCTAATACAAATTTGGGATAGTGAACCTTCCCTTATAACTAACCTAAGGTTCACAGTCGCGATTTCAAAACAATAAATTCGGTGGCATTGTTCACATTTACATTCCATTTTTGCTGCATGTTATATAATTTTTTTTACACATTATACAGTATAACCTCGTTAATTTGACACATGCAAATTCGACCATATTCTGATGTCCCGACCTCCAGCCTATCAAATAACAAACCGTAATTCGACAGTATCGATAATATGACACTTCCGATAGTTCGACCATTTTTAAATTAGAATTTCAACAGATAAATGTTTTTTTACCTAAAACTTTACCGCCAAAAAGGTATTACGGCGGCGATGATAGAATCATGCTTGTGCACTTTTGGTTTCTGTTAGATTAAGTTTCACTTTGCAGTGCCATTGCGCAATGTCACGAGTGTTATTAATTTTTTTCATGCAGGAATTTAGGCTTTGTGCGCTAATTAATAATAATATTTTATTTTTAATTTTCATTTTAGTTATTTTAAAATTTACAAATAATTTCCTTTTAAATAAATAAATCTTCATAAAATGTAGCCACAATGATTATGATAACATTTTATTTCAATATTACATTTCCCTGTTATTATAAAAGATTTAAACACAAAATCAATAACACCTGCAGCAGCAGTGGATAATAATACAATAAAAGCTCTTTGTTATTTAAAACACATTTCAGAAGAAGAAAGACATGCATGTTTTTTTAAAATAGACCATCTGGAATACATCCTGAATAGGATTTCAGTGCAAAAGCAGACATCTATAAAGGAATTTTTAAAAAGATCTTCATGATTATTTTTAAATTTTCGTTTTATTTTCCATATTTATTTCCTTTCAACTGCTATATTCTTTAATTAGAATAAAATATTATTTGTAATTATTTATGTTTCAAAAATATGTATTATTGCCATTTTGTCCCTGATACTAAAAGTTAATCATGAAAATTAAAAAATAAATACAAAAAAGTAAATACAATGGTTTGAATTAATATCATTAATTTATATTACAAAGCAATTTTTTAAAAATACACCTACCCCCGATTTACACGGTAGATACGTTCCTGAGAAAAACTTTTAAATCGGGGGATAGGTGTACACAGAAATAAAAATAAAATGCATTGACAGGTTAAAATATGTAGTCAGCACATAAGCTCGGGATTCCTCGTGAGATGTGTACACAGCGCATGTGTTCAATCAAAGTAGCATTTAGTATAGTGCGATAAAAACAAAACAAAAAAACCTATTTAGAAAACCGTGTAAAAGCGAAAACGTGTAAAACAAGTACCGTGTAAATCGGGGTAAGGTGTATTATTTTAGTGAGTTAGATGATTAGCTAATCATCTAACCTTAATTCAACACTTCCTTTAATTCAGCCGAAAGCTCTGATCCCTTGGGGTGTTGAATTAAAGAGGTTCGACTGTACTTTTTATTAAATAGAATATATTTGCAAATGTTAAATTTGAAATAGAAAAAATGCAATTAGACTTCAAAATGAAGAGAAAAAAAAAAGAAATGTGTTCTAAAAAAAGTTTTTGCTAGAAGCTTTTCAAAATGAAAAAACACAGGCAAAATTTCAGAACATGTAATAAGAAAATGATACTTTTCTATCATATTCTTTATTTGAAAGGGGCAATGCTTGAAGAGTGCTTTCAAGCAACAATGTATTATAAATATTTTTTCAAATAAACTTTGTATTATATAATATGATAAAGATGTTTAAAATAAATAAGGCATAATTTGGATTTTATAGATTATAAACACAAGGTAATAAGACCAAATCCAAATAAATAAAGTGTGACGTTTCGGTAACAACGTTGTTACCATCTTCAGACAAAAGTACTGAATGAGAAATTTTACCACAGCATGTTTTTAAATAGTTCCTGTTATCAAGTCTGTAAACAAGATAACAGATAAGAAGAAGATATTTATCTGAGAAACACAGAATATTATTGTTAGAATTTTTTAAAATATAATTAAAAGCATATCTATAAATATCATTTATATTTCCTCTTTCTTCCATTCTGTTAATTGTGGCACATTTCTTTTGAATGAAAAATGCTTCTTTAAATTGTCTCTTAAAATAATTTTTCTCATAATCTAGTATCTTTGTTTCTTTTAGGTTAAAATTATTATGTCCTGTGATTTTTCTATGTTCTACACGTGCAGAATTCTCAATTTTATCCCATTTCAGAGCATATTCATGCTTTTTCATTCTTTCTTTTAAAGTTATGAATGTTTGTCCTTAATAATATTGGTCACATTTTTCACATTTACTTCATAAATTAAACCTGCTCTTTTTGGTATGTGAGTGTTCTTATGATTGTTGATATATTGAGAGATAGGGTTACATGGTTTCCATGCAATGTTTATTTTTTCATACTACAGTGGTACCTCGACATACGAGTTTAATTCATTCCGCAACCTTGCTCGATTCTTGAATTACTCATATCTCGAAGCAAATTTCCCCATACAAAACAATTGAACTACCATTAATCTGTTCCAACCTCCAAAATGTCACCCCAGTTATTTTTGTTACGTGGTTTTAAATAATAAAAACGTATTTATAAATATCAGATATTTATTGCACAAAAACAAAAAAGAGAATGTAAAGAAATAAATTAGATATCCTCACTGGTCTTTGCCTTTTTCGCTACATTTTTCTCGCTTTCACCTGTAGGCCGTTTAGAAAAAAACATGTCCAAGGAGGTTTGTTTCTTCCTCCCTCTCAGAATGTTCCGGAAATGAGTTAGGCAAGTGTCATTAAAAAGGTCATATGCACGACCTGTTGCAACTTTTTCTGGGTGTTTTTTTTCCATGAACTGTGAAACTCTCTCCCACATTCCTAAGATCTCCTTTATCTCACTTGTAGAAATAACCTCCTCCTCTGACTCCTCAAAACCAATGACTTGCATAACCTCAGTATGCTGCTGTGACTGTAACTCTTGTATCTCCTCAGTCGTCAGTTCCTGGGTGTGCGCGTGATGGCGCGACTGCGTGTTACTACCGAACCGAATATTAGTAAAATTTCTTGCAAACTTTTGGTTTATAAATGGTAATGTGATAAATTTGGCTTCTTTGTTTTTGCACTTTAGATTTTGAATTAAAGTATTATTCTCATATTTTTGGTTCGTGTCTTCTATTATTCTATTTATTAATTTGATGGGAAAATCTTCATTGATTAGTTCTTTTTTGATGTTGTTAATTTCTATATCTCTTTTAGTTGTATCATTAATGAGTGTGAAAGCTCTATATATAAGAGCTTTTACTAATCCTACTTTTTGGCTGAAATGGTGCTGTGAGCTATAGTTCCAATAAGTTCCTGTATGTGTTGGTTTTTGTATATAGAGGTTGTAATATTGTTATTACTGTATGATAAGTTCATGTCCAGGAAATTTATTTTGTTGTAATCTACTTCCATAGTGTAATTGATATCAGGCAATAGATTGTTGAAAGTATCCAAATTTTTTTGTTCACTTCCCTGATTAATAAATAAAATGGAGTCATCCACATATCTTTTAAAATAATAAACATCATTTTTAACCCTTAACTGGATGGTTGGGTAGATTCTGCCCATGCATAAATTTAATATAGGAAAAATATATATTTTTCATTCACCTAGAGCTACCAGCTTTCATGTATTCTAATTTTACAGTGATACAAACATTTTCCATCCATCGTTTATAAATTTCAGTTTTGGGAGGGGGGTTAAATTTGCATGTGTGGGCGGATTCCGCCCAGCCCGTCCAGAAGCGTGAGAATTTTTTGTGTCAGTGTTAGCTCGTGGCTCATACTTGAGTCTCTATCTTCCACTATTTTTAGCTTCCTTTTATAAAATAACACTTCTTTCTTTGGATAAGTATAATTATCAATCAAGTCGACAGAGAGAACTATACCTGCCAACCCAAAATATATAGGTTTTAGAGATTAGTCAACTACACTTTGGAAGAAATATTCAAGCAGACAATTGATTCACTTCAGTAGAATTAGTTGATAAGTTGAAAGAACATGGCCTTACATTTTTAGGAACGATGAGAAACAACAAACCTTAGATTCACCACAATTTCAACCGCACCCTAATAGAGAATCAGGAACCTCTATTTTCGGTTTCTCTGGAACAACCACTTTAGTCTCCTAAGTTTCACTTTGCAGTGACGTTGCGCAATGTCATGAGTGTTATTATTATTTTTTATTTTTTATGCGGGAATTTAGACATCGTGCGCTAATTGATAATATCATTTTATTTATATTTTAAATATCCCTAATATACACATGGCACAGGCCATGATAATCATGGTGGAGTAGTTAGCGACTGCTTTTACTGTAAGCGCAACACATGTCTACACATGTGAAAAGCAGTTCGACTTTGCACTTACAAATGTGCCAGAGCCCCGTTTGGTTACTTGCACTCGCTGGAGGGTTGGACTTTTGCAAGAATCGGGGGTCATTGGAGCATTTTTTTTTTTTTATCAGAAAAAAGTGTCCAATGCGGGAATAGAACCCAGGTCGTAGTGGTCGAAAACCAAACGGTTTAACCAGCCTTCCACCAACCCCCATTTTATTTTTTAATTTTCAGCATTGAAATATTTTAGTTATTTTAAAATTTACAAATAATTACCTTTTAAATAAATAAATATTTATAAAATGTAGCCACAATGATTATGATAACATTGTATTTCAATATTCCATTTCCATGTTATTATAAAAAAATTAATCACAAAATCAATAACACCTGCTGCAGCAGTGGATGGCTTTAATACAATAAAATCTCTTTGTGCTTTACAAGCTTGATACCTTAACCCTTAACTGGACGGGTTGGGTAGATTTTGCCCATGCATAAATTTATTATAGGAAAAAAATATATTTTTTGTTTACCTAGAGCTACCAGCTTTCATGTATTCTAATTTTACAGTGATACAAACATTTTCCATCCTTCGTTTATAAATTTCAGTTTTGGGAGGGGGGTTAAATTTGCATGTGTGGGCGGATTCCGCCCAGCACGTCCAGAAGCGTGAGAGTTTTTCGTGTCAGTGTTAGCTCGTGGCTCATACTTGAGTCTCTATCTTCCGCTATTTTTAGCTTCCTTTTTATAAAATAACACTTCTTTCTTTGGATAAGTAGAATAATCAATCAAGTCAACAGAGAGAACTATCCCTGCCATCCCAAAATATATATGTTTTATAGATTAGTCGACCACACACACAACACACACAACAACACAACACACACACTTTGGAAGAAATATTCCAGCAGACAATTGATTCACTTCAGTAGAATTAGTTGATAAGTTGAAAGAAAATGGTCTTACATATTTAGGAACGATGAGAAAGAACAAACCTTAGATTCACCACAATTTCAACCGCACCCTAATAGAGAATCAGGAACCTCTATTTTTAGTTTCTCTGGAAAAGAAAATCGGTAATCAGATTGATAAAAAAGGTAAAAAAGAAAGGAGTCATTTTATTGTTGATCTTGGGAGAGCATTGACTGATGAACACCTGGCCACACGTAATCTCAATTCTCTCCCGCGGGAATTACAGACGAAAAATCAAGAAAAATGATGGTTCAAGTACATCAAGGGAATCTACGAAGCCACAACAATCTGATATTCCAAAATGGTGCAACAAATGTCCATTTAAAAACGCAGTAAAAAATAAAAACCCTTTGCTCTGTATGTCAACTAAGCGTTTGCAATAACGCTTTGCAATTTCCATATTGATTTCAATCATTATTTAGCGCTTATTTCATAAAGTTACATAGGTGGGTTGAATCTACCCAACCCGTCCAGTTACGTAAGAAAAATCCACCCGTCCAGTTAAGGGTTAATATGATTGAGTGAAGATAAGAAAGAAGAAGAAGAGAAATCTCTTTGTTATTTAAAAGACATTTTAAAGGAAGAAAGACATGCATGTCTTTTTAAAATAGACCTTTTGGAATACATCCTGAAAAGAATTTCAGAGTAAAAACAGACATCTATAAAGGAATTTTTTAAAAGATCATGATGCTTTTTAAATAATATTCTTCAATTGGAATAAAATATTATTTGTAATTATTTATGTTTCAAAAATATGTAATAATGCTATTTTGTCCCTGATACTAAAAGTTAATAATGAAAATAAAAAAATAACTACAAAAAAGTACACAAACACAATGGTTTCAATTAATATCATTAATTTATATTACAAAGCTATTTTTAAAAATATTTTTTTAGCGAGTTAGATGATTAGCTAATCATCAAAGTTTAATTCAACACTTCCTTTAATTCAACCTAAAGCTCTGAGATCCCTTGGGGTGTTGAATTAAAGAGGTTTGACTGTAAATAGTGTGCGACGTTTCGATAACAGCATTGTTACCATCAGACAAAAGTACTGAATGAATAGTATCAATGCTGTTACTGAAACATCATTATTTGAATATTTAGAATTGGTCTTATCACCTTGTGTTTCTAATCTATATTCCAAAAATTGTACCTTCTCATATATCTCTATATATATAAAAGTCAATTCCTGTCTGTCTGTCTGTTTCGCGATAAACTCAAAAACTACTGAACCAATTGGTTCCAAATTTTGCATGTCGCTTTTTATAAACCTGAGGAAAATTTTTGGCTACCTTTTGCTTATTATTTTTGGCTATTTCTTTTTTTAATTTGAAGAACTATTTTTTTACGCGGACTAATCCGGAATGGAATGAATACCTAAATATGGCCATTTTTTTTAAAGCATCGGTGGCTTAGTGGTAGAATGCTCGCCTGCCACGCGGGCGGCCCAGGTTCGATTCCAGGCCTATGCTTTTTTTTTTTACAATTTTTAAAACTAATTTATAAAAAATATAATATAAATAAATACTATTATATTTTATTTATTTATTTATTCTTATGAGGTGATACAGCAGCGTATTTACAATTAGAGAGGAGACAAAATGAACTATTATATCAACTATATGAATTAAATCAAATACCTAAACACTAATCTCTATATCTCTATATATTATATATATATAAAAGTCAATTTCTGTCTGTCTGTCTGTTTCGCGATAAACTCAAAAACTACTGAACCAATTGGTACCAAATTTTGCATGTAGCTTTTTATAAACCTGAGGAAAATTTTTGGATACAATTTGCTTAGTATTTTTGGCTATTTCTTTTTTTCACTTGAAGAACTTTTTTTTTTATGCGGAGTAATCCGGAATGGAATGAATACCCAAATATGGCCATTTTGTATACGCATCGGTGGCTCAGTGGTAGAATGCTCGCCTGCCACGCGGGCGGCCCGGGTTCGATTCCCGGCCGATGCATTTTTTTTAAACAATTTTTAAAACTCATTTATATTATATCTTCTATATATATAAAAATGAATGTTTGTTTGTTTGTTGGTTTGTATGTCCGGTATACAAATTCGCAGTAGTTCACTAATTCAAACCAAAATTTCCATACATAGGTAAAAAAATACGAGGAAAACGATAGGCTATTTTAAATTATATATAAATTAAATATTAAAACTATATATTCAAATTATTCTACTTAGCTCATGAACAGCGCCCTCTATCAAGGTTATAAATACGTTTAAAATCGAAATCTTCTCAAAATTTTATTAATAATAGTTCGCTTAATAATTAGAATATTTGATCTAAATCGAAATATATATAGACGCTCGCTCGATTTGAAGATTTATATCGTAACTAATCTGACTGTAAAGTTTGGAGCGGGACGTTTCACAAGAGTGACATCCACGGCGCCAATTTATAATTGTAACGAATAGTGTTTGAATAAAACATTTAATCGGGTAAACCCGGGCGTTGCCCGGGTCATTCGTCTAGTATATACATTAAAAGTCACATTTCTTATAGAAATACTGGATGTTTGAAAATCTAGGAATTGGATGTATCTTTCTAAAGCCAACTAACATGAATGTATCAACTTGTCTGTTTAGGATGGCCGACTAAGGTAGCTGGGTCTTGGAGGCACCTGCTCGATATGGTGGAAAGTGATTTTTCTTCTAGCTCTTTATTGAGGAATCATTTTTTTTTTCTAATTTATTTTTTATTTATTCAGTGAGCTTCTTGTAACATATCAGCAGAATGAAACATTCAAATCTCTCCAAATAAGGAAAATAGGTAAGGATATTTTTAGAACCAATATTGCTACATTATTGCTTTGAGTATATAAAAAATAAAGCAGTTGACATTTATATTTCCAAGGTAAAATTTAAATACTTGATCACATTTCATGCAATGCAAGATAATTTATTTTATTTTGCATATTATAACTGCAACATTGAATTTCATTCTGGTATTAATCTATTACCTCTTTTCTGTGTTAAGGTTTTCATAGAGCAAATTGTGTGATAGTTGAACATTGGTTAAATTGATGCTAAGGTAGTTTGGATTATAGATAAGGTAATAAGACAAAATCCAAATAAATTATATGTGATGTTTCAGTGACAGCATTCTTACCAAAACATTTCATACAAGTTATTTATTTGGATTAGGTCTTGTTACCTTTGTTAAATTAATTTGAACTTTTTTTTTTTTGACAGTTAATTACTTAAGTGTTTACATTATTGTGTACAATATATTTTATCTATTTTTAAAAATATATAAATGTGCAATAAATTAAAAAATAGAATTTTATAATTATACACACTTGGAAAAAAAAAATTCGATGCCATAAACAATGGCTTTTAATTATTTTATTTTGTTCCCTTTAAACACCCAAGTGTATGCATATGTGTATATAAACGGATAATTTTTAAAATATTGACAGCTTATATCCCACTTTTAATAACCTATTGTGAACCAGGTAACAATATGGCGTCGTTGATATGGCAATTGGCTTTATATTCGAACTCGTAAACAATGTTGACAGGTATTGTTACACAGTCATCATTCAATATTTTTATACGACAGTCAATATTATTATATAGTCATTTGTATTTATTAATATATTTGTATTATAATCTAAATATAAATATATGTTTACAAAGACATTTTAAATACATTGCAATATGTGTGGTCGCTTTCGAAGCGGAAGTGTTTGCATTTATTATGAAGGTATTCAGGTTTTCAAATTTACCTTTGATGCGCCAGTAGTCTTGACGTTGCACCGCTCATTGGAAAAGTCACATGTCCTTATGGAAAACAGTACCAATGGTCAATGAACCGAGTGGCAGTATCAGTGGGCGAGTGCACTTTTCTATAAGGGGGGTGCCGATGTGTTAAAAGAGGAGAAGGTCAAATATGCGGTAGAGCCTATTGCAATCTGTGGGGAATGACCACTTCAGTGACAAACTCATAACACATATTTTCATTAACTTCTTGACAAAAGATTATTGAATGATTCAATTAAAACAGCCTCATTTTTAGCATGAGTAAAATTTCCGAGATATTTTTGGTATTCTATACACAGTTAATTTCTTCATTGAAAAAAAAAAAAAAAACATTAAAATATCTTATTTTTGAAGTGTAAAGAAATGTATGAAAAAAATTATTCAACAAGACTTACAACTTGTGACGAAATCTCTTTTGCAAATATGCTAAAAAAAAGCCTGTGTATTTTATAAAATATACATTTATGAAATAAAAATATTTCTTCTATTATAAAATTTTGTATTGGCTAACCTTCTAATAGTGTCACAGAACGATATAATCATGGCCCTAGAAATTTAAAAAAAAAAGTACCCGTGTTATGTTTTGGTAAATATTATTTGCTATACACCCATACCTCGCTTTGCGTCGGGTTAGTTTGTTCAAAAAAATAAAAAAAACACGAAGCAAATAGAAGCGACGCAAAGTAAAAATAAATTTTCTATAGAAAACCATTTAATGATCGAAGATAGGTTCCAGGCTTACGAAAATAGTACCTTTTAAAAATAAAATTGAACAAAGTAAAATTTTTTCAAACAAAAATAATATACAAAAAACGTATTCAATTAAACAAAATAAACTACATATTCATATAAAATTTTACACAAATAAATTTACTGGCAATGCGTTTCTTTTTTAAATCTCTACACGATAGAGGGCAATAAAATTTAATTTACTAACATATTCATATAGTTTATGAAAAATAAATTAAAATTAATCACTGTCTGATGAGTCCATAGTGGCTGTTGTCGTAGGTCGGCTTTATTTCACAAAAAATCGGTCCATTGTTTGTTGAACAGCTTTTTTTTTTCAACATAAGATAAATTTCCTTGTAGCAATTGATATTCGTAGATACCGCCTGGGACACTTTTAAACTCCTTCCGCTGTCAGGATCGTTTTTAAAAAAAATCTCCATAGCTTCGTCAATTAAACACATCGCTTTAGAAATTTGTTTGGAGGTTAAATTTTGTTCTTTGGAGATTTCTATTAAACTGTCACTGTCGTGCATTAGCAAAATGCAATTCCCCAGTTGCAATAGTTCTTTATTAGAGAATTCTTGGTTGTGCGAGGTTAGCAATTCATTTATGGGTCTCCTCCATACCTTCAAAATTAGACTCTCTAGCTAAATTGGAAATTTCATGACGAACAACTGGTGTACCATCAATTTCATCTTATATAAATATTTGTATCTTTTTTGTAACCAAAAACACCACGTAAAACTTTATATATGTAAATTTATTATTCTCTTTTTAAAAAAGCACAACACACTACATTACCTCACACTACGAAATTAAACTGAACTCTAAAATAAGCAATAAAAAGTGAAAATAAAATTGTATTAAATTTGCGTTGATTTTTAGTTAAAAAGGGAATCCCCAAATTTTGATGGCATGGCTCAATCAAAAACAAAGGTGTTGCCATATTTTAGGGGAAAAAAATTAAAGACTCGAATCCAAAACAACACAACTCGAAAATCTAACGACGCACAGTGAAAATCAGTAAAAATTAAACAGCGACGCAACTTCGAAAAAACGCAAAACGAAACAACGCAAAGCGAGGTATTGGTGTATATATATAAACAAGGTATCTCATAAAATTTGGGGAATTGGGTCATAAGATATTTAGTAGATGAATTTATACAAAAAAATGGTTATTATTCCTCAAAACACTGTCCAAGAGAATCTATACAGAGTTTCATTCTTTTTTCCAAGTTCTGGAAGCACCCAGAAAAATCGTCAGAGGTAATGCCCCTCAAACCGCTCAGCGATTTTTCATTTATGGTATTAACTGTATCAAATCTATTTCCTTTTAGTACTTACTTAATTCTAGGAAGGAGAAAGAAATCATTTAGTGCCAAATCAGGCGAGTACGGGGATGAGGCATTGTCAACATGCTATTTTTAGTAAAAAAGCACCCAAGGAAAGAGCTCTGTGTGCTGGGGCGTTATCGTGATGAAGCATCCATTCGCCCGAGATCGTTTCTTCCATATTAATTCCCGTAAACGGCGTAAAATCGTTAGAGACCCGTGTTGATTAATTGTTTGCCTTTGTGTGAGGAATTCATAATGCACAATGCCTTGGTGATCGAAAAAAAAGTCACCAAAAGAACATTTGCTTTTAACTTAGACATTCTTGCTTTTTTTCGTTTGGGGGAATTTTTCGGGAGCCACTGGCTCGATAGTCGTTTGGTCTCTGAGTCATACCCATTGACCCAGGTTTCATCAGCAGTAACCACCTTTGTGAGGAAGGTTGGTCCTTCATGGATGTTTAATAGCCAATCTTCGCAGGCATTAACCCTTTCCTCCTTTCCCCCTTCCTCCAAAATACATTGTAAAAAAAAAAAACGCCGCGCCTTTTTTCTTTTCTTTTCAAAAATGCTTATAAAATATTATTATTTGAGATATCAAAAAATAAAAGTAAACCTCTTTTGCTTAAAAGCAATTGGTGAATAATTCCTTTCTCTTCACTTGAAAAAGCAACAAATTGGCGTCAAGGTAAAAAAAAAATGAAATGGCGCTTTGGGAAGATTGGAAAAATTCGAAAAAGAAGGTGAGTGGGAGATATTTTCTGAAAATTGAAACATTTATATTTCAAATAAAATTGGAGACAATAAAAAAAGTTATTATTTTTTTTGGCTAGTTGTGGCGATGAAAATTTGTTTCCTTCTAAATTTCCAAAAAGTGCTGATGTTATCTTAGATTTAATATTTGATGTTAACTTAGATATTATATAAAATAAAAAACGACCTTCAACCTATGTCATCATTTATTGTCCAAAAAAGCAATTTTAATAGAGCATATATAAAATAAAATAAATATGTTGCATATTTTGCTAATAGTCTCAGAAGGTTATCTGAACATTGCCAATATATGGAGTTATATTAAATGAGATACTTGGGTAAGATTTTTTGTGGGAAATAATGATGACCAGATACAAAGTAGGTTGTTTAAGAAGCAGAGTTAACCTTTAACAAAGCTTATGAAATAGCACTGAACATGGAAAATTACTTTTAAAATATTCAGTAATTCAATTCAATGGAGTCAAACCATGGGAATGTTTTTAAAATGAGGAATGACATAAAAAAACACAAGTGTGTATGAAGATAAGAAGCTTGGAACTAAGAAATATGAAAATAAAAGTAAATGCTATCAATGTAGAAATGATTAGCCTAAAAAGTCCAAATATGCATAATTTACATGTAGTAAATGTAAAAGAAAAGACCTTTGGACACGATGTTGTAGAACAAATTTGACTAAAGGGCAAATAAAAAAATTCACAAAAATGAAAATTAGAAAGAGAAAATGAATTTACATTAATCAATAATTATATTGGAAATATATAAACCAAATAAGAAAAATTGATTTTTTCAAGACATACCTCCTGCTCCTCCACAATTTCTCTGTCTTGTAATCTCCTAGAAGAATCTTCTATAAGACCAGGGTGTCTTAATAAAGTTTTTTCAATATGTGTGGTACTTAAGTAAGTATAAGAGTTCAAGGCATGCGAGGATGCGTTTCTTAAAGATTTTAATATGGGCGAGCTTTCGGGTTATCAACCCTTCTACAGGACAACATATCTGAGTAAAAGTGCATCTTATATACATATCCATATTGAGAAAATTAGCATATATACAAGAAAACTATAAACATATTAACATAATTGGTGAAAAAGTAAAAATAAGAGAAAGCTGCGTGTTCTGAGTATGCTAAGAAGTAAAATCAAAAATAGTTGTACAAAAGGATACGGCTGAATTCAAGACTGCAATAGCAAAACGATCCAAAATAAAATAAAATAAAACGCTCTAGCAATGGTCACCCAAGGTACACTATGGCAATATTGCATTGTATATATCGGGGATGTCTATATGTCTGTTAATACTGTTATGTCTTAAAGAGAGCAACGCCTCGACGACCAACCTTCTGTATTTGTTCGTGATTCCTGAGTAATATGCCTGTGGTTGAGAAGTATCGAAAGAGTGTCCTGTCTGTCTAATGTGTTGTACTATAAGGGATCTAGGTTCACTATTTCTGATGTTTCTATGGTGTTCATAGAAAAAGATAGGATAGATGAACACCATAGAAACATCAGAAATAGTGAACCTAGATCCCTTATAGTACAACACATTAGACAGACAGGACACTCTTTCGATACTTCTCAACCACAGGCATATTACTCAGGAATCACGAACAAATACAGAAGGTTGGTCGTCGAGGCGTTGCTCTCTTTAAGACATAACAGTATTAACAGACATATAGACATCCCCGATATATACAATGCAATATTGCCATAGTGTACCTTGGGTGACCATTGCTAGAGCGTTTTATTTTATTTTATTTTGGATCGTTTTGCTATTGCAGTCTTGAATTCAGCCGTATCCTTTTGTACAACTATTTTTGATTTTACTTTTTAGCATACTCAGAACACGCAGCTTTCTCTTATTTTTACTTTTTCACCAATTATGTTAATATGTTTATAGTTTTCTTGTATATATGCTAATTTTCTCAATATGGATATGTATATAAGATGCACTTTTACTCAGATATGTTGTCCTGTAGAAGGGTTGATAACCCGAAAGCTCGCCCATATTAAAATCTTTAAGAAACGCATCCTCGCATGCCTTGAACTCTTATACTTACATTATTCAGAGGATTTCATCTCTTTTTATGTGTGGTACTTATATATTTTTTACTAATTTTTTTATTACCTTTTCTTTTTAAAAACTTTTCTTACCTTATATATCTTTTTGCAAATTTTTCCTTTATTAAATTTCTCCTCTCTAGGTGTCTAACTGGAATTTTACCAGAAGGTCTGGATGTTATCTGTGTAAACAAAACTCCATAGCAGAGCTGTCTCATTATTCCGACTGTCAATCTCTTATAGAAGAAAGGGAAAATTCTCTAGGAATACCATACAAATGTTATCTGACATCCGCAGGTATCGGGAGATAAGAGTGAACCCTAAGGTGTAAAGAGATTGTTCGATTTTCACAGAGCAGTTACCAAATAATTTCAACAAGGCCTAACATGATTGTAATATTTCCCCCTCCCTCACCTTTATTTTCTTTTGTACATTGCATTTTAAGAATTTTGAAAATACTATAATTAAGTTCCGCTTCAAGTTTTTATAGCCTTCATTCTTCAGCTGAGGATTTTTTAATAAGGTGAAAGATCTCAGTAAAGGCTTATGTATCATTTTGTAGCAAAGTATTCATTATTTTATTAACAGAATATCATTTTTTGTTTATATTTTGCTACTCTGTAAACTTCCCTCTTTGCTTATCTTGTGTTTATCATGCATAGTTTGTTCTTCCCTTAAATAAATTACCCTTTCATCCTGAAGTTGGTCTTCCCTAATTTTCCACGTGCCAATATGTAATTACCAGTGTTTTTATTTTTATAAATTTAATTGCTATCTCTATTGATAAAATCAGCAATAATTAATTAGGCAATGTGCTCCTTTATATGTAGAGATAGAAAGAAACGCATTGCCTAAATTAATTTTCGCAGTGTTTTTATTCTCTTATTAATTTTGTATATTTTATTTTCCTCAGATTTACCCAGACCAATCAGTATTCACGATCGTAATTATTTTGTAGTGTGTCGATTAATTAGTACAGCGATGGCTCAGAAAGTATCTCAAAGTTAGCGTTTTATTGGTATTACTTATTAGCTACATTTTTAGAGGAAGACCAAAGGACAACAACCTAGAATGTCTATTCTGGTTCTGTTGGCTTCCCCGATATGCCGCGCCGCGCAGCGGTGGTCATCTCCTATTTCCAGGCCCCGCTTGTATGTTTGCCGACGGCGTGGTCTGTCATCCCAGCAGGCTGGAAGGAAGTCTCTCGGCCCCCACAGTACTCCCATTCCAGTGGCGAAGTCACGATTCGGTGCACAGTGGTTTATTACAATATACGTATATACATCATCAATGTAGGTAAGAAAAAATAAGGATAAATATAGTCTATTGCTCCTTAAATCTCACGGGTTTCTTGATTATTCTCCCCGATCTTGTCCTAGTCAGGTCTGGTGCTGATCCTGTTCCTTGGAATGCTGTGTACTTCTCCACATCTGGTGGGTCAGGATTCTGTTGGGACGATGTAGAAGGCAGCGCTCCCGACACGATCGGCCTTGCTGCAGTAGGGTGTTCTGGAGTTAGATTGTCCGAATCTGCCAATAAGTAAGCAGGTCGCAATCGGTCAATCGATATGGTCACGTTTCTTCCTTTCACTTTGAGTGTGAAGTACTTGTCTGTTCTATCAAGGACTGGAAAGGGTCCCTCATATGGTGGTTCCAGAGGTTTCTTCACTCGATCTGTCCTGATAAATACATGTGAACATGTTTTCAGATCTTTATGGACAAATACTTTAGTCTTCGAATGATGTTTTTCATTCAAAGGTTTGAGCAATTCCATTTGCTTTTGAAGCTGTTGAACAAATTCTTCTGCATTCAGGTGATGTTTAGAATCATAAAAGAATTCGCCAGGCAGTCTGATGGTTTTGCCATATACCATTTGAGACAAAGAATGGTTGTTATCTTTGTTGATAGAAGCACGCAAGCCTAGGAGAACTGTTGGCAGCGTTTCTGTCCACTTAATATTATTGTGGGCACGAATGGCAGTTTTGATGGTTCTATGAAGCCTTTCGATCTTCCCTTTACAATGAGGGTGGTACGCCGTGGAATGGCGAAGTTTGATACCACACAGCGTTGATAAATCTTTGAAAAGTTGAGAAGTAAACTGCTTTCCTTGATCTGATATCACTGTATGCGGTGCTCCAAATCTACCAATCCAGTTTTCGTAGAACGCTCTCGCTACCGTTTCAAACTTCATATCTGGTAGCAGAACAACTTCCATCCAGCTGGTGTACCTGTCGATACAGGTCAGACAGTAGATGTTACCATTCGATGGAGGTAAAGGACCAATTAGATCGATGTGGACAACACTAAATCTTTCATCCACTTCTTGATATTTGCCTATTTGTGATTTCGTGTGTATCGACACCTTGCACTTTTGGCAGTTGACAGAAGCTTGAGCCCATTTCCTGATGTCTTTATTCATGTTAGGCCATATAAATATTGATGTTAATTGTTTTGTAGTGGCTTTGATGCCTGGGTGTGAGAGTTCGTGGAAGTTCCTAAAAACCATCATTCGGAATTTAATTGGAATGAATGGTCTAATATTTTCGGTAGACACGTCACACCATAACAATTTTCCTTTTTGTAGTGAATTGGGAGATGTATTGTAGATGCCTTAATTGTATAGGAGAAGCTTTCTCATTTTTTTGTTTGAATGCGTAAATTAAAGTTTTGTGATCGGTCAAAATTGTAAATTCCCGTGCCTCAAGCAGGTGCTTGAAGAATTTGATGGACAAATATATTGCGAGAAGCTCTCTATCATATGTACTATAATTGCATTGAGCAGGATTTAATTTTTTAGAGAAAAATGCTATTGGTTTCCATATATTATTGTCAAGCTGTTGGGGAACCGACCCAACTGCCCGATCTGAAGCATCTGTACAGAGTGAGATAGGCAGTTCAGTATCGGGGTAGGCTAACAGTGCTGTATTAGCTAGGGCTTGTTTGCATTGTTCAAATTGAACTTCAGCTTCTTCAGTCCATTTTATTTCTATTGGAAATATTAACGAATGACTCGTTAAAGCAGAGTGCCAATTGATTTATTGGTTATACAAGTTTAGAGAAAATCAAAAGAGGGATAGAATGACAGTTGTAAACAGCTAGCAGCAGGCAGGAAGGGAGAAGGGTTAGGTAGTGACGTCACACATGGTATCAGGTGGCGCCGCCGCAGTGTACATGTGCCAAAGGTCGACTTGGGATGAAACAGCGACTCTATAAATTTCACATTTCTAACACTCCCTCTTGAAATTTATAACGTTCAAGTTTTCTAGGAGCCGCCTGAAGTGTTTCGGTCCCAAAGGTTTCGTCAGGAGGTCAGCCGTCTGCTGAAGAGTGCTGACATATCTTGTGATCAGCTCACCATCTTCCTGTTTAGTACGAATGTAGTGATATCGTACATCAATGTGCTTCGTTCTCTTATGGAACTCGGGATTCTGCACTAGCTTTATGGCTGCTTGATTATCCATGTTGAGTACTGTGGGTCTGTCCATCTTAATCCCGATATCCTTAAGAAGTCTGCGTAGCCAGACCATTTCTTTAGTAGCAGCACAGGCAGCAATATATTCACTTTCTGTTGTCGAGAGGGCAACTGTCGATTGCTTTTGGCTTGACCATGAAACAGCACCATGGTTTAACATGAAGATGTAACCTGTAGTACTTTTCCTTGAATCAATGTCCCTAGCATAATCGCTATCTGAATAACCTGTTAACTCTTGATGGCTAGCGTACAATATTCCTAATTGTGGTGTTGCTTTCAAGTAGCGAAATACATTTTTAATTGCTGTCCAGTGTGTCTGTCCTGGGTTGTCAAGGTATTTACTTAACTGTGATGTTGCAAAAGCTATGTCCGGTCTAGAAACAGAAGAGGCAAACATTAGTGAGCCTACGGCTTCTCTGTAAGGAAATTTTGGTGAATTTCCATTTTTATCTAAGTCTGGGCAATCAGCTTTAGTTAGGACTGTACTCGGGTCCATGGGTACTGCTGCGGGTTTGCAATCAATCATGTTGAATTTATCTAAAATCTTGTTTATGTATGAAGATTGGTGGATATAGATCTTCGATCTATCCTCTGATTGTTCAATCTGAAGTCCTACGAAATAATCTGCATCTCTAGACGTTATATTGAACTCGTGAGATAGTTCCTGGACGATAGGATCGATATCGTCCTTGTTCCGAGACATGAGAAGTCCATCATCGACGTAAAGAGCAAGGATCATTTGAGTGTCGTTAATAGTTCCGGTGAAAACACATTGATCTGCATTAGATTGAAAAAAATTGTGTTTCTCTAAGAAGTGTAGGCGCCATCCCGACCAGAGAGCCACAGATAAACAGATTATAAACGCACAGAATATAGAATCCGAGCTCCCCAGTAGAAGGAATACCCGGAAGACGACGGTACTCTCTGTTATATGTGTTGTTCACTACTATGATTTTGTTTTAATAAACGCTACTAAATTATTTCATTGGATCCTCTCTTTCTTTTCCCAGTAAGAAACGCCTACGGAAGCCAACAGAAATTCAGAAGTGGGATGGTCCTGAAGAAAATTGAAGATTCACTGGAATAATTTGGAAACGAGAAGGACGTGGCGTGGTGACCGATCAACGTAAGAGGAGTTGCATGGTATGTACGAAATTTAATTACCTATTCCTAAAAGTATTATCGCAAAGTATCGCGGTAAAAGTATTATTACAAGTCACCTCGACAAAAGTATTATCGCAAAGTATCGCGGTAAAAGTATTATTACAAGTCACCTCGACAAAAGTATTATCGCAAAGTATCGCGGTAAAAGTATTATTGCAAGTCATCTCGATAAAAGTATTATCGCAAAGTATCGCGGTAAAAGTATTATTGCAAAATCATCTCGATTAAAAAGTATTATCGCAAAGTATCGCGGTAAAAAGAAAAAAAAAGTATTGTCTCAAAATTACTAAAGAAAAGTTGATTTCGTTTAAAGAAATAATTGAAACAGTACGTATCTGGTTTAGTCAGTTTTATTTGTTTATTTTAAAAATTTTGCTTTGTTTATTTTTCCTTTTGAAAAACATGACTTATTTAGCGAAAGTAAGGAAATGCGATTTGAGCAAGTTGGCGTATGAACTCGGCGAGGTAGTACCGCCAGAGAGCAGGATCGTCGACTTAAAACATCTTATTTTGAATAGCCAATCTCACGAAGAAGAATTCGCAAAGCAACTGTTGGAGACTCTGATCGAGGATCGGGAACGAATCGAGGAGCGGGAACGAATCGAGGATCGGAAACGAATCGAGAATCGGGAAAGAACCGAACGGGAACGAAAAGAACAAATGGTAATGGAATTCGAGCTTGAGAAGCTGCGCATCCAGACTACACGCGGAAACAACGATACGTCTCGAAGTACCAGCAATGACGCACATTACGAGATACGTAAACTGATGCCCAAGTACGAGTCGAAGGACAATGATTTGAGTTTTTACCTAATTCTTTTCGAAAGACAGGCAAAGCGACTAGGATTGGATGAAGACCAATGGGCGTTCAGCCTCCTAGGATTGCTACCTTACGAAATGACTCAATTAATCGCTCGGGAGACAGAAGAACAAAGCGGCGATTATAGGTTCGTGAAAAGGTTGCTCCTAAAACGGTACAAGTTGAGCCCCGAACAATTCAGACAAAAATTCGAGAAGCACGAGAGATCTCAAAAGGGTTCCTGGAGAGACTTCGCTTTCGAATTGCGAGGATATTTCAACGAATGGATCGAAGGAATGAACGTGGAAAATTTCGACGCCCTAAAGGATTTGTCCGTCACTAACCAGCTAAAGAAAAAAGTTCCAAATGTGCTGCGTAATCATCTTATTGACGATTGGACCAAGTTAAACAACCCAGATGAGTTGGCGGATAAACTGGACGAGTACGAAAATGTTCGCACCGAGATGGGACCTCCGCATTGGAATGCGAAACACCTCATACCACCGTCGTTTCAGCAGAAATCTGCGAGATTCCCCAACCAAAGCGAAGTTAAAGAGACTAAACAAGGAACGAATGTTTCGGGTCAAGACGCTGCAAGGAACGAAATCAGTGAAACGTACCCTAACACCTTGAGGAGAATGGTCAACCGTACGATCAGAAACGACAAGGGAGAACCGAAGTGCTTCAACTGCAATCAGTTTGGACACATTGCCAGAGACTGCCCAGCACCCAGGACTACGTTGACATGCCGAGGATGCGGTCAAACGGGACACAAGGAAAGGAATTGCACAAGACCCAAAGAAGGACTAAAAGTAGCCAACCTGGAAGTCGAAGGACTGGAGACTGTCCCGCCAGATGTATATTTGAAGGATGTCAAGATCGACAACAAGGAAACCGTGAAGGCAATGATAGACACCGGGAGCAGCAGTTGTCTAATGAGAGAATCGGTCGCAAGGAGGATCAGCGTCGACATCGAACCAGACTCGACTAGTCTGTACGGCATCGGTAACCAGACTGCACCAGCTGCCAGGACCGTTGGGAAGACGACAGTCGACCTGGAGATTGATGGCATCGTCGGAAGGGAAATCACTGTATTCATTGCCAACGATGATGCCCAACCCTATGACCTATTAATTGGAAGAACATGGACAGATCTGCCCTACGTATCCTTCGCCAGAATTGGTAAAAACTTGCATATTGGCTATTCATCCGAATTTCCGTTTGCTAATCTGCAAGAAGAAATCAAGTCGCGTCGCATCGAACTGAGAGCAACCGAAACTGTTCAGTTGGAGAGCGACTCCATTAACTTTACAAGTGCAATCACAGACGAGGTAAAGGACGGATATGTATTGTTCACAAGAGTAGATGACGCCTGTGTCGATTCCCTATTGGAAGTGGTCGATGGAAAGACGACCGTACCCATCATCTCAGCAGGCAAGGGCAAGTTGAGAGTAAGGAAGAACCAATGTGTAGGGCGAGTTGAACTACTGAACCTTGATGATATTGTTGTTAACCTGGACGTCGCAGAGGATTCGTTTCAGACTAAAAATGAAGAGAAGAGGGAAGGACAAGACCAAATGAAACGTAAGCGCCCCATACTGCCTGAGGACATCAACGTCAATCATTCTCTGACTTCGAAAGAGAGACAAGAAATCCTAGATGTAGTAAACGAGTATAGAGACTGTTTCGCTCTTGGCATAGAGGAATTAGGGTGCACCGATGTCACCAAGATGGACATTAAGGAGGTTGATGGAAGCAAGCCAGTCTGTCTGAGACCGTATAAGACGACTGCAAGTGAACGCGAAGCAATCAGGGAGATTGTCAGAGAGTGGAAGGACAATGGAATAGTCACGGAAACTAGATCACCCTACGCTAGTCCCGTCCTACTTGTGAGGAAGAAAACTGGAGATCATCGTCTGGTGGTAGATTATAGGAGACTCAACATTCAAACAGTTAAGGACAAGTTCCCATTACCAAGGATAGACGACCTTCTGGAAGGCCTAAGGAATGCGAAATTCTTCACCACTCTGGATCTGGCGCATGGATATCTGCAGATACCACTGACCGAAAAGGCAAAATTAAAGACAGCATTCATCACCCCAGATGATACAGGTCAATTCGAAAGGATGATTTTTGGACTCGCCAACGCACCAGCTGAATTCCAAAGACTGATGCACACTGTCCTAGGTCCGCTGCTGAACAAGAAGGCATTCTGCTATCTCGACGACGTGATTATCCCGGCAAAGGATTGGCGGAAGATGATCGAAAGGTTGAGGGAAGTCCTCGAAAGAATAAGATCAGCGAAGTTGACACTGAAACCCTCCAAATGTGAGTTCGGAAGGAGGGAAGTTGAGTTCTTAGGGTATGTCATCAGTACAGGCGGACTTAAGCCAGGCCCAAGAAAGATCAAGGCGATAGAAGAATTTCCAGAACCCAAGAATGTCCACGACATACGACGCTTTCTGGGACTGACGAACTTCTTCAGACGATTTGTAAAGGACTTCGCGAGGAAAGCAGAACCGCTAAGCAGACTTACAAAGAAAGGTACACAATTTGAATGGAAGGAAGAACAGCGAAGGTCATTTGGAGGACTACGAAAGGATCTGGTCGAATTACCGGTACTAGCTCATTACAACCCTGAACTCAAGACAGAAGTACATTGCGATGCGAGTGCTGAGGGATTAGCAGGAATGGTGCTACAGATGGACGAAGACGGCAAATGGCGCTTGGTCTACTGTGTGAGCAAGAAGACAACAGAGGCCGAGAAGATATACCACTCAAGCAAATTGGAGCTGATGGCGATAGTGTGGACCTTGGATCGACTACGTCAGTTCCTCGTAGGAATCAAGTTTACAGTGGTTACAGATTGCCAAGCACTGGTCTACATGAACGCGAAGAAGACTACAAATCCTCAGATAGCGCGATGGTACAATCTGATTCAGGAATACGATCTCGAAATTCGACATAAACCAGGGGAGAAGATGGCCCACGTAGACGGAATGAGTAGAGCTCCAGTCGACGACCCTAGAGACACGATGGAGGAAATCGTGGAGAAAAACCTTGAAGTGTGCCTCACAATCACACTGGAAGAACAAATCTTGATGATTCAGCATTCCGACCCTGAATTGAGAGACCTGATCCAGATCTTTCGAAAGGACCCGTGTGATAGGACAGTAGGAGAACAAAATAGAATTAACGACTACAGCTACAAAGGAGGCAGACTTTTCCGCATGGTGAAAAATGGAGAAGAGGAACGAGCCCTGTATGTTATACCCAAAAGTATGAGGAAAAGCTTAGTTGTCAAATTCCATGATCTAATGGGACATTTTGCGACTGATAGGACTGTCAACAAAATTAAGGAATTGTACTGGTTTCCTTCAATGAAGAGGTACGTTCGACGCCATGTGGCTATGTGTCTCGAGTGTCTATTTAACAAAGTTCCCGGTGGAAAACAACAAGGCTTCCTACATCCCATTAAGTCAGGCAAGAGACCGTTTTCCATCTACACATGGACCACGTAGGCCCCTTCGTGAGAAGTACAAAAGGTAACCAGGAACTTTTAGTGATTGTCGATAATCTGACAAGATTTGTCCGATTAAGCCCTGTAAGGAATACATCGACGCAGAACGTCCTGAAGGTAATGAAAAGTTTTGTGAATGATTTCGGACTACCCGACAAGATCATCAGCGACAGAGGGTCATGTTTTACCTCAAGGCAATTTGAAGAATTCTGTCGAGGAAATGGAATACATCATACTTTGAACTCTACGAAACATCCGCAAGGGAACGGGATGGTCGAAAGAGTGAACCGAACATTATTGTCCACTATAGCAACCAGTATCGAGGATCCGCGACGGAAGGATTGGGACCTGAAGATCAAGGAGGTAGAGCGAGACCTGAACAATGCGGTGAACAAGACGACGAATAAAACACCGTTCGAAACACTCCACGGCTATTCCCCTCGATTCCACGATGGGATACTTAGAAGATTAGCCGACGAAGACGTGGACCCATGGACCGAGCCGGATAGAATTCAAGAGAGTGTGAGAACCCAAATTGAGAATAAACAAGAAATTATGAAGACATACTACGATAAGAAGAAGTGCCGTACAATCCAATTCGAAGTAGGAGAAATTGTAGTGATGAGGCATGTACCCAAAATGACGGGTGAACCAACCAAGGCACAACCCAAATATCGAGGACCTTTGATAATTACCGAGGTTCTGCCAAGCGACACGTATAGAGTGACTCAGTTAAGCGAAAGAACCAGTGGACGGTTCTACACGACAACGGCCCATATCAGTCAACTGAAGTCTTGGCACAGTGAAGAAGATGATTCAGCTACAGAAGAAAGTCCGGACGAGGAGCCAGAAGTAGAAGATACCCCCCGACGCAACCCACGACGTTCCTGCAACGCAAGGTTCAATCGAGGAAGATTGAAATCCAGGAATGGCCGAATGTAGGCGCCATCCCGACCAGAGAGCCACAGATAAACAGATTATAAACGCACAGAATATAGAATCCGAGCTCCCCAGTAGAAGGAATACCCGGAAGACGACGGTACTCTCTGTTATATGTGTTGTTCACTACTATGATTTTGTTTTAATAAACGCTACTAAATTATTTCATTGGATCCTCTCTTTCTTTTCCCAGTAAGAAACGCCTACGGAAGCCAACAGAAGGATTTAAACTTCCTATTCCAATTTCTGGACGATTGTTTCAGTCCATATAGACTCTTTTGTAGTTTACAAACAAAATTGTGTCCTTGAGAGAAACCTTCTGGTTGTTCTAAGTATATGACTTCGTCTAGGTCACCATATAAAAATGCAGTCTTTACGTCAAATTGTTTTAAGAACATTCTTTCTGATGCCGCGTTTGCTAGTAACACTCGAAGTGAATCATATCTGACAACAGGACTGAAGGTGTCGAAATAGTCTACGTTCTTCCTTTGTGTGTAACCCTTAGCTACAAGTCTAGCCTTAAATTTAGGTGCCGTAGAGTTGGGATGGGATTTTAGCTTATAAACCCATTTACTTCCTATTGGCTTATATCCGTCTGGTAGGGTTTCGAGTGACCATGTGTTATTAGATTCTAACGCTTTTATTTCTTCTTTCATTGCATCCAACCATTTTTCGGCATTTTGGACTTTCCATAGCATCTTTATAGGTTGAAGGCTCATCGACAAAATGGTAGTTACAAGAATCTGCTTTCTTTTTAGATCGAGTTATCATCGGGTGGAATCCCGGCGGCGTGGGAAATTGTAGCGTTGTAGGTGATTCATCCTCGGTCGGTGGTGCCGGCGGGTTAAAGTCAATGTTTATTGGGATGAGGTTTTCTCCCTCTAGTTCGTAATGTTGGAGTTTTGTCTCGTTAAAAGTAACATCTTTAGAGATAGAAATCTTTCTAGTAGAAGGGTTCCAGAGTCGAAAGTTAGTGCATGTTTTATCGTACCCTAAGAAAATCATCTTTTGTGATTTCTTATCCCATTTCCTTCTACGTTATTTAGGTGTATGCAACCATGCTTCACAGCCGAAAATTTTAGATTATATAAACTAACCTTTCTTCCGAAAAAGAGTTCATAGGGTGTGGTATTGGGAGCTTGTTTAGTGAATGTTCGGTTTAGAATGAAGGTTGCAGTATTGCAAGCTTCTGCCCAAAGTTCTTCGGGAAGATTTCGTGCGCACAGCATCGATCGAGCTGCTTCGACAATAGTTCTATTGTCTCGTTCTACGCGCCCTATCTGTTCGTGAACATATGGAGCTGACAATTCATGCACTATTCCGAACTTTCTGCAAGTATTTGTGAAATCTTTACTGGTATATTCTAGTGCATTATCGGTTCTAATCACTTTAATTTTATTGCCTGTTTGATTATAACTGAATCTAGCAAAGTTTTCAAATTTGTGTAAAATATCGGATTTGTATCTAATGAAATCTATATGGCGAAAGCCACTGGAATAATCTTTGAATAAAATAAAATAAAGTGATCCTCCTATTGATTGTGTTGGCATAGGGCCGCAGATATCACTTAGAATGAACTCACCAGGATTGTACTCTTTTGTTTCAGACAAATGACTAGGCTTTCTGTGAGCTTTTCCTTCTTGGCAGCCTTGACAGAAAAAATCGTCTTCTTTTATGTCCTCGGGTTGCAAACCGTTGATCAATCCTTTCTTGGCCATTTCTCGAATAGTGGTGAGTGAGATGTGTGCTAGTCTTTCGTGCCACAGTTGGAGGTTGTCGATGTCTACTCGGTATCCCTTTCAGTGCACACTCCCAGGCTGAACAAATTTTTCTTGAGCTTCGAAGAGTAGAGCACATTCCTGATTGATGTTGTAATCCATTCTCCATTCACCATTGCAAGGATTTCAATGTCACCTGTACCTTCTGCAAGGACGGAAGTGTTGTCTCCAAGGTATATTCTATGATCGTTGTGGATCGGAGTGAAGGACTTGAACCATTCACGTCGGAAGGTCATGCTGCAGCTAGCTCCGCTATCTGCCCACCATATGTCGCAATCATTCCACTTTAGGATGGTATCAGCGTTGAAACCTTTATGATCACAATCTCCTGCTTGGTTCTTCCGCTTCTCGTTTTTCTTCTGCTGGTCGGCAATCCGTTTCCGACATTCCCGTGACCAATGACCAATCTTGTGACAATAATGGCATTCAGTCTTTTTCTTTAGTTCTGATATCTTTCCTGAATCAGTCTTCTTTATGTTATCTTCTTTGATTCTTGGTTTAGTCTGTTGGTAGAATGCTGTACCTTGCGAGGAATCGGCCTGCTGGTTTCTACATTCTTCAATCAGAAGACGTGCTGATAAGTTCTCTAGAGTCTGCGTAATCGGCGCTTGAGACTCCCATGCTGGGATGAAATACCGCATGCTCGAAGGAAGAGAGTTTATTATCTTTGCCACTTTCTGGTCATCTGTAATCGTTCCTCCTGCATCCTGAATTCTTGCACTAAGATTTTCAATCTTGGCGATATAGCTGCTGACATCTTCTGATGACGACATTCGGGCGTCAAAAAATTGTTGCCACAACATGCCAATTGCGATCTCTGATCTCTGTTCGTGGATGGACATGAGCCTTGTCCACATTTGAGCGGCAGTTTTACAGGACATCAAAGGTTCTAGAAATCTTAATTCAAGTGCCTGTGATATAAGCATTCGGGCTTTGATATCTTTGGCGTGCCATGCATCCTGTATAGCAGAGGTAGCGTCACTTACCTCTGGTTTGATTTCTTTGCCGTCCACGATATCCAAAAGTTGATTTTGTTCTAATAGTAGTCGGAATTGAAATTTCCAAAGGGAGAAGTTTTCGCCTTTGAACTGGCGGACTTGATTCACAAGGTGCGTCATATTTAGCACGAGTTAGGCTTAGCAGTTTCACTTTAGGTTTGCTTCTTCAAATTTGGGGCGTAGTCAGGACCCATAACCTATTGGAAATATTAACGAATGACTCGTTAAAGCAGAGTGCCAATTGATTTATTGGTTATACAAGTTTAGAGAAAATCAAAATAGGGATAGAATGACAGTTGTAAACAGCTAGCAGCAGGCAGGAAGGGAGAAGGGTTAGGTAGTGACGTCACACATGGTATCAGGTGGCGCCGCCGCAGTGTACATGTGCCAAAGGTCGACTTGGGATGAAACAGCGACTCTATAAATTTCACATTTCTAACAATTTCGCTTCTATCTTTTTTCTTGGCACCCCTCAAGTATTCATGAAGGATTGCCTGAGTCTCTGCTGCATTGTTCAAAAAGGTACGATAAAAGTTTAGCATGCCCAAAAATATGCATAATTCATTAACTGTTTTTGGTTTCTTATATTCTAGAATAGCTTGAACCTTTTTAGGGAGTGGCTTCACACCGTGAGAGGTAATTAAATATCCTATAAAATCAATTTCCTGTACCAGGAATTTAGATTTAGAAAGATTGATTTTTAATCCATAGGAATTTTGTCTGCTGAATAAAGTTTCAAGGTGGCTATAATGCTCTTCTTCCGTTTTAGAGGCTACCAGAATATCATCTAAGTAGACAAACGCAAAGTCCAAATTTCTTAAGACTTCATGCATGAATCTCTGAAAGGTGGCAGTAGCATTTCTAAGACCGAAACTCATTACATTAAATTCGAATAGCCCAAAAGGAGTAAAGATGGCAGTCTTTGGTTTATCCTCTTCTGCAATTGGAATCTGATAGAATGCCTTGCATAGGTCTATTTTTGAGTACACACGAGTACCTTTTAAGATGTGGTGGAAGTCGTCAAGTCTAGGGATTGGATAACGGTCTGGAAGTGTAACTGCATTGAGTCTTCTATAATCACCACAAGGTCTTAGTGATTCGTCCTTTTTTGAAACTAAATGTAGTGGACTCGCCCAAGGAGAATTTGAGGGTCTAATTATTCCATTATTCAACATATATTGAAATTCTGCTTTAGCAAGAGTTAATCTCTGTGGATCTAGACGACGGGCTTTTGAGTGAATTGGCTGACTTCTTGTAGGAATATAATGCTTAACGTTATGTTTTGCTTCTACAAAATCTGAAGGTGGCCTACATAGGTTAAGATATTTGGTTAGGATAGTGCTGACCTTGGATGATGAATTCAGGGTGCTAATATTTCCATGTCTGAGATTGACTGAATGACGCCTCTTATAGAAAGATTAGTTATTCCATCAATTAGGCGTTTATTTTTTATATCAATTATCAATCCAAAGTTGTTCAGAAAGTCTGCTCCTATTATAGCTCTGTTGGTATTGGCGATTACAAAAGACCATTGGAATAGACGTCGAAGTCCGATATCCAAATTGCTAAATTTTGTTCCATAGGTAATAATCTCTGTACCATTGGCTGCATAAAGTTTATAATCAGAGCTAGACATCCTATTTTTATCCTTTGGAGTTATTATAGAGATATCAGCACCACTGTCCACCAAAAAGCGCAATCCCGTGTTTTTGTCCGTCACAAATAATCGGAGATTGCGACAATCCTGAATGCCGGCGGAAGAGTTTGTCGCTACTCTGTCCGCCGGTTAGAGTTTTCCCGACTCTTTCCAACTGCACGGAAGCCTGCATTTATTTTGCAAGCAATTAGGACCAAATTTAAAATGGTAATAGCAATATTTCTTTTTTGCGTTGAAAGATCTTTGAGAATTACTTCTCGCCCTTGACTGATTCCTAGTTTTGGATCGAGATCTTGATCTCTCCAGCCTCAATACGGACACTTGCCGTTCAAGATCTTCCAATTTGGCGATCAAGCGATCTGTTGGGGGAGAAGACACTTCCGCATTGAATATTTCTTTGGAAGGGTTTATCTCGTTTATTTTATCAGTTTATTATTGCTAATGTCCTTATCGCTTACAATAAGTATATTCTTTATGGATGTGGGCAATTTATCGAGTCATAAAGTTTTAATTAAATTGTCAGAGATATCTGGGGTAGCGAGGGATCTGAGCTTTTGTAGTAACTGGCTCGGCTTCATGTCTCCGAGTTCTATGCCAGAAATTAACTTTACAATTCTCAACCCTTCACTTTCTCTGTACAATTCAAGTAGTCGTGATTTACATTCAGAGTACTTGTTGTGAATTTTGCTATTAATTATGTCCCAAATGTTTTCTATATATTTAGGTTCGAATTGGGAGATCAAATAATTAAATTTAGTGTCTTCCTGAATAATTCCACCTATTTTGAACTGTGCTTCTACCTGGAAGAACCATATTTCAGGTTTTTCAACCCAGAAAGGCGGAATTTTAACACTAACTTTGCATATTTCGGAGGTATCGCTAGACTTATTTTATATTTCCATCTTACGTAAATTTAAAATTCGACACAACAGCTAGATATATTTAGAGATAAAGGTAAAAATTAAAATATTGAGATAAAATAATAAGGAAGATAATATAAAAACATATCTTAGTCTTGAGATGATATCCCGATATCTTGGATGATATTTCTTTTCAAGCTTGAATCAATTTTTGAATTTCTTTATCTCTTGAAATCTTCTTATGATTTTTATTTTCAATCACGTCCGGCTCACCAATGTAGTGTGTCGATTTATTAGTCCAGCGATGGCTCAGAAAGTATCTCAAAGTTAGCGCTTTATTGGTATTACTTATTAGCTACATTTTTAGAGGAAGACCAAAGGACAACACCCTAGAATGTCTATTCTGGTTCTGCTGGCTTCCCCGATATGCCGCGCCGCGCAGCGCAGCGGTGGTCATATACTATTTCCAGGCCCCGCTTGTATATTTGCCGACGGCGTGGTCTGTCATCCCAGCAGGCTGGAAGGAAGTCTCTCGGCCCTCACAATCTTAATTATGTTTTTTGTATATTTCCTGTCGCCGCAAACTAGCGGCCTCGGATCGGTGACAAAACCACAACACCAGCTTTGGAAAATTGAGAAGCGTCCCCCTGGAGATCATGGTTTTGGGCTAATTTGATTTTAATTATTGTTGAAAAAGCAAAGGTTTTATTAGGTGGAGACTTGCTATGTAAAATTCCAGGACTTGTAAAAATTTCAAGATGACCCAAATCAATAAATGGACTGTTTATGAAATAAAAGAAATATTCAAACGAATATTCTTAGAAATTAAGGAAGGCAGTAAAGCCAAAGTAGAATTAAGTATGAAGAAGGATGCTGAGACAAAATATTTAAGGCAAGACCTATTCCATTGGAGATATGAGAGATATTAATTAAAACGCGCGCGTTTGAAAGACTCAAACATTATTGAAGAAGTAAGGCATAGCAGATAGGCCCCACCAATTATCCCTATTCTAAAACCAAATTTAAAAATAGGATTTGTGGAGATTATAAGGTTACTATTAATAAGGTACTAAAAACATATGTATATCCATTACCTCTTTTTGAGGAATTAAAAACAAAATTTGCTGGAGAATTATTTTTCAAAATTAGATATGTCAAATGCATATATGCAATTACATTTAAATAAAAAATCTCAAACCTTAATAAGGATGAATACTCCTTTTATATTATATAAATACAAGATATTTTTCCATATAGAAATATTTCAAAGACTATAATGGATTAAAATTTTTTTTTGTATATGTCTGGTCTACCATTAGGGTTTCAAAACATAATAACCAAATTTATAACAAAAGTTAATTCATATTATAGATATTTCACTAAATACAACTAGATATATTCATTATATAAAATATTTTTTTTTAAATCTTAAAAAAAAAAAAAAAAAAGATAAAATTTAAAATTATAAAAATAATATATATATATACTAACAATCTTATCTACCTTCTTTACAAAAATTTTATTTTTTCTTATTATTAGTTTGATTATAAGTGTATGGTTCTGTCTTTCTCTCTTTTCTCTAACTACTAAAATTTATAATATTAAATATATTCTCACTTCTATTATTCTATATACAAATTAGAGTATGTCTAAATGACGTGTAAAAGCCGATGCAAAAGACGTTACGTTGTTAAATCTTATTGTTATTAATTATAAATATATAATTAATTGGATGAGATGTGTAAGAAGCAAAGGATTTTTTTTTCTCTCTCTCTACTAAATAATAACAATTTACAAATTTTATAATTTGAATTTAAATAATCAAAATAATAAAGATAATTTTAATACAAAACTAAACTATAAAACTAAACACCTATTTATTTATATATATATATCTCAAAATAAATAGACTAACCTTGATTGCAAGTAAACGTTAATTCAAAATAGAATCAATTTCTTATTTAGGATATGATTCCACATCAGAAGGAGTTACCAGGTCTATTAGTATGAAACGCGAAAATGGCCGCCAGAAGGAGCTGTGCAATTTTAATTGAGCCGATGGTGGCGCTGTTGAAGGCGTTTTGTTTTTTGACTCACGTGGCATCAGCACGTGTGCAGTTTTAGAAAGATTCAAATCGTGGAAACGCAGGAGAAACTCGCGAAATAGCTCCAGGTGTCTCAAGGTGCTGTTTCCCTACGTTTAAACAGCCTCAGAATGACCCAAAAGCTTTCCAGATGGGTCCCCCACGAGTTGAGCGAAAGGCAGCAAGAACGGCGTCTGGAGCTGATGTCATGCTGATACTGCAGCATGACAACGCTCCAGCCCACAACGCTACGGTGGTCAAAAACACCATAAAATACTTAGGCTGGGAACTCTTACCCCACCCGCCGTACTCACCGCGTACCAAAACGACTTAGCGCCGTCGGACTACCACCTTTTCACATATTTAGAACAAGCCCTAAAAAGCCAGGAATTTTCGAACTCAGACATACTCCGAAAATGGCTTGTTGACTGGTTCGACTCAAAAGGAATAGAATTTTCCAGACAAGGAATTCTAAAATCGCCAGAAAGGTGGTCCGAGTCTATAGCTAATCAGGGCAATTACTTTGAATAAAAAATCTTTTGTTGTATGGAATTGGTGAACTTTTGAAAATTTTCGCGTTTCATTCTAATAGACCTGGTTAACCAAATGAAGAAAAATACATAGCAATACAAAATGCACCTCAACCTGGAAACGTGTGTCTGAACTTGAATAAATTTTAGGTTTAGTATCATTTTATGTTTATATTAAATTCATTCCAAATTTATCTGATACTTTACAAAATCTATATAAATAATCAAGAAAATATAAATGGAAATGGGGTGACCAGGAAATAAGGGCTTTTCAAAAGGTAAAGAAAGGTCTTCTATCAGATCAAGTATCAAGATCTTATGATGTTTGTTAATTTTCATCACAATTTCATTTTAAATAATAAATTTAATTATTCTTTCCCGCACACACACACGCAACCTAACTTGTAAATTATTCATTTTATAAATAGGGCTCAAAGCATTTAGAATTCGTTGTTTTTTATTAATTAGCAAATAATGTACTTAATAATAGCAACATATATTAATTTCTTTCATAATTTTAATAATTAGGGTAAACGAGAGTATTTATTTCTCGTCGGAAAGTCTGAAAACGTAACCTTTTACAAATTCGCCTATAGCTTTAATCAATTCAAATGTTTAAAGGTAGTTTTTTTTTTCATGAATTACAAATCAATGCTTGTTATTTCGAATAAATAAAACCCAACTAAATCGCGTGCTTCTTTCCAAACTAGAGCGTTGCAAAGCTTCTTTTAAAAATGGAACACCCTCTGTATTTTTTCAAGGAACAATATGTGTTGTTCCCTCTGATAACTCACTGTCGCTGATATTAAAGTTTTTTTTCGACGTGGAAAGTAAGGAAACTGGTTGTAAAATATTGGTGTGAAGAAAAGTCGGGCAATCGTTTCACAAAACACTGATGCGAGTTCGGTAGAAGAATTCGCAGTGATGATTCTTTTGTGGGCTGTTGCAAGGATTTAAACAGATCACTAAAATAGCAGAAAGGAGAGGGTAAAAGTCTCCTTCAAACTAACTTTATTCAGAACATCTTAAGAGGACAGAGGAAAACACCAAACTGGGCGGTAGCAGACCAGGCCGTGATCCCCTCCCTCTTTTTATGGCGCAGCTGGGGCTTGTTTGTTGACAGTCACCCGAGCCGTCGCTGTCCGACGCCCTGAAGTGGGCTGCATTATTCCACATACTCCCACCTGTTTTCTTCTAGGCACACAGGAAAACAATGATAATCATCCAATCGGTTGGGTATACAAACGGTTCTTCCCGATCTAGTATGTATTTTTGCAGTTTTCTCTTTATCCTTCAGCAAACGCGAAGAAGCTGCTGTTGATGATATTTCCAAGGGATATATTTTCTGAATAGGTCTTAGATAGGTTCCTACTGCGGTTTTCACCTTCACTAATCTATTCACTCCATCTCTTCCAAATAATATCTCCTCGATCACTGCTAATGGCCAGAAGTTACGCTTTTTATTGTCCATACCAACAAGGACAACATCCTCAGCCTGGAGTTTTGGATTGTAAATACGTCTGTTTCTATGGACCAGGAGGGACAAATATTCCTTCCTGAATCGTGATTTCAACTCCTCCCTCAGCTTGCTCAAATAGCGCAGTTTCTGTGTCGTTGGATTAGGTACCATATTCTGGCACTCGGGAAACTCGAAATCTGTCAGTTCTTGTAGAAACATGGAAGGTGATATTGTCACAAGATCATTCGGATCGTCGCTGACATAAGTCATGGGCCTTCCATTCATCACTGCCTCTGCATGACACAGCAGGGTCATCAATTGTTGATATGTCAATGTTGATGTTCCAAGCATTATTTTCAGTATTTCTTTGAGGAAACGAATCAATCTATCCCACCATCCACCCCACCAGGCAGCAGTGGGTAGGATGAATTTCCATTCAATACGCTTCACTTTCCCGTCGTTAGAAACGCGTTCCCAGTCAATCTGTTTAAAGAAGTTATTGGCTCCTACAAAATTTGTTCCGTTGTCGCTGAAGATGGTGGATGGACGTCCTCGTCTCTTGATGAATCTCTCCAGGGCCATTAGGAAATCTTCTGTGCTGAGAGATATTACCAGTTCCAAATTTACACAGCGGTACACAGCACAGGTGAAGAGAACAACCCAGGTCTTGGTCCGATCTTTCAGATAGAGCGGGCCCGCCAGATCAATCCCTACCACCTCGAATACCTTGGCGTTATTTACTCGAGTGGCAGGTAATGGAGCGTTTTCCACCACAACGGGTTTAGCGGAGAATGGCGACATGTGACACATCTTCTCACTATTTTCTTAATGGTCTGTCTCGCTTTTACTATCCAATAATTTTCCCGAAGTTTGTTCATCAAAATTTGTACACCAGCGTGGCAATTCTCAACGTGTGAATCACATATCATTTGTTCAATCAACGGATGAGTCCCATGTAATAGTACTGGCAAACGGAAGCCAAATTCGTCGCTGCTGTAATTTAATTTTGTTTTCACACGCAGGATTCCTTCTACTTCACATACCTTCAGACCAGGTATAGAGTGGCTAGGGATACACTCGGCCTGAACTAATTTCAAAAGCGCCAGCTCCGCTTCATCGATCTCCTTCACAGAAAGTTCGCCCTTTACTTTCGTTGAAGATCGGAGGTTGTTGATGAATCTTCTAATCCACGCCATCATCCGCACATTTTTTATGAACGAGGAGAACTATTTCATGTACCAATGATCGGTACTCTTAACTGTTGTCACAACAGCAATTTTCTTTCTTTCCGCACAGATTTCTTCTTCATTCAGGTCTTTATACCTGGAAGGCCAATATTCTTCGGAGAGTTTTAACCAGGAAGGGCCCTCCCACCATCTAGACTGTAACAGTTGGGAGAAGCTGCATCCTCTGGAGGGTAAATAAGCTGGGTTGCACTCGCTAGGAACATATCTCCAATCTCCTGGATCACTAAGTCTGCATATCTCTTTCACGCGATTCCCGACAAAGCTACCCCACTGATCATCGCGCTTTATCCAAGCGAGGGCTGTTGTGGCATCAGACCAGAATACATTTTTGATATCTTTTAACTCTAGAGCTTCAAAGATCATCTTGTTTAATCGTGCTCCTACAACACAGGCTAAAAGTTCAAGTCTTGGTATCGTAGGTCTCTTGAGAGGAGCGACTCGAGACTTAGCCGCCATCATATGTACTTCAATTTTGTCAGCAACCCGTGTCCGAAGGAAGACCACAGCAGCATAAGCTTCACTACTAGCATCAACAAACGTGAGTATCTGCCAGTCCTTCTGCGGTACCATCAATGGATTGAAATTCCTAGGAATTGCCATGCCTTTGTGCAGCTGAAGGTCGTCGAACCATAGGCTTAGTTCATCCTTGTAGGGACGGTCCAATTCATCGTCCCATGCCAACTTTAGAGTCCAAGCTTTTTGGCAATAGAATTTTAGGCTTTATTAATATTGGGTCCATATAGGGTCATATATCCAATAGGGTCATATATCTGAGCTAAGCAGGACAGGATACTCCTTTTGGTTATCTAGGGGGGTATGGCTACGGAAATTTCACATGACAAACAATCTTTACCTTTATCCCAATATATACCAAGCACTTTAGATATCTCTGCTCTTTCATAGGGGTAAGTAACGGAGGCCACGTCCAGGCTATGCTCCCAACGGCTTAGCTCCATCCGAGCATTTTCCATGATGGACGTTGCGGTCAATTTGAGATCTTGTAACTCTTCAAAAGAGTTCACGCTTGTGACTTAATTGTCCACATAAAAGGATTTTTGAAACCTCTGAGCTAACGGTTTATGTTCAGGTCGAACATTAGACAGGTGGTATTCGATTACTGCCCCCAAAATGAAAGGACTACAGTTAACACCGAAAACGACACGTCTATGTCTGAATATTTCAGTATTTTCTCCATTTTTGGAATACCACAGAAAACGAAGGTAATCTCTGTCCATTTCATTCACCTCAATCTGCAGAAACGCTTTCTCAATGTCTGCTACGACACCAAACTTGCCATTTCTAAACCTTAGCATAAGGTTGGGAATCATCTCTATGAGGTTAGGTCCTTTTTCAAGACAGTCATTTAAAGATGGGGATCTATAGACCTTGCTAGAAGCATCAAAGACAGGCCTGATAGGCGTAATCCCACTGGAGAGTTTCACCACCGGACAATGAGGCAGGTAGAAGGCCTCACAGCGTCGTGTTGTTCAGCTGGGACTTTCTCAATTATCCCATCATCCAACCAGCCTTGGAAAATATCATCATAGTCCTCATAAAGATTCAAAGAGATTAATTTCTTAGTCGTCTATTCTAATCTCTTCGTAGCAATCTCCCTGTTGTCCGCGATTTTAGCTTTCTCTACAGTCCACGGGAGGGAAACAACATATCTTCCAGAAACAGAATGTTGGACTGTTTTTAGAAAATGTCGACGCGCCAATGCGTCTCTCTGATCTCTCTGTTTAACCTCAATTGGATCCATAATGACAAGAACATCGAGATTCCACAGAATGGGTATACTACTCTCCGATATATTCATCGTTGTAACATGATAAACGAGTGAAACGTCACTACCTGGCTGACATTCTCCCATTGAAGTCCATCCAAAACGCGTCTGCGACGCAGTCAAGTCATTTGACATCATACAAGATTTCATCATGAAAATAAATCCCAACACATCGCATCCTAGAAGTATTTCAATTTCCTTGTCATCCTTTCCAATATCAGGAACCCAGATTCTGCGGGCTTTGAGTTCTTTCATCCATGGCCCGCGGCTCAGTCTTGGTAAGTTACCACAGATATTTTGTTGATCAAGAGGCTCCGCGACAATTTTAAAATTCCCTGATGCATGACCCAAAGTGACACTGTATTCTTGGTTGACACTTTCACTAGTATGGCCTTTAAACACCACATGTTTAACTGATTCCTGGCCAATGGGAGATAGTCCGAGATCCTGGGAAGTTTCAATTCTATGGTGTGAGTTAGAAGCGAAGCTCACTTCACTGGTCGTAGAACTAGACGCAGCGACCTTAGGTTTAACAAGAGCCAGACATTTTTTATATATCTTCTTATATCTGAAGGTATATTCCAAGGCTTCCTCATCGTCGTGCTCTAGTTCCTCTTCGCTAACGTCTGAAGTTAGCATGAAGTCTCTTATCTTGCCTTGGATCACAAGAAGCTCACTATGAGTTTCTTCAATGACTTTTCTATTATTTTCAATGTCCTCTACAGGTATTGGTGGAGTACTTGACAGAAACTTTTCTGTCGTCTTCAAGATGCGAGTTAGTCTCTTTCTAAGTAAATTTCTATGCCTATTTAAAATTTCCATTTTTCTAAATAAACTATAAACAGAAGGTAAAACAAAAGGTACTTATCATGAGTCTTGACTTTTACTCCGCCGTTCAATCCACTTGATCTTGCCTTGTCAGAAGCCTACCCGCGGGGAAGCCACTTTGTGAAGAAAAGTCGGGTAATCGTTTCACAAAACACTGATGCGAGTTCGGTAGAAGAATTCGCAGTGATGATTCTTTTGTGGGCTGTTGCAAGGATTTAAATCAGATCACTAAAATAGTAGAAAGGAGAGGGTAAAAGTCTCCTTCAAACTAACTTTATTCAAAACATCTTAAGAGGACAGAGGAAAACACCAAACTGGGCGGTAGCAGACCAGGCCGTGTTCCCCTCCCTCTTTTTTATGGCGCAGCTGGGGCTTGTTTGTTGACAGTCACCCGAGCCGTCGCTGTCCGACGCCCTGAAGTGGACTGCATTATTCCACAATTGGGGTGCCTTTCTTAATAGATTTTATGGAATCATAAAGTTTATTTCGGCAAAGAATCTCGAGGTCTAGGGGCATCATTTGAGAAAGGGAATAAGTGGTTGAGACAGCAGTTTTTCTTATTGCAATGCAGATATTTATTCTAAGATATTTTTTCATAGAGATGTAAGACTATTAATAAATTTCTTGTGTGTTCAAGTCTTCTTTTCTCCAGAATACAGATCTATAGCTGATGCATGGAACTACTGCTTAAATATGGAAACTACTTAAGGCTTTATATTCTAAGCCTTTATGCTGGTTGAAAGTTATATTTTTAGGGCCTTAGAGTTTATGGACATTCTCGATTACTTCTTTTGCGTGTTCGAAGTATTACCGCTGTCTGTCTGACCTTATCCCCAGGACTCTAATGTCGTTTTGAATATTGCTGGTAGAGTTGCCTAGGTTTATGCGCGTGCTGCCAGCAACTATTCTACGACGAGTGAAGAGACAGTCTTGGGTTTTTCATGTGTTGATTTTATGTTTGACCAGTTTGTCCGATTCATGAATTAGTTTGTAGCTTTTACTGGCCATATATTTCATCTCATGAATTTTCTTCCTTGTACAACCAGAATAATGTCGTCTGCGTACGCTAGATATAGCACCCACGAGAAATTTTTATGTTGAAAGGTGTTTCGTTTCCTAAATTTCGAAATAGTGGGATTATCGAGGAGCCTTAGGCGCATAATCTTTCTAGAACTTGAGATTGCAGGACTGTGCTGTTTTGGTAGGATACTGTTCTGTTTTTAAATAGTTTATCTCAAGAAGGAAAAGAGTCTTTGGGCAAATCTTGTCTGCCAGGTGGCTTAGGTTTGATGGCCACAAGACATTGTCGAAAGCTCCCTGTATGCCGATAATAATAAAAAAAAACTTTCCCGCTTTAATTTTCTTCGAATTTGATAATGCTCTTAATTTTTTCTGTTAAACCTCTATATGCGTCTTTAACTTATCTCACATCCATCTTTTGTTTCCTGAGAGCCAGAATATCCTCTTTTGTAGATTTTTTTTCCAATAATCTTTCCAAATGTGTTCAGTAGTGTAATATGTCTGAAACTATTCGGAGAGTTTGGTCTTTCGTGTGTTTATTTCAGGGAGAAGGATGATTTTACCTGTTTTCAGAGTATCAGGGAATTTACCCTTTGTGAGGCAAAGGTTTGCAAGGTATAGGTATTGGGCGATACATGACTTTATAGCCTTGTTTGCAAGAAGTTTTGGCATATTATCTGGGCCTCCTGCCTTGTTAGGGTTTATAGAATTGTGATTGAATTTTTAAATTCATTAAAGGTGAAGGTGGGTAATTTTTTTAATGTAGAGGTTGTTTCTGAATATTCTCTGATAAAGACTTGCTCAAAACTATCGGGTGGGTCTCGGTGGCAGAAATTTTCAAGCACTTTTTTTTTGCAGATCATATTTGGAACACTGGTGAAACTTCCCCATTTTCTATTTGTAGTCTTTAAAGTTCATTAGATTTACAACCGTAGTTTCTGATGAACTT
Organism: Cordylochernes scorpioides; assembly: GCA_030710605.1. Lineage (NCBI taxonomy): Eukaryota > Metazoa > Arthropoda > Arachnida > Pseudoscorpiones > Chernetidae > Cordylochernes > Cordylochernes scorpioides. The sequence continues at coordinate 104,232,649 of CP092886.1, forward strand.
TATTAATTTACCCCATGCGTGTTCAGAGTGTGGGATTTCACAGAATTTGAACCAATTTTCATTTTTTTTGCAACTTATATCAGCTTGTTGATCTCCATTTTGCGATCACGGCTTGTTCTCTATAAAAAGGTCTTAATGCTGACATGCGATATCTGGTAACATTTCGAAGAATGTTATGTTAAGTTTTTGGTTTCTATTTCTTTATTGAACCACGGATTGGGCACTTTTTATTTTCCATCTGCCACCGAAACTGCTGGAATAGAGCGATTGGCAGTCTGAATCGTAATTTGATTTATTTTGTGGGCAGCTGTGTTGATAGAGTCTGGATCAGAGCTGGAGAGAATTTATTCAACGTCATGTAACCCAGATTTAATAAATGTCTAGAACAATGGCCAATTTACTTGTCTTAAATTCTATTTAGAGTTGATTTTTGTTCTAAGGTTTGGCATACCTTCCGAATTTCTCTATGATCTGAGCCAAATATTCTTCATCTATATAAAGAGACGCATTGCTATCGTTTGTTTTTATTTAATAATTTATAGCAATTCTTTTGTCTATCTATAAATTTACATTTGTCAATATTTAGGCAATTATAGATGAAGAAATGGAGCAAGGTCTATTATAGATGATCGTGTACTACTCTGATCAAAAAGTTTCGACACTTTGCTCATAAGTTAAAAAAACTTTATTATTCTACTAAATTCCCATTGTCCCCTTCAAAGTAGTCCCCGTTGGCCGCGATGCACTTTAGCCACCTTTTTTTTCCAGTCGGCAAAACACCTCTGTTAGTCTGTTTTCGGGATCGCCTTCATGGCCTTCTTCGATTCCACTTTGATCTCGTCTATGCTCTGAAATTTCCGACCCTTTAACTTTTTTTAGCTTTCTAAAAAGGAAGAAGTCGCAGGGGGCCAAATCGGGACTGTAGGGGGGTTGGGGGAACACAGAGGTTGAGTGGTCCTGCAAGAACTTCGAGATTTTGAGGGCTGTGTGCGCCGGCGCGTTATCGTGGTGGAGGATCCACGACTTGCTCCTCCACAGCTCCGGCCGTTTCTTCCTGATCGCTTCCCTCAATCGCCTCAAAACTCCCAGGTAGGAGTCAGCAGTTATTGTAGAGCCTTGTTGTTGAAATTCATGATGAACGATGCCCTGGTAGTCGAAGAACACCGTCAACATGACCTTGACTTTGCTGGGAGCCTTCCTCGCTTTCTTTGGTTTCGGCTCATTTTTGAAGCGCCACTCCGATGCCTGTTGGGTAGTTTCCGAATCAAAGCCGTAAATCCATGTTTCGTCTCCAGTAATGACCCTCTTCAGCAATTCGGGGTCGTCGGTTGTCGCTTCGAGATTGAGACTGGCCATTTCTTTCCGGGCGTTCTTTTGATCAAAAGTCAAATATTTGGAAACGAGAATGGCGTTAAGTCTTCTCACTCCCAAAATGTCCTTCATTATCGATTGAGTCGACCCGAATGATATCCCTGCTTCTTCGGCGACCTCCCTGACAGTTATTCGTCGGGCTTCACGCACCAGTTCCAACACCTTGTCCACTTTTTAAGGCGTGGTTGATGAGGACGGTCTCCCGGAACGCTCGTTGTCGGCGGTCTTTTCCCGACCCTCCTTGAAGCGCTTGTACCACTCGAAAACTCGTCTTCGGTTCATGACGGCATCCCCGTAGGCTGTTTTCAACATCCAAAAAATTTCGGCACCCTTGAATCCGTTTTTCACACAGAACTTGATGCAAATTCGTTGATCCTCCATTTCGGTGACTAACGAAATCGAAGCACGGGCAAAATGGCTTCACTTCGAACAGCCGCTGCTCGCGCTGTTGTGGCGCGTGATTTTTGAAAATTGTCAGGTCTCCAAGCCAAGGGCGACGCTTGCGTTTGCCACAAACCGGGAGAAAATATATTGAGTTTTCAGGATTTTATGAGCAAAGTGTCGAAAATTTTTGATCAGAGTAGTATGTTCTTTGACCTCATGTTGTTTCTTTGCCCACGTTTTATGACATATAAAATATTTTTCTAAGAGGAAAACTTCCTCGATCGCTCTTCCTCTGATGTAATTACTCTTGTCACGCCACAGGGAACAGTGGACATTGCTATCGATACCTATCACGACATCTCCATAGATACCTATCATGTTTTCAACTGCTTTATTAGATTCTTGTTGGAGGTATTTTTTTGTTGAAATATCCTATTATAATAAGATGATTCAAAATTATGATTCTAATAGAGAACTTGACACCATAGGTATATCGATTCCCACCAGATAGCCTGTGAAGTATAATAGGTAAGAAGCAAATAATTTGAAGAGTTTCTAATTGCAATTCTGCAATTGCAAGTTTTTCTTCATTTCCCTTCACAAAATATATATTTTAGTGTGCCACAGACCAGGATTTTATAATTTTGTTCTTGTGAAAATTCTCAGGCTGACATCAGTTTCAGCAAACATTTTTTTATTAATCTGATCCTGAACCTCTCTCGGATACGACAGAATAGGAAGCGCCAAAGTCATTTTGGCGTCAATGTATTTTTCTTTCATTTCTAGGGAGTAAAAGGTCGCTTCAGCTAGTTTTCCTGATTGACTTTTAGAAGGCCGCACGATGCCAAGTACCTCCAATTTGCAAATTCCCTTTTAGATGACTTGTAATTCTTTTGGCGCTACTCGATAAGGTCGTTGCCTGATGGGTAGGTGGTCCCCAGTTCCTATTCGATGCCTGACAGTTTCGTCCTTGAACGCTGTTACTTTTTCGAAATTGAAAACATCCATATATAGTTTCTTAACAATTTTCTCAATTTTTCTTTTTTGATCATCGAGTGAGTTATATAAATTTAAAATGTCTGCAATTTATGCATGCTCAGGATATTTTGTTCCACTTTTCAACTTCAGGTCACCCTCAGCTATGCACTAAAGCTAACTTAATGGATGATGATACTTTTAACTACCCGCATACCCTGGAATTATCTTTGGATATTGTTGCACCGGGCTGCGGTTTGGCAGATTCTTCAGTCTTGATTCTCTCCTCAGACGCATCTTGCATCTTTCCAGAACGTGTCTCAACCATTCAACAAGGTTAAACCAGTCAATAATAAGACAACTATATATTTAGGTAGCACCTAGAATCTCTCTTTATTTATCATATCAAAGTTTAAAGCATGTGGGGTATTTTAGTGTATCAAAATACAAATGTTTTATAGTACACTAGCCGAATGACCCGGGCAACGCCCGGGTTTTACCCGATTAAATATTTTTTTTTCAAATACTATTCGTTACAATTATAAATTTGTCTCTCTCTTCAATTTCGACTTGCCAATATCCCGATTTGAGATCTATTGCTGAGAAGTACTTGGATCCTTGGAGAGTATCCATTACATAATCAATTCTTGGGATTGGATAAACATCCTTCACTGTTACTTCATGTAATTTCCTGTAATCCACACAAAATCTGTATTTGCCATCTCGTTTTTTGACCAATATAACGGGAAAGGACCAGGGACTTGAAGATTGTGTGTGTCTAATTATTCCTTCTTCAAGCATCTCGTCTATTTGATCCTTTATGATGGTTCGTTCCTTAGCGCTTACCCGGTAAGGCTTGTGCTTTATCGGTTTTGCGTCTTCTGTATGAATCTGATGTTTTGCCAAATTGGTCCTGCCTAACCTCGATGAGAACAAATCATTATACTTGGCCAAAATTTGTTTTAACCTCTCTTGTTCTTTAAATGATAAATTTTTGTTTATTTGAAATTGTATTTCGTCATTTTCATTCTGCTTCTCTATATTTTCTATAAAATTCACCTCTGCAGGAAGACTTCCATAAGCCAATGTTTGTGGTCTTTCATGATTTTTAAAGGTCGAGGATAAGGGTTCGTTATCCAGATATGGGTTTTCTTATCCGTGACAGTAAGCAAACTTCTTGCCAATCGAAGACCATTTGTTTGAGTCATTCTGTTGTTCTCTTCGATAACACATTCGCCATCCTCAGCTTCTATTGAGGCCCTAATCAATTTAATAGATAGTTCAGGTATAACGGTATCTGTAGTGCTCTTTATTTTTTTAGATCATAATTGCTTACGTCATGATTACTCGTCAAATTATATTTTATTGTTTCTCGTTCACAATCAATTTTAGCATTCATTTTTTTAAAGGAAATCTCGTCCAAGAATAAGAGTTTGTAGATGCGCATCCATTACTACAAATTCGCGGGATAATTCAGTGTCATCAATTTTTAAATCTAAAATAATGTTACCTACCATATCTCATTTTTTCCCCTCAGGTCCTGAACAAGTTTTAGTGAGACTATTTATTTCATGGCCAACAAAAAGTGCTGTTCTTAGGTCAACCACTGAAAGATCGGCGCCTGTATCAATCAAAGCTTCGCATAACCCTATCTTGTCCACATTAATATTAATTTTGTACCTAGGGTCCAACTTTCTAATTCCATTTATGGTCGACTTGCTTTGATTGAAGGAATCAGGCGCGACACTTAGTTTAAATCTTCCAACACGGAATATCTATTCCGTGTAGGAAAATTCGTTCGTGTGTCATTACAAACATCCGCATAGAAGCGAGGCCGTGTATAATCTTTTCTTTCGTCCGTTTGAAGATTTTCTTGACTCTTGTCTTCGGAAACTGAGGGGTCCTCTCCTATAATCCGCACAAACTTGACCCCACAATAATGCGCAATGTGTCCTGGCCTATTGCACTTAAAGCATATAGGTCTTCCGTCCTGCTTTTGTTTGTAGCTGGACTCTTGTTGTAGACTTTATTTTATTATATTTTATTATTTTATTAAATTATTATTAATTATTAAATATATTATATTTTGTATCTGATAATCAAACATAATACAGCAATATTGTCATCATTTTCTGACTAAAAAAACAACTGTTTTTTTGCCCAGAACCTGTCATTTTTATTTTTTATTGGTTAAAAATCCGATAAATATCTTTTCCAGATTTTTCTCTATGTCCTGTCAAAACACGTTTTACATGTACATTAGGTCAGCTGATATTACCTCCCATCTTCACAGCTAGAGGCGCTGCTTGCGAGCGAAAATAAAATTTGCAACGCAATTTGCAAATAGCTCGAAGAATATTTGGGAAAGAGACCTAAAATTTTCACTATAAGTTTTTCCAGATTCTACTCTATATACTGTTAAAATTTCAGTCAGATTAGTTACGTATTGTGGACGTGTATAGCCGACATAGATACCCACATACATACATACATACACTGACTTATATATATACTAGACGAATGACCCGGGCAACGCCCGTGTTTTACCCGATTGAATGTTTTTATTCAAATAGTATTTGTTACAATTATAAATTGGAGCCGTGGATGTCACTCTTGTGAAACGTCCCGCTCCAAACTTTACATGTACATTAGGTCAGCTGGTATTACCCCTCATTTTCACCGCTAGAGGCGCGAGCGAATTGACTTTTTGTAAATATACATAATTATAAAGATAGAAGCTTCTTTAGAAGATAATGATCATAATGATGATGCGCGCGCATCCGTGACAGCGATGAGGAATTAAGTAAAGACGGTCGTGACTATATATGTTGATGAAACGTCCCGCTGCAAACTTTGTGTCTGAGAAGCGATATTTTTATAGAAAGATGATCTGGCTTTTGTTTTCTGCTCGAATGAATGTTTTCTGTTAGAATTTTGTTCCTGCGTACAAAATAAGGAACTGGTTTCACCCGTGGTCTCTGCTTTTTGGAATTTTTCCCGATATAATTTTGTATATGATAATCAAACATGATACAGCAATATCGTCATCATCATTTTCTGACTAAAAATATATAGTTTTAATAATTGATTTATATATATTTTTAAATAGCCTATCGTCTTCCCCGTATTTTTTACCTATGTATGGAAATTTTGGTTTGAATTAGTGAACTACTGCGAATTTGTATACCGGACATACAAACAAACATACAAACAGACAAACATCCATTTTTATATATATAGAGATTTACTCTTCATTGTTGGCTTTTTATATTATATTTACTCTTCATTGTTGGCTTTTTATCTTACATTCACTCTGTTGGCTTTTTATATTACATTTACTCTTCATTGTTGGCTTTTTATCTTACATTCACTCTTCATTGTTGGCTTTTTATATTATATTTACTCTTCATTGTTGGCTTTTTATCTTACATTCATTCTTCAAGGTTGGCTTTTTATATTACATTCACTCTTCATTGTTTGCTTTTTATCTTACATTCACTCTGTTGGCTTTTTATATTACATTTACTCTTCATTGTTGACTTTTTATCTTACATTCACTCTTCATTGTTGGCTTTTTATATTATATTTACTCTTCATTGTTGGCTTTTTATCTTACATTCATTCTTCATTTTTGGCTTTTTATATTACATTTACTATTCATTGTTGGCTTTTTATCTTACATTCACTCTTCATTGTTGGCTTTATATCTTACATTCATTCTTCATTGTTGGCTTTTTATATTACATTCACTCTTCATTGTTGGCTTTTTATCTTACATTAATTCTTCATTGTTGGCTTTTTATATTACATTTACTCTTCATTGTTGGCTTTTTATCTTACATTCACTCTTCATTGTTGGCTTTTTATATTATATTTACTCTTCATTGTTGGCTTTTTATCTTACATTTATTCTTCATTGTTGGCTTTTTATATCATATTTACTCTTCATTGTTGGCTTTTTATCTGACATTCATTCTTCATTGTTGGCTTTTCATATTATATTTACTCTTCATTGTTGGCTTTTTATCTTACATTTATTCTTCATTGTTGGCTTTTTATATTATATTTACTCTTCATTGTTGGCTTTTTATCTTACATTTATTCTTCATTGTTGGCTTTTTATATTACATTTACTCTTTATTGTTGGCTTTTTATCTTACATTCATTCTTCATTGTTGGCTTTTTATATCATATTTACTCTTCATTGTTGGCTTTTTATCTTACATTCATTCTTCATTGTTGGCTTTTTATATTATACTAATGATGATGCGCGCGCATCCGTGACATGAGGAATTGAGGAATTGACGGTGGAAAGACGGTCGTGACTATATATGTTGATAGGGATAATATTTTATAGTAATAATCTGTTTTATAAAATGAATAAATATATAATTTAAATTTTAAATATATTAAAAATAATATTATAAATAATTTTTAAAATACGCGCATTAATCATGATTCAACACTTTCCCCTCTCCAGAGGTCGTTACGTCCTCGTGAGTGACCTCATCAATTCTTTAAAAATAGGGTTTGAGTCTTGAGACATGGACAATCAATGGGTCTTGGCCAGGATTATCTTTCGGCTCAATTAAGTAATTTATGTTGGATAGCTTCTTTAATATTCGATATGGGCCAAAATATTTTCTCAATAGTTTTTCACATTTTCCGATTTTCCTGACTGGTGTCCAAACTGCCACTTAATGTCCTGGTTCATAGATTCTCTCGTTGTTGTTTTTTTGTCATAGTTTCTTTTCATTTTTTTCTGAGTCTTCTCTGTGTTGTTAATGACTACCTGCCTCCTCCTTGCTATTTTATCTAAGTAATTTTCTATATATTCATCGTAATCGTCCAGGTTACTGTCCGGTGGGATATTCTCGTCGTCTAAGAGGGACATGGGTTCCCTCCCAAACAACAGGAAAAGTGGAGAGTAGCCTGTGGTTTCTTGAATCGTGGTATTATACGCGTGGGTGATAAAAGGTAGGATTTCGTCCCAGTTCTTCTGATCCGTATTCACATACATGCTGATCATATTGATTAAATTTATATTTAGCCGTTCTGTTAGTCCGTTAGTCTGGGGGTGGTAGCTCGTCGTGAAGCAATGTTTAATTTTGCACATTTTCATAACCTCCTTCATCAAATTGCTAGTGAATTGTGAACCTCTGTCGCTGATAACAAAACTTGGAGCCCCGTGACGTAAAAATATATGTTCGATTAAAAATATAGAGACTTCTTTCACTGTCGCTTCTGGTACTGCCTTTGTTTCAGCATACTTGGTATAATAATCCGTCAACACATTTATCCATTTCCTTCTTATTTTCGTTGTAGGCAAGGGGCCAACAAAGTCAATTCCGATTCTTTCAAAAGGGTAGTTAGCTGGGGGAATAGGTTGTAAAAGTCCAGATGGCAACTGATTTGAACCTTTCCGACTTTGGCAAAGATGGCACGTCTTTACAAATTCGGAAACATCTTTCAGCATGGAAGGCCAATAGTATTTATTCTTCAATCGGTAAGTGGTTCTGGCGACGCCCAGATGGCCATTCAGCATATGGTTGTGGTATTCACTCATGATTTCCTTCCTTCTCTTTTTTTGGCACTACCAGCAACCATGCCCTACCTTCAGGATTTGGATTTTTCTTGTATAGACACCCATTTTCTTCTTTAAAGTTCTGTGTAATTAAACGCTTGTTTCCACTAAGGTTCGCCTTAATATTCTAAATAAAATCATCCTTTTCGTTTATTATTTGATTCAGAAATAGTCTTTCATAATCTTCGTCCCATTCATTTTCTGGTAAGGGTCCTCTAGATAGACCATCAGCGTCCAGATGTTTTTTCCCGATTTGTGTATGTTTTCGAAATTATATTCCTGAATCTTCAGTGCCCATCGTGCTAATCGACCGGTCGGATCTTTCAAATTCTTAAGCCAGCATAGTGCGTGATGATCAGTGACGATTTTAAAGTGCCTTCCATATAAATAGGGCCGTAATTTTGATATTGACCACACCACAGCTAAACATTCCTTTTTGGTGGTTGAATAATTTTGCTCAGGTTTACTTAGGGTTCGGCTCAAATATGATATTACCTTCTCTTCGCCACCGATATTTTGAATTAGTGTTGCGCCTAAGCCGACGTTAGAGGCATCTGTGTGAATGCAGGTGGCTGCATTTGGATCGAAGTGACCTAAAATTGGCGGATTTATAAGAGCTTTTTTAAGGTTTTGGAACGCTTCTTCCTGTTTTCCTGTCCAGATAAATTGCACATTTTTTTCTGATGAGACTGGTCAATGGGTCAGCGTTAAATGAGAAATCTTTAATGAATTTTCTATAATATGAGCACATTCCTAGGAGTGATTGCACTTCTTTGGCCTTCATGGGCTGAGGAAAATCTCTAACGGCTTTGATATTAATTCGGCAGGTTTTATACCCTCTTGGTTGATTATATGACCAAGAATCTCAAGTTCCTCGAAAGCAAATTTGCATTTCTTGGCGTTCAGTTTTAAATTAGATTCGCTGAAGCATCTGAGGACAGCTTCAAGTCTTTTAATGTGGGTTGGAAAGTCCGAGCTGTATATAATCACATCGTCCAGGTAGCAAAGGCAAATATGCCATCTCAGATTTCCGAGAACATTGTCCATGTTCCTCTCAAAAGTAGCAGGGGCGTTGCATAGACCGAAGAGCATTACGTTGAATTCATATAATCCATGTGCCGTAGTGAAAGCCGTCTTCTCTTTGTCTCTCTCTTCAATTTCGACTTGCCAATATCCCGATTTGAGATCTATTGCTGAGAAGTACTTGGATACTTGGAGAGTATCCATTACATAATCATTTCTTGGAATTGGATAAACATCCTTCACTGTTACTTCATGTAATTTCCTGTAATCCACACAAAATCTGTATTTACCATCTCGTTTTTTGACCAATATAACGGGAAAGGACCAGGGACTTGAAGTTTGTGTGTGTGTCTAATTATTCCTTCTTCAAGCATCTCGTCTATTTGATCCTTTATGATGGTTCGTTCCTTAGCGCTTACCCGGTAAGGCTTGTGCTTTATCGGTTTTGCGTCTTCTGTATGAATCTGATGTTTTGCCAAATTGGTCCTGCCTAACCTCGATGAGAACAAATCATTATACTTGGCCAAAATTTGTTTTAACCTCTCTTGTTCTTTAAATGATAAATTTTTGTTTATTTGAAATTGTATTTCGTCATTTTCATTCTGCTTCTCTATATTTTCTATAAAATTCACCTCTGCAGGAAGACTTCCATAAGCCAATGTTTGTGGTCTTTCTGTTGTTCTCTTCGATAACACATTCGCCATCCTCAGCTTCTATTGAGGCCCTAATCAATTTAATAGATAGTTCAGGTATAACGGTATCTGTAGTGCTCTTTATTTTTTTTAGATCATAATTGCTTACGTCATGATTACTCGTCAAATTATATTTTATTGTTTCTCGTTCACAATCAATTTTAGCATTCATTTTTTAAAGGAAATCTCGTCCAAGAATAAGAGTTTGTAGATGCGCGTCCATTACTACAAATTCGCGGGATAATTCAGTGTCATCAATTTTTAAATCTAAAATAATGCTACCTACCATATCTCATTTTTTCCCCTCAGGTCCGGAACAAGTTTTAGTGAGACTATTTATTTCATGGCCAACAAAAAGTGCTGTTCTTAGGTCAACCACTGAAAGATCGGCGCCTGTATCAATCAAAGCTTCGCATAACCCTATCTTGTCCACATTAATATTAATTTTGTACCTAGGGTCCAACTTTCTAATTCCATTTATGGTCGACTTGCTTTGATTGAAGGAATCAGGCGCGACACTTAGTTTAAATCTTCCAACACGGAATATCTATTCCGTGTAGGAAAATTCGTTCGTGTGTCATTACAAACATCCGCATAGAAGCGAGGCCGTGTATAATCTTTTCTTTCGTCCGTTTGAAGATTTTCTTGACTCTTGTCTTCGGAAACTGAGGGGTCCTCTCCTATAATCCGCACAAACTTGACCCCACAATAACGCGCAATGTGTCCTGGCCTATTGTACTTAAAGCATATAGGTCTTCCGTCCTCCGTCCTGCTTTTGTTTGTAGCTGGACTCTTGTTGTAGACTTTATTTTGGTGGGTCTGTCTCGGCGTGAAACTTGAATTTGCATAGGCAGGTCGTCCAGCGGCAGTGACCTGGGACGAGGGGTTGGCCTGGTATTGTCTGGGAGCAGGAACCTGGGGCTTGAAGGTGTTCTGGTGTGGTCTTCTGAACGACGGAGCGTTCTTCCATTGCTCTTGATAATGGGGACGAGGAGAGCGTGGTACATTATGTAGAGCCTTTGACTTCTTTACACGTTCTTGATAATTATTTTCAAACAAATCCATCTTTTTACACAATCTTAGGAGTTCGTTGGTATTCTTAGGAGGGTTTAAGTAGAGGGCAAAAAAGTATTCTTTCTTCAACCCTCCACAAAAACCCAATCTATTTTAGTCTCTTCTTCCATTTGGGGGTCGACCTTGTTGCACAGAACCAGGATATCCTCTGCAAACCTGATTGCAGGTTCATTCCACTGCTGCATTCTGTTTAGTCTCATCTTCATTTCTTCTTTGTTGGCGTCTGAGGCAAAATCCTGAATTAGGCTGCTCTTGAAATGTTCCCAGCTGGTGAAACTTATCTTGTGTAGGTCCAGCCAGGTTTTGGCGCTACCAACCGTATTCATGTTTGCATAGCGAGAAATAATATATTCTGCTCAGTGGTACAGGAAGCCAATTTCTTCAAGAGACTCAATCCATGCGCGAGGGTGTCTTCTGTCCCATCATACTTGGGGATGTCGATTTTGGGGTTCAAGACAACTGGGTCGGCACGTGCATCTCGACCAATTGTTGCACCGGGCTGCGGTTTGGCAGATTCTTCAGTCTTGATTCTCTCCTCAGACGCATCTTGCATCTTTCCAGAACGTGTCTCAACCATTCTACAAGGTTAAACCAGTCAATAATAAGACAACTATATATTTAGGTAGCACCTAGAATCTCTTTATTTACCATATCAAAGTTTAAAGCAGGTGGGGTATTTTAGTGTATTAAAATACAAATGTTTTATAGTACACTAGCGGATGTACCCGGCTTCGCCCGGGTTTTACCCGAGTAAAGGTTTGTCTAACGAACATTTGTTAAAACAATTCTCTATAAACTTATTTAAAAAATAATAGATATATTTTGATAATTTGAAACTCGTAAATTTGAATCTCTCGATAAAGTGAACATTTTTTCCCGGTCCCTTGAAAAATACTCGATAAGTTGAATAAAATCAATATTAATTGGTCCCCTCGGTAATTGGAAGTTAAAGGAATAGTATCTTCACCTTGGAATTGTATCATTATTCTTGTCTCAAATAAATTGCCGTGTCATCCTGAGATAATCTTACTTTTGATAAATAATCTTTAAGATAATAAAATTAGTGATAATAAAACTTATAGATAAAAAAACTTGTTATCATCGTCGCAATGGTGGCGCTGCTTGCGAGTTAAATCTACAAATCTGCAAATAACTCTAAGGATATTCAAGATATTCAAGAAATTATTTTTTAAAAACCTTCCCGGGGATATACCTAATAATATCCCAAAATTTCACGGCGATTGGATGTATGGTTTTTGAATCTATAGAGTACACACACACAGACATTCAATTTTATATATATAGATATAGACTAGCGGATGTACCCGGCTTCGCCCGAGGTTTTACCCGAGTAAAGGTTTGTCTAACGAACATTTGTTAAAACAATTCTATATAAACTTATATAAAAATATATATATTTTGATAATTTGAAACTCGTAAATTTGAATCTCTCGATTGAGTGAACATTTTTTCCCGGTCCCTGTGTGCCATGTTATCCTGAATTTTGTCTTTCCTAATTTTCTTCATTACAAAATCATCGTTTTATCTAGTGAACATTTTTTCCCGGTCCCTTGAAAAATACTCGATAAGTTGAATAAAATCAATATTAATTGGTTCCCTCGGTTATTGGAAGTTAAAGGAATAGTATCTTGCCTTGGAATTGTATCATTATTCTTGTCTCAAATAAATTGCCGTGTCATCCTGAATTTTGTCTTTCCTAATTTTCTACATTACAAAATCATCGTATCATCATGATAATATTTAGAGCAGATTGTTGAATTATAACAGATAAATTAGAATATTTATCTTGATTATGTTAAAGCGAAAAGTTATTTCAAAAATTTTATTTGTTAGAAACCTTCCCAGTACTATACTATATAACTTCCCAAAGTTTCATGGCGTTCCAATGAGTGGTTTGGTCAGGCATAAAGGACAGACACACACACACACTCGAGCGTGCGGCCGCGCTTTCGCGAGCTCCGCCGTTTTCGCCTTTGGAGTGCGTGTGAAGGGCGTTTAACCTGGCAAGTGTGGTACTGGCAGAGAGCCCAGGATGTACTGAAAAAGTGCCTGGAAGGCCCAGCATCCTGCTACAAACAGGCGAGGAATTATCGCCAAAAAACGAGAATATGAAGAAAACAATAGAAATTTCTTCTAATAATCAAAAAGATGCAAATCCGCCGGCAGGCGATATGCATGTAAATCCGGCCGCCGCGCGTGGTGACGTCACGGCGCCGAAGACTGCTGCTACGACCAGCGCAACTGCAGCCAGCCCGACCTCGCTCAACTGGGCCGACAGCGAGATGACGGAGGTGGGCGCCAACGACGACTTCATCGTCGTGAAGGGCAAGAAGAGGCGCCGCGGCTCAACATCACCTGAGCACGCTGCAAGGCAGCCCAACAAGCCTGGAGAGCAGCGCAGCTCCCAGCAGCGGAAGCGGCCAGCAGGGCCGAGAGCAGTGCCGCCTCAGGAGATCAAGGCGACACGCGTCAACATCGCCGACGCCAGGGCGAGGCAGGCCACCACCAACCACGAGAACTACATCTTCGTGGAGCTGTGCCCTGACATCCCGGACTACTCCTACCTCAAGGCAATTGGCAACCTGGTCGGAGGGCCCAAAAACATCACACAATTCAATAGGATGAACGGCCACTACATCGTGGGCCTCGCGAGCAAGAACCTTGCGAGCCGTCTGGTGGAGGAGGGCCTGAACATCGAGGGAACACTCCTCAAGGTCTTCCCCTTCCGCAAGAGGGCCGAGAGGATAATCGTGGCCAATCTCCCCGGCTTTGTAGAGGACACCACCATCGTGCAGGCCCTGCGTAAATATGGAAACATCACCTCCATCGCCCCCATCATGATCAAAATGGGGGAGTACGCCTTCAGCGACGGCCGCCGGGAGGCGTTCATCCTGCTCCACGAGGGCGTAAGGCTGGAGACGCTGCCCACCCGAATGACCATCCAGTCCAAGGGAGACACCCTATCGGCCTTCCTCTCTTTTGGAATCAAGTGTTCCAAATGCGGTAAGCAGGGCCACCGCAGAGCCAACTGCCCAGCGCTCGCCAGGAAAGGGAACGGCAGCCCCAGGCAAGCATCGTCTCCCACCCACGCAAGGCCTCCCCCCTCCTCCTCCTCTTCCTCTTCAGCAGCCAAGGAAGCCGGCACCTGCGCCCGCAACACCGGCGTCCCCTGTCCAACCGGCAAAGACAACAACCGAGGCACCGGCGATCCCCTCGGCGCCCCATCCTGCCGAACCGATGGATCTCGCCCAGCCCGCCCCTGCCGCCCTCCCTGCTACCCTGGCTGCCCCGCGGTCCCTCGAGCCTGGCATCCCTTCGCTCGACCACAAGATGGCGGTGGAGAAGATGACCTCACCTCCCTCCACGCCTGCCCTGGGAGAATCCGCACTCAAACAGCTGCTGAAGCACATCGAGGAGAACCCCACCCTTTCCATCGACTGGGACAAGCTACCCGGCCTTAACTGCAAGGACGCACAGCAGCTCCTCACCTCTGAAACCACCATGAAGAGGATAGCGCCCACGCTGACAGAGGAACAGGTCGCCACCCTCGACAAGCTGCACGAAACCTTCAAGGCCTCGTGCCCAGACTCCAACTCCACCATCCGCAAGACCCTCCAGAAGACCAGGAAGTTCCTGCGTGGCCTACAGCGCCAATGAACCACCGCGTCGCCACCCTCAACGCGCGAGGGCTCGCCACTCGGGGGAGGAGCCTTGCCCTTTGTCATCTCCTCAGACAACATCACGTGGACATCGCGTTTGTCCAGGAGACAAACGCATTTCATCTGGGCAGCGGCCAAGACCTCTGCCTTGGCTACAGCGCTGTTGTATTGGCCCATCCCGTAGCCATCTCGGGATCTGGACTCGCCTGCGTCTTCGGACCAGGCGTAGCCGTGCTACAACAGCGCGTCCTGTGGCCGGGCCACATCGCCTAGGCAACCATAGATGTCCACGGCGAGGAGATGACGGCCATCGCCGTTCATCTGGCGCATGAACCCCGGGAGAGAAACCGGCAACTGGAGCTCCTGGCGGCGACAGCGGCACAGGAGGAGGAGGGGGCCTGCTGGATCATCGGCGACTTTAACATCAGGGATCGGGGCCCCTCATCATCATCATCATCGGATGCCCTCACCGCTCTTCTGGACCTGGCCGCGCTGGTCGACGTGGCCACCCAGTTCGACGCCGCTCACCTGCCCACTAGAGTCGCCATGCACGGCGACCAAGTCGAGTCCAACCGCCTGGACCGGATCCTCGTCCCTGCTGGAGTCCTGGATCGCGTGTCCATCTACGCGACCAGCCACTACCACCTCTCGGACCACCGCCTCGTGCTGCTCCAGGTGGGCCCGCCCACCACCGCCGTCTCCTCCCCCACCCAGCCTCGCTTGGCCGCGATGCTCCGCTCGGGCCTTGCTCTCGAACATCTGGCTAGCTACATACGGGAGTTGGAGGAAGACACAGCGCACGATGACGACGACGGGACCTTCTGGGATAGGTGGACCTCCATCAAGGCGGGGCTGCTGGCGGAGGCCAGATCCCTGCACGACCCGCGCCACGCTGCCAACGACAGCTACGTCTACAGGGCGAGACGTTACATCGCGGCGCAGCTCGAGGCCTCCTCCATCCGGGCCGACTACCCATCGCTGCCGGACCTAGCACGCGCCATCCGCCTCCGACGCCCGGTCAGCGTCATCAGGGACGAGCAGGATAACATCATCGAGGGCCCCGAGCTTCGGCGGAGGGCGTTCGCGACCTTCCAGCCCCGCTTCGCCCGTCCCACCAGCGATCCAGCTGCGGGAGCTGCCTTCATCGCCAGCAGCGCGCCCACCACCACCCGTGAGCTGAGTGAGGAGGACCCGCTCCACCGGCCGGACATCAGCCCCAGCGAGATCGCCAACGCCATCGAGCACCTCCCTCGCGGCAAGGCCCCCGGCTGGGACGGCTTGCCGTGCGAACTCCTCGTCGCCTTCAACGAGGACTTCTTCGCGGAAGCTCTGGCCCGGGTGTTCGCGGCTTCACGGCTCCGCGGTGCCCTGCCTCCGTCGACGCGGCGCAGCTCCATCTGCCTCGTGCCCAAGACCCGCGGAGGTCGCGGCCTTGATGGCTACAGGCCTGTCGCGCTGCCCTCGGCCGACTACAGGGTCCTGGCCGCCATCCTTCACCGGCGCCTCAAGCCCCACCTGCGGACCCTGGTGCCGGAATGCCAGACCTACGCCGTCCCCGGGAGGTCCCCGTCATGGAACATCGCCATGGTGACGGACGCCATCGAGGAGGCCACCGCCCTGGGCTCGCCGCTGGCCGTCATGGGCGTCGACCTAGAGTCCGCCTTTGACTCATTGGACCGCGGCTTCCTGGAGTCCCTGCTAACATCCCTCCGCCTCCCGCCAGCCTTCATGTCCTGGATTAACATCCTCTACGCCGGGGCGGACGCCACCATCCGGGCCGGAGGCTTTCATACAACAGCCTTTCCCCTTCTCAACGGCCTCAGGCAGGGTTGCGCCGTAAGCGCCGCACTCTTCAGCATCGCCACGGGGCCGCTGCTACATCGCCTGGAGTTGACCCTCGGCGTGGGCAATGTCATCGCTTACGCCGACGACATCGTCCTCCTATTTCATCGCGACGGAGACTTCGAACGGGTGGCGACCGTCTTCGAAGAATACAAGCAGGCCTCCGGAGTTGGCGTGAACCTCCGGAAGAGCGCTGGCCTCTGGTGCGGCGCCTGGCGCAACCGCGGCGACTCCCCTCTCGGCGCCTCCTGGTCGACCACCTCCATCAGGGTCCTCGGGCTCGACATCGCCCCCAGGAGCACCGTCTCCCACCGGGAGCAGCATCTCCTGGCCCTCCTGGAGACTGCCTGCCGCAAATGGACGCCCTTCACCCGCGGCCTCTCCCTCGTCGGGCGAGCAAGAGCGGCGAACACGCTGGTGGGCTCTGTCATCCAGCACCACCTGCATGGCTACCTACCATCACCCCCGACCATCGCCAAGCTGCAGGCCCGACTGGCGAGATTCGTCTGGGGACAGGACCACACGGCGTGGCTTCCCGCCGATGTCATGGCGAGGCCAGTTGCCATCGGAGGCCTCGGCCTCCTCGACCTCGCGACCCAGCTCCAGCTCGCCTACCTCAAGGGGGTGCAGGTCGCGCTCCGCGGGGGCAGAAATGCCTTCAGCTGGCTGGTCGGCGGCAACAGCGGGGAAGCCTGGATCCACCCTCCACCGGACGGCACCCGTCTCCAGCTCCGCCGTCTCCGGTTGCTGAAGCTATGGGAGGAGGCCTCCAACATCCTGGGCCTCAACCACCGGGCGGGCCCCACGGCTCAGCTGCTGGACCTCCCCATCATCGGCGGCTGCCGGTTCCTCCGCCCTCCCGACCTCCTGGCCCCCGCCCGCTGGTGCGGAGCCCGAGTCCGGGACCTCATCGAGGAGGAAAACCTCATCGCCCGCCCTACGCGCTCGGCCCTGGCTGACGCCGCGGCCCTGGGCGCCTTCTGTCGGAGGCTGACCTCCGAGAACGCCGTGGGCTTCGGGGCGGAGTCCACGCCTTCATCCAGTTCCCTTGCTGCGGCCGTGGTGCTGCGTGGGACGGCTACGCCGTTCCTCAACGGCCTCACGACGCGCTCAGCCCGACGGGCCCTGGATCGTCCGCGCCTCGCCGCCACGCCCATCTCCAGATTCCTGGCGAGATGGACGCCCACCATCAATCCACCATCCAGGATCGACTGGGCCTCGCTGCGGCGCTGCGCCTATTCGGGTCACGAGGCCGACGCAGCTCTCAAGCTAGCCCTCCACGCCCTGCCCCATCCGGCCCATCCTGCCTCGGTCGGCCCCTCCTGTCCTGCCTGCGGGTCCATCGACTGCTCCCTCGGCCACCGTTACTGGTGCTGCCGCTCCATCAGGCCTCTCATCAGAGAGGCCTTCAACATCATAGGGCGGCCCCCTCACCTGCAGGCTTGGATCTTCGGCGGGTCCGGCCTTGAGGACGACGCCCTTTCCATCCTGGCGTCGGCAAAGTTGCGAATTTATCGTTACTTTGTCCAGGTTGGG
This sequence comes from Cordylochernes scorpioides, assembly GCA_030710605.1. Classification (NCBI taxonomy): domain Eukaryota; kingdom Metazoa; phylum Arthropoda; class Arachnida; order Pseudoscorpiones; family Chernetidae; genus Cordylochernes; species Cordylochernes scorpioides. The sequence continues at coordinate 104,250,810 of CP092886.1, forward strand.
CTCGGAGAAGCGGTGGAGGACCCGCTCATCGCCTGGTCCAGGACCCTACAGCGTCGAGGTTTCCTATCTTCATCACCCTTGTAAAATATATGTAATATACTAGCGGATGTTCCCGGCTTCGCCCGTGTTTTACCCGAGTAAAGGTTTGTCTAACGAATCTCTCGATAAAGTGAACATTTTTTCCCGGTCCCTTGAAAAATACTCGATAAGTTGAATATAATCAATATTAATCGGTACCCGAGTAAAGGTCTGTCTAACGAACATTTGTTAAAACAATTCTCTATAAACTTATAAAAGGAAATAGATATATTTTGATAATTTGAAACTGATAAAGTGATCATTTTTTCCCGGTCCCTGTGTGCCGTGTCATTCTGAATTTTGTCTTTCCTAATTTTCTACATTACAAAATCATCGTTTTATCTAGTGAACATTTTTTCCCGGTCCCTTGAAAAATACTCGATAAGGTTGAATAAATTCATGGTCGTTTATGGAAGATGGACGAAGTTCTCGGAGGTTATCTTGGGCAAGCTCCTGCGAGGTTTTTTTTCTTGTCTACTTGGCATAGCTGTGTCACCAACTCTGCCCTGATTGGTCGGTGGGTACTTGGACTGTCGGCCGGCGGCCGGGCGAATCCATTCTCTCACGGGGTGGGGCAGACCAGACCAAGGTCATCAGGAGCAGCAAACTTAAGCCTATCTCCGTCTCAATGGTGGCGCTGCTTGCGAGTTAAAGCTACAAATCTGCAAATAACTCTAAGGATATTAAAGATATTCAAGATATTATTTTTCGTAAACCTTTCCGGGGATATGCCTAATAATATCCCATATTTTCACGGCGATTGGATGTGTGGTTTTTGAATCCATAGAGGACACACACACACTCGGGCGAGCGGCCACGCTTTTTCGAGCTCCGCCGTTTTCGCCTCTGGAGTGCGTGTAGAGGGCGCTTACCATTGTGAATTTGGTACTGGAGGAAAGCCCTCGATCCGATGCTACAGTGCCTGAAAGGCCCAGCACAGGATCTCATACAGGTGCTGAATTAGCGCCAAAAAATGAATTTGAGATGAATTTCTCTAAAGAAAATTCCAATCTTAAATCTCAAAGAGATGCAAATTCGCCGGCAGGCGACGTGCATGTAAATCCGGCCGCCGCGCGTGACGTCACCGCGCCGCCGACTGCTGCTTCTTCCAGCGCTACAACAGCCAGCCCGGCCTCGCTCAACTGGGCCGACAGCGAGATGGTTGACGTGGACGACAACAAGGGTTTCACCGTTGTGAAGAACAAGAAGCGGCGCCGCACTTCAACAACGCCGGAGCGCGCCGCCAAGCAGCCTAGCAGGCCTGCTGAGAAGCCCAGCTCCCAGCAGCTGAGGCGGCCGACAGGGCCGAAAACAGTGCCGCCTAGGGAGATCAAGGCGACACGCGCCAACATCGCTGACGCCAAGAAGAGGCAGGCCACAACCGACCACGAGCACTACATCTTCGTGGAGCGGTGCCCAGAGATCCCGGACTACACCTACCTAAAGGCAATGTCCAGGCTGGTCGGGGGGCCGGATAAAATCACGCATTTCGGCAAAATGAACGGCCATTTCCTCGTGGGCTTGGCAACCAAGGATCTTGCGCGCCTTCTGGTGGAGAGCGACTTCGAGATCGGGGGAACGACCCTTAGGGTCTTCCCCTACCGAAAAAGGGCCGAACGGATCGTCGTCGCCGGCCTGCCAGGCTTCGTGGATGACTTCACCATCGTGAACGCCCTGGGCCAATACGGGAGGGTCACCTCCATCGCCCCCATCCTGATCAAGCTGGGGGAGTTCGCCTTCAACGACGGCCGCCGGGAGGCGTTCATCCTGCTCCACGAGGGAGTCAGGCTGGAGACCCTGCCCGCCCGACTGACCATACAGTCCAAGGGAGACACCCTATCTGCCTACCTCTCCTTCGGAATCAAATGTTCCAAATGCGGAAGGCAGGGCCACCGCAGAGCTAGCTGCCCATCGCTCGCCAGGCGGAACTTCGACGCCCCAAAGCGTGTGGACAATCCTGCTCAGGTTCAGGCTTCTCCTTCTCCCCCCGTGCCTAAGCGAACTGGTCCACCAACACCCGTATCCTCTCCACCGGCGCCTCCAGCTCCATCAGAGGAGGCACCTAATAATGCCCCAGTGACGCCCGCTGCTGCTGCTCCGGGTGCCCCAGCGCTCCATCCTGCGCGACCTCTCCTGCCGCCTGGAGAGGCGCCGAGTTCTACCTGCTCGGCCTCCAACCCGCCCACCACACCAGCCCTGCCTTCACCGGCGCCCGTCGAGCCAATGGAGGTGGAAAGGATCGAGGAGGAGGGCACGGGCTCCACCCAGGAAGGAAGAAACAAAATCAGGAAAGAGCTAGATGCCTGCCTGCAGCAGGCCCCCTCCACAATCTTTGACAAAACCAACCAAGAGGGTCTCGAAAAGGAGAGGGTTTGTCGCCTCCTCGTCTCCACACCGCTCCTCAAAAAGCAACTCCCTAACCTTAAACCCGCCCAGAGGACTTGTTTGTGCGAGCTGGTCGAGGCCCTCTTACGTAGGAGACTCGACTCCAGCGGCTCCATCTACAAACGCCTTCGCCAGGCCCTGCCCTTCCTCCATCAAGGGACATCATCATAGGCTTCACCATCGCCTCCATTAACGCGTGCGGGCTCGCTATTAGGAACAAGAGCCTAAGCCTTTGCCATCTCCTGAGACAACACCGCGTGGACATTGCGCTTGTGCAAGAAACTAACACCCACCACCTCGACGGCGCCCAAGACCTCTGCCTCGGCTACGATGCTATTACTGCCCCACCCGACGCAATATCGGGTTCGGGCCTCGCCTGCATCTACGCGCCGGGCATCACCGTCTCGCGACACCGCATCCTGTGGCCGGGCCACATCGTCTTGGCCACCCTCAATGTCCACGGCCAGGAGATGACCGTCATAAATGTCCACCTCTCGCACGACCAGCGCGAGCGCATCGAGCAACTCCGAGTCATCGAGGCTGCCGCCGTTGAGGAAGAGGAGGAAGCCTGGGTCCTCGGGGACTTTAATATTAGGGACGACAGGAACCGCGACTCTATCTCCATGGCGGCCCTCGGAGCTCTTTGCGAGTCCGCCGCGCTTCTGGATGCCGCCCCCGAGTTTGACGCCGCCCACCTTCCCACCAGAGTCGCTGCACATGGCGACCTGATCGAGAGCAGTCGCCTCGACAGGATCCTCGCTCCGGCGCGCTTTCTGGAGGTCTCAACATCATATGCGATTGCTCCTTTCCACCTCTCCGATCATCGCATGGTGCTGCTCCGAGTGGGCCCTCCAGCCGCCCCCTACCAACCTCGCGTGGCTGCTACGCTCCGCTCCGGGCTGGCCCAGGAGCACATGAACAACTACCTGGTGGACATCGCGGAGGAAATATCCATGCTCGATGCGCCTCAACTGTGGAACCGCTGGACACTAATCAAGGCCGGCATCCTCGCGGAGGCCCGCTCGCTCCACGATCCTCGCCACCACGATCGCGACGACAGCTACATCGGCAGAGCCCAACGCTACATCAGGGTACAGCTTGAGGCCTCGTCGACGAACGCGGATTACCCATCTCTCTCGGACCTCGCGCGCCTCACGCGCCACCGCCGCCCAGCTGTCACCACCATCAGGGACGAGAACGGCGAGGTCATCGAGGGCCCCGTTTTGCGGCGAAAGGCCCTGGACATCTTCCGGCCTCGCTTCGCCCGCCCGAGCTGCGACCCGGCGGAGTACGCGGCCTTCATCGGAGCTACGACCACCACTCCTATCGAACTAGGAGAAGAGGATCCACTCCACCGGGCTGAGGTCTCCGAGGCTGAGGTAGCCGCTGCCATCCGCCGCCTCCCTCGCGGAAGAGCCCCCGGCTGGGACGGTCTGCCCTGCGAGGTCCTCAGCACCTTCGAGGAATTCTTCGCGGTCGCCCTGCGACGTGTGCTCGCCGAGTCTCAGCTCCGCGGTGCCCTGCCTCCATCGATGCGCCGGAGCGAGATCTGCCTGGTCCCCAAGGCCCGCGGCGGCGATCGCGGTCTGGACGGCTACAGACCGATCTCCCTGCCTTCGGCCGACTACAGGGTAATCGGATCGATCCTGCTGGGCCGCCTCAGGCCCCACCTGCCAACTCTGGTGCCGGAGTGCCAGATTAGAAAATTCGGCTCACATAGCCAGGGACGATATAGGCAGCAATGCCCTTGCGTCCCCTCTAGCGTCACACAGCCCGAAGGAATGATGCATTCTCCATGCACCGAGCGGCCTTTGGTAGGCCCCTCGCGCCCGCCAGTATGGTCCGGCTACTATGGGGTTGACCACTCACCCACAGGCGTCTCCGAGAGTTCATTGGCAAGGTTACTGTCCGAGCCCTCTCGTTCGGACTTGGATCCACCCGTCCTACGCTCCTATAGGACTCCCCCCCCTTTAGCCCTCGCACCCTTACCCAGTCCTCCCTGAATCTGCCGTCGAATCAAGGACCTCTGAGGTGCCGAGGTTGACGCGGGGACACCGACGTGGAGGCGGGGGGGTGGTACTACTGTGTGCACCCCTTGGTTTCTCATGGTGCGCACGGCAAGGACGCTCCCAATGGCGCACACACAGAGCGAAGACCCAAGAGTTTCAAGACACGTGCGCCTCGCTTTCGCGAGTGCAACACGTAGAGACGCCTCTCTACACTCACTCCCCTCTAGGGTGACCGTAGAGGGCAGCCCCACAGGGCCTTCAGCCCCCGCTTGCCGGAGTGCCAGACGTACGCCGTCCCCGGAAGGTCCCCCTCCTGGAACATCGCGCGGGTCACAGACGCCGTCGAGGAGGCTACTGCCCCACCGGCCTTCGTGGGATGGATCCTTCTACTCTACGCCGGGGCGGACGCCACAATAAGGGTCGGGGGCTTCCAGACCGTCGCCTTCAGACTACTCAACGGCGTGAGACAGGGCTGCGCTCTGAGCGCGGCGCTCTTCAGTATCGCGACGGGACCTCTGCTGCGTCGCCTGGAGACGATCCTCGGCGTGGGCAACGTCATCGCCTACGCCGACGACATCGTGCTCCTGATACACCGCGACGAGCAGTTCGCGAGGGCTGCCGCCATCTTCGAATCATTCCATCGAGCCTCGGGGATCGCGGTCAACTACTCGAAGAGCGCGGGCCTCTGGTGCGGCGCCTGGCGCGATCGCGGTGACTCCCCCCTCCGCGGTGCCTCCTGGTCGAACTCCTCGATCCAGGTCCTGGGGACCAGAATAGCAACCAGGAGCTCCGTAGTCCAGCGGGAGCAACATCTTCTGGCCCTCCTGGAGTCCGCCTGCAGAAGAACGACGCCCTTCACCCGAGGCCTCTCCCTTGTCGGGCGAGCCAGAGCAGCCAACTCTCTGGTCCTCTCCACCATCCAGCACCACCTCCACGCCTACCTGCCGGAGGCCTCCATCATCTCCAAGCTGCAGGCCCGCGTGGCCCGTTTCATCTGGGGGCCCGACCACACGGCGTGGCTCGCCTCCGGCATCTTAGCGAGGCCCGTTGTCACCGGGGGCCTCGGCCTAATAGACATAGGCACCCAACTCCATCTCGCCTGTCTAAAAGGTGTCCAGGTCGCGCTTCGAGGGGGGAGAAACGGCTTCTCCTGGCTGGTGACTAGCGAGGCCTGGCTCAGACCTCCACCGGACGGCACCACACTCCAGCCCCGGCGCCTCCGGCTGCTGAAACTATGGGAGGAGACCTCCGGCGTCCTGTCCCTCGACCATCGGGCGGCACCCACGACCCAGCTGCTGGACCTCCCTATCATCGGCGGCTTCCGGTTCCTCCGCCCACCGAATCTCCTGGCTCCCTCGCGCTGGGTCGGCGCACGAGTCCGGGACCTGGGGGACGACGACCACCATACCATCGTAATACCCCACCCAACGCGCTCCGCCCTCGCCGACGCTGCTGCCCTCGCCGCCTTCTGCCGGAGGATCGTGGCGGAGAACATCCAGGCGAGCTACCGGGTTCCCAGCCTGGCCGAGGCCGTTGTCCTGCGCGGAACGACAAAGCCTCTCGCCCACATCACCACCCGCTCGGCCCGTCGCGCCCTGGATCGCCCGCGCCTTGCGGCCCTGCCCATCCACCGGCTCCTAGCAAGATGGACGCCCACCGTTGACGTGCCTCCCAGGGTGGATTGGACCTCCCTCCGACGCGGCGCCCTCTCGGGGCACAACGCCGACGTCGCCCTGCGGCTGGCCCTCCATGCCCTGCCTCATCCAGACCACCCAGCATCTGCCGGTCCCTCATGCCCTGCCTGCGGCTCCAGCGATGGCTCCCTGGGCCACCGATACTGGGGGTGCAGAACCATCAGACCCCTCATCCTAGAAGCCTTCAACATCATAGGCAGACCCCCTGACCTCCAGGCGTGGATATTCGGGACCGGCCTCGAGCAAGACGACATCTCCATCCTCTCGTCGGCCAAGTCTCGAGTCTACCGGCACTTCATCCAGGTTGGCCTTCTTGGCAGCGCCGAGGACCCCGTCATCGCCTGGCACAGGACCCTCGCCCGCTGGGGAAGACTCCCTGGCTGAATTGTATATATTTTTATCTGTATATATGTCCTTTTTAATCCTGTAAAAGTTGACTAAGGTCAATAAATACTTTTCAATTGTCAATTGTCACACACACACACAGACAGACAGATATTCAATTTTATATATATAGATATGTAAATATTTCATTCATTCTTTTTGTAATATTTTTCTTTTTCTTCTCTTTCGCTCTCTCTTTGATTGATTGATGTAATATTGTCTAAGATGACACCCCTGGAGCAAATGGCCACCCAGACCTTACGGTCCACAAGCCGGCATGCGAAGCATGCCCTTAGCTGCTATCTTGTTCCACTCGTTAGCCAAGTAACGGTACTCAAGCTGAAGCTCGAGTAGGGCACTTGGAAAAACCACCTCCCAGATGATAAGTCTGGAAGGATTTATATACCGGTGGCCTTCAGTCACAGCAAAACAGCGAACTGTCTACTGCGTCCAGCAGGGACCCACGGGGAGGCGGCCACCGGTCGACCCTGTTCACTCGCAGCTGAGGTAAAGCTCAGCTGCCACGTCGTGAGCTTTCTCAAGAAGCTTGCTGTGATTTCTCAACAGCTCGCTCTCGATCGCGCCCCTCGCCCTCCTTCTCTCTTCCTGCACCCCTACTACCCTTGAGCAATCCAAGATGTAGTGGCGTGCGTCTGCATCCCTCTCTCCACAGACGCAATCAGGATTGCTCTTTATCTTGAATCTGTGGAGACTCCTGGGGAAGGGCCCATGTCCCGAAACTACCCTAATAAGTTTGTGGGACATTACCTTACAGAGGTACTTGGGTATTGTTACCCAATTGAATACCTCCCTCCCTCTATCGCTGTTCCTCCACCTGTCCAACCATAAGTCCTGGACATGCCCCCTGATCCTCCTATAGACTTCCTTCTTGGTTACAGGGGTCCTCACAGATCTACCTCTAAAGCACCCTGCTTTAGCGAGCCTGTCTGCGAATTCATTACCTTCGACGAGGCTGTGACCCCTAACCCAATGGAGCGCCGGAGCCTGCGGCATCATTTCCAGCTCCTGGATGATTTGATGCGCGAGTTGCCCCTTTTCTAGATTGATGGCGACAAGGGCCGACATGCAATCTGAATAGAGGCGCTCAGGGCTCAAATTCTTCTCGGCACACACTCTGAGGGCCTCCCTGATCGCAACCAGCTCGGCTGAATAGACCAGTTCATCCACTCTGAGTGTTAAGCTATCTTGGAAGATCAACTCTCCATTGGTAAAGATCACCACCCCGGCTCCAGTATTGGTTCCAGACTTGCTCCCATCGGTGAAGACCTCCGTACCAATCCCTGTTGGCACTCCAGGACTCCAATTCCACTTTGGCAACCACTGCGGAGGCTTCCTTGGGTCCCTCTTCCATTCCAAGGTACCTGCTTCAAGGCCCAGGGCGTCTTTCCTGTCCTCCCATATTATCTGTCTGAAGGCCTCCTCCTCTAGTTTCAAACCCAGGGGAATAAGCCCAGCGAGGACCAACAGGGCCTCCGTGCTGGTAGTGCGGTATCCCCCCGTGATTCTGAGTGCAGCTGTCCTCTGCACTCTCTCTAGAGTCGTCGCCACCTTCTGATCTTTGTTTCGGCGCCACCAGGCCCTGGAGGCATAAAGTAGGATTGGCTCGACACAGGAGAGGTAGAGGTTCCTAAAGATAGTACCCTCCTTGCCTCCCCTGTTGAGAGCCAACCGCGACAGTCTGCTCAATGCCTCTCTGCCCTTCGCCACCATCTCCTCCGCGTGGAATTGCCATCCCAATTTTCCGTCAATGACCAACCCCAAGATGGTCATCCTATCTACCACCGATACCCTCCGACCTTCCATCCTGATAGCCGGATTATGTTCCCATCTGATCCCTTTTCTTTTGGTTCTTTTGTCTCTAGACTTGAAGCTGATGGCTTTAGTTTTAGCGACATTGAACCTAAGTCCAGAGTAGTGGGCCCAGTTCGAGAGGATTTGGAGAGAAGTTTCCACACACTTCTCAGCCTTCGCTCTTGAAGCAGCCTCAATGATGAGGAACTGGTCGTCGGCATAGAGAACCAGCCTGGCTCCCTCAGGTAGCTCCTCCTGGAAAACTGTGTTAACCAGGATGTTCCACAGTACAGGTCCGCAGCAGGAACCCTGGGGGCAACCCCTGGCGCATTCTCTTTCCAACTTCAGTCCACCAAAACTGAGGCTAACCCGTCTATCCCTCAGGAAGTCACGAACCAAGCTGCACAAATTATCTGGACAACCCATATCCATCAAATTTCTCATCAGCTTGTTCCAGTTCATGGAATTGAAAGCGCCATCAATGTCCAGGGCCACGAGAAGAACCCAAGCACCCTTTCTTAGCCCCGTCTCAACCCCCTCTAATACCTCATTCAGAGCTGTGGTTGTAGACTTGCCTTCCCTAAAACCATGTTGGGAAGAGGAAAGGAGCTCATTACTCTCTAGCCAGTGCTTTAGACGCTGAGCTAGTAGGCTGTCCAGGACCTTACCTAGACACGCTAGTAAGGAAAGCGGACGATAATCAGTAGGGGAATTACCCTTTCTACCGGACTTTTCCAGAAGCACTACTCGGGCAACCTTCCATGCCTTAGGAAAAGTACCAGTGTCCAGGCACCTATTGAATAACCTGGCAAGAAGCGATGGGTGCATCCTTACCAGGGCTTTCACGATCGTGTTATCAATGCCGTCTGGTCCAGGAGATTTCCTGTTTCCAAACGTGAAAGCCGTCCGTTTCACTTCCATCTCAGAAAAGGGCGGATCCACCAAACCACAAGTGGTCAGCGAGATCTCCTCCTCTGGCTCCTGGTTCCCAAAGTGCCTATCCAAGATGAGGTCTAGGGTCTCCCTCAGGTCCCGGGTCTTGAACCCATCTTCATCTTCAAGCAGCCTCAAGTTAGCGGAGCTCCTTATCTTCCCAGAAACAATCCTGTAAGGGAGACCATATGGATCTTTTTCCAGTACGGTATTGCACTGCTCCCTCCAGTGTTTCCTCTTGGCTCTCTTGGTGCGTCTCTTATATCCCGCCAAGTTCTTCCTATAAACTATTCCCCTCCTGGTCCTTTCTTCCCCTACACTATTTTGGAATAGTTTCCTCATGGCCCTGATCCTCTTCCTCTCGATCTCCAACTCCTCGGTCCACCAAGGCTGTTTAAGCCTCTTAAATACGGTAACCCTTCCAGATCCAGGCCCCAGCGCTTTACACGTGTTGATTATATCCTGGTGAAGCTTATTGACCATGCTATTTAAAGCAATTCCGTCAACAGCTCCAGTCAGGCTATCCCCAAGCGTGCAAGCGAACCGGCGTCTGAATCTTTCAAGGTTAGGCCCCCTGATGCTGTACCGAGGAGCTCTCTCCACTGATGGCGGTTCCACATCACAACTGGCTTCAAACCTGATGAGATAGTGGTCGCTTACGTCCGTGGGGTCCGCTTCCCACTTCAAACGCCGCATCCTGCTGGTTCTCGCCAGGGAGAAGTCTATGATGCTATCACCGTTTTCCGTGGAAAACGTTGTTTGACCATAGACGTTCCAAACTTCCAGTCCCTGACCAATAACGAGATCGACCAGAGACCTTCCTCTGGAGTCTTCCCTGTGGTCCCCAAACAGTTTGGTGCGCGCGTTAAAATCCCCGCCAATCACAATCTCGTGCCCTTCCTTCTGGACCAATAGGTCATTAAGGAAGTCTAGCTTCCCGAGATTGTCGTCCTGAAATGGTATGTACACCGAGAGGCAGACCAGTTTTAGATCCGCCGCCTCAATCTGTACAGCCACCGCCCCCTCCCAGGACCCGCAGCCCAAACAAGGAAGGTCTCCCCGGACCAGTATGGCAGCCTTTCTGCACTCGCTGGAGAAGAAACTATACCGAGTATCTAGACCCATCCTCCCGCCATCCACCAGGTACATCTCCTGCACCAGGATGACGTGAGGGCGATCACTCTTCATGATCCGGTCTAGCTCCTCGGAGCTCCTTGTCGAACGGGCGCAGTTAAGCTGCACAAACCTCCATACCTCCTTGTTTGGCCCCTCTACCATCGCCGCCCATTCACATACCAGGCCTTAACCGAGCACTGCGTACTCCGGGGGCGATGATTAGAGTCGTACTTCCTGCCGTACCTCTTATTGGCCTCTATGCAGAGCCAACAACCTGGCTTCATGTCGCAACCCTGCTCTGGGGAGTGTATGCCCTCGCACCTCCCACACCTCTTAGGGTGTTCGCATGTTCTTGCGATATGACCAGGCCTGAGGCACCTAAAGCAGGTCGACACCGCGTCATTTATCCTGATTGGTACCATCCTGGCACCAATTTTTAGCCTCTTCTTACCCAGGAGGGATTCCATGGTGGTCTCCTTTAAGCCAGAAATGACCCAATTCGTGGCGAAGGGCCTCCTTGTACTCTTTGGATACAGTCTCATGTATCCTTCCAAGAAGTCCCCACACCCCGAATTTTGGAGCACCACCATTTCTCTTAGCATCCCCTCCTTGATGTCAGAATTGACACCTAAGAGGATCAGCTCCCTCCTGGCTCTCTTGAGGCCCCCTAGCCTCAGAGCAGGCTCCCTCTCTATGGCCTCCATGGCCAGTTTCCTGTCCTCGGGGTTCTTTAAAATGAGGGCCACAGCACCCCCACCCCGAATCATTTTGAGGTCATAGCGGTGTCCAGGAATGCTACCAGCGATACTTTTTAGTACCGCGAGCATTAACCCAGACCCCGCTTCCTCATTCCATTCTACCACCAGGGTCAGATCTTCGTTCCATCTTGGGGGGCCCTTGACCTTTGGAGGTTCTGGCCTGGAACTCTTGGTAGCCTTGGGGGGAACCTTGTTTTCCCTGGTCCTTTTAGGGGGTCCCGGCTTGGTGGGCTTTTCTGCCTTAGGTGGGTCCTTGTTTTTCTCCACCCTGGGCCTATTTGGAGCTTCCGGCTTGTCTTTCTTCGTCGCCTTGGGAGGGTCCTCTATCTTGTCAGCCCTGGTCTCCTTCGGGGGAGGAGGTTTCTCTGTTACCCCTATGTGCTTCGCTCCTGGTGGGTCCTCTTTCTCTTTAGCCAGCCTGTCTTCTTCCTTCCTCGTCGGCTTCTTCTTTTTCCCTTTCTTCCCCTTCTTCCCCTTCTTTTCCTTCTCTGCCGTCTCGCTGTCCACAGCAGGCTGTTTTATGGGAGGTGGCTGAGCGGCCTCCTTCGTCTTGATCGGTGTATTGACCGGGACTCCCTCTACTACAGGGCTGTCACTCGCGGTCGTTGCCCTTTTGGGCTCTTCTGTCTTCTCATGGTGGGCGGGCGACTCTCGCCTAGGGAGGAGTGGGGAAGCGTCATTGGGAGGACAAACCTCTACCTCAGCTAATTTTAGTGACTCTGCTAGAGCAGCTGCCACTCCTCTTTCTATGCTATGCTGCAGGGTGGAAGGGCTGAGGATTTTGTCCTCAAGCTTCCGCATCTCCGCCCGCAGGTGTTCGACCTCTTTGATATGAGCTCTATGCTTCTTGAGAAGCCTATCGAAGTTTTGCTCAAGGGTGTTCACGTGAATATTCGCGATTCTCCTTTGTCGCACTAAGGTGGCAAGGGTGTCGTGAATGGCCTCGGCAATCTCCTCGAGCTCTGAATTCTTCTTCTGGGGTGTCAACGCCTGGTTTAGAAAGTCAGACAGGTCGTTGAGGTACCCTGGCTTGGTAAAATCTACCCCAAACCCTGACTCCTCGACTGGTGAGTCGATTCTCGTCTCAGAAGAAGGATCGATCAACATAAAAGGATCCAACGGGACCTCCATGTTGATCACCTTCGTGCGACGGATATCAGGGGGTGATAGACGGTCCTCCCTATCGTCTCGCTCTGATTTTTCAGGGCTAGCAGTGCGGGAGGCACCTGGGGCCAAATCCTCAGGCGGCCGCGTCGTTTTCCGCGGACTCAAGTGAGCACCCTGCCTATCCTCTCGAGTCTCGTCGACAAGAGCTGTGCGGGGGGTGCTTGCTTCCATAGGGGACTTCCCTGGGCCATTAGTGGGCGCAGCAGGGGAATTATTTTGATTATCTAACGAGGTACTCTTGGTACTCTCGGAGTTATCTTCATGGGCAGACGTTTTATTTTTATAAGGATTGCATGAGAAGCTAGTAGACCCTCGGGCTGGCCCGTCAGCTCCGAGATCATTCACTCCACGGCAAGAGGGGTCTTCCTCCCACCCGTTCCCAGGCGCTACCTGGACCTCGTTTTCTGCAAAAACCACTTTATTCATTTTGTTTTTGCATTTAGTTTGCTCCTGTAAGTAATGACACCAGCCGCCACCGGAAGCCAAGGCCGTCGCTGGGCATATCCGTCTTTCCAGACTTGTCAGACTAGCTGTCAGCGTTGGCCACGCTATCGTTAGAAGCGTGCTCAGGGCGCACCACGAGAAGGTGCTGATTAGCATATGTTGGTGGCCGTCAAGCCTCCCAACTCTGCGCAATCTGCAACTGGGCGTCACTCCTGTCACAGACTCCTGTCGGCAACCACTAACTCTTCCACTGAGATCATCATTGATCTGTCGTGATCAGTTAGCCCCAGCCACCCTCTCTCAGGCTGCCAGGTACAGACCGCTGCTACCCGCGAGACGGGAGCCGAGGACTGTAGGGCCCAGGCCCTGTCTAAGATGACAATAAATATTTTTCAATTGTCAATTGTCACACACACACACACACACACTCTCGAGCGAGCGGCCACCGTTTTGCGAGCTCCGCCGTTTCTCGCCTCTGGCAAGAGTGTAGATGTCTGTTGACATGCCAAATTTGGTATGGGCGAATAGCTCAGGATCGGCTGACTCAGTGCCTGAAAGGCCCAGCCTTGTATCCCAATCTGGTGAAGAGAAATCACCGAAAAACAGCCTACAGAAGAAAACTTCTGCAAATCAAAAACATGCAAATTCGCCGGCAGGCGACGTGCATGTAAATCCGGCCGCCGCGCGTGACGTCACCGCGCCGCCGACTGCTGCCTCTTCCAGCGAGAATCCAGCCGACCCGGCCCCGCTCAACTGGGCCGACAGCGAGATGGCGGAGGTCGACGCCAACGACGGCTACACCGCTGAGAAGAGCAAGAAAAGGCGCCTCACTTCAACGCCGGAGCACGCCGCTAGGCAGCCTGGCAGGCCTGCTGAGAAGCCCAGCCCCCAGCAGCGGAAGCGGCCAACAGGGCCGAGAGCAGTGCCGCCTCAGGAGATCAATGCGACACGCGCCAACATCGCCGACGCCAGGGCGAGGCAGGCCACTACCAACCACGAGAACTACGTCTTCGTGGAGCTATGCCCAGACATCCCGGACTACTCCTACCTCAAGGCAATGAGCACGCTACTCGGGGGGCCAAAAAACATCACGCAGTTCAATCGAATGAACGGCCACTACCTCGTGGGTCTCGCGAACAAGGACCTCGCGAACCGTCTGGTCGCGGACGGCCTGGAAATCGAGGGAACGACCCTCAAGGTCTTCCCCTTCCGCAAGAGGGCGGAACGCATAGTCGTGGCCAACCTGCCCGGCTTTGTGGAGGACAGCACCATCGCGACCGCCCTGGGCCAATTTGGGAGGGTCACCTCCATCGCCCCCATCCTGGTCAAAATGGGGGAGTTCACCTTCACCGACGGCCGCCGGGAGGCGTTCATCCTGCTCCGCGAGGGCGTAAGTCTGGAGACGCTGCCCACCCGACTGACCATCCAGTCCAAGGGAGACACCCTGTCGACCTTCCTCTCTTTTGGAATCAAGTGTTCCAAATGCGGTAAACAGGGCCACCGCAGAGCCAACTGCCCAGCGCTCACCAGGCAAGGGAACAGCAGCCCCAGGCAAGCAGCGTCTCCCACCGACGCAAGGCCCCCCCCTCCCTCCTCCTCAGCGACCAAGGAAGCCGGCACCTGCGCCCGCAACACCGGCGTCCCCATTTGTTACTCTACAATGAGTTGTGTACTAATACTGAGTTGAGTGCTCAGATTCCAACATAAATTGTAGATTCTAGATCACCTGGCAGCATGGAGTCTCGGGATCCTTGGAGAAAATGATCCCAGAATCTGTATGCAACCCTGGAGCCCCTGGGATAGGATCTACCAGAAGCTGAAACCGCTCCCATTTTATATTGCATGTTATTCCTTTGCAATTAAAAATTATTGGTCATAATTAGAAACAACAGTTAGTTTAAAAAGGAATAATAATATAAGTCTTTTGGGGGAATGAAAAATTTCTTTCATTTTATCATGAATTAAAAAGGCATATATTGGATAAAAATTATCTATTTACCAATATTTCAGTTGGCTAAACGCCAACCTTTCTCAAGGTATTAAAATATATTAATGTGTCAACAACAAACTCAGCGCCACATAACATCAATAGTCAAACATCAATAGAAACCATGGTCTCTAGGTGAACGCTTATCAGTTTGCCAAAGTTGGTGTTGTGGCTTTGTCACCGACCCGATGCCGCTAGTTGCGGCGACGGTCAATAGATGGCGTCAGATTCTGACGTTTATTTTGACGGGAGAGGCGACCATTGCTTCCATGGATTAATTTCCTCCCGGCAAATTTTCCATCTATGTTTTGCCAATAGATTTGGCCCAGCCACATTGCCAGCAAAACACCTCTTTGGTAGATTGTGAGGATTCCATTAGATCCCGTGCGGATCTCATGGAATAAAGTCCGCCCTAGACTGACGAGGGCTATTAGCCCGAAACCATGGTCTCTAGGTGGACGCTTATCAGTTTGCCAAAGTTGGTGTTGTGGCTTTGTCACCGACCCGATGCCGCTCGTTGCGGCGACGGTCAATAGATGGCGTCAGATTCTGACGTTTATTTTGACGGGAGAGGCGACCATTGCTTCCATTTTTAAAATGTAAAATTGAAAGTATTGAATTTTAATTTATAAGTTTCTTAAAATAAAGTAAAAATTGATAAATGAGGGTGTAAAAGATTTAAAAATTGAATTGAAATGATAAAAAATGGTAAAAATTCATTTAAAATGATTACAGTGAAAATAAACATTAAATTTATGGAAAATCACATTGTGAGCATGAGGTGAAAGTTACGTTGGTTTTTAAAACATACAGTTTTGAGGATTGTTCAGTCAGGAGACTTGGTCTTTAGTTGTCCTGCTGACGCGGAAGATACTCCATGTAGAGCTTGTAGAAGCTTGCAACTTCTGTTTGATGACGGCGGTAGGTCGCCTGGAAGATGGTTGCGTTGTAAGGCCGAAGGTAGGGAACTTCTCACCGGATTATTTTGCGGGATTTTTGGCTGTGTCGTTGGGATGTTGACAGCTTTCTCCTGAAATATAGTCTCTTGTTGGGGGAGAGATTGATTGGTCGTTTCGTTGGAATGGCGGCGGGATTGTTCCTCCATCTTTGCTCTTTGTTGCTTCTATCTGGACAGGCTTCTTACCTTCTTCGTTGTGGTCATCCTGTCGACTTTATATGTGATATGATCCTGTCGACTCTCGCTATAAGCTGTGGTAACCGAGGGTCAAACCTTTAGTAACCGAGAGAGACAGTCAGGGCGTGGAGAGTTTTCCAGTACCTCTCTGCACTTTGGAAGACCTTTAACAGTTTTCACAGAGTACAGGAAGTCGTGGTCGAGGCAGAGTGGAAAGCTTGGGAATGTCCACACACACAAAACGAAGAGACACAGCTGTAGTAGGAAAGTTCCATGAACAGATAGGAGTCGAGCTAAGAGCAAGATGGAGTTAAAAGAGATCTTACTGTTTTACATGGCGATGAGATGGACCTGGCTACGACCAACAAGGGCTCACGCCGACGGTGAAGTGACTGTCTATGTCGGGCTAAAACCGAGGTTTTTATATACCATTCCCGAGGAGGGGGGGGGGGAGGGGGGAGAGATGTGAGAATTTGGACTTTGAACGTCTGCACCCTTTGACCTTGATGGCAACGGGCTGCCAAATTCCTCTTCAGGGTTGTTGGATTTCTCTCTCGATTTTAGACGTTTTTGAACTTCTCAATCTTGCTTTAACTCAGCTCTTAATCTATTACATAGTTTTATTTATTTATCCTCAGTTTGTACAAAGTACATTACCTATGGTGATGCAATGATACATGTCAATCATGCATATAATTATTTATAGATGTGTTTCTATATACAACATGACAATCTTGTTATAAGTATTATACAATATAGGGTTGTTGGTTTAAATTACCATATATATATGTTGTAATATATTGTAGTTATAGTGTAATTGCCAAAGTAACAAATAAAATTTCGAGTGAGTGACAGTCGACGCCAGAAGGAGGAAAGAGGTCCGAAAAACAAGTCGGGTTCCTAGGTGTGCCCTTTCTTACTCAAACAGATTAGTCGGCTTTGAGACATAATGCTTACAGACCCCTCTAGACAGTTCTGCCCTGACCGGCGTCGGCTACATTTGCTCTCTCGCCATCTCTATGGTGCCATCCAACATGTCTCGTCTTTTTGTGTAATCGCAATCACGCCTGAACTCACTATAATCACTGTGGCCACCACGACTGCAAACCAACATGCTACACTGCATAAAGATCAACACATTTATTCTAATAAACCATAGCCATCTCAAAAACCACAATCATTTTACACAAACAAAGCCAATCTCGAGCCACACAAGCTCTCCAGTTTAAGACACATATCACCCACTGCATTACTAACATTCAAAAAATCTCGTTTTATGTTCGTACGACCACCACCTATGACTTCAGTAAACTTGTTGCTCATGATGAATTAGGTTAGATTTTTCCCCAACACAACGACTTCACGCGACACCTTTCCATTTACAATTTTTTTTCGCACGTGTCACAGCGACTCGACAAAACCTTTTTTTTCACTTTTACCAGGCTACATTATGCCTTCATTTTTCTTGTGACACATTTTTTCTCTCTCTCTCGAAAGCGTGTCCACGTCGCAAGTCTCATCAAGAACATATCTTAACCTAACACTTCGTGAACAATACTTTTACTAAGCCAAAACTCATGTCGAAGAAAATCGACGTATGATCACCGAGCTAACTAAATTCCCCATGCCATAAACATATAGCACATCACAACTAACACAGTACCATAGGTTCTATCAACTACATCAATGTCAATCCCTGTATACTTAAAGATTATCTTGGCTTGAACACCAACTGTTATATATATTTCTTACTTTAAAATATGTTTATTATTGCTACTTTCTTTTCATATCATATTACTTCTCTATTTTTAATCATTTCAAATACTCACATCTTTTTTATGCTTCGCATATTTATATTAATGAATTATCTCAAATATATCTCGAGTTTTTTCGTGTTTTTACTTTTGTCTTTTTATTTTTATATGAACAATCGAGGTGATAACTTTTATTTTAATATTCAATGTTTATAATCATTTTTTACTTTTTATATACTATTGTACTAACATTCATCACACACAATTTTCTATTTTAACTTTTTTTCAGCTTCAATTTTCAAATCCAAATTTAAGATTTTCGAATTCAAATTTTAGAAAATGCCTCGACACCATTACCCTCCAAATTCTCATGACATCTCAGCCCATGCCTTCCCAGAGAGATCGTTACTATCCGCTAAAACTTTGATTTTTCACATTGATTCCATCTTAACTACAAACGCTTCTTCGTGGTAACCTTCCCAACAGTCGAACTTGAGCAGCTAGTTAGATGAGTTTTTTTTTTCATTCACGGCCCGGTTCGAGCATCAATGCTTCCCCTTTTTTTTCTCACATTCGGGCAATTCTTTTTTCTTTTTTTTTTCAATCACCTCACTTTCACCACTGCCTTATCGCGGCCAAATCGTTTTTTTTATGCGACAGAACGACTCTCTCTGCCACACTCTCTATCACTCTTTTTCTTGACCAAAGCTTCCACCACCTATTCCCAAATCCGTCTGATAGAATAGCCCATATCGAATACCTTCAGCATACTGTAGATGGACCAATGCCTATAATCCCATAACGTCGCATTGCATCGCAGTAACAGAATCTATTCTATGTCCACCTATCTAGACTTTTTAAATTAGCTCACCCTATAATTCAATGCACTTTCAATTATTAATTCCAACATTCAATGCTGTATATAATCACCCAAATTTATATCTTTACATTAAAAAAAATATTTTTTCATATATTTTTATACATTGGGCTTATTATTAAGGAAAACATACCCAATGTTATAATTATACATCCCCATAATATATTAAACCGATTTGTATACAAATTATTTTCCCCCATTATAATTATCTTATGATTTCATCTATAATCACCATAAGCTAATTTTCATCAACCGGGGCATAAACTGTTGTAATATATTGTAGTTATAATGTAATTGCCAAGGTAACAAATAACATTTCGAGTGAGTGACAGTCGACGCCAGAAGGAGGAAAGAGGTCCGAAAAACAAGTCGGGTTCCTAGGTGTGCCCTTTCTTACTCAAACAGATTAGTCGGCTTTGAGACACAATGCTTACAGACCCCTCTAGACAGTTCTGCCCTGACCGGCGTCGGCTACATTTGCTCTCTCGCCATCTCTATGGTGCCATCCAACATGTCTCGTCTTTTTGTGTAATCGCAATCACGCCTGAACCCACTATAATCACTGTGGCCACCACGACTGCAAACCAACATGCCACACTGCATTCATCCAACAGCAACACAACAAACTACATTACTACATATATATAAAGTACAATGGTTTCAATTTATATTATACATTTTTTTTACAAAGCTATTTTTGAAAAATCTTATTTTATAGAGAGTTAGATGGTTTGATAATCATCTGACTAATTCAACACTTCCTTTAATTCAACCGAAAGCTCTGATCTCCCTTGGGGTGTTGAATTAAAGAGGTTCGACTGTATTTTGAATAGAAGTTATAATTTAGGGACTCAAAATTAGGTCAATTTTTAATAGGGTAATTTATTATTTTAAAAATCCCAAATTCATTATACAATGGATTACCTTAGGTTTTTTATAATTCAAGGTTTGATATATCCCCAGTTCATTTCAGCAGGGCTTTACTGTATATTAAAATGTTTTATTTTTAGCTCTTTTTAAATTAGTTTATCCATCAATTAACATATTTATATGTATAAAAATAATGCTTTCAATTATATTTTATAAAATGAGAACTTCATAGAATGTGCGCAATCAGATCTCATAACATGAGCAGTAGATTGCAATGTCTAACATTAATAAAAATAAATGTTCGCTTGGTCCAGAAAGGATTAACATTGCACTTACAAACTGCCGTAGCTTTGTTTGGTTATTTGCACTCACTACGTTTTCTGTGCCTTCCAAGCTATACTCCGGGCTATATTTTGAGGGCCGAAACAGGAAGACACTCTCTTGATATCACAGTGAAAAAACTAACTTTAAAATTCTGGACTAGAATTCTGAAAATGGACGGCAGCAGGCTACCTTCAATATGTTTGGCACATTTGTGGGACATTTCAATTTCTTCAAAACAGAATATCGGACTGGTAAAAAGTATAAAAGAGCTACTTAATAACACCGGCTTCTCATGGCTTGTTGGATGTACAGACTTCAATATTCTACAAAGATACATCCCCCTAATTATTAGAACGGCAACCGATCAGTCCTTGCAGCTGGATTATGTAAGAATAATAAGAAAATCAGTACTCTACTCTCACTATAAATACTTTCATTCATCACCTACAATGGAATGCTATCTGAATGACAATATCCCCCTAACCTTAAAGAGAATCATTGTACAAGTAAGAAGCCTTTTTGTAGTACAGAGAATTAATCATGTTTCACTATTGAAAACTAAGACCATAAAATGCACCTTATGCAACGGTGAATTTAGTATCGATTTTCCACACTACATGTTCTACTGTACGGCAATGGAAGAAGAAAGAGAAATTCTTCGTCAAGAGACCGGCTATAATAGCAATTCGCCTCATGTTTTAATGGCAAAAGTCGTAAAATCCAGACCCTTTGCATTCGCTTTTTATAAATACTGGAAATCAGCTCAATCAAAATATTAAGCACAGACACCGGATCCAACTCGATAATTGGTCGAGGTCAATACCCAATATTTGTATATAACTACGATGCTAATTTGTTATTTATTTATTTTGTCCTACAGAGAGAATCCTGTATGGCACGTGTGCCCAATAAAGGCTATTGTTGTTGTTGTTGTATTTGCACTCACTATGTGGATGATTTGTGGAAGAATTGGGACCCATTGAATGGATTTTTCTCTTTAAAGCGTTTAATGCAATATTTGAACTCAAGTCCTAGTTGTCAAAAATCAAGAGGGTATACCAATACACCATTAAGCTCCACTAATCTTTGAATGAATTTATCTAGTACAACTATTTTTATTTATTAATAACTCTTTTCCAAATAAAGACTTCAAACTGAATATCTCAACAAATAAGATATTCATAAAACATTTTATTTAGAATATATCTTTGGCATTAAGTCTCATATTTTCTTCTCTTAATGGATTTAGAATAAGGAGATGTTCCTCTGGACTTCCTGCTGATAAGAGAAAGGTTATGAAAATAAATTCTTTGATCACTCTCTGAGTATGTTGATGACTCACGCCTTTTGGTTATAGGATGATGCCTAGATTTGCCACATGATGAGGTGGAAGAGGTGGACTCTTTTCTAGAGCATCTCATGTGTTGCACATGTTTGGATACTGTGTTTTTTGCTTTTTCTTTTTTGGTATCTTTTTTTCTTTGAAGGTGGTTAGGAATTTATCTTTGCGGGATCTTTCTGTTGTTCCTTCACATCTTGATTCAGAGCAGGAGCAGTGGCAATTTTTGGTATGCCTTTAACACAAAATTGTGAGGTAAGGACAAATCATGCAATAACATGGTAAAATTTGAAATACAGAGAAGAAACACAGGGTGAAAGGACCTAATCCAAATAAAAAAATCTAAGCTACAAATCAGTAACAGCATTATCGACACTTTAAAGACGGACGATTCCAGATTTGCATGATGCACTAAGCTATATCAGACTGAGTGGACGTGTATTGCATCGCTCCGCATTTTCCGGTAAATATACTTTAAATTTGTTTTAACTTGTATATTATATATTTTTAAATAATTTAAATTCAGTTTATTTTTAAACACATATTAAATTTTGAAATTATATATTAATATTTCTAAATCTTTTGGATCAAATTAAATACTTTAAATAACGCGAACAATTCATTAAAATTTTACGCTGTCAATAGATATGCAAAACAATGAATGCACTAATATTAGACAGGTTGAATGAATTATGTAAATATTTTGTAGACAAATTTGATAACAATCAAAAAACGTTGAACAAACAAGATATTGGATATGTAAAAAGTACAACAAAACAGCTAAAGGATAGTGTAATAGAATTAGTGAAACTAGAACAGAGTTTAAATGGAATTGGGGAATGTATGCAGAAAAATTATACCGACATTAGAAACGATTTATCCCAAATAGTAAAACAAAGCATAAACAAGGACTCGTATGCAGAGGTGGTAAAATATGGGGAAGATAAATTTATTCAAAAAGATAAGCAAATTACTGAGGAACAAACTATTATAATAACTGCCAATGAAAATCAAAACATCTCACAGGTACAACAAAAGGTGAATGATAGTATAAAATTTTTACGACAGGAGGGAAATAAAATCAGATTTAACAAGGTATTTAATACTAGGAAAGGTACAGTAATAAAATTGCCTAAAGATCAAGATATAGATCGAATGATAGAAAGTTTTACTAAGCAAGATGATCTAAACCAATGCAGTAAAATATACAAGCCAAAACTAAGAGATCCAAACATAATCATAAAATCAGTCAATAAGATGACCAAATTAGCTAATTTATCAACAACGTTATGTGAGATGAACCCTGAACTTTCTCAACTCAGTGAAGAGATCAAAGTGCTATTTCCAATGAAAACCAATAGAGCAGAGCAAGATGTAGTACTGAGGGTTTCACCTAGAGTCTACCAAATTATGAAGAGAAATGGAAAAATTTACACGGATATTCAACGATGCGATATTAAAGATAAAATATTAGTGAATCAATGTCAGAACTGTTTTCTATATAATCCTAATCATAAGAGGAATAACTGTCCCAATCCCAAAAAATGTATTAAATGTGAAAAAGAGGGAGAACACGAATGCTCGACTACAATGAAATGCTGCAACTGCGTCAAACATCCACATTTTAGAAATAGAGATTTGGAGCATAAACCGAATAGTCAAGACTGCCCAATCTATAAAAAAGAGATGCAAATTATAATACAAAGAACAGACTATTCTACACACATATAGAAGATGCGGGCCAATAATAAACTTCCAGAATGATGGGGCGAAAACTATATATTGACAAAATCAAAATTATTCAACAAAATACCAGAAAAAGCAAAAATTGCATAAATGAGCTTTGTGCATCTGATGAAATTAGAAATGCAGATATAGTAATGATACAAGAACCTTATATAATCAAAGAGGAGGTAATATTTCCAGGACCTTGTACAAAATATCAATTGATGAACAGTCCCAATATAAATACGGCAATAATTGTAAGAAATAGCACCTTAAAAATTCAATTAATTACAGAATTCACTAACACATTCGCTACAACTATAACCATACAAACAAAAAGTAAGAAAATATATCTTTCCAACATTTATATACAGGGTGATCCAAAAGTCCCGCACAACTTTAAAAATTAATAACTCCGCGAATATTTGCGCTAGAGCAATGCGGTAAACACCATTGTGTTCAGAATGCAATGGGATTTTTTATGGCAAATAATGAAAAATTCGAAATTGATTTTAGTTACAACTTTATTTTCTAGATGGCGCTCTACCAGAATCAGCGATTCAGCGGCCAAATTGTTAGATAAATTGAAAAATATAACTGAACGACACGTATTTTTCCTTTTTGAATACCAGGAAAGAACCCTAATAATATCAAATGATAAATTAATAAAACACCATTTCGCCAAAAGTTTGAAGAAATGGTTAACGATTTTTAAATACAATCTGAGATATGTAAAATAGGTAAATGCAAATTAAAACATGTAGCAAAAAGAAAATTGATATTTTAGATACGGTTTGTTTCTGAAGATAATAAATTTCTAATATTTTTAATTCAACTCTCACTCAGTATCGATTATATTTATTTTAATTCATTTGAAAAATATGTATCTATCTCTCTCTCTCTCTCTGATAATTTATTTTACTCTGGAATGCTGTTGTTGTTGTCGTGTCCAATAAAGAGCTTCAGATGTATCCATGCATCTCCATCACAGCAGCAGCAATGTCCATTATCTTGGGTGTGTAAAGCTGCTGCTCTGGGTCTATGTCAAATTTCTGCAAGGCTGCGGCCATTGCTGGCTATGAGAATATGTGGGTAGGTGTAAGTTCCACACCAGGACAATTGTTGCATGCCCTATAGGTTCTTGTGCCATCTGGATGTATTGTCATTCCTTTATAGTGTTTTGTTCTAAGTCTTGTTATAGTTTTTGTCATATATCTCTCAGAGTTTATTTCGCATTTTGATCTTTTCTTATTTTTTTGTTTAATTATCTTGTATTTTGACAAAGAATCAGCGTCAAATAATGACATTTGTTCTTTCCTTTGGCTCAACTTTCTGGCTTCCTTTGCCAATTCAAATGCCATTTCATTACCCCCGATCCCAACATGGGCAGGGACCCAATGTAGAATGCAGTTATTCTCCAATGGTTCCAGTTGGGTAAGTAACGAGTGTATTTTCTGTGTGATTTTAGTATTGCCCTTCTGAATTGCTTCTAGAGCGGATATGGAGTCGCTGTATATTAAAATTCCTTCTGCTTGATGCAGGGATGGTTGGTTAAGGCATAGATCAAGGGCTTTCCAGATAGCTGTCAGTTCACAAGTGAAGTTTGACGAAATCTGTCCTGCGCCTTCTTTGATTTTGATGTTTGTTCCATCTTTATTATTATGTTAATTCCGGCCCCTCCATTACTCAGGGTAAGGTCTGAAGATACATCTGTATATGCTGTTAAAGGGCGTGGCCTAGCATTTTTAATCAAGAATTTGTACTATGAGGACATAGCCGTTAATATTCCAAACACATTAGACCTCAAAGCCCAAGGCATTAAAGTCTACCTCAATCAAAACAAAGCCATCAACATATACAATATGTATCACCCTCCAAACAATACATTTATTGACGATGGAACAATGGCTCAATTTCTTACAGACAACACTATTATTGTAGGTGACCTTAATGCCAAACATCAACTATGGGGATGTTCTAAGCCAAACCCAAGAGGCAAAATACTATCAAACATATTTGACGTCAATGCCTTCATGTGCTTAAATGATGGGAATCCTACCCATCATTCCTACAAGCTATAATACTGCACAAGCCCTTGATATAAGTTTTTACTATCCTGACATTTTCCACAAATGCAAAAAGCAAATATTAAAAAGTTTTGGGAGTGATCATTTGCCTAATTTGATAGAAATTAGCACCAAGACCAAAACTAGCTCAATTAAGAAAAATTCTGAAACTTCAAAAAGGCTAATATGATATCTTTCGAAAACACCATTATAAAATAAGCCAAAGTTTCAATACCAAAAGGTAATATTAAGAAATGGATTCCAAATTATACACACCAGGCAAAAATATTCAAACACTTATAACTAAAAGAAATGAACTACAAAAAAAGTGCACCCAAAACCAAACAAATTGTAGAACTGAACTGAACATTGTGATTGCAAAAATAAAAAGATTATACGTAAATGTGAAAAGGGAAAAATGGAAACAAACTTGTGAAAACCTGAACCCAAGAAACCCAAATACAAAACTTTGGAATTTGGCAAAACAAATTGAAAGAGTCCAGCCACAAACTGAAAACACAAATATGATTAAGAATACAGATGGTACACCAGCAACTAATGACAAAATTGCTGCCATTCTTTTAGGTAATTCATATCAAAATAAGTAGTAGAATCAAGGTTGAAAAAGCCCGTAAGATTATTCATGACTGTAAAAATGTCACCAGCACTTATAATATTTTCCATTAAAAAAATCAATATGAAAGAGCTAGCTTATGCATTAGAAAACACTGACCTAAACAAGACTCCTGGGCCAGATGGAATACATGGGCGAATGATATCAAACTTGGGCAAAATTGGCAAAGAAATACTTCTTAATATTTTCAATAACTCCTGGAAAACTGGAAAATTGCCTCAAGACTGTAAAAATGCAACAATAATTCCCATAAAAAACTTGACAAATCTGCTGATGACCCAAAAAACTACCGACCTATCTCCCTCACAAAAATTTGCTGCAAATTAATGGAAAAAATTATACTCAAACGACTCACCTACCACCCCGACACAAAAAATCTCTTACCAGAAGAACAATATGGATTTAGGAAAGGACATGGGACAATAGAACAACTCTTATTTTTCACACAAAAGGTAAAAGATGCACAAAACAAAAAACCAACTAACCACACCATAGCTGCTTTTTAGACCTTACACAAGCTTTTGATAAGGTATGGAAAAACAAGTTAATTACAAAATTATACAAACATTTCAAAATTGATGGAAAAGCTATAACTTGGATAAATGATTCCCTTAAAAATATATACATCAGGGTCAAATATAATGGCACTCTATCTAAAACCTTCAAATTGTACCAAGGATTACCACAAGGATCAGTCCTTAGCCCAACTCTCTTCACCCTATTTATTGCAGGCATAGAAGAAAGAGTTTCACATAAAACCAATATTGGACTTTTCGCTAATGACATTATTCTATGGAGCAGCAACACTAACTGGAAAAAAGCTGAAAGAGATTTGAACAAGACTCTTCTCCACCTAGAAAAATTTGCTAATAAACATAAATTAGAATTTAACCCCCAAAAATCTGAAACCTGTCTTTTTACTACCGATAAGAAACTATACAAAATAAGACCAAATATTATTCTGAAAGAACAACAATTGCAATATAATAAACATCCTAAATATCTCGGATACACCCTGGATCCAGAAATTAACTCCAGTAAACATATTGAAGGAGCTGTTAGAAAAGGAAGAGACCGACTAAAAATCTTGAAATATATTTCAGGAAGAGTGGGGGGCTGAAGCAACAACACTGAAATTAACTTACACATCTCTAATGAGACCTATCTTGGAATATGGATATCAAATCTATGGTACAGCATCTGAAACAAATCTAAAAACACTGGAAAGGATACAACTAAATGCAGCTAGAATTATTACAGGTCTTCGAAATACCTGCCCTAATGATATTGTACTTTACGAGGCAGACATTATGCCCTTAAAGGATAGAATAAGCTACAATCTGCCAAAATATATAAACAAAATCAAGAGTTATGGAAACAAACACAGAACTTCTAATAACATACTTAATTGAGAAACCAATAAAAGTCTCGAAAAAGAAGGCCCTCTCCACCTGGCCAAAAGAAATGGATTTTTAAAATATAAAGTGGAAAACTATTATTTAGCTAAAAATTATCTCCATGCGAACCATTAACAAAATGTTATTTTTAATGCTACTTTAAATGAACCCACCAAAAAACAATACCAAAATCCGGAATACTTAATACAAACTACATACTAGAGAATACTTAAACAATTATCATTAGAAATAATTAATAAAATTCCTAAAAATGCAATAACTATCTATACCGATGGTAGCAGAGACGAGTTGGGACACACTGGCAGTGGCTCTCTCATTAAAACCACAAATGGCAATGAGAATATAAACAGAAGAAACCCAGAATTTTGCTCAGTCTTCAGATCAGAAATTATAGCCATCTAGGACGTCTTAAAATCCATCAGAAATACTAAACATCACGATATATGGATTCTTACTGATAGTAGAAGTGCCATACAACACTTGAGTCACACAGGGGAACTTAGAAACAAAGTAAGCAGGAACATAATTGGTTTTATCTCCAAAAACTCTCAATACCTTAAAAATTCACCTTCAATGGATACCCTTACATGTTAGCATTGAAGGCAATGAAGCTGCTGATGCGCTAGCGAAAAAAGGCACAAAAGAACCCTTGCTACAGAAAAATAAACTTACTTTTAAAGAAATAGAAACAGTAGCCAAAATAAACAAGAACTGGAGGATCCCACCTAAGCACAGTTGGTACACCCTAGAAGCAGATGGCCACCCATGCCCTTCGCTGCTATTCAGTTCAACTCATAAGCAAAGTAACGGTATCCAAGATAGTGCTTGGACATTGTACCTGGAAACACCACCTCCCAGACAACGTGTCTGGAAGGATTTCTATACCGGTGGCCTTTAATCACAGCAAAATAGGAAACTATCTACTGTGTCCAGCAGGGACCGCGGGGAGGCAGCCCCCGGTCGACTCTGTTCACTCACAGCTGATGAAAAGCTCAGCTGCCCCGTCGTGGGCTTTCTCAAGAAGCTTGCTGTGATTTCTCAGCAGCTTACTCTCGATCGCGCCCCTCGCCCTCCTTCTCTCTTCCTGCACACCCACTACCCTTAGACAATCCAAGACGTAGTGGCGTGCATTCACATTCCTTTCTCCATAGACGCAATCAGGGTTTTTCTTAATTTCAAATCTGTGGAGACTTGGGGAAGAGCCCATGTCCCGAACTACCCTAATGAGTTCGTGGGACATTACCTTACAGAGGTACTTGGGTGTTGTTACCCCATTGAATAACTCTCTCCCCTTCACACTGTTCCTCCATCTGTCTAACCATAAGTCCTGGACGTGCCCCCTGATCCTCCTATAAACTTCTTTCTTGGTCACTGGGGTCCTCAGTGATCTACCTCTAAAGCATCCTGCCTTAGCGATCCTGTCTGCGAACTCATTACCTTCGATGAGGCTGTGTCTCCTAAACCAAGGGAGCTCCGGAGCCCGCGACAGCATCTCCAGCTCCTGGATTATTTGATGCGCGAGTTGCCCTTTCTCCAGATTGATGGCGACGAGGGCCGACATACAATCTGAATAGAGGCGGTCCGGGCTGAAGTTCTTCTCGGCACACACTCTGAGGGCTACCCTGATCGCAACCAGCTCGGCTGAAAAGACCAATTCGTCCACTCTGAGTGTTAAAATTTCTTGGAAGATCAGCTCTCCATTAGTGAATATCACTACCCCAGCTCCAGTATTGGTTCTAGATTTACTACCATCAGTAAAAACCTCCGTGCCAATCCCTGTCGGCCCTCCAGGACTCCAATTCCACTTTGGCAACCACTGCGAAGGCTTCCTTGGGTCCCTCTTCGATTCCAGGGCCCCCGCTTCAAGTCCCAGGGCATCTTCCCTGTTCTCCCAGATCTTCTGTCTGATGGTCTTCTCCTCTAGTTTCAATCCCAGGGGAATAAGCCCAGCAAGGACCAACAAGGCCTCCGTGCTGGTAGTGAGATATCCCCCTGTGATTCTGAGTGCCGCTGTCCTCTGCACTCTCTCTAGAGTTGTCGCCACCTTCTGATCCTTGTTTCGGCGCCACCAAGCCCTGGAAGCATATAGCAAGATTGGCTTGACACAGGAGAGGCAGAGGTTCCTAAAAATAGTACCCTCCTTCTCCCCCCCCCCCCCTGTTGAGAGCCAACCAGGACAGGCTTGCACAACGCCTCCCTGCCTCTCGCCACCATCTCATCCGCCTGGTATTGCCAACCCATCTTGTCATCAATGACCACCCCCAGGATGGTCATCCTATTGACCAACGCTACCCTCCGTCCTTCCATCCGGATAGCCGGCTTGTGTTCCCATTTGATCCCTTTCCTTTTAGTTCTTATGTCCCTAGGCTTAAAGCTGAGGGCTTTAGTTTTGAAAACATTGAACTTAAGGCCAGAGTCATGGGCCCAAATCGAGAAAATTTGGAGAGAAGTTTCAACACACTTCTCAGCCTTCGCTCTCGAAGCAGCCTCAACAATGAGGAACTGGTCGTCAGCATAGAGAACCAGCCTGGCTCCCTCAGGGAGCTCCTCCTGGAAAACGGTGTTTACCAGGATATTCCACAGAATAGGTCCGCAGCAAGAGCCCTGGGGGCAACACCTAGCACAGTTTCTTTCCAACTTCCGCCCACAAAACTGAGGCTAATCCGTCTATTTCTCAGGAAGTCACGAACCAAGCTGCACAAATTATCAGGTCAACCCATGTCCATCATATTTCTCATCAGCTTGTTCCAGCTCATGGAGTTGAACGCGCCATCAATGTCCAGGGCCACAAAAAGAACCCAATCACCCTTATTTAAGCCCATCTCAACCCCCTCTAACACCTCGTTCAGAGCTGTGGTTGTGGACTTCCCTTCCCTAAAACCATGTTGGAAAGAGGAAAGGAGCTCATTACTCTCTAGCCAGTGCTTCAGTCGCTGAGCTAGTAGGCTATCCAAGACCTTACCTAGACACACTAGTAAAGAAAGCGGACGCTAATCATTAGGGGAATTACCCTTTCTACCAGACCTTTCGAGAAGCACTACTCGGGCAACCTTCCATGCCTCAGGAAATGTACCAGTGTCCAGGTACCTATTGAATAACCTGGAAAGAAGCGATGGGTGCATCCTTACCAGGGCTTTCACGACCGTGTTATAGATCCCTTCGGGACCAAGAGATTTCCTTTTCCCGAACTTGAAAGCCGTAAGTTTCACCTCATTCTCAGAAAAGGGCGGATCTACCAAACCACAAGTGGTCAGAGAGATCTCGTCCTCTGGTTCCTCGTTTCCGAAGTGCCGATCCAATTTGTTTTTATTTTGTCTTCTGCTTTCGAGAGAGTAGGTCTAGAACACATTCTCTCTGAATTTTCTCATTGTTGGTGGATGAAACAGCACCAGTGATTATTTTGGCCGCTTTTGCTTGACAACTGTCTAGTCTTACTTTTAGTGATGAGCTTGAGGGAGCCCAGACCGGTGTTGCATATTCCATTATCGGCCTTATTAAGGTGGTATATGTTGTTCTGAGAATTCTGGATTTTGCGCCCCAATTTGTTCCACATAGCCTTCTCAGAATGTTTAGTTTTCTGATAGCTCTATTTGAGGTGCTAATTATGTGTTCTGAAAATTCCAATTCCTCATCAATAATAATTAAAATAATTTTGTTAACATCTAGTCATTACATGCACAGTCTGCACTATTAAAAAAATATAATATGCATTATATACACTATGTACAATGAATATGGCGCCTCTGCCAGCGCTGCAGAGTTTGGTGGAGAATCGCCAGTGGGTCTCCAGCGACACCACGCATTTTGCAATCTACGATGAATACGTACTAGATCGCGTATTTTGCCGCTTAGGAGATGGTGATGGCGTGGTCCTCGAGACCAACTGGAAAGATCCAGGACTGCAGTATCACACCTAGGTATTATGGATTTCTAATTTTATCAATTATTTGTTTGTTTATGCTTATTTTGTGGTTATATTTATGCCTTTTCCCCTGTGAGTGGAGAAGACGCATAGGTTTGGTTTTATTGGGTTTTTGGTCATTTGGAGTTCCATTGCCCACATCTCCAGTCCTCTCATTGATGTGTTCAGTATTTTTTACGATTTTTCTATGCTGCTACTTGTGTGCCATATGGCTCTATCATCTGCATAACAGGCAACCTTTGTGTCTTCAGTGAGGTAAGGATGGATGTCGTTAATATAAAGCAGATAGAGTAGAGGACTGAGCACAGATCCCTGAGTTACACCAGCCCATGTTCTTCCTTCCTTGGAAAATTCTCCATTGAACCGAACCTTTAACCTTCTTCCCCTTAAGAAGTCTGCAATCCAGATTAAGGTTTTTCCTCTTACTCCGATGTTGTGCAGCTTTTCACGTAATTTCTCCCTCCACACTCGATCAAAAGCTGAGGCCATATCAAGGAATATAGCCGTGGTCTTCTTTGGCGGTTTTTCCTGGAAAGAATCTATTATTGATTGACAGAAGTAGAACAGTTGATCAGTCGTACAGTGCTGGGATCTATAGGCAGTTTGGTAGAGGTTTATTTTATTATTTTTAGTGAGCCAGACTATGAGCCTAGAGTGGATAATTCGTTCTGGTATTTTACAAAGTATGCTGGTGAGAGCAATTGGCTGATAGTTCTTGTATTCCTTGGCATCTTTGTTTGGTTTCACTATTGGCACTATAATTGATATCTTCCATTTCTTTGGTAGTTTACCAGTTTGTCATGAAATGTTCAGTATTCGTAGGAGTTGATTATTAGCTTTGTCTTCAAAGTGTTTAATCATTTGACCAAAGATTAGATTATCTCTTGGTGACCTCTTGAATTTTTCTTTTGATGAGTTTAGCTCATTCAGTGTGAAGTCTCTCGAGAAAATATCTTGTTGATGGAAGTTTCTTGCTTGTTTAACTAACTGGTTTATATTATTTTTAGAGTCCTGTCTTCATTCGTATAGTTGAGTATGGAAGTGCTTGAAAGATATTCAGCAATTATGTCAGCCATCTGTTTGTTCTCGTTCTCGCTGTTCTATTCATATCGGTTGGAGTATTGGAGGATTGGTGTTGGTTTTGATTATTTTTTAACACTCTAATCATATTCCAGTGTTGGCTGTCCTTTCTTGGATCCATTTTTCGCAGAATTCTGCCATTTTTCTTGTTTGCATATCCAAATTTCTTGTTCTATTTTGTGACTAATTTCAATGAGTTTCTTTCTGTTTTCTTCAGTTTTATTTGTTTTAAGAAGTTCATTGATATTGTCTCTCTCTGCAATCATTGCCTCGATGTTGTGGTCCTTCCAGAAAGGTATCCACAGGTCTTTACGTCTGCCTCTAGGTATCGATGCTTTTGCAGCTTTGGATACGTTCGAAGAGAATTTTTCCAAGTTTTTGTCAAGCGTTCTGTAATTCAATTTTTCGTTGCACAGTTCTTCAAGCTTTTCTGTTAATTTTTCGAGTCGGCTTTCCTAAAGTTCCATGTTCTTTTATTCTAATGGACATTCTCAATTTTGAAGTTTAGGGTTGTTAAAATTGGTGTGTGGTCACTGATAGCACCTCTCAGGATTTTCCATTGTGTTGTGGGTGCGATGTTGTAATTTATCGCTGTGATGTCTATTGCGGATTCTGTGCCTGTAGACTTAGATAGATATAGGTGTTCTCTCCGTTATTTAACGGTGTAAGGTCGAGGTCGGTTAGCATGTCCTCAACCTGCTGACTTTTGTTATCCTGGACAGGTGATCCCCAAATTGAACTTTTGGCGTTAAATTCGCCGAGTATGATTGTGATATCCGAAGACGCTTCACTTAATGTCTCTATTGTGTGTACCCATACAAAATTCAAAGATTTCACGAGCTGAAAGTTGGCGATTTTGAGATGCGTCAAGAATTCGCTGCATGGGTTTTCCGGCAAATTGATATTGATGAAAACTGGCTATCGAATGTTCTGTGGACAGATGATGCTCACTTTTCTCTAAACGGAGAATTTATCATTCAAAACAGCCGCATTTGGGCAACAGAAAACCCTAGGAATTTTACAGAAATGCCACTTTACCAGCCTAGAGTTACAGTTTTGTGTGGGTTCACTTCTTTTATTATTGGGCCATTTTTCTTTGAAAAATCAATGGAAGAACTTTTAAAACCGTTTTTGTAACTGGTGAACGTTATGTTCAACTTTTGAGAGAAAAGGGTATTCCCATATTGCAGGGCAAAAGCACTAAGCGAAATAACATTCATGAAAGATGGAGGACCTCCTCATATCTTCCGAGGTGCCAAACAATTGCTTAAGGATACGTTCGGTGAAAATCGTGTGATAAGTCGCCAC
The DNA here is from genome assembly GCA_030710605.1 of Cordylochernes scorpioides. NCBI lineage: Eukaryota > Metazoa > Arthropoda > Arachnida > Pseudoscorpiones > Chernetidae > Cordylochernes > Cordylochernes scorpioides. The sequence goes on from CP092886.1 coordinate 104,284,029, forward strand.
TTTATATACCAGTGGCCTCCAAGATCACCAGACTTGACGCCTTGCGATTTTTGTTTATGGGGGTACATTAAATCGTGTGTTTATCGATCCTGGCCTACCAAAATGGCCATGTTGAAGGCTTCTATCATATAGCACGTTTTATCAATTTCAACAGATATGTTATTTAATGCTGTCCATTCTGTCATTTATCGTCTGCAGGCGGTGATTGAGAATGAAGGGTGCCACATTGAGCAAGGATTGTGACCTAATACAAGAGAGAAGGCAGTTACCTCATGTGTTATATAAGCCGCCATGTATTATATTATCTACCAATATTTTGCAGCCCTTTTTGTTGGGATATGGGGATAATAAATGCTGTCCTCACATCTTGACTCTTTCTTTTTGTGAACAGTAATATTTTGTTTGTCATTTGCTCACATATTATGTCGTGCAAACCATAGTGTTATAACTTCTCGCATAACACTGGTACACACAATTTTTCCCCTTATGTTTAGTCTATCGCTTTTCGCTCATTAGAAGAAATATCATAAGGAATATTTTCTGTACACCAATAACTTTAGAAATTTTGTGAAAAAAAAAGATTTTACTACCACGTTTCTCAACGCAAAAGGTCGATTTAAAAATTATTTTTATTTGAGGGGACACATTTTTTAAAATTGTGTACAGTATAATAAACAATGATAACATTTGACAAGCCCATTGGATATTTGGAATAAAGTACGACAAATATATTTTGTCACTCCCCTCTATATTTCATTTGTTGGATCATGACAAATATCCAGTTAAATAGTCAAGGGTCGCCAATTAGTCAAAAAATAAATCTATCCCGCCATCATCATACACATTTCTTATAGCAAGAAATCCTATTAATATTGCCATCATAATTTTTTGTACTATATTAACATTTCAAAAATTCGTGTATTGATATCAGCAGTGTTTTTCAAACATTCAATCTATTTCACAAAACCCCATATAAAATATAAATATTTTTGCTACATGTTTTAATTTGCATTTACCTATTTTACATATCTCTGATTGTATTTGAAAATCGTTAACCAATTCTTCATACTTTTGGCGAAATGGTGTTTTATTAATTTGTTATTTGATATTATTAGGGTTCTTTCCTGGTATTCAAAAAGGAAAAATACATGTCTTTCAGTTATATTTTTCAATTTATTAAACAATTTGGCCGCTGAATCTCTGATTCTGGTAGAGCGCCATCTGGCGAATAAAATTGTAACTAAAATCAATTTCGAATTTTTCATTATTTGCCATAAAAAATCCCATTGCATCCTGAATACAATGCTGTTTACCGCATTGCTCTAGCGCAAATATTCGCGGAGTTATTAATTTTTAAAATAGTGCGGGACTTTTGGATCACCCTGTACATCCGAATTCAATGAAAAGTGAGCACGAGGAATTTATGAAGAAGTTAATTAATACAAATTTACATATACCGGTGATAATTTGCGGCGATTTCAATGCCAGAGCTCCGTTATGGTATGATATCAGGAAAAATTATAATGGACATAGACTGATCCCTATCATAGATGAAATAAACTTAACTATCCATAATAATAAAACTTTCACGTGTCGTGATGCAAGTGTGATTGATCTCACACTAACAAATAAACAAGCAATTGCGGCGATCAGAAATTGGAAGACACAGCAGATATCGCAGATTTCAGATCATGTAGCTATATCTTTTGAAATATATACAAACGAACAATTTAGTTCAGAAAAATATTATTCCACTTGGAAATTTAATGAGAAAAATGCGAACTGGTTAAGTTTTAGTCAAAGAATTAACAGTACTGAACGAGAAAAAATTGAAAACTTACTAGACATAGTGGATACACCAGAAATGATTGATCAAACGGTAAAATAACTTACGAACATGCTGATTGAGGCAGCACATAATTCACTCAAAGTAAATAATAATATGACAACAAAAAATAATATTAGTAATAAGTGGTGGAATACGAATTTACAGCTTCTAAAGGATCACTGTCATTATCTTAGGAACTGTTACTATAGAAACAAAAATTGCCCTAATCATATTAAACAATACTATAAAAGCATACGAAATAAGTATTTACGGGAAATAGAAAAAGCTAGGAAAGCATCCTGGAGAATTTTTCTGGAGGAAAACAAATCGAACAACCCTTATGGAAACTTATATAAGGTGTATAAAAACATCAAAAGTGGATCTAATCGGAAGAGAAATATGCAAATTTTGGAGGGTAATACTGATATGGAATGTTTGCAGAAGGGTGAGGAATTATTGAATAACTTATTTCCAGATGATAAATGTGAAGAAGATACAAAAATCCATAAAAAAGTATAAGAAATTATAATTTAAAACTACTAAATAAAGAAAAACCGATGGTTATGATTACTGAAGTTAACGACTTAATTGACAAATTAAATCCAAAGAAATCTCCCGGAATAGACAACATCTCTAACAACATGATAAGGCACACTAAACAATTTATAGCTCCTATATTGGTGAAACTATTTCAAAAATGTTTAGACCTACAATACTATCCTGCTGAATGGAAAAGAGCAGAGGCAATAATTATTCCGAAACCTGGAAAAACAGATTTTAATAACTATAAAAATTATAGACCTTTATGTCTTAATTCCAACATTTCTAAAATATTTGAAAAAATAATTAATAATAGAATAATAAAATATTATGAAGATTTTAATTTACTAAGTGATCGACAACATGGCTTTAGAAGATCGAAATCTACTATTACTGCACTAACTGAAATAATAAAAATTGCGTTAGAACATAAAACAAGAGAATATGCAGCAATAATTGCAGTGGATATTAGTGCAGCGTTTGATAATGCATGGTGGCCGGCCTTGATGAAAAGACTAGATGAAGATGGTGTGCAGGCTTCAACGATAAAACTTCTACAATCATACTTTGATAATAGAAGAATAAGATTTAGATATTCCTCAACTGAAATTAATAAGAAACTAAGTAAAGGTGTCCACAGGGAGGACCACTATCTCCCACATTATGGAATATTCTTATTAATGAGATACTGAATAATAGTCTAGATGATAATTGTGAAACAATAGGATATGCAGATGATATTACGTTAATATGTTGGAATAAAACTCCTGAACAACTAAGAAAGACAATAGATAATGTATTAAGAAAAATCAATAAGTGGTGTGAAAGTCGTAAATTAAAATTGTCAGATGAAAAAACAAAAATATTATATTTATATAAATGCAATAGCGATATAATAGTCTCAGGTAGCAAGTTAATTAAACCGGTTGAAGAACTTAAGATCCTAGGAGTGACTATTAAAAATCACCGAGTCAGAAACAAACTGGACTTTACGCCTCACGTTAATGAAATGATCATAAAAGTAACTAGAGCTAGTGGATACCTATTTGGCCTGACAAAGAAAGCATGGGGTCTAGACTTTAGACGAAGACTGATATTGTATAAGACATTATATCGAAGTACAATTACTTATGGTTATCAAATATGGTATCCATTCATAAACAAAAAGTCTAAGGACAAACTAAATTCTCTTCAATATAAAATACTAAAACATTGTATACAGGCCTACAGTACAACATCATCGGACTGTACACACATACTTGCACAAGTCCCCAAACTTACTGATTATATTGAATCTAACATGTTGAAAACCGAAATAAATTACAACCGATTTGACTCTTCAAGTAGGAATATAATTTCTAATTATATAAGGGAAAAATTGCAGAAATACTATGAGAAGACTAATACCATTTTCAAGTCCTTCTTCACTGACTCCCAAATACCCAAATATGTCAAGCCAAATTTTTACAGTGTCCAATTTTTTACTGGACACGGTAACTTTAGATCATATTTGTACAAAGTCAGAAAGACGGATTCGCCTAAATGCTCATGTGGTGCAGAAAAAGAAAATCCTGTACATATTCTAACGGACTGTCGACTTGTAGAGGACTTGAGAGTCAAAAATCAAATAAATATAAATTGTATAAATCAAATAGTTAATAATAGATATATGTGTATATAAATTTTTATAGATTTTGTAGAATGTTTTTTACTAATAGATAGCCTGGGCTGTAATAA
>CP092886.1:104288233-104410976 GCA_030710605.1 Cordylochernes scorpioides
CTGGTATATAGTTATATGCTGTAAATAGCTCTAAATTTCTGTTCTTATCTGTGATGTTCACTAATATTCATTATAGGGTAATTAAATCGTTAACTAACTGACAAATATGTAAATAATTTCTATTATAATAACTAAAATCATATTAATAATTACTGTAAATAAGCTCCCAAACTTGTGTATGCATGCAAATATCCAAGACGGATATCGCGTGCATTGTAAATGATAATAAAATAAAATAAAAAGCTGAATGAAAATCTAGTTGTTTTTACATATTTTTAAAAATATATAAAAATCATTTTAAAAATGTAATTTTCATTTTAATATGAATTATAGAGGGTTTTAATGAATAAAAGTTTTAAAATTCATATGAAAATAGTATATGCTATTTTTTAAATTTTGCTCAATTTTTTATTAAGATATACAAAATACAAATTCACTCCACGTACTATATGCTGGTCCCAAGCCCGGATGAAAAAGGATGAGGGGGAGCAGTAACAAGCTCACTAAAAACCTGGGCTCAGCTGGCCCGGCTGATAGTACCCTGTAAGGGCTCCTAATCCAGGGATACAGGATGAGCAGCGTTTGTACTCCATGTTAGGAGCGGCTGCACATGGCATCTGTTCCTCATGTCAGAGGCGGCCATTTCTTTTGGAGCTAAGTCGGCCTGCCACTGAGTAGTGCTCCCAGTCTTAATGACAAAGGCAGACGCATTCTACTTCACCCAATCATGATGGTTGTTAAGTTCTACTCTTCCCCGGCAGACACCATCAAAAGTCTCAAGCTTTACAAGCTTGATACTGTGATATGATTGAGTAGAGATAAGAAAGAAGAAGAAGACTATATAGACAGCGAGTAGAAAGTAAAAGGTAAATTAAAAGGTAAGTATTATCAGATGAGATATTAATGAGACAAAAGCGGGGCTGTATTACTCAGATGGTTAATTTGGTGCAGTGTTAGGCTCGTGGTCCAGTCGGAAGGTCATGATGTTCGGAGTCTCACCGGACCGGTTGGAGCTGTAGCTGTTCATTCTAAATCGCCGGGTCGAATTCCAAACAGGATGAATATTATTATTTTTTATTTATTTCGTCTCAATTTACAGGTGTTACATTCGAGCACAGCTCGCGAGTCACCTTTGTCCTGGCTATTTACACATGGCGAGTTGGTGGAGTAGAAGTGGTCCCCCTAGGCCTTGCAGGAGGGCAGCTGTTGGGCGATGAGCTCTTGACTAAGTGTCAGGGCCGGGTCGTCGGAATCGGGGATTGATATCCCCTTTATTTTGCAGAATATCTTGTATGGTTGGATTATTTGAATTTTGCATTTGAAGGTATAATTTCTTAACGGAAGTTTGGTACATAGCTTCTAGATCGGGTTGGTTCAAGTCCTCCTTCAGTATCTTGTTTGATAGGTTGAATGGAGCTCCTATACTTGTCCGAAGGCAGATTCTCATAAATGCGTTTATCCTGTTTTTGTTTGTGGTTGTAATATATTTACACCAAATTGGGAGTGCGTATGTTACTATCGGGAGGATACAACTTCTGTATAGAGTAAACTTTTGTTTTGTAGTCAATTTTCTTCTATAGTTGAACAGGCTTGATAATGTTATTTTTGCGATTTTTGCTTTCTTTATGACATTTTTGACGTGCATGTTGAATTTCAACTTGGAGTCTAAGGTAACTCCAAGATATTTAACGTTGTCAGTCCAGTTAATAGGGCTCTGGTTTACCTTCAGGATGGATTGTGGCTTGGATTTTTTATTGTCTAGTGGAGGAATATTAATTTTTTTTTTATTTCATCTCAATTTACAGGTGTTACATTCGAGCACAGCTCGCGAGTCACCTTGTCCAGATTATTTACACATGGCGAGTTGTAAAGCTGGAGTGGCCCCCCGAACCTTACAGGAGGGCAGTTGTTGGGTGTTTGGCTGTCAGCTAGCCATTGGGTCCAGGTCGTCGGATTCGGTGGCTGAGGTCACCTTGATTTTGAACAATTTCTTGTATAGTTAGATTTGATGATTTTTGAAATTGCGAGAATAGTCTTGTCGCAGAGTCTTGATAAATCTCTTCTATATTAGGCTGGTTGAGATCTTCTTTGAGAATTTTGTTTGAAAGATTGAATGGGGCTCCTATAGTGGTTCGTAAGCAAGTCCTTATGAAGGCATCTATTCTTTTTTTATCCTTAGGTGTGATATATTTGCCCCAGACTGGTAGTGCGTACGTGATGATGGGTAGAATACAGGTTTTGTACAACCTGAATTTATGCTGTGTTGTTAAATTACTTTTAAAATTAAGCAGGCTTGATAGAGCTATTTTGGTTATCTTTGCCTTTCTTATGGTGTTTTGGACATGTAGGTTAAATTTTAATTTCGAATATAAAGTGACACCAAGATACTTGGCATGGTCGGCCCAACTAATAGTGCTTGAGTTTACTGTCAAGTTGGTTTGTGGCTTGAATTTTTTGTTATCTCTTGGGGGAAAAACTATTGCTTGAGTCTTAGTTGGGTTAATGTCTAGTTTTCACTCATCGCACCATTTGATTATGTCATTTAGGTAATTCTGAAGCTGAGTAACCAATAGGTCGACTGATTTAGAGTTAAATAAAATTGCTGTGTCATCTGCGAAGAGCTTAAGTTTACATTTAGAGTGCAGTGGGATGTCATTAATGTAAATATTGAAAAGGTAGGGCCCCCTCCCCGAGGATAGAGCCTTGAGGTACTCCAGTCTGGATTGGCTTTGGTTCAGTTATAAAATTTCCTTGCTTGACTGAAAATGTCCTGCCCTGTAGATAATTCTGCATAAAATTTATAATGTCACTTGGAAACTGGTGTTTTGTGAGTTTCTTTATAAGGCCATTATGCCAAACTTTATCAAATGCTTTCGCAAAATCTAGAAAGACTGCACCTACCACTTCCTTGTGGGATCTTCTTATCTGGATGTAGTCCATAACTGCAATGAGTTGGTGAGTTGTTGAATGCCCCCTTCTAAATCCGAATTGCTGCGGGATGATGAAGTTAGAGTTGTCCAAGTACCTCTGAAGTCTACGTAAAATAATTCTTTCGTAAATTTTGCCGATGGTGGGGAGGAGGCTGATAGGTCTTAGATCTTCAGGGGATTTAGCGGATTTTTTTGGAATTGGAATTATGATAGCATGCTTCCAGACTTTGGGGTAGTAACACAAGTGCAGTGCGGCGTTGAAAACTCCAGTTAGAAATACAATCCATTTGATGGGAAGATTCTTGGCCATTTTCGGAGTGATATTGTCATGGCCAGGAGCTTTGTGGTTAGCTAAGTATTTAATCACTTCCTTGACTTCATTTGGTGTCGTCACTGTGAGCATTTTTTCTTGTTGGTGATTATAAGTTATGTTTGGTTGGTCTTCTTCTTTTTCCTTGGAGAACTGGTTGGAGAAGTGTTCTGCAAGTTCATTTCCGATTTCGTTGTCGGTCAATAAGGTTTTGCCGTTCATTACTAAATTTGAGATCCTTTCCGTTTTTTTCCTGATAGGTTTTGTTTTTCTCCAGAAGTTCTTTGGGCTTGATTCAATCTTGTGTATGAATTGATTCCAGTTCTCGGTGGAGTCAGATTTAATATTAATTTTATATTGGCACGTTGTATTTATCACATTGCAGCGAAATAGTGGTCAATGGTCAAATACAATTTATCCCTTGCATCTCTGTGGTGCTGTTTCTCTGATAAGAATAATTAAAAAATAAAAACCACCACCAACCCTCGCCGTTATCTCTCTATAAATCGTCTGGACATGTGTGCCAAAGTGCTCTGGCGCCTACTATTTTTGTTTCGTCCATCCAGTGGTCGCAACCTATATGGAGTTATTTTTATCCGGTCAGTAATCTCGTATGGTTATTCGTACTTTGGAAGTAATTTTTCCGTTTTTCCCGGTTTCCTTCGTGAAGATTCTAACAGCACTAAGTCCCCAACTTTAAACTTACAAAAATGTTCCCGATTTTTAATAACAAAGTGGCATTTGTTCATAAAAGTCTGGTAATCGTAATTCTTACTGGCCATGTCCTTGAGTCGTTCGTTTTCTAGTATGCGGTCCATTATGAACTTGTCGAATATTTTTTATCGGTTCGTCCATTGTCTGTAACCCTAAGTTTAGTGACGTCCTTGGTTCTCTCCAGAAGGCAATTCTATGCAGTGTAACTTTCGTCGATGATTGTACTGATGAATTGTACACGGACGTTGCTGATTCCACGGACTTCGTCCATGACGTACGTGATGTACCCATGACTGGGTGCCCCGGTTAAACCAAACGATAAAATTTGAAACTCATACTGCCTGTTGCCTGTCGTGAATTCTGTAATTGACTTGCTTGTTTTGTCCAGCAGGCACTGCCAATAATAACTAATAAAATCTGTGCGAGAGAAATATTTCATCCCTGCTAAACGGTCTAGGCAGTCTGTGATATCCGGCAATGGGGGGGAGGGGGGGATACGAGAATTTTTCTGTAAGGTTATTAACTTTCCTATAGTCCATGCAAAATCTATAGGATCCGTCCGATTTTTTAACTAAAACGACCGGACTCGCCCACGAAGATGCTGATTTCCTAATAACCCCTTTTCACACGTTTCTCTAACCTGGTCCTCTATAATTTCTCGCTCCTTAGGACTACGGTGATAGGCTTTTGTCGAATTGGTTCCGTGTTTGATTTAAGTTTAATGTGGTACGATTCGATATCTGCCGCCTTATTCAACCCTTCTGAAAAGCTCCCGATACTTGTATAATACGTCCAGTACGTCGATTTTTTCGCCATCCAATAGCTCTGGGGTTTATATCGAACTTATGTGGTTCGGATTTGCACGTGGCTGTCATACTGTATCCAGCCTGTTCACTTAGGAAAGAAACATTCGCTATCTCCCCGCCGGATCATAATATACACAAATTACCTACCAATCACACCAGTTTGTTCCTAGTATTAATGACATCAATGAGTATTTCGGATACCGGTTCGGAAACGTGTACTGGCGGTATTAGTAGCCCCGTTTTCCTTACGCGGTCGGGGTGAGGTTCCAAAATGCTCGCCATTACTATTGGCCCTTTTAACTTAACCCTCGTTTTACAGCGTGGTACAATGTCAAGGTCATCTGGGACGCAGTACTTTTGTTTGGGGTCTTTCCGATCGTTAGTGATTGTGCCCAATATCCTGAGCTCCCGTTCTTCGTTTAATTCTACCACGTGGTCGTCCATGCCTATTTTTTGCCTATACAATTCTACCGATTCGTCTCTAAACATGACCTTGCAATGGTATTAGCTAGAATATCGACACCGAAAATAATATTTTCCCCGTTTCCTGGAATTATGATGAACCTGCCACATATGTTGAATCCATCAATGTTGAATCCCAAGTACGCGCACGTGTTCGAGACTACTGACCCACTTATTACTCGTATAAGTACTTTGGAAGACATTCTAGCACATCCTAGTGCCGGGCTACTCCCTCGTCTATACAGCTAACATTAGCCCCCGAATCGAAGATTAGTTCAGCTACATGTGTTTCACTGATATGCGTGATTAAGCAGAAGTTAGTCATATCTGTCCAACAGAACTTTTCTATTACTGTACTCCCTATTTACTATATACTGTATTGCCTCTCGTTAACACCCGGTTGTCCTTTTACCTTGAAAATTATTAGATTGGTGTCGGTGTTACAAGCAACCTCGGATAATACACGTGGTACGCTTTCTAAACTACGTGAAACTTTAACCACAGGATTAGAGGTAAAACCATGTGGCCTCCTTTTCGGGCAATCCCAGTGTTTGTGCCCCGTCTGGAAACACGTGAAGCACCTAGGTGTCCGGTCCGGCAGCATAAATCTTCTTGCCTTCTCAGTTGATGTTTCGACCCGTTATTTTTTGTTGTCATGCTTGTTCACAATCTTCCACCGTCTTGTTGCTGTTTCCATAGGTTTACTGTTTCCTTCCGTCCTCTGTCCCATTTTTTCGCTTCGTCAAGGAATTTCGCCGCCTGGAGGAATTCAGCCTCTACTGGGTTCCGAGTGGTACTCCATGCGGCTGCCAGCAGTAGGCAGTCTTTTAGTGCCAATGCCCACAATGCCTCTCTGGTCGATTAAAAAGATAAAACTCACCTGCCGGCGCGTGGGCCGTAAAGAGATTCATTAAGTACTTCCCTGTGGATTCCGTCAACTGAGGCCGTTTTTTTTTATCGGTTCGATGCCCCTATTACGTGCCAGGCAGTCATTTCTTGGATATCGTAATTTAAGCCTCCAGTACGTCTTCAAGTGCGGCTATGGGTTCAAACCTGCACTTGAAGAATTCTCAGCCGTCAAGTGGAAGTCGTCGCACTAGGTCCTTCGTCCACTCTCCTTTTGGGACTTTGCTTACTCCACGTAGTCTTCAATGTCTTCCTCCTCGGGTTTGAAGTTCGGTGCCTCTATGTAGCCAATATTTATGTTTGCGGCTTGAAGTGCTGGGCCGACACTGCACTCGACCATGTAATGAGACAAAGGCGGGATGTACTACTCAGATGGTTTATTTGGTTCAGTGCTGGGCTCGTGGCCCATTTCAGGAAGGTCATGATGTTTGGGGTCTTGCCAGGCCAGTTGTAGGAGGGGTTGTAGCTGTTGCTGGACATTCTAAATTGCCGGGTCGAAATCCAAACATTTAATTCCAAAGCTCAACTGACCTGTAATGACAGGTTTTCAACAGTCAAGGACGAAATCCGAACAGGATGAATATTAATTTATATGGGCACGTTGTATTTAACACATTGCCGCGAAATGGTAGTCAATGATCAAATACAATTTATCCCCATCATCTCTGTGGTGCCATTTCTCTGATAAGAATAATTGGTTAAAAAATAAACAAAAAAGAAAATAATTTTTACTGGCCCTTGTACTATTGTTCAGCTACTTTTTGACAAAACAAAATTTACACACATTTATATAATATTAATTTAAAGAGATAAAAGGGCAAAAGTTACTGCCAATAGCTTATCTTAGTATGATAAATTATGGAGGAGTCTTCACACAAAGATGCATTAGACCACAAGTAATATTGACTGGTAAATGTACTAGGTACAGGTTTCATCTAAAGAGAGCAATAGGAAAGTGATAAAAAAAACATGCAAACAAAGAAAAATGAACAAACAAGGAAGAAAGATAGGCAGGTAATAGGGGCTGCTGGAATGGCGGTCTCACATGACGTTTTACATGTACATTATGTCAGCTGACATCCCCCCAACCCACCAATAGATAGGTAAGAAAGTATGGGACAATATTCTGGTAGACGCAAATTCGCGTCGGCCACTGGTGATTTTAGAAATTGGGGGCACGAATTCGCATCCTTCGGGTCTAAGTGTTAATGAAACATTATTGTTGGATTCTGTTATGCATTTTTAGTTCAATTTTTGTATATCTATTTTATCTATTTATAAATTCAAATTTTCTATTGGATTGAGACGAAACTAATGCCAATTTCAGTAATGAAAATTTCAAGCTTCGATTATTTCATAAATTTTATTTTGATATTTTCAAGTCATATATTATTATGAAGCATGTTTTTTGCACAGATATCATTTCCACAAAAAAAAAAAAAAATTCCAATAAATTTTGTGCGATATCACCATTAAAAATGCTTTCAAAGCAAGACATCTGCATAATTTTGCTTCATGAGTTCAAACTCGCCCACAGCGCTGCAGAAACAATCAAAATATCATCAACGCGTGGGGTAAAGGTGCTATTTATGAACATAATACACGCAGGTGGTTCAAAATATTTTGCAACAGTGATACCAGCTTTGGAAATGAAGATGGACGAGGACATCCATTGGTGGCTGAAGACGACCATTCAAAGTCAATAATCAAGGCGGACACAAACAAAACTAAGCACTACTTCTATGAAACAAGAGTGAGCCTTCACAGCGTTGAAGTATTGTAAGAAAATTGACAAAATGCACCAAAAACTTTGCTTCATCTTCTCCCGGATTGGTCAACATAAAAAGGCCTATCCTTTTCCCTGACAACGCCAGACCCCACATCTCAATGATCACGTGAAAAAAGCTGAATCAGATAGGCAAAAAACTCTTGATCACCTACCGTACTCACCAGACCTTTCATCTACTGACTACTTTTTCAGGCACCTCACCAACTTCCTGGGAGGGAAATGCTTTAAAAATAAAGGCGATGCCAAAATGACCTTTAATGATTTCATTGCCTCTAGAACTTCTAAATTTTATCAAAATGGAATAAACTAGCTATTTTTCGTTGGCAAGGATGTATAGATTCAAATAGTTTATTTTGATTAATAAAGTCTTGTTTGAAGCGAGTTATTCTATTTTAAAGTTATTGCCCCAAAAAACGGCCATTATTATTTTTTTTTTGCATCATTCTAATATTATACAATTTTTTTCTAAATTAAGTCTTTAATATGCAAATATTCAAGTAGATGTGCCCTTCAAGAACTGGGAATAATTGAAGATCACAAGAAGAAAATCCTAACCAAAACCTTCGCAGAGCAATCAAAAAGGAGTTAAGAGTTTTTATTTTTATAAAACCTCACCTTTTATTTAATTAATTATATAACATGCTTTATATATATATATATTATAATCACAGTGGCTGTTATATCAATAATTAATGCTCTATTTTTGATTATTTGGAAACTTACAAAATGTCCCACATTTAAAAATGAGGAAGACTCCCAGGCCATGAAAAAATTATATGGTGCAGTTAAAACCACATTTTTGCCAACTAATCAATTTCATTGACTTTTATGAAAGGAAACTGAAGTTCAGAAGTTACAGGTGATTGCATTACAGGTAGAAATCTTGTGAAGCATCCATGAGTAAAATGTCCAGGAAACCAAAAGGTGTTTGAAGTTATCACCAACACATTCAGTAGGCCCGAGTAGACAACACAAATCCATGATAACTCAACAGTGGCTATTTCAATGAAGCAACCAAACCAAACAAAAGCGTGATACCACAAGCCCTCAGGAAATTTGAAATTGAAACTGCTTCCAATGATACTCATATTCCCGAAAATATATATATATATAAAAAATAAAGCTACCATAAATGATAAAAATAAGCAATCAAATCATACAAATAATCCTCCCACCGCTACTTAAAATATTTAAAATCCCTTATATCAAAATAAACAGAGTCACTGAATGGTCAGGTTTAAGAAATTGTCTCATAAACTTCACTAAGCAAAAGCCTGAATTCTCTACAGCTGGGCATTATATTATCGTCCAGACCTCCTTTGTGTCCGATTACCGTGCTGCAACAAAGTGGCTAAAAGTAAGGCCCTACAGTTTCCATTACAAAATCTTTGATGAAGAAAAAATTTGGAGGTGGTCATTAGAAACCTTGACCACTGCATCACAACCTCATTAATACAAGATGACCTAGGGCAGGTACTAAGAAAGAGCTTCCAATGGTTTACGTAACTCTTCCTAAAACACCAAAACAAAGAAATATTCAATGCCACTCACATTTGTGATATGAAATGCAAAATAGAGGCTTACAGAGCACCCAAAGGCCCTGGTCAATTTCTTGGGACATTTCCCAATTCGAGTGCAGGGAATTGCCCAGATGCGTAAAATGTGGAGAAAACCATTTCACATTAGAATGCTCAAAAGAAAACGGAACCCTGCCAAAATGCACGAACTGCCAGGGACAACACACGGTAAATTGGTGTCGTTGATCATTATTCCAAAAGGTAAACAGAAACCCATGCACAAAATTAAAATTTAATATCTAATGCACAAAAAGAGCAATCGAAGTCAAAAGCACTAAATCTTCCTGAAATAACCCAACTCACTCAAACCAAGACTCAAAACCCTAATACAAATAAATATCCCAATCTTCTTACAGGAACTGGAGAGTTCTATTAAAAAGAATCTCAGTGACTCAGCAATAATATCCAGCATAATGAAGAACGTCATAGACACCATTAGATGCAGGTGAACTTCAAAAACAAGTTTAAAATAGTTTACGAATCGTTCATTGGAAGGCGTGTAGTCTCAGAAGCAAAAAAAAAAAAAAAAAACAATTTGCCGAATTCTTCAATGACCATGATATTGACATAGCACAAGTTACTGAAACCTGGCCTTGTCACAAAGTGAGAATTCATAACTACAACCCCCCTTTCGGAACTATGGGGCTCACTGGACAAGGGGGAAGAATGGCTATATTTATCCATAATTATAATAATAAAATTACGCACCTATACAGGGTAGCAAAACAGGAATTACCATTAAAAATATATATGGTTCAAGCACAAATTGTACTCTTGTTACAAATATCCAAACACATACATAGACCAAACAGACATCTACAAAATCTTCATCACAGACACTCCAACAATTTTGCAGGAGACCTAAATCATAAACACCCCGCATAAGGTTATACAACAACCAATCCAGGTGGTAAGTGACTTCATAATCTCATCGGAAAATCTCTGCAAGATCATCAGCGATCATGATGAGCTTCAATATGACTGTTGCAATGAGGCCAGACTGTCTGGAACTACAGGGGAGATCCAACTGCGCATGACGGAGCTGGGCACTCCATGTAAGTGTAACGAGATCAGATGATCGAAGAACACCACACTTGGAGCCTGTGGTGCATTATGTGCTCCATGGAAGTCCGAAGATTATCGGCAACCAGGACATTCCATGTAATGTGTCGGCACTGTCGTCTCATTCCACCCTGGGGTAAGCCACAGACTTTTGCCTGCCATCTTTGCTCTTTCATCTGTTGGCTTCCGTAGGCGTCTCTTACTGGGAAAAAGAAAGAAGGGATTCCATTTAATTATAAACTAATACATGCATTTATTTAAGGAGCGACCCGCTCCAACACAATAGTTACAAAAGAAACAAGCGAGCGGGGGGAACAACAAAAACAAAGTGCGCAGCGTAGTGGTGGCGTGACGTCAGCGTCGGCGTATCCCCTTTTCTCTGGGGAGCTCAGCTTCCATATTCTGTTTATTATATTCCGTTTGTCTGCCTCTCTCTGGTCGGGATGGCGCCTACATTCGGCCATTCCTGGATTTCAATCGTCCTCGATTGAACCATGCGTTGCAGGAACGTCGTGGGTTGCGTCGGAAGGTGTCTTCTTCTTCTGACTCCTCGTCCGGACTTTCTTCTGTAGCTGAATCATCTTCTTCACTGTGCCAAGACTTCAGTTGACTGATATGGGCCGTTGTCGTGTAGAACCGTCCACCGGTTCTTTCGCTTAACTGAGTCACTCTGTACGTGTCGCTTGGCAGAACCTCGGTGATTATCAAAGGTCCTCGATACTTGGATATAACATACAGGGCTCGTTCCTCTTCTCCATTTTTCACCATGCGGAAAAGTCTGCCTCCTTTGTAACTGTAGTCGTTAATTCTATTTTGTTCTCCTACTGTTCTATCACACGGGTCCTTTCGAAAGATCTGGATCAGGTCTCTCAATTCAGGGTCGGAATGCTGAATCATCATGATTTGTTCTTCCAGTGTGATTGTAAAGCATACTTCGAGGTTGTTCTCCACGATTTCCTCCATCGTGTCTCTAGGGTCGTCGACTGGAGCTCTGCTCATT
Source organism: Cordylochernes scorpioides (assembly GCA_030710605.1). NCBI lineage: Eukaryota > Metazoa > Arthropoda > Arachnida > Pseudoscorpiones > Chernetidae > Cordylochernes > Cordylochernes scorpioides. The sequence goes on from CP092886.1 coordinate 104,299,790, forward strand.
CCGTCTACGTGGGCCATCTTCTCTCCTGGTTTATGCCGAATGTCGAAATCGTATTCCTGAATCAGATTGTACCATCGCGCTATCTGAAGATTTGTAGTCTTCTTCGCGTTCATGTAGACCAGTGCTTGGCAATCTGTAACCACTGTAAACTTGATTCCGACGAGGAACTACGTAGTCGATCCAAGGTCCATACTATCGCCATCAGCTCCAATTTGCTTGAATGGTACATCTTCTCAGCGTCTGTTGTCTTCTTGCTCACACAGTAGACCAAGCGCCATTTGCAGTCTTCGTCCTCCTGTAGCAACATTCCTGCTAGTCCCTCAGCACTCGCATCGCAATGTACTTCTGTCTTAAGTTCAGGGTTGTAATGAGCTAGTACCGGATATTCGACCAGATCATTTCGAAGTCCTCCAAATGACCTTCGCTGTTCTTCCTTCCATTCAAATTGTGTACCTTTCTTTGTAAGTCTGCTTAGCGGTTCTGCTTTCCTCGCGAAGTCCTTTACAAATCGTCTGAAGAAGTTCGTCAGTCCCAGAAAGCGTCGTATGTCGTGGACATTCTTGGGTTCTGGAAATTCTTCTATCACCTTGATCTTTCTTGGGCCTGGCTTAAGTCCGCCTGTACTGATGACATACCCTAGGAACTCAACTTCCCTCCTTCCGAACTCACATTTAGAGGGTTTCAGTGTCAACTTCGCTGATCTTATTCTTTCAAGTACTTCCCTCAACCTTTCGATCATCTCCCGCCAATCCTTTGCCGGGATAATCACGTCGTCGAGATAGGAGAATGCCTTCTTGTTCAGCAGCGGACCTAGAACAGTGTGCATCAGTCTTTGGAATTCTGCTGGTGCGTTGGCGAGTCCAAAAATCATCCTTTCGAATTGACCTGTATCATCTGGGGTGATGAATGCTGTCTTTAGTTTTGCCTTATCAGTCAGTGGTATCTGCAGATATCCATGCGCCAGATCCAGAGAGGTGAAGAATTTCGCATTCCGTAGGCCTTCCAGAAGGTCGTCTATCCTCGGGAAAGGGAACTTGTCCTTAACTGTTTGAATGTTGAGTCTCCTATAATCCACCACCAAACGATGATCTCCAGTTTTCTTTCTCACAAGTAGGACGGGACTAGCGTAGGGTGATCTAGTTTCCGTGACTATTCCATTGTCCTTCCACTCTCTGACAATCTCCCTGATTGCTTCGCGTTCACTTGCAGTCGTCTTGTACGGTCTCAGACAGACTGGTTTGCTTCCATCAACCTCCTTAATGTCCATCTTGGTGACATCGGTGCACCCTAATTCACCCATACCAAGAGCGAAACAGTCTCTATATTCATTCGCTACGTCGAGGATTTCTTGTCTCTTTTTCGGAGTCAGAGAATGATTGATGTTGACGTCCTCAGGCAGTATGGGGCGCTTTCGTTTCATTTGGTCCTGTCCTTCCCTCTTCTCTTCACTTTTAGTATGAAACGAATCCTCTGAAACGTCCAGGTTAACAAGAATGTCATCAGGGCTCAGCAGTTCAACTCGACCTATGCATTGGTTTTTCTTTACTCTCAAATTGCCCTTGCCAACTGAGATGATGGGTACGGTCGTCTTTCCATCGACCACTTCCAATAGAGAATTGACACAGTCGTCTACTCCTGTGAACAATACGTATCCGTCCCTTACCTCGTCTGTAATTGCACTTGCAAAGTTAATGCAGTCGCTTCCCAACTGAACAGTCTCGGTTGCTCTCAGTTCAACGCGACGCGACTTGATTTCTTCTTGCAGATTAGCAAACGGAAATTCGGTTGAATAGCCAATATGCAGTTCCTTACCGATTCTGGCGAAGGATACGTAGGGCAGATCTGTCCATGTTCTTCCAATTAGTAGGTCATAAGGTTGGGCATAATCGTTAACAATGAATACAGCGATTTCTTTTCCGACGACGCCATCAATCTCCAGGTCAACTGTGGTCTTCCCAACGGTCCTGGCAGCTGGTGCGGTCTGGTTACCGATGCCGTACAGACTAGTCGAGTCTGGTACGATGTCGACGTTGATCCTCCTTGCGACCGATTCTCTTAATAGGCAACTGCTGCTCCCGGTGTCTATCATTGCTTTCACGGTCTCCTTGTTGTCGATCTTGGCGTCCTTCAAATATACATCTGGCGGGACAGTCTTCAGTCCTTCGACTTCCAGGTTGGCTACTTTTAGTCCTTCTTTGGGTCTTGTGCAATTTCTTTCCCTGTGCCCCGTTTGACCGCATCCTCGGCATGTCAACGTAGCCTTGGGTACTGGGCAGTCTCTGGCAATGTGTCCAAACTGATTGCAGTTGAAGCACTTCGATTCTCCCTTGTTGTTTCTGATTGCACGGTTGACCATTCTCCTCGAGGTGTTAGGATACTTTTCACTGATTTCGTTCCTTGCAGCCTCTCTACTCGAAACATTCGTTCCTTGTTCAGTCTCTTTAACTTCGCTTCGGTTGGGAAATCTCGCAGATTTCTGCTGAAACGACGGTGGTATGGTGTATTTCGAATTCCAATGCGGAGGTCCCATCTCGGCGCGAACATTTTCGTACTCGTCCAGTTTATCCGCCAACACATCTGGGTTGTTTATCTTGGTCCAATCGTCAATGAGATGATTACGCAGCACATTTGGAACCCTTTCTTTAGCTGGTTAGTGACGGACAAATCCTTTAGAGCGTCGAAATTTTCCACGTTCATTCCTTCGATCCATTCGTTGAAAAACCCTCGCAATTCGAAAGCGAAGTCTCTCCAGGAACCCTTTTGAGATTTATCGTGCTTGTCGAATTTTTGTCTGAACTGTTCGGGGCTCAACCTGTACCGTTTTAGGAGCAACCGTTTCACGAATCTATAATCGCCGCTTTGCTCTTCTGTCTCCCGAGCGATTAATTGCGTCATTTCGTAAGGTAGTAATCCTAGAAGACTGAATCCCATTGGTCTTCATCCAACCCTAGTCGCTTTGCCTGTCGTTCAAAAAGAATTAGATAGAAACTCAAATCACTGTCCTTCGATTCGTACTTGGGCATCAGTTTACGTATCTCGCAATGTGCGTTATTACTGGTACCGCGAGACGGATCGTTGTTTCCATGCATAGTCTGGATGCGCAGCTTCTCAAGCTCGAATTCCATTGCCATTTGTTCTTTTCGTTCCCGTTCTATTCGTTCTGCTTGCTCCCGCTCTGTTCGTGCTGTTTGTTCCATTCGCTCCCGTTCTGCTCGTTCTGTTTGTTCCATTCGCTCCCGTTCTACTCGTTCTGTTTGTTCCCGTTCCTCGATCAGAGTCTCCAACAGTTGCTTTGCGAATTCTTTTTCGTAAGATTGACTATTCAGGATAAGGCGTTTTAAGTCGACGATCCTGCTCTCTGGCGGTACTACCTCGCCGAGTTCATACGCCAACTTGCTCAAATCGCATTTCTTTACTCTGGCTAAATAAGTCATATTTTTCAAAAAAGATAGAGTATAAACAAAAAAAAAATAATTAAATAAAACTAACTAAACCTGATACGTACTGTTTTAAATATTTCTCTAACCGAAATCCACTTTAGTAATTTTGGGACAACACTTATACCGCGATACTTTGCGATAATACTTTTATCGAGATGACTTGTAATAATACTTTTACCACGATACTTTGCGATAATACTTCTATTTGTTTCTTCAAGTTAGGTTATCAGCGTATTTACCGCTACTTTTTTTTTCAATTTACTTTAAAATACTTTCAAATAAATGGTAATACTTTAAAATACTTTCAAATAAATGGTAATAAGGTTATGTACATACCATTCGTGCTGCAGCTTCTTCTTTAGGTTAATCCAACATGGCGTCGCGCATCCTTTGTTGCTACTTAATCATTCCAGCAATTCTTCTTTCTTCAGGGTTATCCCACTTCTGAAATTCTGTTGGCTTCCGTAGGCGTCTCTTACTGGGAAAAAGAAAGAAGGGATTCCATTTAATTATAAACTAATACATGCATTTATTTAAGGTATTTAAGGAGCGACCCGCTCCAACACAATAGTTACAAAAGAAACAAGCGAGCGGGGGGAACAACAAAAACAAAGTGCGCAGCGTAGTGGTGGCGTGACGTCAGCGTCGGCGTATCCCCTTTTCTCCGGGGAGCTCAGCTTCCATATTCTGTTTATTATATTCCGTTTGTCTGCGGCTCTCTGGTCGGGATGGCGCCTACACATTCAACAAGGTGAAAAGCAAACAGCGATCGCCTAGAAATAGTTCTGCTGTAATTGAGACTACCACTCAGCCTGACACATCTAACAGTTTTGAAGTGTCTGTAGTCTAGTGCAAAGTTGACATGAAAAGGCCCAAGATTAAAGCGCATAGAAGAAGAAAACCTTTAGAGAAAGAAAATGGAAGGCCGACAGAGGACTTAATCCAGCAAAGAATTTGCCTTGACAATCTCAGGGAGCCTGACATAGATGAATATGTGCTGGACAGGCACAAGATGAGCACATGATGACCGTAAGTCGGGAAGACATTTCCACGGTAAAGAAAGATAACCTCAGTGCCATTGTGGGTAAAACGTTGGGAGTGCAATATTAAATATGGCGTCTGTGGCTACAGGATATACGCAAGGAGAAAACCAAGCAACAGACATCATTGAAAGGAATGAACTATGGGCACCATTTGGCTTTTTTTTTTTTACTTTTCAAAATTTTTGGACCGTATAATTAAAGAACAGCCATACACACAGGAAGAGGCTGCCTCTTAATAGTGGTCACTTCTTTTTATTCCCATAATTGACCAATTTTTCCTTACATTAATACTAATTAATAAAAGAAATTATTTAATGATAGGTCTTCTATCATTAGCATTACATGTACCTCTATGTCTAATTTAAAAATCAAAACAAATCCTAGGCAAATTTTTAAAAATATATATTCAAAGATATAAAATGATTTTAAAACATCTTTATCACATTGTTGCTGTATACCTTGTTGCTTCAAAGCATTCTTCAAGCATCGCACCTTTCAAATAAAGTTAATGTGTTTTTCTTCCATTTCATGTTTCTACACATTCTTCTTAAGTCTAGATTTCTTTTTGTTTTGAACCTGTCATGCAAACCATTGCTGGCTTTAAAATCGCCATAATTCATGGCATAAATGTTGCATCACGGGCCCGTTTATTTGGACATTTATTTTAGCCCTAACACGTACGATCGCGGCAAAAGTTGAGGTTAATTCCTCTTTGTAACAATTTTTAATAGCCTTCTATTTTATCTTTTAATATGCAAGTTATATTTTATTATTAACATGTTCTGAAATTTTACCTGTGTTGTTTCAGTTTGAAAAGTTTTGAAAGGGCCTTTTTTATTCTTCAGTAATAACATTTTAGTTTTTAGAATGCCTTCTTTATTTTGGAAGCCATTTACATTTTTTCTATTTTAAATTTGATGGATGCAAAGATATTCTATTTAATAAAAAGTATAATGTGTACAAATTTATACAACATACAGCAAAAATAGAATGTAAATCAAAACAAACAATGCTGCTAAATTTATTGTTTTGAAATTGCGATCCACGAGCTGAAACATACTCAAGATTTTGTTGTTTTAATTTTTTTTAAATTAAATTTTTAAGTTCGTTATAAGCATAGTATTTTAAATATATTTTATTATTTTGGGACCTAAAATAGGTTCATTATAGGGGTAGTTCATTATTTTTAAAATCGCAAAATTCGTTATAACAATGGTATGTTCAATGGAATGGAATTAGGAATCGCCTTAGGTTTGTTATAAAGGAAGGTTCACTATAATCAGGGTTCGTATTGCAGGGTTTTACTGTATATATGTGATAATTTGTATATAGCAATATGTAACCCCACCACAATCTATGCAAAAGATTTAATAAAAGTTAGGCTTCGCGAAAAAGGGAACAACAACTAACAGGATTGCATCATCCAGGAAATAAAGGTCACTGCTCAGGAACCATAAAACTAAAGTTCAAAGACCTTCTTCTTCCTGGAAGATTGCAATCATGGCGACAATGGAGGTACTAAGCCAATCACAGTTAAGCATGACCAACTAATAGCGAATCAGAAGAAAACACGTAGAAAGATTTCCACCAATGAGAAGCCGAGATAGTTAATGACGATTATCTCAGACAAGAAGTTAGAGAGAAGGTAGGTGACCGGGCTAGAAGCAAGGTGTGCCCAACTTAGGCTCCAACCAAGGTAAAGTCCTCTCGATCATGTGAAAGGCAAGGTACCTCCTCCAGTCTCATAACTCTCTCCCTTTCGCAAAGTCCATGTTCTATCGCATCCAGGTGTGTTCGTTATTTCCCCTGTGGAAACCCACCATTCGAACAAGACTGCGCCATGAATCATCAATTCAACATAATCCGACATAGGATTCACCACAATTCACCAATCCCACAGTAAGTCGACAGGAGTCAACAGGATCTTACACAGGTAAACAACAGGATCCGACAGAGAGTCGACAGGATCAATCGAAATATTATATATACATGTCATAATTTGTACATAACTGGATGTAACCCCACCACAATATGTATGCAATGTATGATCTAAAGATTTTAATAAAAACAAGGCTTAGCGAATCTGGGAGAAAGGCCATCAGAGAGGAAACGGTCATTAGCAGGTTTTATTATCCAGGAACTCATAAAAACTGAGTTCAAGAACCTTCCCTTCCGGGAGCGTGTTAAAACAAGACAAAGACAAAGGATTAGCAAAGATCCAATCAGAGTCCAGCAGGATTAGCTAAGAACCAATGAGAAACGGCCACGAGTCGACAGTCATCCAATGAGAGCTCTGAGAAGTTAACGAGTTAAAGCTCGGACGGAGTTTAGTGAGAGGAACCCGGCACCATCGGAACAGGTTGGGACCTGGACAGCGTCGAGTTAGCATCTGGACCTAACAAGGAACAAGTTGGAGCTCGCCACCATCTTCTCAACACTCAGATAAGTCCAATCCTCAATAATGTGAACAGCCATAGATATTAGTCAAACGCCAATAGCCTAAACCCCTTTCTCTCTTGATCGCTGGCCTATTTCAATCCAATCCTGTGTCCTCGTTATTTTTCCCCTGTGTGAATACCTTAATATTTCAGCAAACACGACTGCGCCCACAACAATCATCAATCAATCAATCAAACAACTCAATCAACTATCACCAAGAAGTATCGTATAATATTATATATATATATATATATATATGACATAATAAAAATATGATTTTTATTATTCATTAATATAATTATAATTTAAATAATCATAGAATTAACACAGAGTTAATTCTTTAAAATCCTTAACAAAAGGAGTACAACCCAAGATGTTTTTTGTATATACTTAGATTATATTTATAAAATTGTATGTATGCAAACTTTTTTTGTTCTTAAAATATAATCATTAAAAAAATACATTTTTGGATATAAAAGTTATCATTTCACTTCAATCCACGACTGCATGAATGAATTGGTAACGTACCTAAAATACATCTTTTTTTATGACATCTTTTTTAATAGTCGACAGGATGTATTTTAACCCTGTACAAGAAGAATTCCAATAGATTTCAAAGCCATATATTGCAACTAAGATATTTGGGAAAAGATATAGATAAAAGAATAGCATTTATGGAAGTCGAAACTTTAATTAAGAAATTAAAAAGGATAAAAAAAAGTATAAAAGGCATTGAAGAAAATATCGAATCCATTGTGTCTATGGTAGATGTAAATGCAACGAAATGCAAACTAGAGTATGCAAATAATGATTTGATGAAAATGAGTGATATTTTCTTGCAGAAACTTGAGGATGAGGATTTGAATGACGAAGTGGAAAATTGCATAGATAAGTGTATAAGATTAAAGTGTGAATTGGATTTAAGGCATAATGGGCAAGAAACATCTGAAAAAAAAAAAATTTACATGTTAAAATGCCTAAACTTGAATTGCCAACTTTCGATGGTAGATTAGAATCATGGCTTTCATTTAAGGATTTATTTTATTCTGCAATTGGTTCTAATTCACAAATACCGGAAATTGAAAAGTTACAATATTTGAAAGGCCAACTGAGAGGCGAAGCCCTAAGACTGGTCAACGCATTTCCAATTACAGCCGATAATTATGTTGAGGTTTGGCAAACCTTATTAACAAGATATGATAATCCAAAGGATCTGATTTTCACCCAAATAGATAATGCATTAAGATTACCAAAGTTAGCCGATGACAACCATAAGTCAATGTTTAAACTTATAGATAGTTGCAACGAGATAGTAAGAACAGTGAAGGTATTAGGTTACCAAATCGATAGTTTATCTGATGTGTTTTTCGTCGATATCATACAAGATAAGCTTGATAAAACCACAAGAAAACAGTGGGAATTGCAGAACAACCCAAGGGTTGTGCCTTCAATTAAGTATTTAATGGAATTTCTAGAAAATCACGCAAAAAGCTTGCAGAATTTGCCAAATAAAGATGCAAATGTGGAGAAACATTCAATAAGAAGGGAATCACATAAGGAAATGGAGGAGTCATCTATTAAAAGGGAAACAGCCCCAAGAATGGAAGTACAACAAAAGCAATGGGGACATCCAGGTAGAAGCCCTATGGACTATAGTTCTAAAAGACGTCCTTGCCGAATTTGCCTGAACCGGGGACATGCCGGACGCTTCCATCCTGAGAATAGGTGCTGGTTTCGCGAGAGGGCCGTGCAAGCCCCCCCCCCCCCCGCTGCAAGCTTCATGTCCGTGCCGTCTCGATCCATGGACACCTTGACGCAGACAACAGCCCCTTCGAGCGAATGCCGACCAGCTCCGCCTCAACACTCCTGACGCCAAGGTCTGTATATAAATCTAAATGTGAATAATAACAGTATTGTAGCTCTCATGGATACTGGCTGTACCTTCTCTATAATTCCTCAACATATGATAGATAAGATTCAACCAAACTATGTTGTTTTTAATAATTTACCTCTTATTAAACAGACATCCGGTATGCTAAATATAAATTCAAAAATTAATGTTAATACAACTATAGGATTTATTACTAGAGATATTGATTTTTATTCCTCTGATATTAATTTGCCATATGTATTGCTTTCTTTACACCATATAAGATTATTTAAATTAGACATTGATTTTCAAAGTTTTACAATTACTCAATTTGGTAGAATTCTTAATGTTAATTACCATAACCCTAATAATAATAATTATACACATCATAATGTAATTCCTTTATTTAAATCTATTATTCCTCCTAATGAAAATGATTTTAGAAATTTTAATAGTGTAGAATTTGATGAAAAACTTTCACCATATGAAAAATCTGATTTAATTAAATTAATTAAGGAAAATAAGGAAGCGTTTGCTGCCCATAAAATGGATATAGGACATATTAAAGCAGATCCAATTAGAATTAAACTTACCTCACAAACACCTATTTCATTAAAGCCTTTTAGACCTTCCTTCTCGGACAACATTGAAATTAAAAGACAGATTGAAGAACTTTTAAAATATAATGTCATTAGACCATCTTATTCCTCCTATGCATCCCCTGCTATGTTGGTGAATAAGCGAAATGAAGGTAAAATTCGACTAGTAATAGACTACAGAAAATTAAATGATACACTGCGTGACATTGAAAATGGAACACCAAGAAATAGTGGCCAGAAAGTGATGAAACTCGGCAGACAGAGAGAGACGGGGACGAACAATAAGTGATCTTTATTTCAAAATGATAGTCATAATACAGAGCGAGAACGGCGTCGGCTTAGTAGCAAGTAGGACCACCGCGGACGGCGATGCACGCAGCAACACGTCTAGGTAGAGAGTCAATCAGAGTACGGATGGCGTCCTGAGGGATGGCTCTCCATTCCCTCTCAACCATTTGCCACAGTTCGTCTTCTGAACGCGGCTGTGGCAAGGCATACAAACGGCGTCCAATGATGTTCCAGACGTGCTCGATTGGTGAGAGATCAGAAGCGTACGGTGGCCAGGGAAGCATCTGTACATCTTGCAGAGCTTGTTGGCTAATGCGAGCAGTGTGCGGTTGGGCGTTATCCTGCTGATGAAGGGCATTGGGTACCCCCTGAAGGTAGGGGAGTGTCACCGGTCGCAGCACATCATCAACGTATCGTTGGGCCGTCATAGTGCTCTGAATACGAAGTAAAGGTGACCTGGAATCATACGCGATTGCGCCCCAAACCATGATTCCACGTTGTCGCACGGTGGGGCGTTCCACAATTGCTGCCAGATTGGACCTTTCTCCACATCGACGCCACACGCGTACACGGCGACTATCACTGGACAAGCAGAAACGCGACTCATCTGAGAACACGACCCTGTGCCATTCCGTCATCCACGTCGATCTAGCCCGGAACCATTCCAAACGTTGGCGCCTATTCGGTGGGGTCAATGGCAGTCTTCTTAGCGGACGGCATGAGTGCAAGCCATTAGCAACCAATCGACGGGAAATGGTTCTGGTCGAGATGGAATGATCTAGGGTGTCTTGCACATGTTGCGGGATGGCGGTACAAGTGGCTTGTGGGGCCGCCACTGCTTGTCGAGGGATACGCCGATCCACACGTGCTGACGTCACTCTGGTTGCACCGACATTCCTATAAATTGCCACATTTCCTTGTTCCAACCATATTCTCCACAGTCGGTGCAGCGTGGACGCACCAAGGTGTGTATCAGCTGCGATTTGACGTATGGACCAACCTGCCCTTTTCAGTCCGTTCACCATGCCCCTCGTAAAAGCGTCTGTCTGCTTGAACTGCCTCCGTTTACGATGGCCTGGCATTCTCTGTTATTACACGTGTCTTTTGACACAAGAACAAAATTTCTACAATGATTTTCCTTGAAGAAATAACGACACGAATACTGTCCTTTCTGCAAGTTCCTTCCCTTATATCTTAGTCCATGTGCGCACGAGAGATGCGCATTTTAGATCATTTGCATAACTCGGTTAGGCGCGTCTACCCTGAAATTTGCATAATTTTCTGGCCACTATTTCTTGGTGTTCCATTTTCAATGTCACGCAGTGTATAATAAAAAGAGATTCTGAGCTCATACCAAGAATAGATTCTATATTAGATAAGCTTTCAGAAGCTAATATCTTCACTACACTAGATCTTTTATCAGGTTATCACCATTTAGATATACACCCAGATGATAAAGAATACACAGCTTTTACTACCACTCACGGACTTTACGAATTTAATAAATTATCTTTTGGAATAAAAAATAGTCCAAGTCAATTCCAAAGAGTTTTATGGCAAATTTTAAATAAATATGATGTTGATTTTTGCATGAATTACTTCGATGACTTCATTATATTTTCAAATAATTTTCAGGAACATTTGACCCATTTAAAAGTGATTTTAGATATTTGCATAAAGGAAAATATTAAGCTAAAACTAAGTAAATGTAAATTCGCTACTTATCGGATTTCTTTTCTAGGATATGAAATATCAAACCATCAATTTTCACCCAGCACTAATAATATAGAAACGATTAGAAAATTGAATTCCCCAAGGAATAAAAAGGATTTACAACGAGTTTTAGGATCTATTAACATTTACTCGAAATTTATCCCTAATTATGCTAAACTCAGACTCCCTTTGAATAATTTGTTGAAAAAAGATGTAAAATGGAAATGGGATGAAGAATGCGAAACCGCATTTTCTAAATTAAAAAATATGATAACCTCAAAACCTATATTAGCTATCTATAATCCCAAATATCCTATACACCTTTACACGGATGCTAGCCAAGAACAGATCGGATCTATCCTAAAACAAGAACAACCCGATGGGCTTTTAAAGCCAATAGCGTATAGAAGCCGTAGAATGACATCTTATGAATCAAACTATTGTGTAACTGAGCAAGAATGCCTTGCTATTATTGATGCTGTGGATTTCTTTTTACCCTACTTAGATGGCGTGCATTTCACCATCCATACAGACCATGCTTGTCTAAAGTATTTGAAGAACATAAAGAACCCAAAAGGACGATTATTTAGATGGAGCTTAAAGCTCTCAATGTTTGACTTTGAGATAAAACACATAAGAGGAACTGAAAATAAAGAAGCTGATTTTCTCAGCAGATACCCCATAGCTCATTTTGTTTCTGACCCAGAACTAAAACAAGATCAATTTGATGATAACATCAATGATAGGAAATATACTAAATTTAATGGACTTTTAACAATAAAGAAAAAAGGATTAATCAAAAGTGTTGTTCCACCATCATTAAGAGAAAAAGTATTAATAAGAGCTCATCAAGATTACGGCCATATAGGAGTATCTAAAATGTTAAATCTAATTTCCCCTATCTATTATTGGCCCTACCTAATTCAAGATATTTCTAATTATGTAAAACACTGTGAGGTGTGTCAACTCAATAAAATATCTCACCAGAAGAAATTTGGTCTGTTGGAAAGTCTCCCCCCAGCTAAGGATCCTTTTGATCTTGTGTCTATAGACACAGTAGGTGGACTAAATTACTATAATTCCACAAAGAAATTCCTTCACATCATCGTAGATCATGCTACTAGATACATTTGGGCTTTCCCCTTAAAAAGTCAAACTACTGACTCATATATAAATTGCCTAAACAAAATTTTTCAAATACAAAAACCCAAACAATTTTTAAGTGACAGGGCACCATCATTTACTTCACCAAGATTTAGAAAATATTTGATTAACAATAACATTAAACAATTATTGACTTCATCATCAAGACCTCAGTGTAATGGGTTAAATGAACGACTTAACCAAACTATAATAACCAGGTTAAGATGTAAATTCAATAACTTGAAAGGAAAATCAATACCATGGACGAAATTGTTAGATTCAGTACTAAATGAATATAATAATACTCCCCATTCCATAACAGGCTATACTCCTACTTACCTTTTGTATGGTAAGCTCCCTTATGATCTCCCCTTAAAAGAATCAGAATTTTACCCCCCTATAGACACTGCCAGAACAAATGCCTATAATAATACATTAAAATTTCATCAGATAAATAAAATTAGATATGATCAACATTATCAACCTTCCACCTTTAAAGTAGGCGATAAAGTTTGGTTACAAACCTTTTACCATCCAGATAACCGAAAATTAATGCCTCCAATGTCTGGGCCATTTACAATCTTAAAACAGATATCCCCAGTCAATTATGAAATTGATAAACCCCAATCTAATTTAGCAAAAACTACCATGGTAATTCATTCATCCAAATTGAGGCCATACTACTCAAAAGAAGGATTTGAGTTAAAACTGACAAAAAGTAAAATACCCACTTTAGAGAAAAAAACAAACCAACAAGTGGCACCTAAGGTAGTGAAAAGTAGAATCCCTCTTCTTACTAAATAATGGTAGGGGAATCTTAATATAAATAAGACAATACCAAAAATAACTACGCCTAAAAATTAAGCCTTGAGAATATAATTTTTGTGCACACATAAGATATAACTTGACACTTTTCTTTTCAATTGTTGTAAATATTTTACATTTTGATTTTATTTGTAGAGAAATTCACTCATATGATTCTATATATTTTTCCCTCACAAATTTTATATGGAACATTTCATATTCGAACATTCTTTTTTTTAAAATGTAAATGTAAAACTTCATGTGTAAATATTTTTCATTATGTGGAAGTAAATAACCCATTATGTTATGTTTTTATTCTGATCAAACCAAATAAATGTGAAACAAGATGTTGGATACCACTCGTCATTATGAGAAATAAATTTGTGATTTTCAAAAATATATTTTTTGGCATGTGGCAAAATACCTTTTGAATCTTAAGAGCCTGAGAAGGCCTACTCAATTCATGAGGTAAATCCCCTTATGAATTATAGGAAGGAGACACCTATAAATTCAAATAAGTTTGGATAATTTTCAGCTACTGTCAAGAAAAAAGGTACCAATAGGAATATGTAGAAGGAATAAAGAGCATCATTGATATAGTTTCAATTGGTATCCTCCATCTTAATTGATAATCTATGTAAATAATAATGATACTTTTTTTTTACTTTGAAAATTACTCCCTAATTTTTATCCTTGGAGGGAAGAAATGACATAATAAAAATATGATTTTTATTATTCATTAATATAATTATAATTTAAATTATCATAGAATTAACACAGAGTTAATTCTTTAAAATCCTTAACAAAAGGAGTACAACCCAAGATGTTTTTTGTATATACTTAGATTATATTTATAAAATTGTATGTATGCAAACTGTTTTGTTCTTAAAATATAATCATTAAAAAAAAATACAAAAAACATCTTGGGTTGTACTCCTTTTGTTAAGGATTTTAAAGAATTAACTCTGTGTTAATTCTATGATTATTTAAATTATAATTATATTAATGAATAATAAAAATCATATTAAATCCGGTATGCTAAATATAAATTCAAAAATTAATGTTAATTCAACTATAGGATTTATTACTAGAGATATTGATTTTTATTCCTCTGATATTAATTTGCCATATGTATTGCTTTCTTTACACCATATGAAAAATCTGATTTAATTAAATTAATTAAGGAAAATAAGGAAGCGTTTGCTGCCCATAAAATGGATATAGGACATATTAAAGCAGATCCAATTAGAATTAAACTTACCTCACAAACACCTATTTCATTAAAGCCTTTTAGACCTTTCTTCTCGGACAACATTGAAATTAAAAGACAGATTGAGGAACTTTTAAAATATAATGTCATTAGACCATCTTATTCCTCCTATGCATCCCCTGCTATGTTGGTGAATAAGCGAAATGAAGGTAAAATTCGACTAGTAATAGACTACAGAAAATTAAATGATATAATAAAAAGAGATTCTGAGCCCATACCAAGAATAGATTCTATATTAGATAAGCTTTCAGAAGCTAATATCTTCACTACACTAGATCTTTTATCAGGTTATCACCATTTAGATATACACCCAGATGATAAAGAATACACAGCTTTTACTACCACTCACGGACTTTACGAATTTAATAAATTATCTTTTGGATTAAAAAATAGTCCAAGTCAATTCCAAAGAGTTTTAAGGCAAATTTTAAATAAATATGATGTTGATTTTTGCATGAATTACTTCGATGACTTCATTATATTTTCAAATAATTTTCAGGAACATTTGACCCATTTAAAAGTGATTTTAGATATTTGCATAAAGGAAAATATTAAGCTAAAACTAAGTAAATGTAAATTCGCTACTTATCAGATTTCTTTTCTAGGATATGAAATATCAAACCATCAATTTTCACCCAGCACTAATAATATAGAAACGATTAGAAAATTGAATTCCACAAAGAAATTCCTTCACATCATCGTAGATCATGCTACTAGATACATTTGGGCTTTCCCCTCAAAAAGTCAAACTACTGACTCATATATAAATTGCCTAAACAAAATTTTTCAAATACAAAAACCCAAACAATTTTTAAGTGACAGGGCACCATCATTTACTTCACCAAGATTTAGAAAATATTTGATTAACAATAACATTAAACAATTATTGACTTCATCATCAAGACCTCAGTGTAATGGGTTAAATGAACGACTTAACCAAACTATAATAACCAGGTTAAGATGTAAATTCAATAACTTGAAAGGAAAATCAATACCATGGACGAAATTGTTAGATTCAGTACTAAATGAATATAATAATACTCCCCATTCCATAACAGGCTATACTCCTACTTACCTTTTGTATGGTAAGCTCCCTTATGATCCCCCCTTAAAAGAATCAGAATTTTACCCCCCTATAGACACTGCCAGAACAAATGCCTATAATAATACATTAAAATTTCATCAGATAAATAAAATTAGATATGATCAACATTATCAACCTTCCACCTTTAAAGTAGGCGATAAAGTTTGGTTACAAACCTTTTACCATCCAGATAACCGAAAATTAATGCCTCCAATGTCTGGGCCATTTACAATCTTAAAACAGATATCCCCAGTCAATTATGAAATTGATAAACCCCAATCTAATTTAGCAAAAACTACCATGGTAATTCATTCATCCAAATTGAGGCCATACTACTCAAAAGAAGGATTTGAGTTAAAACTGACAAAAAGTAAAATACCCACTTTAGAGAAAAAAACAAACCAACAAGTGGCACCTAAGGTAGTGAAAAGTAGAATCCCTCTTCTTACTAAATAATGGTAGGGAAATCTTAATATAAATAAGACAATACCAAAAATAACTACGCCTAAAAATTAAGCCTTGAGAATATAATTTTTATGCACACATAAGATATAACTTGACACTTTTCTTTTCAATTGTTGTAAATATTTTACATTTTGATTTTATTTGTTGAGAAATTCACTCATATGATTCTATATATTTTTCCCTCACAAACTTTATATGGAACATTTCATATTCGAACATTCTTTTTTTTTAATGTAAATAGTAAAACTTCATGTGTAAATATTTTTCATTATGTGGAAGTAAATAACCCATTATTTTATGTTTTTATTCTGATCAAACCAAAAAAATGTGAAACAAGATGTTGGATACCACTCGTCATTATGAGAAATAAATTTGTGATTTTCAAAAATATATTTTTTGGCAAGTGGCAAAATACCTTTTGAATCTTGAGAGCCTGAGAAGGCCTACTCAATTCATGAGGTAAATCCCCTTATGAATTATAGGAAGGAGACACCTATAAATTCAAATAAGATTGGATAATTTTCAGCTACTGTCAAGAAAAAAGGTACCAATGGGAATATGTAGAAGGAATAAAGAGCATCATTGATATAGTTTCAATTGGTATCCTCCATCTTAATTGATAATCTATGTAAATAATAATGATACTTTTTTTTACTTTGAAAATTACTCCCTAATATTTATCCTTGGAGGGAAGAAATGACATAATAAAAATATGATTTTTATTATTCATTAATATGTAATATAATACATCTTTTTTTATGACATATATATATATATATATATATATATATTAATAGTATTTTTTTTATATTTGGAAAATAGAGGAAAAGTAAACTATTAAGAACAACAGATTTTGAATTAATTTTGAGTCAGAACAGCAAGCTAATTCTATATCAAATAGTATAGTTATGAAAAATTTTAAGATTAATAAATTTTTTATTTAATTTAAATGTGTGAGGTTTTTTTTATTTTTTTTGTAATAAATAATTAGTTAGATTATATTTAAGAAGAAAAAAAAGTTAACCAGCAAAGCATCGGCAGTTACGCGTCATAGGCTGAGTGAAAAAAAGGAATAAGCGAATAGAAAGTTTCAAAGAGAAGAGCAAAGACAGAACCATGATAATAATTTTCCAAATATAAAATAAAGCTAATTAGAGAGAGAGAAGTATTTTTTGCTCTATTTTCTCTCTTGATGAGAGAAGATAGATTTTTGTGAATTTTTTTATAAGCTTATTTTAAAGACAATCTAGTGTAAATGCTGAGTACACGATATAAGATAATATATTAAATTAGGAAGGATGAAAACCTTAAGGGTTAGACCAGATGAAAACCATAATGGTTAGACCAGATGGAAAGAGGATGGTACTCAGGTGGGCCTCTTCAGAAGAAGACCTGGGCAGCAGTTTCGGCCCTTAATCTATTACTGCCAAACCATGCCTCTTCGACCAAATAGAAAGCAAATTTAGGTTGGAACGGAGATAGGGTAAAAGCTGAGCCTTAGATATACTACAAAAATCAACTAATGAACTAAGACATTGTCATTTTCTGCACTTTCTCAAACCTAACTCAAAAAATGTTTTTTTCCCCCAGTTCAGAAGTTAAACTTTTTCGGTTCCCTAGACTTAATCAGATTGATACATACTTATCCCTTAGTGGTAAACTTTAATCAAATTGTGTTTATTCTTTTTGGGTATAAGGACTGTAAGCGACTGATAAGAAATTAGTAATACAGCTAAATGATTATTATAAATATAGGAAAAAATGATCATATCCCAAGCCTTTAACAATGTGCGTCGACAAGGGAACAGGAAATCTAACATTAAAGAACATAGAAAAATAAACTTTGTCTGATGTTGGTAGGTTCAGATTATAGTCCAATTGTGTTCATACACTCTAAATAATAGGACTGCAGGAAAATAATAAGATATTAGTAGTACGAGAGGATAAGGATTAATTGGAACTACACGAAAGTACGATTAAATTCAAACAAATTAAGAATGTGCGTCATACCATTGTGATGTTCTATATTAGAAGAACGAGATTCACGAGACATGAGAAGATCTATGACAATAGAAACTCTAACTTTATTACTCTCTTGACCTATATATATACATCGCGCTTCTCGCGGACATGCAAATCAACCATCTGTTTATAAGAAACAAAATGTAAAAATATACAAAACAAAACAATATTATGCAAATATCTCGAGGTATGCGACAGACTCCCCCTCCATGACCGCTCATCACTCCTGTGATGGGATTCCTTTGAAGGTCTCTTATTTCGTTGAAGATCTGAAGACTTAGAGGTATCGTCTGAAGGCTTAGAGGTATCGTATGAAGGCCCAGAGGTATCGTCTGCAGGCTTAGAGGTATCGTCTGCAGGCTTAGAGGTATCGTCTGCAGGCCTAGAGGTATCGTCTGCAGGCTTAGAGGTATCGTCTGCAGGCTTAGAGGTATCGTCTGCAGGCTTAGAGGTATCGTCTGCAGGCTTAGAGGCATCGTCTGCAGGTTTAGAGGCATCGTCTGCAGGTTTAGAGGCATCGTCTGCAGGCCCAGAGACATCGTCTGCAGGATTAGAGGCATCGTCTGCAGGTTTAGAACAGTCATAGGATTCTGAAATCTTTAGAGATCTCAAACTACTCAATATAATATTCCTATAATCTACCGGATTCGCAATCCTTTCCAGTTCAGCACTTTTACCAGACTTTTCTGGAGACTTGCCTCCTAAATTAAGATTTTCCTCTGGAGTAGGCACTTGTTTTTTTAGAGAACTGGCCGGAGTATATAATATTGGAGTAATTACAGTTCTAGAAACAGTTTCCCTCGATACAAGTTGCATTTTATTATGGGTCCAAATTAGCTGATAAACATTCTCGTAAAAAACACTCGGATTAGGACTCTCATTCTTTACAAGTCGAGATATCTCAAAATCTTTCAACTTGGCAATGCAGTTGTTGGTTGGGATTTCATAATTCTCTCCTCCAATGTCGTAGTTCAAAACCTTTTGAGCAGTTGGTCGTATCAGAATATTTCTGGGACTTATATCACTGTGAACCAACCCGATGTTTTGCTCAGCATGACTCACCAAAATACAAATCTGACAAAGAATGCTCGTTAATTGTTCTGGCGAAAGTTTTCCATTTTCCAATACTTTCTTTAGAGATTTCCCTCCATATTCAGGATGAAAAATGACAAAATGAGATAAATTCATATCATTCAAATCTAAATTATTATTCTTTTCACTATCTTCAATAATATTTGAAAAACATTTAGATCCCAAATCACAAACAATCCAAAAATCTTTAGGATAACAAAGATTGGCTTGAGCACTACCTTGTAAGGTTCTTAAAGCATCAAAAATATTTATTTACTTTTTAATCGTTCTAGGTGAAATATAAGACCATTTTTTTCTATGATCAATATTTGGATTCCTATATTCAGAAATCTGTTCAATTCTACTATCAGCAATAACATCCTCTTTCGTAAGAGACTCTGCACTTTCAGTTTCTATAACTGACTTTTTATCAACTTGAGCTTTTTCACTTTCTTCAACTCCAACAGAATTTTTTTCAACTTCAGCCTTTTCACTTTCATCTGCTTCAACGGATTTTTTCTCAACTTCGGCTTTTTCACTTTCTTCCGTTTCTACAACTGAATTTTTCTCAACTTCGGCTTTTTCATTTTCTTCAACAACAGACTTTTTCTCAATTTGAGCTTTTTCACTTTCTTCAACTTCAACAGACTTTTTTTCAACTTCGGCTTTTTAAAGACTTACTCCAGACTTTTCAAGACTTACTTCAGACTTTTCAAGACTTATTTCAGACTTTTCAAGACTTTCTAGAGACTCAATACTTTCCAGAGACTCAAGGCGTTTTAGAGACTAAAGGCTTTCTAGAGACTCAAGTCTTTCTAGAGACTCAAGGCTTTCTTCTTCTTCCTCCTCTTCCTCTTCTTCTTCTTCTTCTTCTTATTCTTCTTCTTCTTCTTCTTCTTCAACTTCTTTCTTATTTTCAAAAAGAATGTTCATCATCAAGCGTTGCTGGTCCCTCATCAAGCGCTGCTGGTCCGCCATCGCCCTGATGAGGCTTTCAATGGTCGATTTCGACGATCCTGCCGGCTGCGCCATATTGTGATGTTCTATATTAGAAGAACGAGTAAGAATGAATATGAGAAGATCTATGACAATAGAAACTCTAACTTTATTACTCTCTTGACCTATATATATACATCGCGCTTAATCTATTACTGCCAAACCATGCCTCTTCGACCAAATAGAAAGCAAATTTAGGTTGGAACGGAGATAGGGTAATAGCTGAGCCTTAGATATACTACAAAAATCAACTAATGAACTAAGACATTGTCATCTTCTGCACTTTCAAACCTAACTCAAAAAATGTTTTTTTCCCCCAGTTCAGAAGTTAAACTTTTTCGGTTCCCTAGACTTAATCAGATTGATACATACTTATCCCTTAGTGGTAAACTTTAATCAAATTGTGTTTATTCTTTTTGGGTATAAGGACTGTAAGCGACTGATAAGAAATTAGTAATACAGCTAAATGATTATTATAAATATAGGAAAAAATTATCATATCCCAAGCCTTTAACAATGTGCGTCGACAAGGGAACAGGAAATCTAACATTAAAGAACATAGAAAAATAAACTTTGTCTGATGTTGGTAGGTTCAGATTATAGTCCAATTGTGTTCATACACTCTAAATAATAGGACTGCAGGAAAATAATAAGATGTTAGTAGTACGAGAGGATAAGGATTAATTGGAACTACACGAAAGTACGATTAAATTCAAAAAAATTAAGAATGTGCGTCATACCATTGTGATGTTCTATATTAGAAGAACGAGATTCACGAGACATGAGAAGATCTATGACAATAGAAACTCTAACTTTATTACTCTCTTGACCTATATATATACATCGCGCTTCTCGCGGACATGCAAATCAACCATCTGTTTATAAGAAACAAAATGTAAAAATATACAAAACAAAACAATATTATGCAAATATCTCGAGGTATGCGACAACCATAATTGGAAAAATCAGCTTCATCAGACAAAGACATAAGTCCCTTGTCTGAAGATGGTGAAAATGCTTTCCCATAATAACTCACATCATCAATTTATTTGAACTGGTCCTAACGGAACCGTATATTCTATATACAGTCCTATATCTATACTCTTTTTTAAAATATAATATATGAGGACCATTACCTGTTATTTCTGCTAAATAAGGAAGTTTAGGAATTTAAGTTTTAATGCTTCATATCAATTATATTGAATGTTCATTCTCTATACCCCCCTTTAAAAAGATTAAACACGCATAAATAATTGTTATGTATGCTATAAAGAGAGAAAAAAAAATATTCTAAAGTTATCGTATAAATTTAAAGGATCGAACAAAGTAAGAATTAGAGAAAACACAGAAATAAAGGTATGGTATTGGTAAGCAAAGGTAAAAAGAACAAATCCAAACAAATAAACAATGTGCGACGTTTCGGCATCAGCGTCGTTACAATCTTCAGACAAGTCTGAAGAGGGCCACAACGTCGCTACCGAAATGCCACACACCACTCATTCACTCGGACCCGGTCCCGTTACCTTGTGTTTATAATCTATAATCCAAATTGTGCTTTATCAGTATGGTATTGGTGTTTCAGAATATTGAATTTAATAGTTTCTATTAGCGTAGATGGATTTTTTTTATTAATTTAAAATCTTAATTATTATTTGTTCTAAATCCAATTAAAAGGGGTGAAGAAAAGAAACAAGGACCACACACACAAAAAAATAGAATAATAGAAAAAAAAGAAAAAAAATAGGAAAGGAGAGAAAGATGAGTTGGAAAAATAAAATAAAATTTCTTTGAAAATATTTATAATAGCTTATAAGTACACTTAATTATTGCGATAGCATTCGTTATGATGTTATGATTTCAAGAGTATTTACCTATAATCAAATTATTTATTATCTAGATTAGCGGAATGTAGTTAGTGTTAGTAAATCAAGAGAGAGAGATGATGTGACTCTTGTTAGTTGCATCATTGTCTACAAGTGAAAGTAGCATTTAGATTGAGCGTTCCAGTTGAAGTCAGTATTGCTGTTAACATTATTGTAGATCATTCATTTATATGTATTGAATTGCGGTTCATGTTATCAACTTGATATTCAATATATGCATGTTACAATTAGCATCACAATTACAATTAGATCTTAAAACAGCAAAAACTCTACTGGAAACATTTTTAAATTTTAACTATATGGAATTTAAAAATAAAATATATATTCAATCAGAAGGCGTTCCCATGGGAACTTCTTCAAGTCCATTATTAGCCAACCTAATATTATTCTGGTACGAAAGAGAATACTTTCTACAAAATAATGTTAATTGGCAAATGTTCCGTTATGTAGATGACATCATAATATTTAATAATCCACAGTTTAAAAACTTAATACCTGAAATATATCCTAAATACTTGAAACTTAAGAACAATGAAAAAATTTATAGAAACAAAAAAGTAAACTTTTTAGTCCTAAATATAGACCTTACAAATAATGCTATTAAAATTTATAATAAAAAAAGTATTTATAATTCAATATTATAAAATACTGTAATATAAACTCTAATATATCATTAAATTGCTGTGAAGGTATATATTTTGGTCAGTTTCTAAGATTTTATTGAATAAATAATATATTAGAAAATTTCATAGAAGATGTTAAAAATTTAAATATGGAATTTATTAAAAACAAATTTAGTATCAGACAAGTAAAATATTTCAACAGTATATCAATTATAAAATACTTTTAAAAAAAATAAATGGAAGTATCCATTTAATAAATCAACTTTCTATAATTTCTCTCAATAATAACTAATACAAATTTATAATCTTTAACAGTTAATTAAACTTAAATTAAATAGCTGATTTGAAGATTTTTTCACAAGATTTTTAAAGTAATATTGTATAGAGTTCATTTTGTTTAATCTCCAATTTCTGGGGAGGAGAATGGAAATTGAATAAAAGTGAATTTTCACAATTAATAGCTTTATTAAACTCTAATAATTTGCCTTTTTAAAGGAATATTGAAAGATGAATAAGTGTTGAATCAATTATATTGATATATTTAACTGTGAAGATTATAAAGTTTTTCTTTCTTCCCTTAACTATTTTTTCTTTCTTCTTTGGTTTTCTTGTTGTTATAAAATTTCAGAATAAACGGTCTAATTTTGAAGGAACGACATATGCCCCCCCCACCCGCAACATGTGTCATCCAGAAATAGCTATTTACAGAGGAGGTCGTCGCGGACGAGGTAGGTTTACAGTTGGAATTTGTTAACACTTGTATATGTTATATCTGTTCATATAAATGTTTCACTGAAGTAACTTAATATTAACACATAAAATCCGGTTGAAAAGAGATCTATTGACATAATAGAGAAGAGATGAAATGCCAGCTGAACTTCTATTTGAGAATTCCCGGTCCAGCAGATCTCTTTTTCCAATAATTATTTCAATTTAAATTTTTTTGTATATGTCTGGTCTACCATTAGGGTTTCAAAACATAATAACCAAACTTATAACAAAAGTTAATTCATAGTATAGATATATTACTAAATACAACTATTTATATTCATATTTTAAAATAAAAAAATTTAAAAAATCATAAAAAAATAAAGGATGAAATATAAATTTATAAAAATATATATATATATACTAACAATCTTATCTACCTTCTTTACAAAACTTTTCTTTTTCTTATTATTAGTTTGACTAAAAGTGCATGGTTCTGTCTTTCTCTCTTTTCACTGACTACTAAAATATATAATATTATATATATTCTCACTTCTATTATTCTATATATAGGTTAGAGTATGTCTAAATGACGTGTAAAAGCCGATGCAAAAGACGTTACGTTGTTAAATTTTATTGTTATTAATTATAAATATATAATTAACTGAATGATGTGTTAGAAGTAAAGGATTTTTTTTCTCTCTCTCTCTCTCTACTAAATAATAACAATTTACAAATTTTATAATTTGAATTTAAATAATCAAAATAATGAAGATAATTTTAATACAAAACTAAACCATAAAACTAAACAACTATTTATTGTTATAATTAATTTAGATTTAGCTTGCTAATCTAATCAAATCTACTTGATATGAGTTATCATTCTTATCAGTTTTCTCCTTGAGTTTTAAATGTGGTATCACTGTTATATTTTTGTCATATAGTTTTTACACTATATTAATTCATATGAGCTTGCTCTATGATATATTTTTATATATAATATAATATACAAATTAAATTACATTAGATATTCTAATATAAATAAAACTCCATACAGAATTTAATTATCTTTTCTTGTTTGATTATGAAAAAGTAAATTATAAAAGTAATTTTAGAAAAAATAACTTCAGAACTTTTGTTTTTTTCAGTGTTTAGTTAGTTTAAAGATGTTTTTTATTATATTACGATGTACTAGAGCGCCATCTGTTATCAAATTATAAAACTATTTTAGAGGCGTATTATTCTTTTTAAAATAAAACAATTTCTACTGTCCTTACTGCGATGAAAAAATTAAAGGGAGGGCCTGGCTCATCAGTGGTGAACCCTCCCAGCGGTTTCGCCAGTTTAATCTACCATACCGCTGTTATATTGCATTTTTGGAACTTCCTTTTATAGGTGACCATTGTAAGAATCTTGGAATGGGTATTTTAGAAGAACTATGGACATAAGCTTTTAGGACAGCAGAATTAAATATAATTATAAATATATAATATGCTTCGAGCTATCGCTCTTCCGCAAATATCAAATTGTGTCTTTTATTAGAACTATAATATTACGATGTACTAGAGCGCCATCTGTTATCAAATTATAAAACTATTTTAGAGGCGTATTATTCTTTTTAAAATAAAACAATTTCTACTGTCCTTACTGCGATGAAAAAATTAAAGGGAGGGCCTGGCTCATCAGTGGTGAACCCTCCCAGCGGTTTCGCCAGTTTAATCTACCATACCGCTGTTATATTGCATTTTTGGAACTTCCTTTTATAGGTGACCGTTGTAAGAATCTTGGAATGGGTATTTTAGAAGAACTATGGACATAAGCTTTTAGGACAGCAGAATTAAATATAATTATAAATATATAATATGCTTCGAGCTATCGCTCTTCCGCAAATATCAAATTGTGTCTTTTATTAGAACTATAATATTACGATGTACTAGAGCGCCATCTGTTATCAAATTATAAAACTATTTTAGAGGCGTATTATTCTTTTTAAAATAAAACAATTTCTACTGTCCTTACTGCGATGAAAAAATTAAAGGGAGGGCCTGGCTCATCAGTGGTGAACCCTCCCAGCGGTTTCGCCAGTTTAATCTACCATACCGCTGTTATATTGCATTTTTGGAACTTCCTTTTATAGGTGACCGTTGTAAGAATCTTGGAATGGGTATTTTAGAAGAACTATGGACATAAGCTTTTAGGACAGCAGAATTAAATATAATTATAAATATATAATATGCTTCGAGCTATCGCTCTTCCGCAAATATCAAATTGTGTCTTTTATTAGAACTATAATATTACGATGTACTAGAGCGCCATCTGTTATCAAATTATAAAACTATTTTAGAGGTTATGAGAGCTTATGTCCATAGTTCTTCTAAAATACCCATTCCAAGATTCTTACAACGGTCACCTATAAAAGGAAGTTCCAAAAATGCAATATAACAGCGGTATGGTAGATTAAACTGGCGAAACCGCTGGGAGGGTTCACCACTGATGAGCCAGGCCCTCCCTTTAATTTTTTCATCGCAGTAAGGACAGTAGAAATTGTTTTATTTTAAAAAGAATAATACGCCTCTAAAATAGTTTTATAATTTGATAACAGATGGCGCTCTAGTACATCGTAATATTATAGTTCTAATAAAAGACACAATTTGATATTTGCGGAAGAGCGATAGCTCGAAGCATATTATATATTTATAATTATATTTAATTCTGCTGTCCTAAAAGCTTATGTCCATAGTTCTTCTAAAATACCCATTCCAAGATTCTTACAACGGTCACCTATAAAAGGAAGTTCCAAAAATGCAATATAACAGCGGTATGGTAGATTAAACTGGCGAAACCGCTGGGAGGGTTCACCACTGATGAGCCAGGCCCTCCCTTTAATTTTTTCATCGCAGTAAGGACAGTAGAAATTGTTTTATTTTAAAAAGAATAATACGCCTCTAAAATAGTTTTATAATTTGATAACAGATGGCGCTCTAGTACATCGTAATATTATAGTTCTAATAAAAGACACAATTTGATATTTGCGGAAGAGCGATAGCTCGAAGCATATTATATATTTATAATTATATTTAATTCTGCTGTCCTAAAAGCTTATGTCCATAGTTCTTCTAAAATACCCATTCCAAGATTCTTACAACGGTCACCTATAAAAGGAAGTTCCAAAAATGCAATATAACAGCGGTATGGTAGATTAAACTGGCGAAACCGCTGGGAGGGTTCACCACTGATGAGCCAGGCCCTCCCTTTAATTTTTTCATCGCAGTAAGGACAGTAGAAATTGTTTTATTTTAAAAAGAATAATACGCCTCTAAAATATTTTATGTTTTTTATTAGTTATTCTTAAAAATATAACAGATAACAAACAGTAATATCTATATTTTTATAGATTAATTATTCATTTTATTACAAATTTAATCACCACAAAAACAATTAAGAAAAATATATTTAAAAAAAAATATTTTCAATAGAATAACAAACTAAAAAACTAAAAAAAACTACAAACATATTAGGGTTAGCACCTCTTTTATGTTAATTTAAACTCGCTAAGAATTGCCTGAGAAAGAATTGTCAAACTTGTCCCTCTCTTAAGAACCATGACACATTTCAAACGACTAGTTGTAAATTAGTAAATACTATTTATAAATTAACATGCCAAATTTGTCAATTATCATATATAGGACAAACGTGTAATCCATTAAATATACGAATAAACCTACATAGAAACCACGCTAAAAAATCAATTGGTAATATATATATGAAAGAACACAATCAATTACATACTTTTAACAACTTTAAGATAGAAATACTAGACATATGTCAAAACAAAAAACAACGACTATTATTAGAAAACAACTACATTTATAAACACAACACATTATTCCCTTATGGACTTAATGACGAATTAAACTACACATACAAACCACAAACAGAAGAAATTTCAACTTATGAAATCAGCTGCAAATACAAAAAAAAAAAAAGAATTTAAAACTAAACCTAATAAAACTAGAGGTAAAACTACCAATAAATTAGGTTACATTGAATTTGAAGAATTACTGGACCCAAAACAAATGTATACTAACAACTTCGTCGATAAATTTATTAAAACATTATTTAAACTAAATAATAATAAATTTATCAAACTTATAGAATATATTAAAATTCATAATCTGACTAACAGATTAATAGATATCACACACGACATCTTTAAATACAGAAAAATTAAACAATCTACTAATAACATTAATATTATCATTAAATTTAATAACAATTTATTCAATCATATTAAGTTTAATGATATTTTTAATAACCAAAACATCAATAATCTTTTCCCTATAAAAAAATTAAATTTCAAAACAATCTGGAGATACAACAAAATATAGGTAGTTTAGTTTGCAATTATAACCAATTTATTAATAATTTGGCAAATTAAAAAAAAAATAAATGTAATTGCAACAACTATATTGATAGATATAAGTTCTCAGGTCATATATTAACTAGCAATTTTTCTTTTTTAAATCCAGAATATCAGGATATTTTAAATAAAGGGTATAAATATATACCTCAAATTAAACACAATTATAATAATACAATTAAATCTATATTAAAAGATATAGATATTTTCATAAATAAAACTAGTATAAAATACAGTATTCCATAATTTACTTTTCTGGAATGGAAACATAATATTAAAAAGGAAATTATAAATTATTATAATAATACACTTAAATACACAAAACCTAATTCAGATATTCCTTCTTTTAAAGAAAATATAATTAATTTACAGAAGGACTTTATTATCTCTCCTATAGATAAATGTTCCAATAACTTATCTATAATTTGTAAAAATCTATACCACGATATTCTAAAAAAGGAAATTGATAATAATCATAAATACACTTTTGCTAGAACTACAGCCACAAAAATAAAAAAGACATCAAAAACGTTGAAAATTCACTAAAAATTTATAATTACTACAAAAATCCAAACATACCAAAGTTCTATATAATTCCTAAACTACACAAAAAACTTATTTCTTTCAGAACAATCACATCTGGTATAAATTCAGTTATAAAAAACATTGATATACAATTAGCTTCAACACTACAATTTATTATAAATAAATTAACTAATAAATATAATTATAAATTTATCGACTCAAATAAAAAAATCATTAATTATTTAATGAACAATTGGACAAACATGAAACAGTACACACATTTGACTTTGAGGACCTATATTCTAAAATAAATTTAAGAGATCTAAATAATAAAATAACCAATTTATTTAACGAATTCATTAATGACAAAACTTTCTACATTAAAATTATTCATAACAGATATAAAACAATTAAATTAGATCTTAAAACAGCAAAAACTCTACTGGAAACATTTTTAAATTTTAATTATATAGAATTTAAAAATAAAATATATATTCAATCAGAAGGCGTTCCCATGGGAACTTCTTCAAGTCCATTATTAGCCAACCTAATATTATTCTGGTACGAAAGAGAATACTTTCTCCAAAATAATGTTAATTGGCAAATGTTCCGTTATGTAGATGACATCATAATATTTAATAATCCACAGTTTAAAAACTTAATACCTGAAATATATCCTAAATACTTGAAACTTAAGAACAATGAAAAAATTTATAGAAACAAAAAAGTTAACTTTTTAGACCTAAATATAGACCTTACAAATAATGCTATTAAAATTTATAATAAAAAAGTAATTATAATTTCAATATTATAAAATACTGTAATATAAATTCTAATATATCATTAAATTGCTGTAAAGGTATATATTTTGGTCAGTTTCTAAGATTTTATAGAATAAATAATATATTAGAAAATTTCATAGAAGATGTTAAAAATTTAAACATGGAATTTATTAAAAACAAATTTAGTATCAGACAAGTAAAATATTTCAACAGTATATCAATTATAAAATACTTAAAAAAAATAAATGGAAGTATCCATTTAATAAATCAACTTTCTATAATTTCTCTCTCAATAATAACTAATACAAATTTATAATGTTTAACAGTTAATTAAACTTAAATTAAATAGCTGATTTGAAGATTTTTTCACAAGATTTTTAAAGTAATATTGTATAGAGTTCATTTTGTTTAATCTCCAATTTCTGGGGAGAAGAATGGAAATTAAATAAAAGTGAATTTTCACAATTAATAGCTTTATTAAACTCTAATAATTTGCCTTTTTAAAGGAATATTGAAAGATGAATAAGTGTTGAATCAGTTATATTGATATATTTAACTGTGAAGATTATAAAGTTTTTCTTTCTTCCCTTAACTATTTTTTCTTTCTTCTTTGGTTGTCTTGTTGTTCTAAAATTTCAGAATAAACGGTCTAATTTTGAAGGAACGACATATGCCCCCCCCCCGCAACATGTTTCATCCAGAAATAGCTATTTACAGAGGAGGTCGTCGCGGACGAGGTAGGTTTACAGTTGGAATTTGTTAACACTTGTATTTGTTATATCTGTTCATATAAATGTTTCACTGAAGTAACTTAATATTAACACATAAAATCCGGTTGAAAAGAGATCTATTGACATAATAGAGAAGGGATGAAATGCCAGCTGGACTTCTATTTGAGAATTCCCGGTCCAGCAGATCTCTTTTTCCAATAATTATTTCAATTTAATTTTTTTTGTATATGTCTGGTCTACCATTAGGGTTTCAAAACATAATAACCAAACTTATAACAAAAGTTAATTCATATTATAGATATATTACTAAATACAACTATTTATATTCATATTTTAAAATAAAAAAATTTAAAAAATCATTAAAAAAAAAAGGATAAAATATAAATTTATAAAAATATACATATATACTAACAATCTTATCTACCTTCTTTACAGAACTTTTCTTTTTCTTATTATTAGTTTGACTAAAAGTGCATGGTTCTGTCTTTCTCTCTTTTCACTAACTACTAAAATTTATAATATTATATATATTCTCACTTCTATTATTCTATATATAGGTTAGAGTATGTCTAAATGACGTGTAAAAGCCGATGCAAAAGACGTTACGTTGTTAAATTTTATTGTTATTAATTATAAATATATAATTAACTGAATGATGTGTTAGAAGTAAAGGATTTTTTTTCTCTCTCTCTCTCTCTCTACTAAATAATAACAATTTACAAATTTTATAATTTGAATTTAAATAATCAAAATAATGAAGATAATTTTAATACAAAACTAAACCATAAAACTAAACAACTATTTATTGTTATAATTGATTTAGATTTAGCTTGCTAATCTAATCAAATCTACTTGATATGAGTTATCATTCTTATCAGTTTGCTCCTTGAGTTTTAAATGTGGTATCACTGTTATATTTTCGTCATATAGTTTTTACACTATATATATATATATGTGATATGATCCTGTCGACTCTTCTGTGATTTGATCCTGTCGACTTTCAATGTGGCATTATGATAATAATGTGGGGAGAGAGAAATAAGGAAACAACAAGTTTGGAAGATGGGACCCAGCAAACCGAGAGAGAGAGAGAGCTAGCGCGTGGGGCTCTCACTGCGTAACGACCGTCTGTGTCCACCACCCCCCAACTATCCAAAAACAGGTCCTGAGGGTTCTAATAAAAGTCCTGTGGTCGCCCTCTGGAATGTGGTCAGTGGTTCAAAATGGCCGTAACTTAGTTGTCTTCTATCGACTACGTCTCTTTCTCTCTGGTCGACTGCAGATTTACTTTATTATTCCTGGAAGAGCATATATTATGACATATATATATATAGAGTAGTACTTCTCTTTAATGAACACCTATTTATAAAGGACAGTTTTCATTTGCAAAATTACCATTTTTACTATTTAGAAACTCTCCGATAAGAGGAAACCTCTCCCTATAGGATAGTTTTGCTCTGCAATTAGGTGTCCTTTACAGGGAGGTTCTACTGTATAATATATACTGGGTAAGGTGAATAAATTAAGAAAAAGAAGCATCTCCTTATTGTGCAACTGAAAGTTGCTGAAGTCTTGCGCCATTCATTGGGATAAATAAAAACTATTCATTGATTTTTAATTATTACAGAATTGGGCAAATATAAATTCTTGATTCAAGAAAAGCATGACTATCCATTTCATGATTTTTTAGGATGCCTGAATGATCAGATTTTTGATCTTTGAGATACAGCTTGCACCATGCTGATGAGGGCCAACAGCCCGAAGGGCGTACGTGGTTAGCTTTTCTTGATTAATCAAGAATTGTTATTGACAAAAGTTATTACTTTTGCGGGTTAACACAAAAAAAAAACAATAAACTAGGGTCTACAGTAAGAGTAACTTAAACACAGAAAAAGGTACACTCAAGAGTACAACACTAACAACAAAAAGGAGAAAAAACAACTCACGATTTGTTAAATAAAATAAAAACCAGTACTTAGCTTTATTGCTGTTTAGGTAGGGATCGGACCGGGGTTACACAGGTATGCGACGAGATTGCCAGACACGGATAAATCACGCAGAGAACACTTTAAGCGTCCCCATACGATAATCCACCACACTGACGTCGACTCATACCATAGCCCCCTTTATATACAAACATGACCACATTCGTCCAATGAGAAGGCGGGAGAGATTTGTTCACAAACAAACGAAAACAGAAATTCTTTCCACTAAAACCTGAGAAACGATATGATAAGATTGCAAATATTTGTCAATATAATTTGACAAAAGGTATCTTTCCAAAGAAAAAAAAAAGAAACTAACAAAATCTCCCAAACATTCCCATTTTCCCGTAAGGAAAACCTCCCGCTGTCGGGAGGGAAAAAGCTCACGGGAGCCATGTTATAAAGATACAAAAAAAAAATAAAGAGAGGATAAGTAGGCATCCGGGTCGTTCCATAAAGGCGCCTTCCATCTTGCTCCTCCCAAAAGAAACTTGAAAAAAAAAATCTGCGCAAACTACGTGAGTTACCATGAGTGATTACCAAACACACACATATATAATATGCTTTAGTATACAGAGTTTAATGGGGGACCAAATAAGCTCTCATCTGGGACAGGCTGGGCATGTTAGGTAGAGACATTGGGTACTGACAGACGCTCACTTGATGAGAAACCGAACGATCCAATTCCATTCAGTTCTCTCAAGTCCAAGAGCTAAAAAGCTCTTCTTAACGTCTGTTTCTAAACGCTTTCATCCTATCGACATGCACAACTTTCACATCGTGCATGGTGACCCCTCTTACTCTAAAGTTAACATCAGAGACCCTAGCTTCCACACGGAAAGGCCCATAGACGTTAGAGTAACCTTCAGTCTTAGGAACAGCTAGCATTACCAGATCTCCTCTGTCGAAACTTCTGGAATAAGGTGGCCTAGGATTCATAAGCTTTTTAGCAGAATAACCTGACATAAACTGTCTGACAGTCTCCTTTGCTTTCCGCATCACCCTTAACCTCTCAGCCCAAGTAGGCTTTCTAAAACTATTAACAGACCCAGCGCTACACTCACAGCTTCTGTTAAACTCAGTAGGTGGCAACTTTACAGCCTCGTTTTCAATGCGTCTCACTGATTTCTCATCTATGGAGCTTGAAACCATTGGTCTATGTTCACTGGCAACGCAGCTAAGGTCTACATAATCATGGTCTTCTGGTTTCAAGAAAATGATGTTGCAACGTTCCCGTACGGGAGGTAACTGGATATTCAATCTCCTTATATCATTGATTCCCAGAATCCCGTCGTAGCCTTTATCTCCGAGTGACATTAACCAGAATCTTATCTCTCCCAGCTGGCTGCCGCTTTCGTTACCAACTCTACAGGTTTTAACACGTGTAAGTGTCTGCTCGTGGCCTGTCACTGAAACTATACGTGAAGTTTTAAGTGCATCGTCCCAATTCTGCTTCAAGACATTACACTTTTCGGAATCAATAATACTGACTTGGCTTCCTGTATCGTATAACAGGTGCCACATATTGCCGTTGATATTCACCTTAACTATTGGCAGATTTCTAAACTGATCTCCTCCATATGAACGTATGTTCACTATCTCAGCATTGTCAAGAGTATTGCGGTTGGAAAACATAGAAGACTGTCTTGAGCAATCACTAGCTATATGTCCTAAGCTACACTCAGGTGGACTCAGCCTGATTTCGCCCAACAATTTAGTCAGTTTTTCTATCTCACCTCTAAGATCTGTAATACACTGCTCATTTTCGTGCTTCATCCTGTTTACACTGGCACTAAGCATCTTCATCTCACTCTTAATGCTATTTATTTCTTCAACCCCTTCTACTGAACATACCCCTTTCATAAAGCTGCAACGGTGTTCTACACTATCCTCCATGGCCATGACACTGACTGCTTTGTCTATTGATTTAGCCTCACTGCGAACAATAGCCTCTCTATACTTATCGAGCACATTTTCGAGGAAAATTTCGAACACTAGGCTATCGTCAAAACTGTACTCTACTTTATCTCTAATGGCCAGGAATCTTTCTTTAAAAACCATAGGACTTTCCCCAACTCTCTGCTTAAGACCTTCTATTAATTTAAGGCATTCCCTAATACCACGCGCTTTCTTAGGGTACAATATGTTCAGTTTACTAGCAATACTTTTGAAACTGCTATCGTTACGGATACCCATCTCCTCTAAGCTCAACCTAACTTCAGGGGATAAAGCCTCGAACATGAGCAATGCTTTGACCTCAGGATCCCATTTGCCTACTCGAGCTTTAAGCTCGACTTCCCGAATGAAAGATTCGAGATTAACCCCATTAAACACTGACAAGTTGAGCATAGAATTCGCAAACATGATGGAGTACAAAAAATAGTAATAAACCACTCAATCAAAGAAAAAAAACGCACGTAAAATTACAGGTATTTACACGTGCAAACACCAGTAATCCTGGCAGGGCTCGCCAATGACAAATGTTATTTCTTTTGCGGGTTAACACAAAAAAAAAAACAATAAACTAGGGTCTACAGTAAGAGTAACTTAAACACAGAAAAAGGTACACTCAAGAGTACAACACTAACAACAAAAAGGAGAAAAAACAACTCACGAATTGTTAAATAAAATAAAAACCAGTACTTAGCTTTATTGCTGCTTAGGTAGGGATCGGACCAGGGTTACACAGGTATGCGACGAGATTGCCAGACACGGATAAATCACGCAGAGAACACTTTAAGCGTCCCCACACGATAATCCACCACACTGACGTCGACTCATACCATAGCCCCCTTTATATACAAACATGACCACATTCGTCCAATGAGAAGGCGGGAGAGATTTGTTCACAAACAAACGAAAACAGAAATTCTTTCCACTAAAACCTGAGATACGATATGATAAGATTGCAAATATTTGTCAATATAATTTGACAGTATTTGGCCAATTCTGGAATAATTAAAAATCAAAGAATATTTGATATTTATTTTGATAGATGGCGCAAACCATCAGAAACTTTCAATTGCAGGATAAGTAGATGCCTTTTTTTAAAATTTAAACTCTGAAAATGATTTTTGAATGTGCATCTGTCATCTATTTAGACATACCTTCTTTAGGTTTTTGTCAGCAATTAAATATTTATAATTAGAATGAAGAATATGATGATGAGAAAAGCTAGCTTATAAAGAAGAAAATAATGAGACAATTTAATATTTAGTTTTATTTGTTTATGTAAAAAAGGAGTATATTTAAACATATTTCACAAATCAAAAACCTGTATTATTTTATGATTGCCTCAACTTTATTTCAGGTATGCCTTGTAGTAGGTAAATAGTAGAAAACCTGAAAAATAGTGTTTTTTATTATCCCTAGTACATATAGTACATTCCATGACAATCAATGGTGGGTAGTAGTTGGCGAATACTTTACTGTAAGTGCACCCTATATCTGCTCATGCAAAAAACAGTTTAAAATGTTGACACAAAATCAAATAAATAACTTAATGAAAGTTTTAAGAAAATATATATTCATATTGGCTTTCGGGTCTTGCTCTTTATCAACCTTAAGGGAAAATGATTCATTTTCCCTCAAGGTTGAGAAAGGGAAAGACCCAAAAGATCTCAATAAATATATATTTTTAAAAACTTGCGATGAGTCATTTATTTAATTTTGTTCCGACAAGTATATCCTGAGAAATTGCGAAAAATTCAAATTTTAAAATGTGCCAGAGCCCTGTTTGTTACTTGAATTCACTGGTTGGAAAAATAAATGTTAATTATTATAAATATATTAGGTTCATCATAAGTATTCAAGGCTGTTACTCAAGCTAAGAACAATTTGGACGAAAACTGATGTGTCAACATGCAAATCTATAATACTAAAACTACACCTATGAAATTTGTCACCTGTTCTAGGAAGGACACTACAAGGTCACTACCCAGCGACAGGATTCCAGGACAAGAATCACCAACTCTTCTGACTCAGCCCTCTCTATGAAGAACTTTTTTATTATTCGTGTAGGGAACTCTCGGGTCTTGACTTTTTCAATCATAGAGATCCTAAAACATTTTTATATGATAGCATCTTATAAGAAAATATAATTTTAAGAAAAAATAAATATCATTGAGAATATACAAAAAGTTAAAATTAATAAAAATATTCAATCAATCTCTCCAATTATATATAAATATGAATAATTTCAGAAAAAGTATAATTGATATAAGAATTGAACTAGTTTTTTTTTTTAAACCAGGTTTAGGAAGTAAAGTTGAAGGTTAATAATATAGTTAATAAGGAGAGTTAGAAGTCTAAAAATGAGGCACTCACTTTAGGTACATCATCAAATTAATAAAAAATGCAATATGGGTGTGTTTGTCTATTTTATATATATTACTTCAATATTTCACCTTTATGGTTGAAAATTAGTCAAAAATAGGTCTGGAAATATTTACTGTTGGTTTCAATTCTGAATATGCAAATTTGTCTGAATATAGGCTAATATGCATATTTTAGGTTTGAAAATGATAATAATCAATATTTTGCTATTATAATTAGGCATGGAAGAAGTCACTACCATAGCTTTAAGGCTTCAGAAGGCTTCATTCGAAATATGTAGATATAAATTAAATGTGGGTTTATATGTGTATTTTAGGAAATGCCACAATTGTCATAATTTATAGTTTAGAATATATAAATTATCCCTTGATAAAAGAGGAAAATGAGCAAATTCCTGGGTAGGAAAATGACATCACTACCACTACCATTATTATTATTATTAATGCAATGCCAGTGATCCTACATCACATGACAGCCAGAACAATGGTTGTTGATCTAGGGCTATGAAAATGGGATAAGCAAAGAAGTGCTCATGGGTCTGGTCTGGGTGGTACAGACAATTAGAAAGTCGATGCTGAGATGAAATTGTCTACACACAATAATGGTGGAATTCCTTGAAAGTTCAATTGGCAGCAACAGCGGAGCAGATTACAAGCTGATGTCTCCCAGGGTGGGTGCAGATAGTGAAGAGTGGGTTGCCATGCAGGGCTGACCCATGGTACCAGGAGAGAAGCAAGGTTCTTCCGAATGTGATGAAGTGGATTAGCTGAGAGATACAAATGAAAATGAAGAGAAAGCTTAGCCAATTAGGATAGAATAAGCCATAAATGAGAAGGATCCTTCTGATAGTTAATTTTTCTAATAATAATAAAGCACATAATCTGCTATAAAAAGTCCTTGGGTTCCTGGCTGATACCCTGTCATCATCGGTTGATATCAGCCCCTCATCAGTCCCTGTAGGTTATTGGCAAGGTTATAACTTTGGGGTTCCTCAGGGTAGGTCATAGTATGTGCCCACAACCTGGCAGGTTCTACTCCACTCTTCAATATCAAAATGATGAGGAGTGTCCACGAGGACGCCGCTGTCCTTGGAGCATTCTGGCAACAGCAATTGACAAAGAATGCTAGGAACGAGTACCCGCAGATGTTCCTGGAGAAGATAGTGGTGCTGCATGGAATGGCTACTTGATTCTTGCACATATGCACATGACCAGAAAATCGCATGCTGGAGTGCCTTTACCTGGTCTCCATTCCCACCTCACATTATCTTTGGCACTGCTCCTTCAGGGCCTATGCAGCAGCCATTGCTCTGAGACTGGTCCTCCCTACCCTTCCTTATCCAGAGCACCTAGCATTGATCAGCCTTTCTGCATTGCCTGCATGTGCCAGCGCTCTGTTGTTAGCCCACCGCTACTGACTGCATCACTATTTGCCCACCCATCCGAGAGACATTCTCCATCATCAGGCAGCCCACTAGACCTGGTCTTGGATCTTCGCATCGTAATTTCTGATTTAAATTAAGTTCATCAACCAAGAAAAGTGCAGTGTCGCTGGAGACCTGGTGGTAATATTCCATCATATTCTACATAGATGGCCGTCACCTTGTACATAATCATTGTACATAGCACTTTTATAACTAAATTTTGACATCTTATGATTGTATTTTTCAGAAACCATATTGCTAATTGTGCATACTTTGCACATATTTAATAGAACAGGCTGTCAATAAATCATTTTATTGTCTAAACCAGTGATTCTCAACCAATGTGCCGCGGTAATTTTGTGTGTCGCGAAATTCTAAAAATGTGCCGCCGAATTTTAGTCATATGATTATGTTCACGTTTGTATTGGTTTTTCTTTTTTTCTTTTTCATTTTTTTACTTTTTAAAATAACGAAATTAGCAAATTGAATGTTAGAGATGTATATTACTTATATTTTGCATAGAAATATTGATACATAATTTGAATTTTCTTGCATTCAAGTTAGCAAAAGTGTGCCGCGAAATTCTAAAATTGTGCCGCCAAATTTTCAAATCTTTAAAATAATGCCGCAACAAAAAAAAAGGTTGAGAATCACTGGTCTAAACAGTATCCACAGAGAACCTACACTACTATTTCAGCACACTTGTACACGAACAGTGATAACTACAAAATGGAAACAACAATAATTCTTGCCTATAATAAACAAAATAGCATGACAATGGGATTCAATGTTTTAGTATAAAAAAAGTATTGTGGTATATTGTCAGGTAGAAACTGACAAAATAGAAGAGAAGGCAGGAATTTATTTTTTTTGAAAATAATTGGCAACAATAAAAGAATATGCTGTGTAACAAAATATAAAAATAAAAAATCAGTTGATAAAATAATAAATATTCTATTATATATATACTAGACGGGTGACCCGGGCTTCACCCCGGGATTGACCCGTGTGCATATCTACCCGAGTGATATATATTAAGATTTTTAAAAATAATTGTTTGTTATTAGCATTATCTATTTGTTTGCATCAGCATAATTTAATCTAATCTTTGATAGAGGGCGCTGTTCGTGAGCTAAGTAGAATATTTTGAATATATAGTTTTAATAATTGATTTATATATTTTATAAAATAGCCTATCGTCTTCCCCGTATTTTTTACCTATGTATGGAAATTTTGGTTTGAATTAGTGAACTACTGCGAATTTGTATACTGGACATACAAACAAACAAACATACAAACAAACAAAATTACAACCATTTATTTTTATATATATAGATATATACAGTATAACCTCATTAATTTGACACGTGATAATTTGACCTTGTTGTATACTGGACATACAAACAAACAAACATACAAACAAACAAAATTACAAACATTTATTTTTATATATATAGATATATACAGTATAACCTCATTAATTTGACACGTGATAATTTGACCTTGTTTTGTTTTCCCAACCTCTGGCCTATCGAAAAACAAATGGCAATTCAACACTCAATAATACTACACTTCCAATAATTTGACCATTTTAAAATTCAAATTTTAACAGTTGATTTTTGTTTACATGCAACTTTGCTGCTTAAAAGGTATTATTGAGGTGAACTGCGGCCGCCATTAGAGATCTAAGGATCGTGCCTCCGCACTTTTGGTTTAAGGTTAGTTTAAGTTAAACTTTGCAGTGCTGTTGCGAATGCCATGTTTTTTTTCCACACAGGATATTTAGGCACAATGCACTTTGAGATTAATAAAATTATTTTCTTTTTAGTTTTCAACATATAAATATTTTAGTTATTTTTAAATTTATATATAATTTCCTTTTTATATATAAAAAATATTATAACGGAGCCACAATGATTATTATAATATTTTATTTCAATATTCCATTTCACTGTTAATTAAAATAATTAAGCCTGGAAAGTATGTCAAGCTCTGCCAAAAAGATTGGAAGCAGGGTCATTATGGCCAACCTATTTATACTATGTGGAAAAATATATATAGAAGAAATAGTTTCTTTAAGACACTAAAAACTTTTTTTATATACAAAATACATTATACAAAGGAGAAAAGACATGCATATCTTTTGA
Source organism: Cordylochernes scorpioides (assembly GCA_030710605.1). Classification (NCBI taxonomy): domain Eukaryota; kingdom Metazoa; phylum Arthropoda; class Arachnida; order Pseudoscorpiones; family Chernetidae; genus Cordylochernes; species Cordylochernes scorpioides. Next base: position 104,339,599 of record CP092886.1, read on the forward strand.
AAATAGAGAGATCAGCTGGAATTCACCATGAATAGGATTTCAGTGTGAAATAAAAACGGACATCCATAAAGGACTTCTTTAACCCTTTCTGGCCAGCGTGTGCCTTTGTTTACATAAGTGTAGAGGCTGCTGTTTACTGTGTACCTAATATGATCCGCTGGTGCATCTTCCCTTAATACCCCATATTATCAAATATAATGGAAAACATCATGGTTTACAAGTGGAAATATATTTATTATTAGTACATAAAATAATAAAAAAGCATACAGAATAATAGATATTTCAATTTATATTTCAATAAAATATGGTATTTTGGGAAACAATCCTCCAAATGAAGAGCTGGTTTGTCACTACAGTGTCACAATATAGACCTTTTATTTTCTATCCACCAGGTGTAGATTGGAAAGAAAGACCTTGAACTCTTTGACAGTCTAGATGTTAGCATTGTGGAATCGATTTTCCATCCTTTCCAACTTGTTGAAGTTGACGCTTTCATAAGTTTTGGACAGTCATTCTGCCATGATTCCACAAGTTCTTCCATCAAATAATTGTGATATTTTTGTGTCTAATTGGCCTTAGTCTTTTTTTCCATGTTCTAGGTTTATATGATGTATGAGTGGACAGTAGCCACTTTTAGGCCCTAGAAAAATAATTTTCTCCACCATTTTACAGATTTTCCGAGAAAGTTGTATGATGTACAATAATGGCCAGCAACATCCACACCTCCTATATTCGGAGTCCAATCTGTAATGGCAGTTGGCTTCTGAATTTCTTCTGAACCATGTATAGTTTTTCTTGTGGCTAGCTGTGTTGAAGATATGTGAAATGAAGGTGCAAGATGAACCACATGTTTGTCCTTCCAACAGAGGGCAAATAAGTTTTTCTTTCTCATGGAAAGAATTTGCCCCATCAAAAAAATTTTTTTTTTCAGTTCCTGTGGCATTCCTTGTTGTTTTGGCATGATGGTCCCAATTAGGTAACTATGAATATTCGAAAGTTCTTCAATATGTGTGGAATTTGTGTAGATTATATCTGTGAAAATATGAAAATGTTTAGCTGTTCAAGATGAGCTAGACTCTTCAAATACGTAAATTTCAGTAGCTTAGGAACTAATATCAACATTGAAATCTTGAAAAACACTTTCAGTTGATAAAGAATCATCCGAAAAAGGAGATTCGGGGAGAGTGAACGAAGTAGAAACACGTTCAAAAAAGTGAAAAATGCAAGCAATACAAGTGAAAAATTGAGAACAAGATTCCCACGTGATTTCCAGGAAACGCGACATCGGTGTCAGCCTCCCCCATACCCCACCCCTTGTTCACACAGAAGCCATTGATAGTGGCTTGCCTACCTGGTAGCGAACCCTAACACAAAGCCACTGACAGTGGCTTGCTGACAGAAAAGGGTTAAAAGATCTTCATGATTCTTTTAGAATAATATTTTTTAAAATTTATTTTAATTTTTACATATTTATTTACTTCTCAACTACCATCATTCAATTTAATTGAATGACGAGGCACAATATTTGGAATATATATTATAACTACAAGAAAATAAGACCAACTATAAATAATTTAATAGTGTGCAACGTTTCGAAAACAGCATCGTTACCAAAACGTAACACACTATAACTTGTTGTTAATATAATCCCTTCGGTATAATTATAAATAAAAGATGTTCGTTGAGGGAAAAGTTTCTTTTATGTATATCGGCAATACAAGCTTTCGGGCTCAACAGCCCTTCGACAGGTATAACTACGCTACTGAAGTTTTTCGAATCTAATCCATATATATATACATACAATGAAGCAGGAAATGTAAGACAGATATGCAAAAAAACTGATTTACATAGTACAGTTTTAAAAAATGAATTATTGGTTAATGCTAATTCTCTATTGAGGTTATGCGATTACAATAAATAACAAATTGGGAAGCCGGAGATTATTGTTGAGGTAGGAGGTTCCAGAATTTTGCTATGATATACGTCGGCCAAATCTATGGATCTATTGATTCCTTTGAGTTTTTTATGATCACTATTACTATTATACAGTAGAACCTCTCTTTAAAAGACACCAAGTAACAGAGATTATCCTTTTGAAAGAGGTCCCCGTTACTGGAGAGCAGATAATGGGCAAGAAAGGGCATTTTGCTAATGTATAAAGGTTCACTCATGATGCTTTACAGTACATCTATTATTAATAATGTTGGGATAAGAAAGTTTGGCAACGCCATGGTGGCAAGCAGGGTCAGTTCAACCACGTTTTGACCCCTAAGAATAGTTGGAGGGAGGGGGCCTAAGGACCAGTCAACAAGGAATAAGTCCATCTGGTGGACAGAAGTGAAGTCGTTCTTCTCAATGTTGACAGCAGCTGTTGGATGCTGCTTCCTGCATGTAAATTTGTAATCTTTATAATTTTGTATTCACATAATACAGTAGACTCCCATAAGCACACCATCTGATGTGTGACCACCCACTGTGATGTCCATTCACTCTTAGACCATTATTTATTTTGACTAATCACCTCAAATAGCTGTGTGATGAGTTTAGCAAGATATGTTTGCAGCAAAATATTGATGTCACTTTGAACATAATAGTGAAAGGAAATATAAGGGTGCTGATTTGAACAGTTGGAAGACTCAAATCTTGTAATGTTCACTGACCAATCAAACAACCCTTTCTAGAAATCAATGATATAATTGCAGAAAAATATTATCTATTGAGAAGATTATGGTTCCTGGTGTGTGTAGTTCTTTACCACTTATAGTAGTAAATGTGGTTCACCATGACTGGACATCTAGATTCACTATGGTCTATGACGAAATATATAAAAAAAACATTATTCGTAGGTTCGCCTATGACCAATTAGAGATGAAACATCAACTTTGAAAATTTATTACCATACTTTTCCGAAACCTATGATTTCTGCCTTAAAAAAGGCGAAAGAAGGTCCCCATAGCATCAAATAATATATTTTGAAGGTTGATGTGTATTCTATATCTATAATTGAATTAAAAAATTAAAATAGAAATAACTGGCCTGAAATGTTAAAAAAATATATGACAAAATTCCTAGACTGTCAGCACTAAATATTAGCCCCCAACTCCTTACATAACACTTTGGGTTAATATCTATAGCAGCCTTTGAAAAGGTAGGGATATATTGTCGCATATAAGGCCTGAAAACACCTACAACCTCCGCCAATAGATGGCGCTTTCGCCTGTTTCCGATCTGAAACTGGTGTGGGAATCGCCAACTGATGTAGTCCTGTTTCCTGTGGCAAATGTTTGTAAATACACGTTGATTGCTATTCTAGTTATATGTAATGAGTAGTAGAAGTGACAAAAAAGAGGAGTATTTGAAGTCTTGTTGCCGGTTGCTGTTGTTGCCATCGCCACTACTCTTCTGTTAAGTCTCTCGTGTCCCCCCACCAGTGGTAAGGCCGACAGATACTGCCAGAGGAAAGGAGTTCCACTTGAGTTGTGGTTCTCGGAGTTCTTTGGGTGATCTTCAGGTAAGAGCTGAAGAGGGAGAGCAACGGGAGCCCGGGTAGGTGATCCATGAAGGAATTTTGGTTGCTGACAAAAGGCCCATTGACGTTAAAGGCCAAGGAATGGCCTATGAGCAGGACTCGCTGGCCGAGATCGTCCAGAGGCTACAGGGATATCAGGAGGCGAGGGATGAAGCAAAGCGCCTTAGAGAAGTAGAATGGCTTCTTTTAGAAAAAGAAAGCCAAGAAAGAAGGCGCTGTAGAGAGTAAGAAAAGGCTTCTGATGGAAAAAGAAAGTGAGGAAAGAAGGCTTCTTAGGAGCAAAGAGATTCAGAAGTTGCTGTCTCAAATGGAGGCCCATTCACAGATGGAGACAAGTACAGCCCAGACAATCTTGGGTAGTGATGTCAGCGAGGACCGGGCGGAGTCCCAAAGGCTGGAGGTCGAGCCGGCTCACATGGAGGAAGTCCATAGAGCAGAAGGCCTGATTGTGGCACTTCTAGGACCGACCATGAATCTGCTTCAGGTAGAGCGACGAGAGAAGTGGTGCCCTCGGGAGAAGCGGACCCAGCGAAAGAAGCAGTGCCGGAAACAGGAGCGTTCCCGGCAAGAGAAGCCGTGCCGGCGAGATAAGCGGCTTTGGCGCGAAAAGCGGTACCGGTGAGCAATGCTGCAAGAGAAGCGGTCCGGGCAAGAGAAGAGGTCCCGGCGAGAGAAGAGGTCCCGACGAGAGAAGTGGTCCCTGCGAGAGAAGTGGTCCCAGCGAGAGAAGTGGTGCCGGCGTGAGAAGCGGCTCCGGCGAAAGGGACACTCCGGCGGGAGAGGCGACTCCGGCAAGAGGGGCGGATACAGCGAGAAAAGGTTCCAGAAAGAGAGGCGGTTCCAGCGAGATAGGCGGCTCCGGCGAGAAAGGCGACTCCGGCAAGAAAGGCGGTTCCATCAAGAGAGGCGGTTCCAGAAAGAGAGATGCAGTTCCGGCAAGAGAAGGGGCACCAGCGAGAGAAACGTGACATCAAGGCGACAGGACCGATAGGACCGGATCGGGACGATCCGCCTTAAGGGGGAGGCAGTGTCGCATATAAGGCCTGAAAACACCTACAACCTCCGCCAATAGATGACGCTTTCGCCTGTTTCTGATCTCAAACTGGTGTGGGAATCGCCAACTGCTGTAGTCCTGTTTCCTGGGGCAAAATTTTGTGAATACACTTTTATATTGTCCCTAGGAGGTAACGTAATGTAAATACCCGTTGATTGCTATTCTAGTTATATGTAATGTGTAGTAGAAGTGACAATAAAAGGAGTGTTAGAAGTCTCGGTGCCGGTTGCTGTTGTTACTCTCGCCATCGCCACACTCTTCTGGTAAGTCTCTCGTGTCCCCCCACCAGTGGTAAGGCCGAGAGATACTGCAAGAGGAAAGGAGATCTTTGGGTGCTCTGCAGGGTAGGGTTGCAAAGGAGAAGCAACGGGAGCCCGGGGCTGGTGATCCACGAGGGAGGAAGCGTCGTCGTCGCGAGAACCAGAGGGGTAACGCGCGACAATATTTTATAGTAATATTTCCAACAACACAGCATACAGAAAACATTTAATTATTATCTACACCGTTTACCAGCTACCTGACAAAATATATAATCACTAAAATGCTTAAACAAATGATTCAGTGGAAGTTGCCAATTGTTTAAAGTTATTTTCGAATACAGAGATAGAGAGAATTGAAATGAAGACTTATGGAGAGAATAAACTTCTTGGTCTTTTTCGATAGGAGAATGGCTTGTATGTTAGGCAGTACACCACTTTGGGCAATGAAGAGAGAATTTCCCAGATGGAATCAATTATAGATAGAGGAAGTAACTCTACATCATCATTAATTATTGATCTGGAAAAACACTAGCACAATCAAAAGGATGATGACTGTCTCCCAACCTCAAAAATGGATTCACAGATTTGCTGAACATGACCAACTTAGATGTGGTATCTATGTGGACATTAACCAGAAAGATTGAGAAAAAAATCTTTCACATATAATGCAGAAAAACAAAAATCCAATAGGTTAACTCCATTCTATTTTATACATATCCTCAGCATCCCTGAAAAATCTTCCAAGAAATAAACCTGATTGGTGTCACCTCATGAATTGGACTTCCAATTACATTGTAAATAAAACGCATGACTTAGGTCTGAAAGACAACTTGAGTAGCTAGTGACTTCTGTACGCTTCAGGAGCTAGGGTTAGCCAAATAAATAATAATGTTATGCATGGGATTGAAGTTGAAACTCCATTAGAGCTGGTATTCTTCAAATCAGTCTTTGAAGATGATGATCATACTAGAGTTAGATGCTAAGGAAGTATGGCAATTGGCAAGTATGGACACCATGAGGTCTCAGGAAAGCATTATTCTCCATTACAGAAATATAATGTAACAGCCTGGTGATCATGTCTGGATCTCTCTCTTTCTCCCAGTTACCTGAATAACTTAAGGAGTGGAAATATTTAGAAACCAGAGAAGGTCTTTATAAAACAAATATTTTGATCCAATATATGCCTTTTTGATTAAATTAAAAACAAAGTACAGTGAAACCCCGCTAATACGAACCCCGGATATAGCGAACCTTCCCTTATAACGAACCTAAGGCGATTCCGGATTCTATTCCATTGAAAATACCATCGTTATAACGAACTTTGCGATTTTTAATCTAACGAACTACCCCTATAACGAACCTATTTTAGGTCCCAAAATAATAAAATCTTTTTAAAATACTATGCTTATAACGAACTTAAAATTGTATTTAAAATTAAAAATTAAAACAACAAAATTTTGAGCATGTTTCAGCTCGCGGATCGCGATTTCAAAACAACGAATTTAGCGCCATTGTTTGTTTTCAATTACATTCGATTTTTGCTGTACGTTGTATAAATTTTTACACATTATACTTTTTATTAAATAGAATATCTTTGCAACCATTAAATTTGAAATAGAAAAATGTAAATGGCTTCCAAAATAAAGAAAACAAAGGCATTCTAAAAACAAAAACGTTATTACTTAAAAAAAAGGCCACTTTCAAAACTTTTCAAAGTGAAACAACACAGAGAAAATTTCAGAACATGTTAAAATAAGAAAATATATCTTTTCTATTATAAGAGATAAATTAGAAGGCTATTATAATTGTTTACAAAGAGGAATAAACCTCAAATTTTCTCGCGATCGCAATCGTACGTGTTAGGGCTAAAAAAAAAGTCCAAATAAACGGGCCCGTGATGCAACAAAATTTATTTTTTATGCCATGAACTATGGCGATTTTAAAGCTAGCAATGGTTTGCATGACAGGTTCAAGACAAAAATAAATCTAGACTTAAGAAGAATATATGGAAGCATGAAAGAAAATGGAAGAAAAACACTTATTAACTTTATTTGAAAGGTGCAATGCTTGAAGAGTGCTTTAAAGCAACAAGGTATTAGAGCCATATTTTCAAGTAAACATTGTATTATATAATGTGATAAAGATGTTTTAAAATCATTTTATATCTTTAATATATATTTAATAAAACTTTGCCTAGGATTTGTCTTGATTTTGAAATTAGACATAGAGATGCTTGTATGCTAATGACAAGAAGAACCTATCATCTAATGATTCCTTTTATTATTCAGTATTAATGTAAGGAAATTGGTCAATTATGGGATTTAAAACAAGGTGACCACTATTAGGAGGCAGCCTCTTCCAGTGTGTATGGCTGTCCTTTAATTATACGGTCTAAAATTTTTGAAAAGTAAAAAAAAATAGCCAAACCGTGGTTATAGTGAACCAAAAGCTCTGTCCCATTGGGGTTCAATATAGAGGGGTTTTACTCTAAATAGTTCATGTTTGCAGGATGAAGTCCTACTTGGACCCGGATAAGTTAAAACACTCTTTTTAGCGATGGTACCTGATTATATTTAATGAACTGAAATGTGTCTATCATCTCCCTTAAGGGGGGGGGGGGGACCAAAGCTTAAATGCTGATAAAGAGCTGTGTTCAAATAAGAGTAAAATTTATATAAATTTCTCATTATTGTAAATAATTTTCCAACTCTGAATAAAATATAAACCAATAAAAGATGACAACTTTCTAATACCTAGGGCAGCTAATATTTAAATATATTATGTGAAGATGGAATAAAGGACAATGAAGACTCATTTTTATTATGTTGTCCTTTTCTTTGGGTCCATACTTGGAATCGATTCAAATGTTTAAAATAGACGAATTGGTGTATAAAAATTTGGATATTTTAAAAAGAAAATTCAGTGCAATTTTATAATAAAATATTATTGTAAATGTCAAATTTTATCTACAGCTACTTAAAATAATTAGTTGGCATGAAAAATGGGAGAGATTAAAAAATATCACTTGATTAGAATAAGTGCCAAGTTATCTCTCATGAATTACAGATATTTTATTTAAATTCATAAGTTTGGATTCAAATAGTTGATTTCATAATTTTCATATCAATTTAAAACAAAATAACATTTTACGTATTCTTTTTAATATATGTATAATCAGTTCTTCATAAATGTTATGGCATTTATTTCTTAAGAAGCAGAAAAAAAGCATTTATAAGGTTAATGCATATTTTTTTTTGGAAGAGTATGTAAAATTGCAAAAGATTATTACATCTCTCTCCCACCCTAGACACCTTTCAGTTTATAAATCGGAACTCTCTGCAATAGATATGACTCTAAAAGACATCATCATCAACTCGCCAAGCAAAATAATAATCTACTCCGACTCAAGAGCAGCCATTTATACCCTTCAAAGCTGCTTCTCCAGTCAAGAACCTCTCCTCAAAAGCATTGCTAATTCTGTAAACCGACTCCCAGCCAACAGTTCAGTCACAGTGCAATGGCTTCCAGCTCACGTTGGAATTCCTGGTAATGAGCTGGCAGACTCTCTGGCAAAGGCTGGAGCTCTTGGCCTACCTGAAGCTAGAGAATCTACCACCCAACTAGACGAAAGAGACCTCCTCCGTACCATCAAAACCCAATGCCTGCAGGAATGGAAATCTAATGCTGCAAATGACTGGTACAGAGCAGGAGGGACAAGCACCGGTTCTGTCCTCCCAAGAGAACAACAGTCTTTGATTTCCAGACTTAAGTCTGGTCATCTACGGACAATGACTTTCCAGAATGGTTGCAGGGTTTTCCCACTATGTACTAAGTGTAATTCTCAGCCTGCAACCCCAAGACATATTATTGACTATATTGACTCATCCATTGATGAGCTCTACTCTTTCCCGGCAGACACCATCAAAAGTCTCAAGCTTTACAAGCTTGATAGCTTAGTGTGGTTGAGTGGAGATAAGAAAGAAGAAGACATCTCTCCCATTTCAATTAAGAGATCAATAATAGAGTAATATATTTATATTTTTCTTCACCCACAATTTACATAAAATTAATGTATGTGAACTTTATCAATAATGTATTTATATAAAGAAAATTGAAAAAGGCTACTCTCATAATATAGTTGTTTCAAATTTGGACTCGGCAAACTTTTGAGTCGGAAGAATAAAAAATTACAATTTACAAAATTTCAGTTTTTAAAGAGCCACAATTTTTTTTCTTGCCAGAAATAAACAGTACTCGCATAAATAATATTTGTGTATGGAACTGAATAAAGAACCGCAACTTCACATTTTCAAAGAGTCGCATGTGGTTCGCGAGCCGCAGTTTGCCGACCCCTAGTATAGAATAAACAATTTCAATTTAATAAGATTTTAGAGGAGGAATATAATGAAATTGTCCAAATCTTATGAAAATATATATTTCATATAATACAGGGAATATATTTAAAAAAATACTTTTGTAAATATTCGTGCATTTCTTCCAAATGCTGATTTTGGCATGAAATTTGAGGAACCGAAGAAGACATAGCAAAATAGGAGTAAGAGCCAACGGGAATATCAAGAATTTTCTTTTCTTTTAAAGCCTCCATATTTGTCCTGTGTAGCACACCACTATTACCCAAATATTGATATTTAGCGAATATTACTTGCATATTGTATCTTTGAAGCAATCAAAATTTGGACAAATTTATTTTACTTTCATGTAGCAAATAAAAATATCTAGATTAGCTGGTTTATGAGTGTTGAAGTTTGAGATTGAATCAAGGAATAAAAAGATTATTTATTAAACAAAGTAACTTAAAACAAGATGTTAAAGTAGCAAGATTTTAAAGGCAAGTATATAAGGAAGGCGACAGACAAAGACTAAATATATTGACGTCGACCGCAGCGCCGCCGCGGCCGTTGATTGGTCGATCCTCCAATGCTCCATGCCAATATTTTGATCGCTATTCCAACACTCCCTCTCGATACAAAATGTTCAGTAGACCTCTTAAGTAGTGGAATTTGTTTCGTGGAAGAGGTTTAGTCATTATATCAGCTAGCTGTTCTGAGCTGCAAACATGATGCACTTTAAGTTCACCTTCTTCATGTTTGGATCTAATGAAGTGGTAGCGAACATCAATATGTTTCGTTCGTTTGTGGAATACTGGATTTTCAACAAGTTTTATTGCTGCTTGGTTGTCGATATATAGTTCAGTTTCTTTAGTAATATCACAGCCGATGCCCTGTAGAAGTCTTCTGATCCAAATCAATTCCTTAGCAGCACTGCAGGCAGCGATGTATTCACTTTCGGTGGTTGAAAGTGCGATAATTGGTTGTCGTTGGCTTGCCCAAGAAACAGTTCCTCCGTTCATCATGAAGGCATAACCAGTCGTACTTTTTCTGGAGTCAACATCACGAGCAAAATCACTATCAGAGTAGCCAACAAGTTGGTCTTGTCCAGTGAAGAGAATTCCCATGTGTGGAGTGCCTTTCAGATAACGGAAAATATTCTTCACTGTTGTACAATGTGCAGGTCCTGGATATTCTAGGAATTTACTCACTTGTGAAACTACATAAGTGATATCTGGACGTGAAACACATGATGCAAACATAAGGGATCCAACAGCTTCTCGAAAAGGGCATTTATGCATCTTTTCCTTTTGTTCTGGAGTAGGACAGTCCTGCTTTGTTAAGATGACAGAAGGATCCATAGGCACCGAAGCAGGAATACAGTCAGCCATATTAAATTTACTCAAAATTTTGTCAATATATGATGACTGGTGAATGAAAATACTTGCCCTATCTTCTGACTGCTCTATTTGTAGCCCAACAAAAAAGTTAACACTTCCAGATGTAATTTCAAATGCGTGTTCTAACTCATCCATTATAATAGCTATTGCCTCTTTATCTTTAGATAGAATAATTCCATCATCAACATAGAGAGCTAAGATAACATTTGAATCATTGTGTGTTCCAATGAAAATGCACGGGTCGGCGTCTGATGTTTTGAAATTATGGCTACACAAAAAATTGGTAAATTTCTTATTCCAATTTCTAGAAGATTGTTTAAGACCATACAGACTTTTATGTAATCTATAGCAGCTATTATCATCTCTCTTGTAGCCTTCTGGTTGTTCAAGATAAACAAGTTCTTCTAATTCGCCATTGAGAAAAGCTGTCTTTACATCGAATTGCTTAAGAAACATCCTTTCAGAAGCAGCGTGTGATAAAAGAATGCGTAACGAATCATATCTGACTACTGGGCTAAATGTATCGAAATAGTCAACATTTTTGATTTGAGAATAGCCTTTTGCAACTAATCTGGCTTTGAACCGTTGAATTGTACCATCGGACTCCGTTTTAATTTTATAAACCCATTTACAACCGATAGGTTTATGACCATCTGCCAAACGTTCTAAAGTCCATGTTTTATTTTTATTTAATGCATCAATCTCTTCATCCATGGCTAATTTCCATCTTTCTGAATCTGAACTCGCCATTGCATCCACATAGTTACTGGGTTCATCAGCGAGCAGCGCAAAGTTACATTGGCTATTCGAAACTTTAGAGCGAGTTATCATTGGATGCGAACTGATATCGGATACTGGCGGCATTTCCTGCACTGGAATGTTTGCTGTCGCAACTGGTGATTCATCCGGACCGCCGCCAATCTGAAGAAATATTTCCTTCGGTTTGGTAGATTCTCTATCTGAATGTTCAGTAGCTTTCTCATCGAATGTGACATCTTTAGAAATTCTTATTTTTCTAGTTTTCCAATCCCATAATCTAAAATTTTTGCTTGTATTCTCATAACCTAAAAACATAAGTTTTATCGATTTATTATCCCACTTTTTACGGTTTTCTTTGGGAATATGCATATAAGCATTACAGCCAAATATTTTATAGTTAGCTACATTAGGCTTTGTGCCAAAGAAAAGTTCATAAGGTGTCGTTCCAGGGGTTTGCTTAGTCGCACTTCTATTTAGAATATAGGTTGCTGTGTTACAGGCCTCAGCCCAAAAATATCCTGGAAGATTTCGTGAATTTAGCATGGACCTGGCTGCTTCCACAATCGTACGATTGTCTCTTTCTATACGTCCTATCTGTTCGTGCACATAAGGTGCAGTGAACTCGTGAATTATCCCAAATCTTTTACATAAATCTGCAAAATTATCGCTTTTGAATTCTAGCGCATTATCAGTCCTAAGAACTTTTATCTTATTTCCAGTTTGAGTATAGATTAGAGTAGCATATTCTTTGAATATATCTAGCACATCTGATTTGTTTTTAATAAAATAAATATGGCGATAACCACTAAAGTAATCTTTAAATAAGCAGAAATACAGATATTTACTTAATGATTGAGTCTGCATTGGGCCACAAATATCAGCATAAATAAACTCACCTAGCTGGTAGTTTTTGCCATCTGAGGGATAGCACGACTTTCTATGGGCTTTTCCAAGTTGGCATCCTTCACAGAAGAAAAATTCTCCCTCTAAATCTTGAGGCTGCAGACCATCCACCAATCCTTTGGTCGCCATCTCTCGAAGTGTAGCAACTGGAAGATGCGCAAGTCTCTCGTGCCACAACTGAAGCTTGTTCTCGCTGGTGATGTAGCCTTGTGATGATGACGTAACCTTGAAGAGCATCCTGTAGAGGCCGTCATGACGCACTCCTACGGCTTTTAGGTCATTATCCATGAAGATCTGTAGCTTGTCATGTTTGATAATGACGTTGAATCCTCTTCTTGTGGACGTAGAAAGGCTATACAAATTTTTCTTTAGTTGCGGCGAGTAGAGCACATTTCTTATGTACGTATTGTACCATCCACCGTCGACGTAGGCTTGAATCTCGATGTCTCCCATGCCTTCTGCAAGTAGTGTCGAGTTGTCTCCCAAGCAGATTGGATGATCACTGGTGAACGGCGTGTAGGTCTTGAACCACTCTCGTCGAAATGTCATGCTGCAGCTTGCACCGCTGTCAGCATACCAAATATCATTGGGCTCTACTTGATTATCGCACAAAATAAGTCCATAATCACTTGAACTTCCTTTTGAATCATGAAGATTTTTGGATTTATTTTTCTCATTAGCTAATCTTTTTCTACATTCGCGGCTCCAATGTCCAATTTTGTGACAATAGTGGCATTTAGTGTTCTTCTTGGCATCTTGAAAAGAACGTTGTGTATCTTTAGGCTTCGTTCGTGCTTGCCTGTGTAATAAGGCCTCATCTTGTTTAGAAGAACCGCTTTGTTGATTCCTTGTTTCTTCAATCAAAAGTCTTGCAGTTAAATTGTTAAGAGTTTGAGCTTTCGGATCTAACGATTCCCACGCTGCAAAAAAGTAGCGCATACTCGAAGGCAAAGTATTTAAAATTTTTGCTACCTTTTGATCTTCCGTTATGGTTCCGCCCATTTGTGAAATTTGTGCAGAAATATTTTCAATTTTTGCTATGTAATCACTTATTGTTTCCGATGTCAATCGTGCATCGAAGAATTGTTGCCAAAGTAGGCCAATAGTAAATTCGGATTTTTGTTCATGAATAGCAAGTAATTTCTGCCACATTTGTGAAGCGGAAGTACAGTTCATCAGGGGCTGAAGAAACCTTAATTCGATTGCCTGTGATAATAACATCCTTGCCTTAACGTCCTTTGATTTCCAATTCTGTAGTGAACTTTCAGAGTTACTGTCGGAGGAAACAACATTCGGCTTTATTTCTAAGCCTTCCAATAATTCTAGTAATTTTTGTTGTTCCATAAGAAGCCTGAATTGGAATTTCCATAGTGAAAAGTTTTCACCATTAAAAACTTTAATCCTTGAAAGACAATCTTAGCTCATCTTCTTTGTCTTGGAATCGGCCAACGACAAAAAGAAACTAGGGTTATGGTTGGCGGTTGACGCCTAAACTTCGAGCAAAACAAAGGCTTACTCACTGCTGGCAGTTAATCCTTTTAGGCGCAGTGGAAGCGTGCTGGGCCCATAACCTGTTGAAGTTTGAGATTGAATCAAGGAATAAAAAGATTATTTATTAAACAAAGTAACTTAAAACAAGATGTTAAAGTAGCAAGATTTTAAAGGCAAGTATATAAGGAAGGCGACAGACAAAGACTAAATATATTGACGTCGACCGCAGCGCCGCCGCGGCCGTTGATTGGTCGATCCTCCAATGCTCCATGCCAATATTTTGATCGCTATTCCAACAATGAGAAATTATCCTTTTGAAAGATAATTTTTTTAAATAAAAGATAATAGTCAAAAAAGTATACCATTAGAAAAATGTCAAGGTGAAAAGTTTTTTTTTAATTGAATAAAATTTAATTAAATAAACGTTTCTCTAATAAAAAAACTTTTTGCCATCAATTTTCTTGTGGTAGATATATTTCTATAAACACTTTTCAAAAATAAGTTGACTTCTAAGGAAAGAGGAATTATAATAGGTATAATAAAATTTCAAAATATAGAATTAACCCTTTTTGGTTCGCAAGCCACTATCAGTGGCTTTGGGTTAGGGTTCGCTACATGTCCGCAAGCCACTACCAGTGGCTTCTGTGTAAACAAGGGGTGGAGGGCGGGGGAGGCTGCCACCGATGTCGCGTTTTCTGGAAATCATGTGGGAATCTTGCTGAATCATCCTCCATTCCCTCGCACCTCGATTTGTTACTCATTTTGCTAGCATTTTAAAATTTTTTCATCGTTGTTTCTAACTTGTCCGCTCTCTCTGAATCTCCTTTTTTGGTTGATTCTTAATCAACTGAAAGTGTTCTTTAAGATTCTAATGCTGATATTAGTTCCCAAGCTACTGTAATTTACAAATTTGAAGAGTCTAGCTCATCTAGAACAGCTAGACGTTTTCATAGATTGATTCAACACAAATTTCACTCATATTGAATAATTTTATTGAATGCAGAGTTACCTAATTAGAACCATTATGCCAAATCGACAAGAAATGCTACAGGAACCGAAAAAAAAAAAACAACTTTAGGTGGTGCAAACTCTTGCCTTCAGAAAGAAAAACGTATTCGCATTCTTTTGGAAGGACAAACGTGTGGTCCATCTTGCCTCTTCATTTCACACAGCTTCAACACATCTAGTCAAAAGGAAAACTAGACATGGTTCAAAAGAAATTCAGAGGCCAAATACCATTATAGACGACACTTTGAATATGGGAGGTGTGGATGTTGCTGGCCATTATTGTACAACATACAACTTTCTCAGAAGAACGTAAAATAGTGGAGAAAATTATTTTTCTGGGGTCTAGAAGTGGTTACTGTCAACTCATACATTATATACACATAATTGGACTAAGGCCAATTAGAAACACATCGCGAACATTTAGTCGAAGAGCTTATAGAACCATTGCAGAGTGAATGTCCAAAACCTATAAAAGTTTCAACTTCAGCATGCTTGGAAAGGTCGGAAAATCTGTTCCACAAAGCTAACATCCAGACTGTCAAAGAGTTTAAGCTCTGTTTTTTTCAATCCACACCTGTTTG
This sequence comes from Cordylochernes scorpioides, assembly GCA_030710605.1. Taxonomy (NCBI): domain Eukaryota; kingdom Metazoa; phylum Arthropoda; class Arachnida; order Pseudoscorpiones; family Chernetidae; genus Cordylochernes; species Cordylochernes scorpioides. The sequence goes on from CP092886.1 coordinate 104,354,933, forward strand.
ATAGAAAAATAAAAGGTTTTTATAGTGAAACCTGTAGTTGAAAACCAGGTCTTCATTTGGGGGATTGTTTCTGGAAATACCATACTTTATTGATATATAAATTAAAATTTGTATTATTTTATACATTAGTAAATATATTCCCACTTGTAAAATATTAAGTTTTCCATTATATTTGATAATATTGAGATTTTAAGTGAAGATGCGCAAGCGGATTGTATTACGTGCGCAGTAGTCTGCAGCCTCTTGCCTCAGGTAAACAAATGTTATTTTAATAATTTTAGGTTTGTTTAGGTTATTTTTTTAAATGAAACTATTTTCATGCATAAGCCAATCAGACACACAGTATCGCCTTCCAGCACAAACTTTGAATTCTCCCAAAAATATGTTGTATTTCTAAAATATATAAACATTAATTTTTATTCTGTAATTTATCACCAATATCTCATAGCTATTTTTTATCACCATGTAAAATTAATCTGCTGATTCTATTTAAATATTTTAATTAAAAATATTCGATTAAAAATTTAGGTAATAAATTTTCTTTTGGAAAACAAAGGTAAAAATATAAATAATTTCTTACCAAACTAAGATATAATAGATGCTTTAAAATTATAAATTATGCACTTTTCTTACATCACACGCCTTGGGTAATTGAAGGTGGTTTCACATTTGGTCAAATCGCTCCCAAAAATATATTTTATTTATAATCTCAGTGTAGAACCCAAAAATAAAGGCGATAATAAATGTGCCATACCACACACACATAACATATATAGATAAAGGTCATCTCTAGTGATAGAGCCAAAGTGTTATTTTGGAAGAGATCCTTTCTTGCTGGAGTTACTTATTGGTAAAAATGGTAATTTCGGCACTGAAAATATACTTTGTAAACAAGAGTCCTCTAGGGATATGTCCTTCCATGAAAGTTCTACTGTATACACAATTTTTTTAAAAACACAAAGGAAAATGACATTCAAATTAAATCTTAAAACCATCTCTTTTATAACAAAAAAGTTTATTTTATCATTTGAGCATATCAGTGAAGAAATATACTTTACAAGCTTGATACCTTGATATGATTGAGTAGAGATAAGAAAGAAGAAGAGGAAGAAGTGAAGAAATATGGCATATATTTGGAAGAATTTAACAAAAATTGATATATTAAATCAACACGAGTTTCATAAGAAAGATAATAAATATGAAGAAGAAGTATAAGAATAGCTAGGCCCCTGTCACTCTTACTATTTATTTGAGGTTAGTTTTTTTTCTTTCAACTTATGGAGTTTCATTTCGAAGATCTACCAAACTATTTTTACAAATATTTTGCTAAGAAAGTTAAAGGCGAGTTTTGAAAGGTTAAAATTTTTAAGACAAAATTATATATTTAGGCAAACTGATCTTTTCAACGGTAAACAAGATAATCATATTAGTTTTGTTTATTAGAAATATGATGGAGAGATCGCAAAAAAATATTAATCTTAAACCTACTTGGTTAATGATATTATTTTTTTTTAAGATTTCTTTTCGCTTTTTATATGTGTGTTTATTTTGACCTTTAACTTTAAAAAATATATATATTCTTTGAGAGATAGTATGTTTTGGTTTATTGGAGCATAATTTTTACTTTATTCAAAACAGAGTAATGCTATTTTAATTTTAACTTGATATATAAATATAGTGTGTATAAATTTTAGGCGACTTTAGTACGCTCCGAATACCCTCAAGAGAGTATAAATATTGTTACATCAATTTTAATATTTAATATTTATTTAAAACCGAATATTTAGATTATCATCATTCCTTTTTATAGTTTCATTCCTTTTGTAATATTTATTGTACATATATCTTGATTGGTTATTGGAGCGAGAGAGGACCTAGACGGAGTCTGCGGATCACGACCTACGAGGAAGACCACAAATAAATAAACACAATAACTTTGAAAGGTAATTTATTTTTATTAAATTTTATTTATTTACTTTTATTTATTTGCTCTCAATATGAAAACCCGCTCGGGAAACGTGTATAACACCAAGAAGGAAGAAACCAAGGTCGATGACCCTGCAAAGCTGCAACTTGGTGCAACAATTAGTAGAGATGCTGTTTTCGAACCAGTTGCTTTGAACCCCAATATAGAAATTCCGAAATATGACGGAACAGAAGACCCTCGCCCATGGATAGAATCCCTTGTAGAGATTGGTTTCCTCTACCATTGGGCAGACTACATAATTGCCCGTTATGTCGCCACGAACATGACGGGAAGCGCTAAAACCTGGTTGAATTTGCACAAAGCTAGTTTTACGAGAGTTGGAAAAATATTAAAATCCGCCTCATTCAGGACTTTTCTCTGGACGCGAATAAAGAAGAATTAAGAATGAAGCTTAGCAGAATGCAACACTGGAATGAAGCAGCAAACAGGTTCGCGGAGGACATCTTAGTGTTGTGCAACAAGGTTGACCCCGCAATGGAAGAAGAAACGAAAATCGAGCATGTTATTGGAGGACTGAAAAAAAGAGTACTCATTCGCGCTCTACCTAAACCCCCCTAAAACGACCGATGAACTTCTTGTCGTGTGAAAAAAAATGGATTCTTTTGAGAAGAAGTATCGAGAACGTGTGGAAAAATCCAGAAGCCTATATAACGGTCCACGCTATTCTAGACCCCAACAACAATCGAGGAACGTGCCGCCGACTGCCACGCGAAACTATCAGACCACTTCCAGGCCCCAGGCCCCTGCTTCCAAATAATATAAGAACGACTCCCCTCCCAGGCAGTATCGAAACAACTTGCCCCAGCCCTTTACCTCTAGACGTCCTTATAATCCAAACTTTGTGCCGAAACCAAACCTTCAGAGAAACACCTACAATAAAAGCCAAGAAGCGGGCAAAAATAGGACGGAAGATGGAAGACCTATCTGCTTCAAGTGTAACAAGCCAGGGCACGTGGCCCGTTATTGTAGGGTCAAGTTTATAAGTATCCTAGAAGAGGATCCAACAGCGACCAAGAGAAGGTGGAAGAGAAATTTCAAATGAAGAAATATCAGAGAAAGCAGGACCTCGGATTTTTGCTGATGTATGTCATAGCACAGAGACAAATATTCCTACCCGGAATAGATATCCCATGTTGGAATATTTAAACTAAGCGTCGCGCCTGAATATGTCAATCAAAGCAAATCGACCATAAACGGAATCAAGAAGTTGGACCCTAAATACAAATTGAAAATTAATGTGGACAAGATAGGGACTTTTGAAGCTTTGGTTGATACAGGCGCTGACCTCTCAGTGGTCGACCTCAGAGCGTCCCTCAATACAGGCCATGGTATAAGTAAACTCGCAAAAATTTATGCAGGACCCGATGGAAAAAAATTAGACATGGTAGGAAGTATATTTTGAATATAAAAATTGATGACAAAGCATTATCACACAAATTTGTGATATTGAAAACGCATTTACGGACATTAATTCTTGGAAGAGATTTCCTTAAGAAAACGAACGCGAAAATAGATTTTAAGCAAAAAACTATAAAATACGATTTGACGAATAATCATGACGAAAGCAACTTTGAAATATTGAAAATAAAGACTGCCAAGAATTCCATTGTACCGGAATGTTCCATTAAATTGATCAAGGCATTGGTAGAAACAGAGGATGGGGAATATATTATCGAGAATAGCAGCAAAATGTTTCAAACAAATGGACTTCGTCTAGCAAGAAGCTTGATCAATGTTATAAATATGGAAACACATATCTGGATAACTAATCCGTATCCTCGACCGTTGAAAATAATGAAAAACCAAACATTGGCTTTTGGAAGTAGTCCAGCGAAAATAAATGTGAATCGAGAAAGAGAGGTAGAAGAGAACAAAAAACCTAGATTCCAAATAAACGAAAATCTTTCACCAAAGGAACAGAGAAGGAGTTAAAACAAGCTTTAGAAAGGTATGGAGATCTGTTTCCGTCGAGATTAGGGAGAACCAATTTGGCAAAACATCGGATAGACACAGAAGACGCGAAGCCAATTAAACACAAGCCTTACAGGGTAAGTGCTAGAGAACGAGATATTATAAAAGAGCAAATTGACGAGATGCTTACAGAAGGCATAATTAGGCCATCTTATAGTCCCTGGTCTTTTCTAGTAATATTGGTCAAGAAGCGAGATGGTAAATACAGATAGTCGTACCCTACAGAAAACTGAATAATGTGACAGTAAAAGATGTCTATCCGATCCCTAGAATAGACGAAGTTATGGATACTCTCCAAGGATCTACATACTTCTCAGCAATATACCTCAGATCTGGATATTGGCAAGTTGAAGTCGAAGAAAGAGACAAAGAGAAAACAGCTTTCACTACAGCGCATGGATTATATGAATTCAACGTGATGCCTTTTGGACTTTGTAACGCGCCTGCTACCTTTGAGAAAAATATGGAGAATATGCTTGGAAATCTGAGATAGCAAATTTGTTCGTGTTATCAGGATGATGTTATCATATATAGCCCGGATTTTCCAACGCACCTCAAAAGACTCAAAGCTGTTTTTAGATGTTTTCGTGAATCTAAAAGGTTAAACGACTAAAAATGCCGATTTGCTTTGGAAGAATTGGAGATTCTCGGCTATATAACGAGAAAATATATTATAAAACCCGCGGAACATAACATCAAAGCTGTCATAAATTTTCCTCGGCCCACAAAGGTCAAAGAAGTACAATCCTTTTTGGGAATGTGCTCTTTTTTTTAATAGAAAATTTATCAAATAATTCTAAAATATTGCTGACCCTTTGACCAACCTTATTAAAAAAAAGTGTATCATTTACCTGGACAGAAAGACAAGAGGAAGCGTTTCAAACCCTAAAAACAGCACTATTAATTCCACCAATTTTAGGTCACTTCAATCCAAATGCGCCTACTTATATTCATACTGATGCGTCCAACATCGGCATAGGTGCAACACTTGTCCAAGACATCGGTGGTGAAGAGAAGGTGATTTCATATTTGAGTCGTACCCTAAGTAAAGCGGAGCGAAATTCAACCACTCAAAAAGAATGTCTGGCCGTTGTCTGGTCAATGTCAAAATTACGGCCCTAATTTTGGAAGACACTTTAAAATAGGAACAGACCATCACGCCTTATGCTGGCTCAAAAACTTGAAGGGTCCAACAGGTCGATTGGCAAGATAAGCATTGAAAATTCAATAATATTACTTCGATATAATACATAAATCAGGAAAGAAGCATCTGGACGCCGATGGCTTGTCTAGGGGACCCTTACCAGAAACTGATTGGGATGAGGATTTTGAAAGACTATTTTTAAATCAAATAACAGACGAAGAGGATAAGTTTATCGAAAGTGTTAAGAAAAACCTTAATGGAGGCAGGCGATCAATTGCGCAAAAAGAAAAACCTGAACCCTGAAGACAGGGCATGGTTGCTTGTGGTTCCAGAGAAGAAAAAGAGAGAAATTATGAAAGAATATCACAATCATATGTCGAATGGCCATCTGGGTGTCGCCAGGACCATGTACCGAATAAAGAGTAAATGCTTTTGGCCATCCATGCGAAAGGATGTCTCAGAATTCGTTAAGCCGTGTCACCTTTGCCAAAGTAGAAAAGGATCAAACCAATTACCTTCTGAACTACTACAGCCCATTCTCCCAGCCAACCTTCCTTTCGAAAGAATTGGAATTGACTTTGTTGGTCCATTGTCATCTACGAAAAACACGAAAAAATGGATAATCGTGCCTGATGGACTACTACACTAGATATGCAGAAACAAGAGCAGTCTCGGAAGCAACAGTGAAAGAAGTTTCTAATTTCTAGTAGAGGGTATTTTTCTCCGGCACGGAGCCCCACAATATCTTATTAGTGACAGGGGCTCTCAATTTACCAGTAATTTAATGAAAGAGGTGATGAAAATGTGCAAGATTAAACATTGCTTCACAACGAGCTATCATCCTCAGACTAATGGATTGACAGAGCGGTTAAATAGAACATTGATCAATATGCTCAGTATGTATGTGAACACTGATCAGAAGAATTGGGACGAAATACTCCCGTTCATCACTCACGCTTACAATACTACAATTCAGGAAACCACAGGATATTCTCCCTTTTCCTGATGTTTGGAAGAGAACCCACGTCTCTTTTGGACGACAGGAATATCTCGATGGACATTGACAAGGATGATTATGATGAATACATAAAACATCACTTAGACAAAATAGACAGAACAAGAAAATTAGTTATTAACAACACAATAAAGACTCAAGAAAGAATGAAAAAGAACTATGACAAGAAACACATGGAAAGAAGCTACGAACCAGGAGAATTAGTAACAGTTTGGACACCAATTAGGTAAATAGGAAAGTGTGAGAAACTTCTGAGAAAATACTTTGGTCCATAAAGAATATTAAAGAAGATGTCTAGCGTCAATTATCTAAAAGAACCGAAAGATAATCCGGGCCAAGACCCTCTGATAGTTCATGTTTCAAGAATCAAGCCTTATTATGAGAGAATCGATGAGGTCATTCACGAGGACGTGACAACCTCTGGAGAGGGGAAGTGTTACATCAATTTTAATGCACCTTACATTTATTCAAAATATTCTATGATATTTAATATTTATTTAAAACAGTATATTCAGATGATCATAATTCCTTTTTATAGTTTCATTCCTTTTGTAATATTTATTGTACATATATCTTGATTGGTTATTGGGGCGAGAGAGGACCTAGAGGGAGACTGCGGATCACGACCTACGAGGAAGACCACGAATAAATAAACAAAATAACTTTAAAAGGTAATTCATTTTATTTACTTTTATTTATTTGCTTTGAATATGGAAACCCGCTCGGGAAACGTGTATAACACCAAGAAGGAAGAAACCAAGGTCGACGACCCTGCAAAGCTGCAACTTGGTGCAACAATATAATGGTTAGTTCGCGTTCTGCGCGCGTTTCAGGAACCTGGGTTATATATATAAATAGTACCGTTATGATAATTTCAAGATTTATAAAATTTGTCATTTAGAGAGTTTTGATATATAGCTAGTAATAAATCTATATATATATAAAATTGAATGTCTGTGTATCTGTACTCTATAGATTCAAAAACCATACATCCAATCGCCGTAAAATTTGGGATATTATTAGGAATATCCACGGGAAGGTTTTTGAAAAATAATTTCTTGAATATCTTGAATATCCTTAGAGTTATTTGCAGATTTGTAGATTTAACTAAATGATGATGGTTATTTATCAAAAGTAAGATTTTCTACCTATTAATTGCGCACAAGTCAAAGTTAGTTTTATCATTCATCTACAACATATATATTGGGAGAATAGATAAAATGATAATTTTGTAATGTAGAAAATTAGGAAAGACAAAATTCAGGATGACACGGCAATTTATTTGAGATAAGAATAATGATACAATTCCAAGGCAAGATACTATTCCTTTAACTTCCAATTACCGAGGGAACCAATTAATATTGATTTTATTCAACTTATCGAGTATTTTTCAAGGGACCGGGAAAAATGTTCACTAGATAAAATGATGATTTTGTAATGTAGAAAATTAGGAAAGACAAAATTCAGGATGACACGGCAATTTATTTGAGACAAGAATAATGATACAATTCCAAGGCAAGATACTATTCCTTTAACTTCCAATTACCGAGGGAACCAATTAATATTGATTTTATTCAACTTATCGAGTATTTTTCAAGGGACCGGGAAAAAATGTTCACTTTATCGAGAGATTCAAATTTACGAGTTTCAAATTATCAAAATATATCTATTTTTTTTTAAAAATAAGTTTATAGAGAATTGTTTTAACAAATGTTCGTTAGACAAACCTTTACTCGGGTAAAACCCGGGCGAAGCCGGGTACATCCGCTAGTATGTATATATATGTTTCTATGAAAATGCTAATCTGCAAGACGCAGGTTATCATCATCCCTTTTTGATTTGTTTTTGTCACTTTGGCGGTTCGAAAATACACAACAAAAAGCTGTATCAGACATTATAAAGAAAATAAAGATTTTCTGATAATAAGAAAGTACAAAGATGTTGCATTTGGCGACAAGGATATAAGCGTAAGTACCCTTGAATTTCGAAGTAAATATTTTTAGGAAATATCTTTGATTTTGCATATAATTGAAAGTTATTTTTAAAAGACACAAATTGCAAAGTTCAAGATGCAAATTTAAGATAGAGTAAAATAAAATTTTAAGAAGTTATTTTTTATTATAAATATATATATTGCACATATATGTTGTTATGAAAGAAAATGGCTAGTTACCAATTTAAAGAATATAATGAGGAAAGTGAAACTTTTGAAACGTTTTATGAACGATTGGAACAGTTTCTCATATTGGAGGAGGCAGGGGATGTGAAGAAAAAGGCTTATCTCCTAACCCTCATGGGAATTAAAACATATGGTGTTTTGAAGAATTTGTGCAGTCCTATTCTACCTAAAAATAAAATCTTTGATAACCTAATAAATAGCTTGAAAAGGCACTTCTCTCTAAAGCCTTCAATTGTGGTAGAGAGGTTCATTTTTTTTTAAAGAATGCAATTAAAGGAAGAAAGCATCTCGGATTACTTGGTGGAAATTAAGCGTTTGGCTTCCTCGTGCAACTTTGGAGGATTTCTGGAGATTCTTTACGTGATAAAATGGTCTGTGGTTTATATAATGCCAAAATACAAAATATAATTTTGTCGGAGGGCGACATTTCTTTGGCTAAAGTAATTGAGATAGCATTATCTATGGAAGCGGCCGAGAAAAATACACAATTATTTCATTTGGAGCAGGGTGAAGATTGTGTGGATAAGTTGAGGATGGAACGCAAGGTTGAATCAAATTTCCAGAATGGCAAATGTAAACATTGTGGTAAACTGCATAAAGAACCATGTAGATTTAAGGAGGCGATATGCTTTAAGCGTAATAAAAAAGGACACATTGCCCCAATATGTTGGAGCAGTAGAAGAAATCTAAGGCAACATCAGAATCAGCCGGGAAATATACATCAGATAAGAGGCCAAGAAGAGGAGGAAGAGTATGTCCAGAAAATTATAAGCATGACGATACCTGAGTATAAAATTAATTTTGCCTCAAGTGACCCTCCGTATCTGATGGAGTTAAAAGTATAAGTAAACTTTATTAAATTTGAAATGGATACGGGTAGTGGTCTAACACTGATATCGGAAAAGGAATTTAAAAATAGTCTTCCACATTTGAAATTGGAAAAGCGAGTATTATTGTAAGAACTTATGATGGTACCGTGGTACCCATTCTGGGTAAAATCAATGTCAAAGTGGAGTGTCAAGATATGACTTACAAACTTAGAGCGTTGGTGGTGAAAGGAGAAAAGAGGGCTTTGATGGGAAGAGAATGGATAAATAGATTGAAATTGGTCTGTTTCGCCGTAAAACATATACCTGTAGAAATTACCATTGAGGAAATTTTGAAGGAAAATCAAGCCTTATTTGTGGAGACAACTGAACCTATAAAAGGTTTCACATTTTCAGTAAACATGTGTGATGTGAATCCAATTTTCCATAGGGCTCGTCCGGTGCCTTTCGCCATTAGGCCAGCAGTTACTGAAGCATTAGACAAAATGGTGGCTAAGGGTTATCTATGTGAGGTGATGAGCAGTAAATGAGCCACTCCAGTGGTTGTAGTGCCGAAAAAAAAAGAGATCAGAATTTGTTGCGACTTCAAGGTAACTCTAAATAGATATTTGGACACTGCAGCCTATCCCCTTCCCACACAGCAAGATTTATTCTCCACATTTGCCAAGGGAAAATACTTTCTAAAATGGACTTGAGGAACGCTTATCTGCAATTAGAGGTGGACCCAGGCACCCGACCGTTACTAACGATAAATACTCATAAAGGGCTTTTCAGGTTTAAGAGAATGCCATTTGGATTGGCAAATGCGCCCAGTTATTTTCAATCTGTAATGGATAGGGTTTTGTCGGGTATAGGAGGCGTAATTTGTTATATTGATGATGTCTTTATAGCCAGGGCATCAATTGATGAACATTTGGCGTTGTTGAAGACTATATTTGCTCGTTTGGCGAAGTATAATATCAAACTAAAGAAAGAAAAATGCCTATTTTTTCAAAAATAAATCGAATATTTGGGACATCTTGTCACGGGAGAGGGCATCAGACCTTTGGCTCATAAGGTACAAGCAATACAGAAAGCCAAAACGCCTACGAATATCTCTGAATTAAGATCATTTCTTGGTTTAGTTAACTTTTATGGGAAGTTTATACCCAATTTGCCAGAGCTTTTAAAGCCTCTTCATGAGCTTCACAAAAAACGTCCTTGGGTTTGGATAAAGGAATGTGGAGAGGCCATTGACAAGTGCAAGAATTGCATTACCTCTGAGAGGGTGCTAGTCCCATATGATACGACTTTGCCATTGTGTTTGGCCACTGGTACATCGCAGATTGGAGTGGGCGCTGTGTTGTCACATATTATAGTAGGCCAGGAGAGACCGATTATGTTTGCCTCACGGACTTTATCGGGAGCAGAACATAATTATTCTCAGATTGAGAAGGAGGCTCTAGCCATTATTCATGGAGTACCAAGTTTCATCAATTTATTTATGGAAGAAAATTTATCCTTATTACAGACCATAAGCCATTGGTGACCATTTTGGGCTCAAGATCAGGAATCCCCACCTTATCTACTTTAAGATTGCAGCGTTGGGCGCTTATTTTGTCAGCTTATACTTACGATATTAAATTTCGAAGAACTCAAGACCATGGGAATGCAGATCTTATGTCACGTTTTCTTGTGGGTTGTGAAGAAATTCCAAGACTAAATAATGTCTTTGCTTTATCCTATGTGGAAGAATTGTCAATCACAGCAGAGGAAATTGCCACGGAAACTGAAAAAGACGAAATGCTCTCATTGGCCAAATTTTATACTCAGCAAGGCTGGCCTGAAAAGGTGGCTGATCACCTCAGACCTTATTTTCAAAGGAAACTTGAGCTAACTGTAGATGGGGAGTGTTTGGTTTGGGGAATGAGAGTCGTCATTCCACCTTCTCTCAGAATAAAAAATGTTGAACTGTCTTCATGAGACTCATTCCGGTATGAACAAAATGAAGGCTGTAGCAAGATCACATTTTTGGTGGCCAAATCTAGAAATCCAAATCGAGTTTTTGGTAAATAAGTGCAGAAGCTGTCAGCAATCCCAGGATAGGCCAAATAAAGGAAAATGGCAACCCTGGAGATGGTCAACCAGACCTTGGCAAATAATTCATATTGATTTTGCAAATAAGGAAAACATCAATTTATTAATAGTAGTAGATAGTCATTCAAAGTGGATCGAAGCCATCCCAATGAGAGAGACCACCACACGCAAAACCATTGAGCAACTACGGCGACTTTTTTCTTCCTATGGTTTACCGGAGGAACTTGTGTCTGATAATGGACATCAGTTTACTGGTAGTGAAATGAAAAGTTTTCTGGAAGGAAATGGAAATAAACAAACATTGATCCCGGCGTACCACCCGCAAAGTAATGGCTTGGCTGAAAGAGCGGTTAGAACAATTAAAACTGCTCTGGATAAAATAAAAGAAAAATTGGGGATACCATTCAAGACACCTTATCAAAAGTTCTTCTGGCATATCGAAGCACCCCGCATGTGACAACGGGAAAGACTCCATCAGAGCTTTTTATTGGGCGTGCGCTTCGAGCCAGAGTATCGTTGATACATCCCAGCTTGGCATCTAGAGTTAGGGACCAGCAAGCCAGGCAAATTAACTATGATCGGCGAACCCATTTGGAAGGATTCCAGAAAGATGATTTAGTGTGGTATAAAAACTTTAGAGGTGGTTATAAATGGATCCCAGGAAAAATTGTGGGCAAGAAGGGAACTAGAGTTTCAGTTGTTTCAGAGCGACTCTGTTATACGGCCGGTCATATTTCTCACCCCTATCCGCGATGTAGACTTAGGGCATCCGTGACGTCCATGGTCCGACTACCTTCGTCCGTGGTCTACCTCTACTTCTTGGAGTTACCACCTAGACCTGCCTCTGTCTCTTGCTGTCCCAGTGCGGGAATCCCATCACGCACCCACTACCACGACTGCCCAGTACATTCCACCTCGGGATTACTACATATATATATTGAAAATAGAGCAATCCATAATTAATTCATTAGATAATAACTGGCGGCGCTGAGTTTGTGTATACAAAAATGCAATGCTTTGATAAAGGTTTGGCGTTCAGCCAACCGAAATATTGGCAAAATAAATCTTTTATTATATCCAATATATGCCTTTTTATTATCTAATATATATATATATGTATACTAGGATCAGACATGACGTAGCCACACAATAATATTTGAAATGAAGGCGATAAAAACGTGGTGATTTTCTTTTAATGGTAAAAACACAAGCTTTCAGGCAAGAATGCCCTTCTTCAGGTTACAACTTGGAAATATTTTAAAACTATGGATATGAAAGATAGCACAATATAGTAGGTAAATAGTTCAGCTGGGGGGATTGGTGAGGTGAAACACGGAGTATTGGGGTGGGAGGTCGATTTTTCGGTTAAAACTGGGCGTACAGTGCGAGACCAAAGATTCAAGGACTAGGCGCTGATACTTGTTCTCGACGCCCTTGTAAACGCATACAGCGCTTTCCAAATTGAACGAGTGGCGAAATTCTGTGATATGTTGGCATAAGAGAGACTTGCGGTCGTTGGTGCGTATGTTGCTGCTGTGTTCAGATAATCTGGTGCGGATAGATCGACCGGTTTCTCCGATGTAACACTGTTCGCAATCGAGACAGGGAATTTTGTAAATTGCGTTGGTAGCGGTTAGGGGATTAGTTTTAATCGAACTTTTTGTAATCGGATGGCGTAAGGAAGTATAGAGGGAAGGGGTATTTTAAAAATAGATACGTATTCAGAATTTGCGTAAAAATAAATAAATGTTGGAGTTCCTGGCCGAAAACGGGAGAACACAAAGGTCTTTGTAGGGGGGAGGGACTGTTTTGGTGGAATTAGGCGAGAAAAAATGACGACGGATAAAATCATGGGGGTAACAGGCGGATGAGAGATCTCGCGGTCAAAGATCCCACTGACTTTATCTCCAGGTTAAGGAACATTCCCCGATCCGACTGTCTTGCCATGTCAACCTTTGATGTGACCTCACTATTTTTATGTCTACCACATTCCCTGATTATCGAAGGCCTCAAACAACTTCTACTTTCTTCTACATTCCACACCAAAGAGCAACAAGTTATCCTAGATTTGTTCAATATTTGCCTCGCCTTGAACACCCTAGAATTCAACGGCAGTTTCTTCATACAGACGAGGGGCTCCCCAATGGGCAGTCCTTTATCCACAGTCGCGGCCGAGATTGTTATGTCCAACTTGGACCGCTGGATTTTGTCCCACAACTACCTGGGGATCGAGTTCTGGTCACGGTACGTTGACTACATTTTCTGCCTCCACCGCGACACAGACCACCTCCCCATTCTTAATGCTTTAAATTCTTATAATCCCGATCTTCGTTTTACACACAACCCGTCACGATTTAATTGCATCCCGTTTTTAGATATTTTAATTGTAAATACCGAACACACCTTCCACACAATCGTTTACCGTAAACCCAATTCCGCCCCCTCCTACTTACATTTCAAGTCCCACGTCCCGATTTCCCACAAAATCACCACTGTAAAAACCATTTCCAAGCGAATTTACACTCACTGTTCCCTCGACTGTTTCAAAAAGAATGAGAAACGTATTGTATATAATCATCTCTCATCCGCCGGTTATCCTCATGATTTTATCCGTCATCATTTTTACTCGCCTAATTCCACCAAAATGGTCTCTCCCCCCCACAAAGACCTTTGTGTTCTCCCGTTTTCGGCCAGGAACTCCGACATTTCTTTCTTTTACGCAAATTCGGAATACGTATCTATTTTAATAATACCCTTTCCCTCTATACTTCCTTACGAAATCCGATTACAAAAAGTTCGATTAAAACTAATCCCCTAACCGCCACCAACGCAATTTACAAAATTCCCTGTCTCGATTGCGAACAGTGTTACATCGGAGAAACCGGTCGATCTATCCGCACCAGATTATCTGAACACAGCCGCAAAATACGCACCAACGACCGCAAGTCTCTCTTATGCCAACACATCACAGAATTTCGCCACTCGTTCAATTTGAACAGCGCTGTATGCGTTTACAAGGGCGTCGGGAACAAGTACCAGCGCCTAGTCCTTGAATCTTTGATCTCGCACTGCACGCCCAGTTTTAACCTAAAAATCGACCTCACACCCCAATACTACGTGTTTTACCTTGCCAACCCCCCCAGCTGAACTATTTACCTACTATATTGGGCTATCTTTCATATCCATAGTTTTAAAATATTTCCAAGTTGTAACCTGAAGAAGGGCATTCTTGCCTGAAAGCTTGTGTTTTTACCATTAAAAGAAAATCACCACGTTTTTATCGCCTTCATTTCAAATATATATACTCCCGGGTAGTTGGCGTTCTGCGCTCCAGAAACCCAGGTCATAAATATTTCTACATATAGAATATACTGGGTGATCTAAAATACCCGCACAACTTTAAAAATTAATAACTCCGCGAATATTTGCGCTAGAGCAATGCGGTAAACACCATTGTGTTCAGGATGCAATGGGATATTTTATGGCAAATAATGAAAAATTCGAAATTGATTTTAGTTAAAACTTTATTCGCTAGATGGCGCTCTACCAGAATCAGAGATTCAGCGGCCAAATTGTTTGATAAATTGAAAAATATAACTGAACGACACGTATTTTTCCTTTTTGAATACCAGGAAAGAACCCTAATAATTACAAATGATAAATTAATAAAACACCATTTCGCCAAAAGTTAGAAGAATTGGTTGACGATTTTTAAATACAATCTGAGATATGTAAAATAGGTATATGCAAATTAAAACATGTAGCAAAAAATATTTATATTTTAGATGGAGTTTTGTGAAATAAATTGAATGTTTGAAAATAACTACTGATATCAATACACGATTTTTGAAATGTTAATATAGTACCAAAAATTATGATGGCACTACTAATAGGATTTCGTGCTATAAGGAATGTATAGTTTCTTGACTAATTGTCGACACTTGACTATTTAACTGGATATTTGTCATGATATAAAAATGAAATATAAAGGGGAGTGACAAAATATATTTGTCGTACTTTATTCCAAATATCCTATGGGTTTGTCAAATGTTATCATTGTTTATTATACTGTACATAATTTTGAAAATGTATCCCCTAAAAAAGAATGATTTTTAAATCGACCTTTTGCGTTGAAAAACGTGGTAGTAAAATCATTTTGTATTATTTTTTGCGCAAAACATCTAAAGTTGGGGGGGATACAGAGATTATTCCTTATGCAATTTCTTCTAATGAGCGAAAAGCGATAAACTAAACATAAGGGTTAAAATTGTGTATACCAGTGTTATTCGAGATGTTATAACACTTTGGCCTGCACGACATAATATAAGATGTGGGCAAATGACAAACAAAAAAATACTGTTTACAGAAAAAAATAGTCAAGATGTGAGGACAGCATTTATTATTCCCATAACCCAAAACAAAGAGCTGCAAAATATAACACATGAGGTAACTGCCTTCTCTCTTGTATTAAGTCACAATCCTTGCTCAATGTGGCGCCCTTCATTTTCAAACACCGCCTGCAGACGATAGATGACAGAATGGTCACAATTAAATAGTTGAAATTTATAAAACGTGCCATCTGATAGAAGCCTTCAACATGGCCAATGTGGTAGGCCGGCATCGATAAAAACGCGACTTAATGTACCCCCATAACCGAAATTGTAAGGCGTCAAGTCTGGTGATATTGGAGGCTACTGGTATTTAAAGTGGCGACTTATCAACGAAATCCACTGAACGTATCCTTCAGCAATTGTTTGGCACCGCGGGAGATATGAGGAGGTCCTCCATCTTGCATGAATGTTATTTCGCTTAGTGCTTGTCTGTCCTGCAATATGGGAATAACCTTTTCTCTCAAAAGTTGAAAATAACGTTCACCAGTTACAAAAACGGGTTTAAAAGTTCTACCATTGATTTTTTCAAAGAAAAATAGCCCAATAATAAAAGAAGAAGTGAACCCACACAAAACTGTAACTCTGTGCTGATGAAGTGGTATTTCTGTAAAAATCCTAGGGTTTTCTGTTGCCAAAATGAGGCAGTTTTGAATATTAAATTCTCCCTTTAAATAAAAGTGAGCATCATCTGTTCTTAGAACATTTGACAGCCAGTTTTCATCAATATCAATTTGCCGGAAAGCCCATGCAGCGAATTCTTGACTCTTCTCAAAATCGCTGACTTTCAACTCGTGAAAACTTTGAATTTTGTTAGGATATTTTTATAGAAAAATTCTAAATGTGTGTTCTCTCCAAACTGTTCCATACGAAATCCCCGTTTGTCAAGAAACTTGTCTAGGACTTACTTCTCCATACGTGGATAACGTTTCAATAGCTTCAGCATTCTGCAAAACCGTAACAGCCACTGACTTGCCTGTCGATGGTCTTCCACTCCGAGGTTTTATTTCCAGAGATCCAGTTTCCTCAAAACTTTTAATCAATCGCTTTAGAGAGTAGCAACTCATTGGTCCTTTACCGCTTCGAATATCTTTAAAGGAACGAAACGCTCGTAAAGCTTCAGTGGCAGATTCTGAATCACAATTAAAAAAAAATCATCAAGAGTGCTTTATCCTGTAGTGACGGCATTCCAGGGGGAAGGGGAGAAGTCCGACCACACCTCCTTGCGGTCCCCCCTGGACCCTTGGAATATTTGACCAAATTCTGGTTCATTTCCAAGATGACTAACGTTGCAACGGCACCCATTTTCAAATGAAGAGCAAAACTGACATCTCCAGTAATGCTACCGCGTCCGAGATAACCGCCGCGTCAGGAGCTGCAGCTCGAGCTCATGATGAGAAATCTACTACGAGGACACAATTCAATCTACTACAACTCAATATAAATGGTACCCAGAGGAAAATAAAGAGCTGACTTGTCTTCTTTGTGACAACAATGTACATATTTCTTGCCCTCAGGAGACAAAATTGAATCAGAATCTGAGATTCAATATCAAAGATTATACAACACTACGAAAGGACAGACCGGGAAAATTCGGAAGAGGACTTGCCGTTTTGATTAAAACTCTAGAAATCAAATTTAAGGAAATCGCCTATAATCAGAGTAAGCCTAGAGAAATCACGACAGAAGCTCAGGCAATAGAAATCTATCTTACAGATAAAACAATTCCAATCAAAAATGTTTATCACCACGATAATACTAGCATCAATACAGGCCTGATAGAGACATTAAGTGAAGCGTCTTCGGATATCGCAATCATACTTGGTGATTTTAACGCCGAAAGACCAACTTGGGGATCACCTGTCCAGGATAACAAAGGTCAGCTGGTTGAGGACAAGCTAACCGACCTCGACCTTACGCCGTTAAATAACGAAAAGAACACCTATCTATCCAAGTCCACAGGCACAGAATCCGCAATAGACATCACAGCGATAAATTACAACATCGCACCCACAACACAATGGAAAATTCTGAAAAGTGCAATCAGTGGCCACAGACCAATTTTAACAACCCTAAAATTCAAAATTGAGAATTTCCAACAGAATAAAAGAACACCGGAAAAAAAATACAGAAAAGCTTGAAGAACTGTGCAACGAAGAATTAAATCACAGAACGATTGACAAAAAATTGGAAAAATTTCTTTGAACATATCCAAAGCTGCAAAAGTATCGATACCTAGAGGTAGACGTAAAGACCTGTGAATACTTTACTGGAAGGACCACAATATCGAGGCAATGATTGCAGAGAGAGACAATAAACACACATACACACACAAAGCCTTTATTAAGACACATTAGTCTTATATAGATTCTCCGTACAAGGTGCAATATCAGGAAAAGAGCAGCACAGGAAACCAGTAGTTCCGCAACTATATACAATTATTAGTAATATAAGGAAAAGTAAGATTTAATATGAAAGGTCGACGCCATCGCCCCAAGTCTTAAATTCCATAAGCGCGGAGCAGAAATAGGGACTAAGTTATTTAGTTCGCCATAAATATAGCATCCAGACACAAAAAAGGAGGTTTACTCCAGCACAGCCATCCATATTACCAGCTCCGCAATCTCATCGTCGACCAACACGATGGTCCCTCGATGTTTCGTCATCATTCTGAGGTGTAAGAACAATAGCTTCCAAGTTCTCTTTTCTCCCTCTTTACACCTACTGCCTTGTAAAAATTATATTGGGCCTGAGCAACTAGTCTGCTTGTTTGGGCACTGGTTAACATCATTTGGATTGACCTAAGTTGGCTGGTGTCTACCATTGAAAAGAATGTCCTTCTCTCCTCACTAATATCTTGGCATTCATAGATATAATGAAATAGTTCAGTTTCCATATTTTCTTTGCAGAGATCACAAATCTTATCACCCTCTTTGAAAATGTTTGTATGGTTTTCCTTGAAAAACGAATATATTATTCTCTGTTGTGCGATATAGCGTTTTACTGGGAATGGAAAGTTGCTAAGTAAATAGTTTTCAATTCGGAATGACCTGTGTAAATACTTATAGTGAGGGTAGAATTTAAAATTCTCTATTTTTGCCTGGTCACTTTGAATAGATTGTTCTATTGCAATTTTAGTTATTAAAGGTATTTCTTGCCGGATAATCCTTGCATCGTTGCAGTTAATTAATCAAGAAAATCCTGTTGAGTTGAGTATGTTGGCCAAACTTTCCGCAAGTCCAATATAAATATTTCTATTTTTTGATATCTCATATAGTTGAGCTAAGCATATATAGGGGAGTCGGCTGCTGTTCATTTTTAGAATTCTAAGCCAGAACCCGAGTGTAAGTTTCAGCACCGCAACTCCTAGTGACGTTCTTCCGCACTCCATACGTAGAATAAAACCAGGAGTATGGGTAAATTTAGAAATCTCCGTAAGAAATTGTCTTGTACCCTGTCAACCAAGTTTTTTTGGTTGTTTGCCCAAATTGGAGCTGCGTAGAGCAAGGTTGACAGAACCATTGAGTCTAGAAGCTTGAGTGAGGATCTGATAGAATTGATTCTTGTTTTAGTCAATATTGCTCAAACCGCATTAATAGCATTTAGCGCCTTGTTTTTAAAATGCTTTGCCGCCTGTTGAGTTGAGTTTGACGCTGTCAGCTGGTAACCCAGATGCGTGTATTTAGATGTTATAGTGAGAGGCAATTGTCCCCAGAACCAAACATCCGATCGGGCCTTTCGACCTCCATTTCTAAACACCATAACCTTTGATTTGCTCTGGTTCAGCGTTAAAAAAAAATTTTCGAAGTATTTTCTGAGTACATTGATCTTTTTTTGTAAATTTATCTTGGATTCTCCGAGAAGTACGATGTCGTCTGCGAACAGAAGGATATGTATATTTCCATAATTCGGTAAATAAATACTTGGCAAATCAGCGTCATCGTACAGAGAAACCAAGTCGTTTAGAAAAAGGATAAATAGATAAGGTGACAGGGGTTCACCTTGTAGAACACCAGCTTGTATTTTTATAAATTCTCTAAATGATCCGTTCCATCTTATTGTTGCTGACATTTGATTATAATAGCTTTGTATAAGGCTGATAAATCGGGTACTTAAACCGTAAACTGTCAACTTTTTCCAAAGCAGGGAGTGTGGTACTGTATCAAAGGCCTTTTTGACATATACGAAGAAGGCATATAACTTCCTCCTTTTGCGGCTCAGCGTCATCTGTATCAGTGAGGTAAGGGTAAAAATATGGTCTTGACAGGAATATCCACTTCTGAAGCCCGCTTGGTTTTCCGCTAAGATTCCCCTTTTTTTAATCCAATTATTTAATCTTGTCTTTAATATGGATTTAAAGAGCTTTGATAAATTGGATAACAATGATATTCATCTATAGTTTGATGGTATATTTGGGTCGCCATTTTTGAAAATAGGATGAATAATTGTTCTATTCCACACTGATGGAACCGAGGATGTCGTCAATATTTTGTTGTATATATTTGTTAATAGAATCAAATATTCGTCAGGTAAAACTTTGATTGCTTCATTTGGTATGTTATCCAGTCCCGTTGCTTTATCCTTCCCCAGATTGGATATTTCCGTGGTGACCTCCATAAGCAAAATTTCAGCATCCAGATCCGTATATGTTAGCGCCGGTGATATATACGCGTCCATTATAGGTGGGGAAGACAGCAGTCTTCGATAAAAATCCTCCCAATCACACATCGGGATATTGCCTTTAATTGTGGTTCTTTGCT
Organism: Cordylochernes scorpioides; assembly: GCA_030710605.1. Taxonomy (NCBI): domain Eukaryota; kingdom Metazoa; phylum Arthropoda; class Arachnida; order Pseudoscorpiones; family Chernetidae; genus Cordylochernes; species Cordylochernes scorpioides. The sequence goes on from CP092886.1 coordinate 104,375,280, forward strand.
TAAAAGATTTTATTATCTTCCAAAATTGAGAAGCGTTTCTAGCATTACAGAGGGCATTCTGTATATCATCAAAGTATTGGTTCTTTTTAAGTTTAATTAATGATAAATATTCTTTCTTGCTTGTGATAAACAAATCTTTGTTAACTACATTATTTTGTAATAAATACAGTTTAAGACTTTCTTTCATTTTTTTCTTTGCCATATAACATTCCTCATCGTACCACGGTTTAGACCTCAAACCACCAGATCTTATCTCACGTCTCATCCCTGCTCTTGACATTGCCGTTTGGATTTCAATTGTAAGCCTTTCGACTTGTGAGTCCAATGTGGAGCCCGTCAATGGTAAAATGGCTGAATCTCTCAAGTTGCCTTTAAAAGATATAGCCTTGTCTGCAACCCAGGAATACTTTGTTCCAGGACAAAACTTCGTAGAATCTTTTGACTTCATGTTATCTAAGCCCTTGAGTTTTAAAACAAGTGGTAGATGATCCGAATATGGCATGCATTCAACACTTAGATCAACAATGAGTTCCAGTAATGCCGGTGAGACAACAGCAAGGTCTATAACTGAGGATCCTTGACTTGAGATAAAAGTAAAGTTTCCATTTCTGTCACTAGTAGATCTACCATTCAGTATAGTGAGGGAATTATCATCGAAGAAATCAACAAGAGTTTCTGAAAGAGATGATGAGACCGGATCGCTAGAAGCACGGCTGGCAGAAAGCAGAGTCGGGGTATCTGGCAAGTTATGAAAATCTCCAAGGTCACCGGTGCGAACATTTAGATCACCGTATAGAACTATCTCAAACCCTTCTGGATTTTATTCTCAATGTAACTAAATAGTTTTTAAGATTCTCTAGCTGTGTTTTAATTGGTGGTAAATAGACAAAAATCATACAAACTAGTAGTGAATCTGCAGTTGGAACTAATTTAAAGATTGCTGAAATCCATTGAGATTCCACTTCGACTTTTTCAATTAATGGTTGGATTCTTTGACTGACTCCCATAATAATACCACCTGAACTTCTCCCTCGTTTTAATGTCTTTAAAGCCGGTGAGTGGTAAATTTTGTAGTTCTCAACTGCAAAGTTCAGTGGGTTTTGACACCAGGTTTCATTCAAAACGAAGATGTCGAACTGTTTGAGATTATCAATAAGTTGAAATACGGAAATCATTCTAAAGAATCCATTTATGTTCCAGTAAATAATTCCAGAAGGCTTGCCATTTGGAGAGAGACAATAAAAATGAACTTCTTAAAACAAATAAAACAGAAGAAATCATGAAGGAACTCATTGAAATTAGTCACAAAATAGAACAAGAAATTTGGATATTCAAACAAGAAAAATGGGCAGAATTCTGCGAAAAAAATGGATCCAAAAAAGGAAAGCCATCACTGGAATATAATTAGTGTTATAAAACAATCAAAACCAACACTAATCCTCCAATACTCTAACCGATATGAACAGCGAGAACGAACAAACAGATGGCTGATATAATTGCCGAATATCTTTCAAGCACTTCCAGACTCAGCTATACGAATGAAGGCAGGACTCTAAAAAATAATATAAACAAGTTAGTTAAACAAGCAAGAAATTACCATCAACAATATAGTTACTCGAGAGACTTCACACTGAATGAGCTAAATTCATCAATAGGAAAGTTAAATCCAAGATGTCACCTGGAGATGCTCTAATCTTTGGTCAAATGATTAAACACTTTGGAGACGAAGATAAAAATCAACTCCTACGAATACTGAACATTTCATGGCAAACTGGTAAACTACCAAAGAATTGAAAGATATCAATTATAGTGCCAATGCTGAAACCAAACAAAGATGCTAAGGAATGCACGAACTATCGGCCAATTGCTCTTACCAGCATACTTTGAAAAATAACAGAATGAATAATCCACTCTAGGCTCATAGTCTGGCTCACTAACAATAATAAAATAAACTTCTACCAAACTGCCTAAAGATCCAGACACTGTACAACTGATCAACTGTTCTACTTCTGTCAATCAATAATAGATTTCTAGGAAAGACCGCCAAAGAAGACAACGGCCGTATTCCTGGATATGACCTCAGCTTTTGATCGAGTGTAGAAATTATTTGAAAGGCTGCACAACATCGGAGTAAGAGGAAAAACCTTAATCTGGATTACAGACTTCTTAAGGGGAAGAAGGATAAAGGTTCGGGTCAATGGAACATTTTCCAAGGACCGAAGAACATGGGCTGGTGTACCTCAGGGATCTGTGCTCAGTCCTCTATACTCTTCTCGCTATATATTAACCGTTGTTTATGTAAATAGATGAATAGTATTTGTATTATTTAAAGCCTCATTATGTAAAAATATATGTATATATAAATTGGATATTTGTTGTTGGCCATGGTCAAGCTTGAGCTCTTGTACGTCTAATTACGACACAACAAAAGTGGCGACGAGGATGCGCGATCTACAGAGCCAGTAAAAGGCTGAGGAAAACGGCGTCTATGCAAGTATAACAGTTACATCTTTTAAACAAATCTGACTCTCGGATTATGGAGAGGAAAAATAGGAAAATGGGTTAAGATTACATCTTTTAAACTATCTGGATCAAGAAAACAAAGGAGTAGAAAAGATCAGCATGACAAGTTCAAAGTTAATAGTACCTTTTAGATGCTATAGGCCAGTGTAGGACACTTCGATCTTTTTGTACAAAAATTTGAGGCTTTCTTTTTGGCTTCTGAAGGAGGAGATTAAAGTGCTGATTTTTACCTCGCTAACAGATTCTAAAACTTTGAAGCAGGGAAACGACATTTTCTTCCTGGTCTAATGAAAGATCAACCCTATGATATTATCATTCAAAGAATTAAGCTGCATTTGGATCCAAAGAAGAAAGTGATACCACAGCGATGCAGATTTTTTAAAGAGAATTCAACAGGAAGGAGAATCAATTTCGGAATATCTTAGAGATTTGAAACATTTGGCAATAAATTGTAATTTCGTCGATATGTTGGGAACCATGATGCGAGACCGTTTTGTGGCTGGAATCAAGTCGGAAATCCTGCAAAAGAAGCTACTACAAGAGGACGACGATGTCACCCTGGATAAAGTTTTTGCAGTGGCGATCTCGTTCGAATTGGCGGAGATAAATACAAGAGAATTACAAGATAAATTAGTGGCCAAGATATCCCCTGTGAATTGAAAGGATAAAAAGGGTGAGTACAATAATAGTACGGCGCAGTATAGGCCTTTCAGGCAAAGTGGCAAAGGCAAAATAGTGTGTTATAGATGTGGTGAAAGACATTCACACGTGGCATCTGTTTTACCTCATTGAACAAAGACTTGTTTTGAAATGTAATAAACTGGGTCATTTAAGTAAGGTCTGCAAAGCTAGTAAAAGAATGTGGGGATGTAAATTTGTACAAGAGGACTCTACATATTCTGTACAGGGCGAAACTGATGCCACAATAAATTTAACAGTAGATGATTATTCCTTGTGCTTTACAATAGATACAGGAAGTCAAGTTACGTTAATACCTAAAGATATTTATAAGAATTATTGGCAAGGTAAAATATTATTTCCAACAAATTTAAGATTAATATCCTTTTGTGGTAAATCAATAGAGATTATAGATCAAATAAATGTTTTTGTAAAAGAAGCCAACCAATATTTACGATTAATAGTTGTAAATGAAAGAATCCAGGTAATTTTATTAGGAAGAGAATGGCTTAAACAGTTGAAACTTGATTATTCTATATTGTTTAGCATTAAAATTTTAAATAATGAATATAATAGAAATATATTTGAATATATAAAAATATGATGGATAGGTATGCAGATTTGTTTAACAAAGATTTGGGCTGTCTAAAGGACGTTAGAATAAATTTTAATTTAAAAAAGGATGTGACTCCTGTGTTTTGTAAGGCCAGAAGTTTACCTTTCTCTCTAAAAAACAAAGTAGAGAATGAAATTGATCATTTAGTGAATTCTTGCATTTTATAACTTATAGTTCATGCATATTGGACCGCTCCAATAGTACCGGCATCAAAAAAAGGATGGTAGTGTAAGGATATGTGGTGTTTTAGATGTACAGCTAATAAAGCAATAGAATTGATAGGTATCCCATTCCATCGATCGATGAGATCATTTCAAAATTATCTACAAGCACCGTACTTTCGATTCTAGACCTATCACAGGCTTACTTACAAGTAATGTTAGCGGAAGAAGCCAAAGCTGTTGTTGATATAACCACAACAAAGAGGTTGTTTTCTTATAAAAGACTACCATATGACGTAGCGGTAGCACCAAATAAATTTCAGAGGATTATGGAAGGTCTATTTTCTGATTTGCCAGGTGTGGCCTGCTACATAGATGATATTTTGGTTGAAGATCATGAACAAAAGTTGGATCTAGTGTTTAGATGATTGCTAGAAAAAGGTTTAAAGTTAAGCAGATATAAATGTAAATTTGAAAAGAGATAGGTGGGATATTTAGGGGTCAAAATGGATAAATATGGACTGCATCCCTTAGAAAATAAAATTAAAGCAGTGATAGAGGCGCCTGAATCTGAAGAATGTTTCGCAATTGATATCTTTCATAGGACTCTTAATCTATTATTATAGATTCATAAAGAATATAACAAACATTTTACCGCTATTCTATCAACTTTTGAATAAAAATTGTAGATGGAATTGGACGAAAAAATATCGAATGTTATTTAAAAAATGTAAATCATTATTAATGGACTATGGACTAGGCGTAATTCTGAGTCATAGAAATGATAGAAAGGAAGAATGCCCTATAGCTTTTGCTTCTAGAACATTAACTGAAGCGGAAAAACGTTTCTCTCAACTAGAAATGAAAGCGTTGAGCATAACTTTTGGCGTTGAGAAATTCATAAAATACTTACTGGGACGAAAATTTGTATTGGTCACAGACACCCGACCCTTAATTCATATATTTTCACCTCATAAACCAATTCCCATATGTGCATCATCCAGAATTAAAAGATGGTCCTTAAAATTAGCTGCATTAAATTAAACTGTGGAATTTCGAAAAACTAGTGATAATTAGATCATTCCTTTAGAATCGAGTGTCAGGGAGTCTCTTGATGAAGACCAGGTACTTCTTCTTAGGAAGTCGAATGAGGTACCGTTCTCTTTTATGGAGGTGGCTAATGAGACGCCCCAAGATAAAATACTGTCTATAGTATTAAGGAATGTTAGAGAAGGCAACTGTGTGTGTGGAAATTCACAAGGGTACCGAGAGAAAACCCACTAGCTCCTCATTAAAAAGTCAATGAGGAATTAAGTTTGGAGTTTGATTGTCTTCAATGGCGTGAAAGAGTGGTAATTCCCCAAAAATTAAGATCTTTAATTTTAAATGACTTGCATGAAATACACATGGAGATTGTTAAAATGAAGATGATTGCCAGACGGTATTTTCTGGTGGCCAGGCATAGACAGTAACATCGAGGAGTTAACTAGAGAATGTAGAGTATGCCAAGAATCGGCAAGCATGCCCCCGGCTACCATCTCGGAATGGACTTGGCCCGAAAAACCGTGGCATCGACTTCATCTTGATCTAGCGGGTCCGTTCATGGGAAGAATGTTTTTGGTTCTCGTGGACGCATACTCAAATGGATAGAAATTTTTATCATCAAAGATATTACCAGCAAAACGATTATAAATCATCTTAGAGAAATTCTCGCCAGAATTGGATTGCCCTAATATTTTGTTACAGATAACGGAAGACAGTTTGTCTCCGGTGAATTCGAGTAATTTACCAAAATAAATGGTATACGTCACACTAAGTCCAGTCCGTATAATCCTAGTACAAATGGTTTAGCTGAGAGATATGTAAGAGAGTTTAAAAATCTTTTGAGAAAGAATAATGGGAAGGATGATTTAGAGACGAATCTACAAAGTTTCCTATTTGCTCATAGAGCATTCCCCCAAACTGTAATAAAGGAATTCCCCGGCGGAACTGCTAATGAAGAGAAGTTCAAGATCAAGATTCTCGAATTTAATACCAAGATGGGAAATCCTCGAGAGGTATTTCATGAGGCCGTAAGAAGGCAGAAGCAGTTTACTACAGGTTGCGTGGTTTATTTCCGCAACTATGCAACTGGACCTAAACGGTAAAAAGGTACCATTTTGGAATTATTGAGCTACCGTCACTACCTTATAAGTTGCGAGGGCGTCGTATATAAGAGGCATATCAATCAATTGCGACCTGTGAGAAAGAAACAAGTGAAGACAATAAATTTGATACTTCCTCGAACATCAGGAGATAAGCCTGTAGGTGGAAGTCAGAAATAAAGTGAAAAGGAAGTTCCAGAGGTTACATCAGGAAACAAGGAGGAGACTGCTTCTGTGCACGTACCCTCTTGCACTCCTATACCAGGGCCTGTTGCTGTGCACGTGCCCTCTTGCACTCCTAAACCGGAGGCTGCCGCTGTGCAAGTGCCCGTCCGCAGTCCTAGACCTCAGAGAGCCAGGAAACCCCTAGACCGACTGGAGTATTATAAAGGGGGGAGATTTGTTGTGTATGTAAATAGATGAAGATTATTTGCATTCTTTAAAGTCTCATTATGTAAGAATATATGTGTATATAAATTGGATATTTTTTGTTGGTCAAACGAAAAGAATCTGAGGCTCTTTATTGGACAAGACAAAAACAACAACGGCATTCCAGAGTAAAATAAATCATCAGAGATAGATAAATATTTTTCAAATGAATTAAAATCAATATAATCGATACTGAGAGAGAGTTGAATTTGAAAAAATAGAAAATTATTATTTTCGAAATATAAATAGCTGAGAGTATTCCATCAAACCGCATCTAAAATATCAGGTTTTATTTTTGCTACATGTTTTATTTGCATATACCTATTTTACATATCTCAGATTGTATTTAAAACTCTATGTCTCCCTAGGGACACTTGCGCTAAATGTACATACAAATATAACAAAGAAAATATTCAACATGGAAAGATACACAGAAAGCGACTTAGAAAGATTCATAAATATTATTTACATATAGAGATATTCTTTGAATTTTATTTACAGTTACATCATTAAATTTAAAAATATATACATATATACACACATATACACGCATACACCTATATATTGTTTACAACCACAAGATATGTCTAATATTTCCTTGAGATCGTTACATCAAAGTCCATTTGGATTAAATATTTTATTAATACATCATGATAAAAAGGTACACCAACTTCCTGTTGTCTATCGTTGGTCATTGGTCCATCTTCTCACTCCACAGAGTAGTCCATTAATTATATCTATGAATATTTAAAAATTAGGCATATATAACACAGCGTGTTTTATGAAAATGCCTGCCTTTTTTCAACGATTGAACACCTTCAAAACCACGCGGAGACATGAATACAATGGTCCATACTCGCCTGCTGTTGCGGGCCATGTCAGCTGATGGGAAGGACCCATTCCCACCTTTGGAGCCCTCCACAAGTCCTGGGCCTGTGGCCGAAGAGGTCTCCACTCCTATGAATAGGTCTTCTCAGGGTAATATCTCCCAGGCCCCTATTACCGCCCCTTCCTGCATCCATTCTGGATCATCTGACTGCTGGGAAGAGATAGATTCTCTTTTCACCAAAAATTATCACGAGGTAGTGGATATCTCTGCCCCTTACCTTCCTGATATCACGCGCACTGGGTTATCTGACTCAGTGAAAAATGATTAAAAACGTATTTTTAACGCTTTACAGACTGAGGTCTTAAGAATTCTTAAGAGGAATGTAAGGTCAGTTGAACATGAGGCCACCCTACTTAGGAACAGGTTGGCTAAGCCTCCTTCTCCTCCTAACCCCGTTAGAATGAACCTCCAACCAGCTACCTCTACCATCCAACCTAGGTCCAATCAGCCCACAACTGTATAGCCTAGAGTTCCAGTGCGTTAAACCTACGCGAAGAAGCTAAAGACAGTATTAACCATGTGAAAATTGCTTCTGATAACTTATCTTTCAAGGCCATCAGAGCCAAAATTGTCAAGACTCCACAGTTGTGATGTAACCGCAGTATCTGGGAAGGACAAAAAAACTTGTTCTTCACTTCCCCAATGCTGCAGAATCAAAGCGGTTTGTAGACGGAATTAAGACCGCCAGCATTGACGGTCTTAAAGTCCTATCAAATCAAAATTGGTAGATATTCTGGGGGAATTGTGGTTGGAATTAACAATTCTTTAGGCAACGATATAGCAGAAGTAGAAATCAAGTCTCTCTAACTGGATAATAATTTATTTCAAAATCAAATTCACTATGCAAAGTATGCCTAATATTTACATATCTACCTCCAAACTAAAATCTAAAATCAAACTTAAGTAAACTATCTAAATTAATTTAAGAAAAAATATCCCAGGGATAGAAATAGTACTCGCTGGAGATTTTAACTCTCGAATAGGAACTGAGGGAGAATTCCACAATGTTTTTGGGCTGCTTTCGCTCCTCTCCCCAAAACGTAATTCTAAGGATACGGTGACTTTGGCACACTCGAGTCAATTTCTCGAGTTTCTTGACAGCAACCTGATGCCTATTGTAAATGGTAGAGCATTATCTGATAAAAACTGTAACTACACCTACATTTCTGAACATGGCTCATCTGTTGTGGACTACTGTATAATTAAACCTTCTCTTCTAGACTGTGTTGTTGATTTCAAAACAGAAGATATCGCCTATTCCGACCACTTACCAATTACACTGACAATAAACCTAGATCCAGATTATACTTACGTAAATATTCCGAAACAACCAATTAATAGGCAACCAATTTATGCTAACTCAGTATGTCGAAAAAAGCATAAGTGGGTACCAGAAAATTCAACGGCTTTACACAAACATTAGAAGATATAAGTGGAAATTGGAATGAGTCCATTAATAATATAATGAATACAATAACGGACCAAGTGAAAAAAATCAATGGTTAAAACTGAAATGCAAACTTGATTAAAGTCAGCTGGATCAAAATCTAGACCTTGGTTTGATCATGAATGCTATATGACTAAAAAATCTATGAAATCCTACTTCTTAATTTATGTTAAATCAAATAAAGAACAAGACAGTAACACATATATTGAAACGAAGAAAGAATATAATGCTTTGATAAATTATAAAAAGAAAAACTACTACCAAATAATACATGAAAACTAAAAAATGTTCGCGGTTCCCAAATTTCTGGAAAACAATAGCTACCTACAAAAAAAAAGGGGCTGTATACAGGGGAATATACTGATGCTGACCTGGCAACAATATCATATGGAGCTTCTTGCTTCTGAGACAGTATTTGAATTTGTTCCTTCTCTGAGTACTATATCCCCACCTGATAATGAACTAACCAAAGAAATAACCATCCTCGAGATTACTAAAGAAATCTTTCGCTTAAAATGTGGTAAGGCCAATGGAGTCGACGATGTTCGGAATGATGCAATAAAAGTCCTACCTCAGAATTATTCGATCATTCTGAAAGATCTATATAATAGAATCTTAACAACGGCTTCATTCCCTTCAATATGGTCAAAAACTATTATTCACCCTATCTTTAAAAACGGTGATACAGAAAATCCCGCGAATTACCGGGAATATCTCTGTTATTTAATTTGGCAAAACTCTTCACATCAATACTGAAAACCCGTTTATATAATGGATTGAAAATATAAAAATCATCCCAGAGAATCAAGCCAGTTTCAGGGCTAATCTTTCCTGTCAAGATCACATCTTCACTTTGATATCACTGATTCAACTTACACTGAGGAAAAAGAGAATAAAATTTTATGGTTTTTCGTGGACATTGAAAAGGCGTTTGACCTGGTTCCCCAATCTTTACTATGGAATAAACTGACTGATATGGGCCTAAATTATAGTTTTGTGAATTTAATCAAAAATTACTACGAGAATATGACAGCAGCGGTCCGCTGGAATAATTCCTACATGGAATTCATAAAGATCAGGTGTTCTGCAAGGAGAACCACTTTCCCCATATTTATTCCTGCCTTTCATAAATGATCTCAGCAAAATATTTGACGACTTGAATTTGCCGGGAATATATTTACCTAACTTTGGAAACATACATATACTGCTTTATGCGGACGATATAGTTTTAATTTGTGAATCTCGAGTTAATCTTCAAATGAATATTAATATTTTAAAGACATATATATATATATATATATATTATTTTGAAAATAGAGCAATCCATATTGTTATATTTGTTCATAAAGGGCACATCTTGGATTCAATAAATAATCTTTTTATTTCCGATATTTCGATGGGCTAAACGACCATCTTTTTCTAGGATATCATCTCTTTTTGTGGCCAGTTGCGTGTTACACTCGAGACACGGGCGTCTCACAATCTCCCTGGGCGAAAATCATTCAAATAAAATGTAATGCATGCAAACAAATATCGCACAATACTAATCAAAATAAATGAATAAATAGAGTAAAAGTAAATATCTATGTATACAAAATAAATAATCGGCTATTGCATTATGAATGAAGACATTTCACTGAAGTTCATATTTACATAGAGGTTCCTATTTTAGGAGCATCTAAATTGTGTGTACATGTCCGGTATATCGATCTTTCGGTTTATGCTATTTCTGTCTTCCAAAGAACTCCAACTCTCCAAGAATAGCCTGCTGTGCTTTTATTTTATATCTTGGTATATTATTGATGTTTGTTCAAAGTCTGGAATGTGGCCATTGATGAGAGCATGATCTACTAATAAGGAGGTCGGTTTATGGTGTTTTAGGGCTGATTTGTGTTGGTTGATTCTTTCTATTAATGGTTTACCGGTTTCTCCTATGTAGACGGCTTGGCAAGACTTGCATGGTATTTTGTATATGACATTGGTTCTATTGTTTGGTTCAGTGATCTTTTTTGTATCAGGATGGCGGAGGATGTTGTTAAGATTCGAGATAGATTGGAATCTTGTTGTGATATTGTAGTATTTTAGTTTTCTAGCTATTCTTTCACAGCCATAGTTGTATGGTAGGGAGCAAAAGATGTTTTGGGATGAAGTCTGTCTATTGTTTGTGGTTGATATTCTCGGTCTGTAGAAATGCTTTTTGATAAACGGTTTGGGGTAATTATTGCTAAGTAGTTCTTGAAATATTTTGGTTCTTTCTTTTTTTGTGTATTCATTCATAATGCAATAGCCGAATATTTATTTTGTATACATAGATATTTACTTTTACTCTATTTATTCATTTATTTTGATTAGTATTGTGCGATATTTGTTTGCATGCATTACATTTTATTTGAATGATTTTCGCCCAGGGAGATTGTGAGACGCCCGTGTCTCGAGTGTAACACGCAACTGGCCACAAAAAGAGATGGTATCCTAGAAAAAGATGGTCGTTTAGCCCATCGAAATATCGGAAATAAAAAGATTATTTATTGAATCCAAGATGTGCCCTTCATGAACAAATATATATATATATAAACAATTTTTTTAACTTTGAATGAAAGAAAGTCAAAAATAATGATTTTTCGAAAAGGCGGTAAACCAGAACGATCTGAAAAATGGTACTGGGGCCAACAAATCATAAACTCTACACAGAGATATTTATACCTGGGACATCCGCTAACCCCATCAATTTAATTTACCCAAACAGCTTTTCATTTTAAGGGTAAGGCCATAGCAGCTATGGAAGCAGTGTGGGAGATTCTTATGAAATCCAAGTTAAATTCTTTTCACTCAACAATGAAGCTGCTCGATACCATAGTTATAACAACTCCACTATATGCTTCTTCAATCTGGTCAGATGAACAATATTTAATATTGAATAAAATCCAAGATACCTTTCTGAGGCAATATCTAAATCTCCCAAATTATATCCCAGGATAAATTTTAAGGATAGAAACAGGAAGAACATCTCTCGCAGTGATGGTAAAGAAATTATTGTTAAAAATTTGGCTAAAATTGTTTAAAATGAACACTACGAGATTACCTTCAATCTGTTTGGCTCACTTGTGGGATGTTTATGCCTCTACAAGACAAAATATTGTATTTACAAAGAGTTTAACAAATACACTAAATAACGCCTGTTTCTCATGGCTTATTGGATGCTCGGATCACAATAAACTGCAAGGTTATATTCCTTTGATCATTAGGACAATGTCAGATCAATCGATACAATAAGATCAATTAAAAATAATATATTCTAAACTTTATCCACATTATAAAAATTTCCATACGTCAATAGAAATAGAATGCTACCTAAATGATGATTTCCCTTTACCAGTCAAACGATGTATAGCTCAATCGAGAATACTATTTACAGTCTTAAAAAACCACGTTCTGACGTTTGAGGCCAAAAACTTAATGTGTACACTGTGTGACAAGGAAATTACTGAAGAACACCCCCATTACCTGCTTAATTGTACAGCCCTTGACGCAGAGAGGAAGGCCCTATATCAACAAATTAAATGTACCAACATTACACCCTACGTATTGCTTTCAAAAATATCAGCAAACAAATCTAATGTAATAGCTTATTATAATATTTTAGATCATCATTATGTAAGGACCAGTCAACAAGTTAATGACTTTGAGATGAAGAGTAAAGCCAGCTCAATTTATATTTCACTACCAATGTAAATTACACAAGATGATTATTACCTTACCCAATTGGGAGAATCTGTATGGGGCAAGTCCCTAATAAAGGCTTTTGTTTGTGTGTGTAAGTCCTATCAAATCCGACATTCAGGACCAGATTGGTCATTTTCGGCATCCCTGTCGAAAAATCTGAGTCTGATCTAGTGTCTGATCTGATGGAAACCTCTTTGACAGCCCCGCAGTTGATCAATAACAGCGGCTGCTTGAAGCTGGTTAAATTGATTAAGAAGGAAGGTTCGCCTTCCACCGCTATCATTGAGGTTACTAAGGGTACCAAGGAAGCTCTCGTTGCATGCAGTCGCGTCACTGTTGACTTCCTATCCCTCAGGCTCACCCGGGTGAAACGCGTCTTTCCATGTGGTGTCTGCGGTAGCCTCTCTCACAGCACGCACACGTATTCTTCTTTGTAATGTTCACCTTCCGCCATCATGTGGCTTCTCCCCTCTTCTAGATAAGATAAATTATAGCCTCAATTCTATGAAATATGACGAGGTAATTTTTTCGGCGATCTAAATGTTGAATCTTTTAGGTGGTCGAATAAACCTCTGCTCCTTAGCTGCTCGTGGGAGGAAGGCAACCGCTCTTCTTCCATCGACGTCACTTTCTGTAGTGCTGGCCTTGTAAATAGCGTTACTGTTTGGGACCCTGAGTACCAGGATTTGTCTGACCACAAACATCTCGTCTTTAACTTGTGGCGACCACACTTTGCTTCAGGGAGTGCGAACTGGGACAAAGCTCCACTAAACATACAGGCAGTCGTGTGACGGCCTCGGCAACCGCGAGCGGCAACCTGACTACGCATGCGCGGCGTCATCCGGGACTTTCTGGCCACTCGCGTCGTAAACAACAAGGCTTGCTGCGAACGGCCATTACTTCGGCCGTTACTTCTTTTCTCTTTACATTTCTGGCTTTAAATATATATATTTTTATTTTATAAAAATAATTACAATCTTTTCAGCGGCTTTTCCACAACCCACACCAACACGCACGCAACCATCCCACAAAAATTGATGAGCAGGACGTGATGCAAACGTTATTTTAATCACACTTCTCTATTTTTTTAAAATTATTATTTCATCCCCACGAAACTTTCAACAGCCCCAGAATGCCAAACGCAACTACGGAACATCCGGAAGGGCCAACATCCACGGCGCCCTTCCAAATATCAAGATTGGCTTTCCGTGCACCACCATTCTGGCCCAAAGACGTTGGACTGTGGATAAGCCAGCTAGAAGCCGCTTTCGGTCTAACCGATATTTCCCGCGACGAAACTAAATTTCAAGCAATGGTAACGAGCCTAGACCAGCCAACCCTTACTTACGTCGCGGACATCGTAACGGCTCCCCCACCCTCTGGTAAATACGATGTACTGAAAGCACGCCTTCTCCAACGACTCGGTCAATCAAAACGGGCTGACAGTAGACCTGCGGAATCACCGGCTAAACGATCCAGTATCTTCCCTTCACTCCATTGGACAGGTTTCCCCATCCCCCGCTGATAGCCTCCGCCTTACATTCGCCAATTCGCCTTACTCCAGGATACTAAGAAAATTCCCAGAGCTCACTAGTCAGAATCTTGTAAAAAGTCCTCCCCGTTACTCAGTGACTCATCATATCGTCACAAAGGGCCCCCCGATTGCAGAAAAACCGCGACGACTCCCCACGGACAAACTCGCCGCGGCAAAGAAAGAATTCGCCTTCATGATGGAGAAAGGCATCTGTCGTCCATCCATATCACCGTGAGCCAGTCCTCTTCACTTAGTACCCAAGAAAGACGGTTCGCTACGACCATGTGGTGACTACAGGAAACTGAATGCCGCTACCGTCCCCGACCGATATCCAGTCTCTAACATTATGGACTTTGAATCGCATCTGCATGATAAGAAAATATTTTCTACTATCAATCTGGTTAGAGCGTACCACCATGTGCCCGTGGAATCTAGAGATATCCCTAAGACTGCCGTTATTACGCCTTTCGGCCTCTTTTAGCTTCCCCGCATGTCCTTTGGCCTATGTAACGCAGCCCAAACCTTTCAAAGGCTCTTCAACGAAGTACTCCAAGGTTTGGATTTTGCATATGCCTACATCGACGACGTGCTTATCGCATCCAATTCAGAAAATCAACATGTATCCCATCTTCAACAACTTTTTGGTCGCCTTCGAGACTACGGCCTGATGATCAACGAAACCAAATGCACCTTCGGCCAAACTTCAGTCAAATTCTTGGGGTTTATCATCACCAATGCCGGAATCTTGCCAGACCCTCAGCGAGTACAAGCAAATAAAGACATCCCAATCCCTGATACTGTCGGAAAACTTCGGCGTTTTCTGTGTATGTTAAATTTTATCGGCGCTGCCTCCCCAATGCCGCTAGTACTCAGGCACCACTCCACGCCATGGTCGAAGGGTGCAAGAACGCATCCTGCCAATGGACGCCAACAGCACTCCAGGCTTTCGACGAGTGCAAACTTCAACTAGCAAACGCTGCCCTCTTGCACCATCCTTTTCCAGAAGCGCCTCTCTGCCTTACGGTAGATGCCTCGGATTTTGCTGTGGGCTCCGCGCTTCACCAGCAGGTTGGCACCAATTTTCAACCAATAGCGTTTTTTCAAGGAAATTAGACGCGGCACGAAGGAAATACAGCGCATACGACATAGAACTCCTGGCGTTATACTTGGCTATCAAGCATTTCGGGCATTTATTAGAAGGGCGACAATTTCCGGTCTATACGGACCACAAACCTCTCACATACGCCTTCCAACAAAATCTGGACAAAGCCTCGTCGCGCCAATGTCGACACCTCGATTTCATCGGGCAGTTCACAACAGACATCCGTCACATCGCGGGCTGTGAAAATTTACCTGCAGATTTTTTGTCATGTGTGGAACCCATCTCCCATCACCAACCTTATGACCCGAAATCCCTCGCCGAAGCGCAAGCAGTAGACCAGGAGCTACAAGCTCTCTTGACATCGGAAAACCGCAGCTCACTACAAACTGAAAATTAAAAAAAAAATCCACGTGGGTGTCAATCGACCGCCTCAGGCCTGCTTTCACATCAGAAGGACCGATGTTTTCACAAGACCCGAACTTGGCAAGCCAATAAGATTGCATAGGATCGCTGGAAGGATCTTACTGGAGGGGAGTAGTGTGGCGACCACACTTTGCTTCAGCGAGCGCGAACTGGGACAAAGCTCCACTAAACATGCAGGCAGTCGTGTGACGGCCTCGGCAACCGCGAGCGGCAACCTGACTACGCATGCGCGGCGTCATCCAGGACTTTCTGGCCACTCGCGTCGTAAACAACAAGGCTTGCTGCGAACGGCCGTTACTTCTATTCTCTTTACATTTATGGCTTTAAATAAATAATTTTATTTCATAAAAATAATTACAATCTTTTCAGCGGCCTTTCCACAAGCCACACCAACACGCACGCAACCATCCCACAAACTTAAATTTCTCTCCCTCTTTACAGGACAACACCAGATTTAAATTGAATGAATTTAGCGAAATATAAATCTGCTTTGGTCGCGCTGACTGGGATATTTTTGATCATTTCAGCCAAAAAATAGAAGGATTTATTTATTTTTTAAGAAAATGTGTGTGACTCATCCACCCTCGACGATGTAAAAAAAATAATTTTGGTTCCAATGGCTTCTTGAGAAATCAGAAAATGGGTTTTTAAGGCCAAATTTGCGTATAGACGCTTAACACATGAAAAAACTAGATGGCGCTCTGCCATCTAAAAAGCACATGTGCTCGTGGTCAGGAGATGCCTTTTTTATTTTTAATATCAACACCTGACCCACCTATCTTTTATTTTTTTCTATTGTTTTTTTTCATGTGTTAAGCGTCTTAACGCAAATTTAACCTTAAATACCCATTTTCTGATTTTTCAAGAAGCCATTGGGACCAAAAATGGTCGCAGTGGTTGCAGCCTTCTCCACGCTGACGAGCGCCAACAGCGCGAAACGCGTTTGTGGATGGCTTTTCTTGATAAATCAATAAATTGGGTTGGCCAAATATCACGGAGCAAGCTAAATAAACGTTTAGTTTATTTTTGCTCCACTAGATGGCGCTCTGCCATCTAAAAAGCACATGTGCTCGTGGTCAGGATATGCCTTTTTTATTTTTAATATCAACACCTGACCCAATTATCTTTTTTTTTCTATTTGTTTTTTCATATATATATGTAATAATATGTTGAGGTTTGGTAAGCCTGTTGTAGAATCCTGTCGACTCTCTGTAATAATATGTTGAAGTTCTAGTTGACTCTTGTAGAACCTCGTCGACTCTCGCTATAAGTTGTGGCAACCGAGGGTCAAACCTGTAGTAACCGAGAGGGACAGTCAGGGCGTGGAGAGTTTTCCAGTACCTCTCTGCACCTTGTAGGACCTTTAACAGTTCTCACAAAGTACAGGCAGTCGTGGTCGAGGCAGAGTGGAAAAGCTTGGGAATGTCCACACACACAAAACGAAGCGACACAGTTGAAAGAAGGAAAGTTCCTTGAATAGATAAAAAGACGAGCCAAGAGCAAGATGGAGATAGTTGATTTCTTACTGTTTTACATGGTCGATGAGTTGGTCCTTGGAGACGATAAGGGGTGACGCTGACCGGAAGACTCACTGGAACTGAACTGACTGGCTGTTGCTACGCACACCTTTTTATACGACCGCTCCGACAAAGAGAATTGGGTCATGCACGTGTCACACGTGTCGCTGTTACTCGAGACTGGCGACGGTCTGTCGGCTTCCAATCTATCTTTAGAAGTTACTTTGTAATTCTCTCAATCTTGCTTTTAACTCAGCTTTTAATCTATTATATAGTTTTATTTATTCATCCTCAGTACATTACATATGGTGATGCAAGGAGACATGTCAATTATGCGTATAATTATTTATAGATGTGTTTTTATATACAATCATGTCAATCTTGTTATAAGTATTATATAATATAGGGTTATTGGTTTAAATTATCATAGATGGGCCCATTGAGTGAAAGGGTTTATCCGGGTTTAAGCGGGTAAAGCCTCTCTAACACAGGTAAGTAATTAAAATTTCTTTTAATTAATTAAAACTGTGAGCGTAAAGGGCTATAACAAGATGTTTATTTGGATATATCTGAAAATTATAAAAATAAAACTTATGTTTAATTTAAAAGTTATGATATTCATTATAAAAGAGAAAAGTAGATAAAACCTTTGTTTGATAAAAATTAATGATGATGTTCTAAGAGATTGTTGGCGGGCGTTGGAAAGGGTTAGGGGTTGAAGAATATGCAATTGCAAGTGTTGCTCAGACAATCAAATACTGAGATCCAGGTGCAAAGCGAGGATATAGACTTGTGCGTCTTCCTTGGCAATGTTTCACCTGTTATCCTGTATAAGGTTACAGTGCTTTGTCACAATTGTAGGGTTATTGGGTTGAAAAGTTGTTGAAGAAAAGAATTAATATGATTGAAAGGGGTGGTAGAGCCATGCGATAAGTAGAATTGTTGTAGCGACAGTAGGTGGTCTGACTTGACTTGAAATCAAAGGTTGATTGTGGTCCGCTAGAGCTGAAAAAATTGAAAGTTGAAAAAAGTGAACGC
Source organism: Cordylochernes scorpioides (assembly GCA_030710605.1). Taxonomy (NCBI): domain Eukaryota; kingdom Metazoa; phylum Arthropoda; class Arachnida; order Pseudoscorpiones; family Chernetidae; genus Cordylochernes; species Cordylochernes scorpioides. The sequence continues at coordinate 104,393,504 of CP092886.1, forward strand.
TTTGTGCATGCGTTGGTGATGTGCTCTGCAAATGATTGAAATAAACTTTTGAAACGTGTTCAGACCAGAAGTTTGGATTTGTAAGTCTGGGGAACGGTGTTTTCAAAGAGTTTGTTGAATTAAGAAATCAAAAGAAAAATTGTCAAGCAGTACTGTCGTTTCTACGATGGTTTGAAGCAATGGCTGAAATAGATAGTGATGAAAAAGTATAGGGAATTAGTTAAAGAATATGATTGTTGAAAACGATTGTTGTAGATGCCCGATAGTTGATGATAAATAAACATTGTCATATAATAAAGTTATTTAAACAAAAATATAGTGAATAAAAATATAGAAATATGATTGCGGATAAAAAAAATTGTAAGTGGATAAGATCAAACATGTAATATAAAAAAGATATAATAATGAATTAGTAATATATAAAATATATAATAATGAATTAGTAATATATAAAATATATAATAATGAATTAAAATGATTATTGAAATAATTAAATGTTTTGCCATACTAAAATAATATCATGAAAAATAAAATTGTTAAAATAAAGTTGTTAAAATAATGTTGGAATAAAAATTTGATTATATAATTGAAAAGTAAAAAATAAAAATAATTATTCAAGATTTTATACAAAGTTATAATATAATTAAAGATTATTAATTAGATAAATGTTAAGTAGTGAAAAATGGAACAAAAATTGTCTCTTTTGAAGAAAAGTTACAACTGTGGTGTGTAACTAGGTCATTTCCCTTTTGGTAAACATTGGTGTTTCTATGTCTCTCTGAAACTGGGAATATGTGATCTGACATGTTCATGGTAATATGTTAAATTGGGTAATGATTGGTAAGTCAATTAATTATAGGTGCTGCAATCTATCCGTCCTGCGAGTTGGATCACGAGTTTCAAGTACAGGCTTGTCGGTGGTGGTAAACTGAAACTGGTGTCAACATGGCGGCTGTAACTGGTGTCCATATCCTTTGATGCCGACCGACGCAGCTGTTGTTTATTGATGTTGGCGGGCGTTGTGAGTCACCCTGCTGACTGGAAGAAAATCTCTCTGCCTCCACTGTGGTAATTTGTTTCTTGCCTATTTGAAAATATAGTTTTCTCTGTGTTTGCAAGCGTTGTGTCTCGACGTTGTTGCGGACTTATTAAAAAATGTTATTCAATGATGTCAGGTTTAGATGTGTGTAAAAGTGCGACTTTCGAAGGGACACGCTTTGGGGTGTGAAGTGTCACAGGCATGAAGGCGTCTTTGTGGCCTATTAAGTGAGAAAATTGTTGTGGTGCGCTGTGTGACACTAGTGAGTGGATTGAATAGAAAGGTGTCACGTGAAGTCTTTGTTTTTGGTACAGCATCTAACTAGTTTCCGAATGAATAACAAATTTATTAGTCATGGGTGGTTGTTGTACGAAACACATCGAGAATTTTCAGATTGTTATAGAGGTGGTATGTTTATCGTGAAATCTTTGTGTTCGCGACGATATGGAGCTCGTGTGGCTCGAAATTGGTTGTGTTGTTAAATCGCGTGTTAATAGATGGTGGCCAATTGGAGAAAGTAAGGTGGAAATGTGTTGAAGTTCGTTCCGAGGGATGTGTGAATTATTAATAATTATGCATGTAAAAAGAAAAGGACGAGGGAGTGTAGCTATGCTGGAATTTTTAACTTGTTTTGGGGAAGGACAGTTACATTTCTAGTTGTGCTTTTGAAGATATTGTATCTTTCGATTTTGTATTTTTTAAAAATGCGTTTCACCTATGTTTATTAAAATTTGAATATATTTTTTAAATCGTTGCTTATGTTAGTGCGAAAATTATACTTGTAAAAGGGCAATGGCATGATAGTGACTTATAATTTGAATGGGGCGTGTACATAAAATAGTGAACATAACAATGATTTTTTGTAAAGTTTTGTGTATTTAATTAAGACATTGGTGTTTTTTGGTATAAAAATAAGGTATTAAAAAAAAACACACAAATAAGTTTAGAATTATGATTCGAGTAATTTAAATATAATATGAGTTTTTATGTAAAATTGAAAGTAATGAATTAAAATTTAAAAGTTGCTTAAAATAAAGTAAAAAATGATAAATGAGGGTGTACAATATTTAAAATTTGAATTGAAATGCTATAAAAATGGTAAAATTTGATTTAAAAATAATTACAGTAAAAATAAACATTATATTTATGGAAAATCAAGTTGTTAGCATGAAGAGAGAGTTAAGTAGATTTTTTAAAAACTCACAGTTTTTATGATTGTTCAGTCAGGAGACTTGGTCTTTGGTTGTTGTCCTGATGACGTGGAAGGCGTCCCATGTAGAGCTTGTAGAAGCTTGTGACTTCTGTTTGGCGATGGTGGCATGTCGTCTGGATGGTTGCGTTGTAAGGTCGAAGGTGGGTAACTTCTCACCGGCTTATTTTGCGGGATGTTCGGCTGTGTCGTTGGGGTGAAGATTGCTTGGTCGTTTCGTTGGAATGGCGTGCTTGTTCCTCCATCTTTGCTTCTTGGCTCTTCTATCTATCTGGACAGTCTTTTTACCTTCTTCGTTGTGGTCTCCTTCGTTGTGGTTATCCTGTCGACTCTCTGTAATAATATGTTGAGGTTTGGTAAGCCTGTTGTAGAATCCTGTCGACTCTCTGTAATAATATGTTGAAGTTCTGGTTGACTCTTGTAGAACCTCGTCGACTCTCGCTATAAGTTGTGGCAACCGAGGGTCAAACCTGTAGTAACCGAGAGGGACAGTCAGGGCGTGGAGAGTTTTCCAGTACCTCTCTGCACCTTGTAGGACCTTTAACAGTTCTCACAAAGTACAGGCAGTCGTGGTCGAGGCAGAGTGGAAAAGCTTGGGAATGTCCACACACACAAAACGAAGCGACACAGTTGAAAGAAGGAAAGTTCCTTGAATAGATAAAAAGACGAGGCAAGAGCAAGATGGAGATAGTTGATTTCTTACTGTTTTACATGGTCGATGAGTTGGTCCTTGGAGACGATAAGGGGTGACGCTGACCGGAAGACTCACTGGAACTGAACTGACTGGCTGTTGCTACGCGGACCTTTTTATACGACCGCTCCGACAAAGAGAATTGGGTCATGCACGTGTCACACGTGCCGCTGTTACTCGAGACTGGCGACGGTCTGTCGGCTTCCAATCTATATTTAGAAGTTACTTTGTAATTCTCTCAATCTTGCTTTTAACTCAGCTTTTAATCTATTATATAGTTTTATTTATTCATCCTCAGTACATTACATATGGTGATGCAAGGAGACATGTCAATTATGCGTATAATTATTTATAGATGTGTTTTATATACAATCATGTCAATCTTGTTATAAGTATTATATAATATAGGGTTATTGGTTTAAATTATCATATATATATATGGTAATTTAAACCAACAACCCCATACTGTCTATATAACTTGTAATAAGATTGTCGTGTTGTATATAGAAACACATCTATAAATAATTTCGTCGACACCTCGATTTCATCGGGCAGTTCACAACAGACATCCGTCACATCGCGGGCTGTGAAAATTTACCTGCAGATTTTTTGTCATGTGTGGAACCCATCTCCCATCACCAACCTTATGACCCGAAATCCCTCGCCGAAGCGCAAGCAGTAGACCAGGAGCTACAAGCTCTCTTGACATCGGAAAACCGCAGCTCACTACAAACTGAAAATTAAAAAAAAATCCACGTGGGTGTCAATCGACCGCCTCAGGCCTGCTTTCACATCAGAAGGACCGATGTTTTCACAAGACCCGAACTTGGCAAGCCAATAAGATTGCATAGGATCGCTGGAAAAAAAAAATCATTTTCTCCTGGCACTTTAGTTTATAGTATTTATATTCCAAGGAGAAAGTTTCTATGTTTAAACAAAGTGGATAAATAAATAAAATCTGTAATAGATTTAAGAGTTGAGCTAAAGCAGAGATCGAGCATAGTATTGCCAAAACAACAAAGTCTAAAGATGGAAGTCATAAATCAGGTCGATTTACAATTCCCACAAACAAGGCCACCCACACTGTCACATGTGGTGGAATGCAGAGACCCCTCTCACACCTGGATAGGTAAAGGCGCCCTTTCTCAAACGCCCCTGTCACATAAGGTCGCCCCGTCTTTAACCTATAAATACATCACCTTACAGTGACTTGACAGCACAGCTCAGTTCAGTTCAGTTTAGTTTAGTTCACCCGTAGTGTAAGCCGCGTCGGTCGTATGTTATGTCGATCTCATCCAACATGTAGTTAGGAAGAACTCGTCTATCTCCATCTTTTCGCTCCTTAGCTCAACTTTTATCTGTTACGGGACTTTCTTAGTGCAACTGTGTCTTCGTTTTTTGTGTGGATATCCCCAGCTTTCCACTCTGCCTCGACCACGACTGCCTGTATTTTGTGAGAACTTTTAAAGGTCTTCCAAGGTGCAGAGAGGTACTAGAAAACTCTACATCCTGACTGTTCCTCTCGGTCAACACATTACAACAAGAGCTACCAGGACTTCAACATTATTTCAGTAGCCGACAGGATAACCAAAACGAAGGATACCAAACGAAGAAAGCTAGATAGTCCAGATAGAAGCGAGAAAGTGCAAAGATGGAAGAGCAAACCGAACAGTCCAACGATGCGACCGGGTTATCTGTTCCCCAACAAGAAACGACATTTGAAGAGGAGGAAACGTCGCCGCCCCAAGGGACCTCCGCAGACCCGCTGACACAGATCGCCGATGCCCTGAATGAGCTTCTGGACGCCCGATCTCCGAGGGAGATAGATGTGAGTCCATACGATGGTACCTATGAAGCCCAGAGCTTTTTCGACAACTTCGATGCCCAAGCAGACCGAGCTAAGCTGACCTACACGGACCGCCTACGCAAGTTACCCTGCTACCTGCAAGGTAAGCCCCTACAATATTTCCGAAACCTACGGTTAGATAGGTTATTTTATATTGATGTCCGCCAAACCTTGATAGATTTATTCCCAACAGCGACAGAAGCGTCGTTTTCACGCTTCCTACCATCAAATTGACACCCCAAATGCCCCTAGAAGACTACTACCAAAACAAAACGGTAATGGGCATGAAATTAAACCTACCCGCCTACATATTAATAGATTCTCTAACCGAAGGACTACCCGTCGCAGATCAGCGATTAATCGCCACGGTGCAGCCAAACACCATTAAAGAATGGTTCGACCTAGTGTCGAGAATAAGAAGAACCCAGTTTGCCACCAGTGCAGTGTACCAGCGCCAAGTAGACAAGGCCCCACATCCAACCTACCACAACCCACCACCGCGGCACAACAACCAGCGGTCATCACGTGTAACGTACCAAGTTGCACCTCCACCCTCGCCTTGCAAGTATTGCAATGCTATGCACTGGCACTCCCAGTGTGAACAACGGTTCCAACGGGACCGAACAAGCCAAGTCTACAGCGCCAGACCACGCACAACCACTGTACCAAAATCTGGTACCCGGCCCAAGGTCCAATCTCGGAGCCCTGTTCCCCAAGTCCAAGCTGCAAGCCGAGACGACTCTACAAGCCCCGCGAGCAGCTCAACGGTAGGAAAACCTGAAACTTATTTTCGTTGAACAGCTTATAATATGGACTGAATTGTCACCAAATGTAAATTTGCCCTTTTTAATAGACACGGGAGCATCTATAAACCTACTTAACTTAGATATTTTAAAAACCATAGAAAATAGATTACCATATAAAATTATTATCCATCAGTACAGTTTAACTATAAACGCAATAGCCCACAATGTAAATACCCTTGGATATATATTTTTAAAACTTAAAATAGGTAACCTCACCCAAAAACTAAAATTTTTTATAGTAGAAGCTTCACTACCTTTTGGTATTTTATCTATTAATACCCTTAAAATATTTAAATTAATTATAGATTTTAATAATCTCCAAATTTATCAAAATAATGATGCTCTCCCAACGAATGTCTATAAGGTCACCAAGTGCAAACAGGATTTATGTCCCACTCAACCGAGAAAAACGGATATTTTTACCACCTTCCCCTCGAACCAATCCTGTTTACACGTGGCGGACCCTACCCCAATTATATGTTCCCCCACTATTGTTTCACCCACTATATCTCCTACCCATGATATTGAGATTTCTATACCTTCTAATGCGACACCTCAGTTAGAACATTGTCCACACGAACTCCACCGAATTCCATATGAATTCTCGCATGTGTTCTCTACTAATAAATACAATGTGCCCAAATTGAACATACCACCGGTAAAAATCAATACCACCACAGATAAAATAATAGCATTACGCCCATATAGAGTGCCACTACACGACCAACAAGAAATACAAACCCAAATAGAGCAAATGCTCCAACATGGAATTATTGCCCCGTCAGTTTCACCTTATGCCAGTCCAATAACTCTTGTTACAAAACGTGACAAAACGAAACGTTTCTGTATTGATTACAGAAAACTTAATGAAATCATCGCTCCAGACGTACATCCTTTACCTTTAATAGAAACCATTCTTGACAAATTGTCGAAAGCCAAATACTACTCTTCTGTAGATATAGCATCCGCATATTGGCAAGTGGAAGTAGAACTTAACTCACGTTATCTACTAGCTTTCGTGACGTTGGATAGTCAGTACGAATTTTGTAGACTTCCTTACGGATTTAAAAATTCGCCACAGATATATCATCGTGCCATAAATCAGGTCATGCAAAAATATAAACTAAATTTTGTTACCCATTACTTCGACGATTTCATTATTTTTTCTGACACCTTAGAGGATCATCTACAACACCTACAACAATTTCTAACGGTATGTCAACACGAAAACATCAAACTCAATTATAACAAATGTTCGTTTTTTAAAACAAATATAGATTTCTTAGGATACACTGTTACCGCAGGTACTTATGCACCACAGACGCGCAACCTTGATACCATAAGTGCCATCAAACCACCTACCAATCAAAAGACATTACAATCATTTTTAGGAGCAGTGAACGTGTATAATAAGTTTATACCAGATTATGCCCGCTTACGTGCACCTTTAAATAAACTACTTAAAAAAGATGTGAAATGGAATTGGGACCCAGATTGTCAACAAGCTTTCACCACTCTCAAAGAGAGTTTAACCAGTAAACCAGTACTACACTTGTATCAAGTCGGTTTACCCTGCCGCCTTTATTGCGACGCATCAACCCAAGGGATCGCAGGCATACTCAAACAGGTACATCCAGACGGACAAGTACAGCCAGTACAATATTTCAGCCGCGCCCTTAGAGCACATGAGAGAAACTACACCGTTTCCGAACTCGAGTGCCTCGCCATCGTCGAAAGTGTAGACAAATTCCGAATATACCTCACCGGTATAAAATTCACCATATACACAGATCACCAAGCTTTACAATGGCTTAAAACTATAAAAAATCCGTCAGGACGACTCTTTAGATGGAGCCTGAGACTATCTACCTATAATTACGAAATTCACTACCTCAAAGGCAGCCAACAGTACGAAGCAGATTTGTTATCGCGAAACCCCTTTGTAGGATTTGTCAGTGCTGATATTATCAAACAACATCAACCAACAGCATCCCCCTTCAACATTGATACAAACGGCTTACATACCATTACCCGAAAAGGTGTAATTAAAATAATAATTCCCGAAACCCTGCAACATACTCTAATGAATAAAGTTCACCAAGAATATAACCACCCAGGCATCTCTCAGATGACCCGCATAATTACTGCCCAGTACTACTGGAAAGGTATCTCTAAATCTATAGAAAAATTTGTCAAGTCGTGTCACACCTGCCAAATCATTAAAAGACCCAAAGGTAAACCCTATGGTGCCCTTGGACAAATTCCACCACCTCAACAACCATTCGACTTAATCTCTATAGATACCATAGCTGGATTTTCAAAATATGGACACTCCAAGACATATCTACACGTAATAGTGGATCATTTAACGCGATATGCTTGGACCTTTCCATCGAAGTCCACCAGTACCCTAACGTACATTCAAACCCTCAAAACGGTACTACAGCAAGGATCTCCAAAACGTCTGTTATCTGACAGAGCGCCCGCTTTTACATCAGAAAAATTCCGTAAATTTCTAATAACGCATGGTATACAACCTCTACTAACTACCAGCAATAACCCACAAGCAAACGGTTTAATAGAACGCTTAAATGCGACCATTACAGGCAAGCTCAGACTAGCTTATCTAGAAAATCCGAAAGCTTCCTGGACTCAACTAGTTAAGCGCGTCACTCAGACGTACAATAACACGCCCCATTCTGTCACAAGTTTTCCACCTACCTACTTAATGTTCAATGTTATCCCCCCAGATCTAAGAACTCATCTTAACCCATACCCCGAAATAAATATAGCTCGAGAGATAGCAAACTCTTGTACTCAAAATAAGCATAAAAAAGATAAAGAAACATTTGATAAGCAGCACAGAACACCACATTTCGAAGTGAATGATCTTGTTTTGGTAAAAAATTACAGACATCCAGACACAGGTAAATTAGCACCATATTTTACTGGACCATACAAAATAATTGAAATAATATCACCCAATGTCGTTCGAATAGATCGCCCCAATCAGCCTCTCAATAGAGACAGTGACACCATACATGTCAATAAATTAAAATATTACACAGAGAATGTTCTGTACATTACACCTCCACAAACCCGATTTGCTCAAAACCCACAGCGATTGTCTCAAGATGTATATTTCAGTGAATTCAATCATTTGACTCCAGATATCTTCGAGACGCAACTAGTCCGAATTATACCGCCTACAAGCTCACAACCCTTTTTGCATTTAAACCCCAGTATTTTCAAATAGGCAAGAAATATGCCAAACTCAACAAAAGAAGAGAGAGAAAGTCAGTTTCGAGTAAATCTCAAACATAGCAAGCCATCCGACATGTGTGACCACCCCAAAAATAGAATTTCCGTGAAAAAAAAGGGGGGGGGAGGGAAGTGGACGCCCTTTTTGACGCTACTCCCTTGGTCACTACTATCTTTTGAGAATATCTTTGGACATGCCCTCTCTTCCCCCTCAAGGCAGATCTTCTTGACCGCTAGCTTCATGACGCCATTTTGAACACATGTGTCACACTACTCATTTAGATTTCCTCGAGAATCTCACAAATCTCACCAACGAGATATCACAACACAACATACTTTAAACATTTTACATGTTTATTGATAACACCAATTAAAACAATTTGGTTAAGTCTTATATAGACTTTTTAACGCGAAAGAGAAATCATTCTCTACATACCAGCATTGAGGACAAACGAAAATATCATTTCACATATTCCCAGTTTCTGAGTCATAGAAACACCGATGTTACCAAAGGGATATAATCTAGTCACACACCACAACTGTAACTTTTCGTCAAAAGAGACAATTTTTGTTCAATTTTACACTACTTAAAATTTATCCAATCATTAATAACCTTCAATTATATTATAAATTTTGTATAAAATCTTGAATAATTATTCTTATTCTTACCTTTCAATTATATAAACAAATTTTTTAATCCAACATTTAAAAAAAAAAAAACCTTTAATCAAATTTACTTTTATTTTTCATGATATTATTTTAGTATTGTAAAACATCTAATTGTTTCAAAAATTATTTTTATTTTATTATTTATTATATATTTTATATATTACAGGTTTAATTTTGTCCACTTACACTTTTTGTACCCGCAATAATATTTCTATATTTCTATTCACTATATTTTATTTGTTTAAATACCTTTATTATCTGACAAAGTTTATCATCCACTATCGGGCATCTACAACAATCGTTTTCAACAATCATATTCTTTAACCAATCCCCTATATTTTTCATCACTATCTTTTCAGTCATTGCGTCACATCAATGTAGAAAAACGACAGCACTGCTTGACAATTTATTTTTTGATTTCGTAATTCAACAAACGCCTTGAACACAGTTCCCCAGACTTACAAATCCAAACTTCTGGTCTGAACAAGCTTCAAGAGTTTATTTCATTTCATCCGCAGTGCAAATCACCAACGCATACACAAAGCGTTCACTTTTTTCAACTTTCAACTTTTTTTTTCAGCTCTAGCGGACCACATTCAACCTTTGATTTCGAGTCAAGTCAGATCACCTACTGTCGCTACAATTCTACTTATCGCATGGCTCTATTTCACTCCTTTCTCAATCATATTAATAAGCAACTTTTCTTCAACAATTTTAACCCAATAATCCTAAAATTGTGACAAAACACTGTAACCCTTATATAGAATCGCAAGTGAAAGATTGCCAAGGAAGACAGCTCAAGTCTATATCCTCGCTTTGCACCTGGATCTGAGTATTTGGTTTACATGAGCACTTCTAACAATTACATATTCTTCAACAACTTTTCAACCCAATAACACTACAATTGTGACAAAGCACTGTTACCCTATACAGGATCACAGGTGAAACATTGCCTAGGAAGACGCTCAAGTCCATATCCTCGCTTTGCACCTGGACCTAAGTATTTGATTGCATGTGTAAATCTCACAATTGCTTATTCTTTAACTACTAACCCTGTCCAACGCCCACCAATATTCTCTTAGAATGTGAATTTTTATGTCATCATTTTATTTTAATCATCTTTTTTGTTAATCAAACACAATGTAATTTTTATTTCACTTTTATATATCCAACAAATATCATCTTGTTATAGCCTTTTTAACCCTCACAGTTTAAATTAATTAAAAGAAATTTTAATTACTTACCTGTGTTAGAGAGGCTTTACCCGCCTAAACCCGGATAAACCCTTTCACTCCCGGGGCCCATCTATGGTAATTTAAACCAACAACCCCATACTGTCTATATAACTTGTAATAAGATTGTCATGTTGTATATAGAAGCACATCTATAAATAATTATGCGCATGATTAATCTGTGTCATTGCATCGCCCTATGTAATGTAATTTGTACAAAGTGGATAAATAAATAAAATCTGTAATAGATTTAAGAGTTGAGCTAAAGCAGAGATCGAGCATAGTATTGCCAAAACAACAAAGTCTAAAGATGGAAGTCATAAATCAGGTCGATTTACAATTCCCACAAACAAGGCCACCCACACTGTCACATGTGTTGGAATGCAGAGACCCCTCTCACACCTGGACAGGTAAAGGCGCCCTTTCTCAAACGCCCCTGTCACATAAGGTCGCCCCGTCTTTAACCTATAAATACATCACCTTACAGTGACTTGACAGCACAGCTCAGTTCAGTTCAGTTTAGTTTAGTTCACCCGTAGTGTAAGCCGCGTCGGTCGTATGTTATGTCGATCTCATCCAACATGTAGTTAGGAAGAACTCGTCTATCTCCATCTTTTCGCTCCTTAGCTCAACTTTTATCTGTTACGGGACTTTCTTAGTGCAACTGTGTCTTCGTTTTTTGTGTGGATATCCCCAGCTTTCCACTCTGCCTCGACCACGACTGCCTGTATTTTGTGAGAACTTTTAAAGGTCTTCCAAGGTGCAGAGAGGTACTGGAAATCTCTACATCCTGACTGTTCCTCTCGGTCAACACATTACAACAAGAGCTACCAGGACTTCAACATTATTTCATATATATACTAGCCGAATGACCCGGTCAACGCCCGGGTTTTACCCGATTGAATGTTTTTATTCAAATACTATTCGTTACAATTATAAATTGGCGCCGTGGATGTCACTCTTGTGAAACGTCCCGCTCCAAACTTTGTGTCTGAGAAGCGATATTTTTATAGAAAGATGATCTGGCTTTTGTTTTCTGCTCGAATGAATGTTTTTCTGTTAGAATTTTGTTCCTGCGTACAAAATAATGAACTGGTTTCACCCGTGGTCTCTGCTTTTTGGAATTTTCCCCGATATAATTTTGTATCTGATAATCAAACATGATACAGCAATATCGTCATCATCATTTTCTGACTAAAATATATAGTTTTAATAATTGATTTATATATTTTTTAAAATAGCCTATCGTCTTTCCTGTATTTTTTACCTATGTATGGAAATTTTGGTTTGAATTAGTGAACTACTGCGAATTTGTATACCGGACATACAAACAAACATACAAACATTCATTTTTATATACAGGGTGATCCAAAAGTCCAGCACAACTTTAAAAATTAATAACTCCGCGAATATTTGCGCTAGAGCAATGCGGTAAACACCATTGGGTTCAGGATGCAATGGGATTTTTTATGGCAAATAATGAAAAATTCGAAATTGATTTTAGTTACAACTTTATTCGCTAGATGGCGCTCTACCAGAATCAACGATTCAGCGGCCAAATTGTTTGATAAATTGAAAAATATAACTGAACGACACGTATTTTTCCTTTTTGAATACCAGGAAAGAACCCTAATAATATCAAATGATAAATTAATAAAACACCATTTCGCCAAAAGTTAGAAGAAATGGTTAACGATTTTTATATACAATCTGAGATATGTAAAATAGGTAAATGCAAATTAAAACATGTAGCAAAAAAATCGATATTTTAGATGGGGTTTTATGAAATAGATTGAATGTTTGAAAAACACTGCTGATATCAATACACGATTTTTTGAAATGCTAATATTGTACCAAAAATTATGATGTCACTAATAATAGGATTTCGTGCTATAAGGAATGTGTAGTTTCTTGACTAATTGGCGACACTTGACTATTTAACTGGATATTTGTCATGATCCAAAAATGAAATATAGAGGGGAGTGACGAAATATATTTGTCGTACTTTATTCCAAATATCCTATGGGTTTGTCAAATATTATCATTGTTTATTATACTGTACATAATTTTGAAAATGTATCCCCTAAAAAAAATCATTTTTAAATCGACCTTTTGCATTGAAAAACGTGGTAGTAAAATCATTTTGTATTATTTTTTGCTCAAAATTTCTAAAGTTGGGGGGGACACAGAGAATATTCCTTATGCTATTTCTTCTAATGAGCGAAAAGCGATAAACTAAATATAAGGGGTAAAATTGTGTATACCAGTGTTATTCGAGAAGTTATAACACTTTGGCCTGCGCGACATAATATAAGATGTGGGCAAATGACAAACAAAAAATTACTGTTCACAGAAAAAAAGAGTCAAGATGTGAGGACAGCATTTATTATTCCCATAAACCAAAACAAAGAGCTGCAAAATATAACACATGAGGTAACTGCCTTCTCTCTTGTATTAGGTCACAATCCTCGCTCAATGTGGCGCCCTTCATTCTCAAACACAGCCTGCAGACGATAGATGACAGAATGGTCATAATTAAATAGTTGAAATTTATAAAACGTGCCATCTTTCAACCCTAAAATTCAAAATTGAGAATTTCCAACAGAATAAAAGAACATTGGAAAAAAATTCACAGAAAAGCTTGAAGAACTGTGCAACGAAGAATTAAATCACAGAACGATTGACAAAAAATTGAAAAAAATTCTCTTCGAACATATCTAAAGCTGCAAAAGTATCGATATCTAGAGTTAGACGTAAAGACCTGTTGAAAAAGCCCCGTACAATTTATAAATGAATAAAAGCCCTTGATGCTTTATTTTATTCATTTGTAAAGACCTGTGAATACTTTACTGGAAGGACCACAATATCGAGGCAATGATTGCAGAGAGAGACAATATCAATGAACTTCTTAAAACAAATAAAACAGAAGAAATCATAAAGGAACTCATTGAAATTAGTCACAAAATAGAACAAGAAATTTGGATATTCAAAGAAGAAAAATGGGCAGAATTCTGCGAAAAAAAAAATAGATCCAAAAAAGGAAGGCCATCACTGGAATATAATTAGTGTTATAAAACAATCAAAACCAACACTAATCCTCCAATTCTCTAACCGATATTAATAGCCAGAACGAACAAACAGATGGCTGAAATAATTGCTGAATATCTTTCAAGCACTTCCAGACTCAGCTATACGAATGAAGGCAGGACTCTAAAAAATAATGTAAACATGTTAGTTAAGCAAGCAAAAAATTACCATCAACAAGATATTTACTCGAGAGACTTCGCACTGAATGAGCTAAACTCATCAATAGGAAAGTTAAATACAAGATGTCACCTGGAGATGCTCTAATATTGGTTAAATGATTAAACACTTTGGAGACAAAGCTAAAAATCAACTCCTACGAATACTGAAGATTTCATGGCAAATTGGTAAACTACCTAAGAATTGGAAGATATCAATTATAGTGCCAATACTGAAACCAAACAAAGATGCCAAGGAATGCAAGAACAATCGGCCAATTGCTCTAACCAGCATACTTTGTAAAATAACAGAATGAATTATCCACTGTAGGCTCATAGTCTGGCTCACTAACAATAATAAAATAAACTTCTACCAAACTGCCTAAAGATCCAGACATTGTACAACTGATAAACTGTTCTACTTCTGTCAATCAATAATAGATTTCTAGGAAAAACCGCCAAAGAAGACTACGGCTGTATTCCTGGATATGACCTCAGCTTTTGATCGAGTGTGAAGGGAGAAATTACTTGAAAGGCTGCACAACATCGGAGTAAAAGGAAAAATCTTAATCTGTATTGCAGATTTCTTAAGGGGAAGAAGGATAAAGGTTCGGGTCAATGGAGCATTTTCCAAGGACTGAAGAACATGGGCTGGTGTAACTCAGGGATCTGTGCTCAGTCCTCTACTCTTCTCGCTATATGTTAACTGTTGTTTATGTAAATAGATGAATATTATTTGTATTATTTAAAGCTTCATTATGTAAAAATATATGTATATATAAATTGGACATTTGTTGTTGGCCATGGTCAAGTTTGAGCTCTTGTACGTCTAATTACTGATCTGTGATATATTATTACTCTACTCTGTATTTTTTATCATCATCTTGTAAACAACGAGATACATGCAATAGAATGTGTACGAGTGTAAGAATTGTAAATAGAATAAAATAATTATAGTAGCTTAAAAATAGTGTATCTTTTATTTATCTTTATATATATATATAGTGCGATTTCTTACAAAATAATTTTCACCATTAATATTTAACAATTAATAGAAACGTATCAAATGGCGACGAGGATGGGATGTTGAGCTTCTATTCAAAATACATACCTAATATGTCAACCTTGGCTGGTCCTCTTTATCAACTCCTAAAGAAGGACAATCGTTGGAAATGGTCTAGCCAATGCGAAAAGGCATTTCTGAATTTGAAGTTAACTCTATTAAATTCCCAGGCGCTTATTCACTATTCAATGAAGCTTCCATTAACTTTAACCTGCGACGCATCTGCCTATGGCATAAGTGGGGTCTTGTGTCATATTGTGGAAGGGGAAGAGAAGCCAATCACCTTTGTTTCCAGAACATTGTCAAGTGCAGAAGTCAAATACTCTCAGACTGAGAAAGAAGCACTTGCTATTGTGTTTGCAACTTCCAAACTGAGACAATACTTGTTTGGGAGAAAATTTGTGTTAAAGAGTGATCATAAAGCTTTAACGACTGTTTTTGGAAACAAAAGACTTCTTCCGCCTTTAATTGCAAATCGCTTGCATAGGTGGGCTTTAGAGTTGTCAAATTTCGATTTCGATATTAGATATACAAATAAAGATACCATGCTCTGTGCGGATGCATTTTCAAGACTTCCACTTGAGGAAATAAATTCAAGGGAAGACAACATTGATTTGGTGACACATGATATATCATTTTTAAATGTAACTCCATTGGACCACCTCATTATTGAAGAAGAAACCAATAAAGATCCGGTTTTAAATAAGCTCAAGGAATATTTATTAGAAGACCCTCAGTTAGCAAAAAAGGATGAAACAATGAAACCATTCCTTTCAAAATTGGAAAATTTTTCTGTACTGCAGGGATGCATTTTTGTTGATTCTAGGGCAGTGATTCCAAGAAGCTGTCAAGATCAAATGTTGAAGTTACTTCATCAAAGTCATATAGGAATCAATCGCATGAAATCTCTAGCCAGATCTTCGGTTTGGTGGCCGAAAATGGATAGTCAAATTGAAGAGTTTGTGAAGGAATGTTCTCCCTGTATGCATCATCAGACAGCTCCTCCTGCTGAGAACACACCTTGGCCCAGGACTAACCAACCGTGGCAGCGAGTTCATGTTGACCATTTCTATTTCAGAGGTGATTGTTATTTATTAGTAGTAGATGCAAATTCAAATTGGATTGAAGTATTCCCAGCTAGAGGTACTACTTCGCAAGAAAATATTAAGCTTCTACGGGAGTGTTTCGCCAGGTATGGATTACCGCAATGCTTAGTGTCTGACAATGGCCCCCCCCTTCAATTCGATTGAATTTAAGGAGTTCTTACGGAAAAATAATGTATACCACTTAACCTCGCCAGCATATAATCCCTCGTCTAACGGAATTGCTGAAGTTTCGGTAAGAATAATAAAAAAATCTCTGGAAAAGTCGTTAGAAGAATCTCCAAACTCAAATATGGACTGTATTTTACAAAATGTTCTGTTTAATTATAGAAATACGCCTACCTCTTTAGATAAGCCTCCTGTAGAACGTCTCCTAAGTTATGTGCCTAGAACATTTGTAAATTGCTTGAACTCTGAATTTATCCAGAAGACTTTTGGGAGAAATGAGTGTGGAAGGCGACATTTTCAAGTTGGAGATAAAGTGCTGTTTACAAGAGTAATACAAAATAGGCGCAAATGGTTCAAGGCCCAGGTGATACGACGACTAGGTTACAATGTTTATCTAGTAAAGAACCTAAAAGGCACATTTAAAGTGCATGTCATTCAGATGAGGACAGGTTCAGATACCAAATATGCTGAAGATTCTGATTGGACCTTGGACAACGCTGGAGCAGGACCTCACCGACTGGAACAAGACCCTCAAATTTCCACATCACCTCCGCCTAGGAGATCTACCCGACCTCGATGCCCTCCTTGCCGGTTTTCTCCAACTATGAACAATATAAAGAAGGAGGAATGATCTGTGATATATTATTACTCTACTCTGTATTTTTTATCATCATCTTGTAAACAACGAGATACATGCAATAGAATGTGTACGAGTGTAAGAATTGTAAATAGAATAAAATAATTATAGTAGCTTAAAAATAGTGTATCTTTTATTTATCTTTATATATATATATAGTGCGATTTCTTACAAAATAATTTTCACCTTTAATATTTAACAATTAATAGAAACGTATCAATTACGACACAACAAAAGTGGCGACGAGGATGCGCGATCTACAGAGCCAGTAAAAAGCTGAGGAAAACGGCGTCTATGCAAGTATAACAACTACATCTTTTAAACTATCTGGATCAAGAAAACAAAGGAGTAGAAAAGATCAGCATGACAAGTTCAAAGTTATTAGTATTTTTAGATGCTATAGCCCAGTGGAGGACACTTCGATCTTTTTGTACAAATATTTGAGGCTTTCTTTTTGGCATCTGAAGGAGGAGATTAAAGTGCTGATTTTTACCTCGCTACCAGAT
>CP092886.1:104411076-104585663 GCA_030710605.1 Cordylochernes scorpioides
TCTGAAACTTTGAAGCAGGGAAACGACATTTTCTTCCTGGTCTAATGAAAGATCAACCCTATGATACTATCATTCAAAGAATTAAGCTGCATTTGGATCCAAAGAAGAAAGTGATACCACAGCGATGCAGATTTTTAAAGAAAATTCAACAGGAAGGAGAATCAATTTCGGAATATCTTAGAGAATTGAAACATTTAGCAATAAATTGTAATTTCGGCGATATGCTGGGAACCATATTGCGAGACCATTTTGCGGCTGGAATCAAGTTGGAAAGCCTGCAAAAGAAGCTACTACAAGAAAACGACGATGTCACCCTGGGTAAAGTCGTTCGAACTGGCGCAGATAAATACAAGAGAATTACAAAATAAGTTAGTGGCCAAGAACTGGCCTGTGAATGGAAAAGATAAAAAGGGTGAGTACAATAATAGTATGGTGCAGCATAGGCCTTTCAGGCAAAGGGGAGAAATAATGTGTTATAGATGTGGTGAAAGACATTCACACGTGGCCTCTGTATGCCCTCATAGAACAAAGACTTGTTTTAAAATGTAAAAAATTGGGTCATTTAAGTATTGGGTAAAGTTTTCAACTAGCAATAATCGCGCCTCGGAAGATCCTCATTGGCTACGATATCGCTTCTGCGCAAAGTAGATATTTATAAGATTTATTGGCAAGGTAAAAAATTATTTCCCACAAATTTAAGATTAAAATCCTTTTGTGGTAAATCAATAGAGATTATAGGGCAAAGAAATGTTTTGTAAAAGAAGCCAACCAGTATTTACGATTAATAGTTGTAAATGAAAAATCCAGGTGATTTTGTTAGAAAGAGAATGACTTAAACAGTTAAAACTTGATTATTCTAGATTGTTTAGAATTAAAAATTTAAATAATGAATCTAATAGAAATATTTGATTGATAGATATGCAGATTTGTTTAACAAAGATTTGGGCTGTCTGAAGGATGTTAAAATAAATTTTAATTTAAAAATGGATGTGACACCTGTGTTTTGTAAGGCCAGAAGTTTACCTTTCTCTCTAAAAAACAAAGTAGAGAATGAAATTGATCGTTTAGTGAATTCTTGCATTTTATAACCTATAGTTCATGCATATTGGGCCGCTCCAATAGTACCGGTATTAAAAAAAGGATGGTAGTGTAAGGATATGTGGTGACTTTAGATGTACAGCTAATAAAGCAATAGAATTAGATAGGTATCCCCTTCCACCGATCGATGAGATCTTTTTAAAATTATCTAGAAGCACCGTATTTTCGACTCTAGACCTATCACAGGCTTACTTACAAGTAATGTTAGCGAAAGAAGCCAAAGCTGTTGTTGATATAAACACAACAAAGAGGTTGTTTTCTTATAAAAGACTACCATATTACGTAGGATTAAGGAAGGTCTATTTGCTGATTTGCCAGGTGTGGCCTGCTACATAGATGATATTTTGGTTGCAGGAAAAAAAAATGAAGATCATGAACAAAAGTTGGATCTAGTGTTTAGATGATTGCTAGAAAAAGGTTTAAAGTTAAACAGATATAAATGTAAATTTAAAAATAAATCGGTGGAATATTTAGGGTTTAAAATGGATAAATATGGACTGCATCCCTTAGAAAATAAAATTAAAGCAGTGATAGAGGCGCCTGAATCTAAAGAATGTTTCGCAATTAAGATCTTTCATAGGACTCTTAATTTATTATTATAGATTCATAAAGAATATAGCAAACATTTTAGCGCTATTCTATCAACTTTTGAATAAAAATTGTAGAGGGAATTGGACGAAAGAATATCGAATGTTATTTAAAAAATGTAAATAATTATTAATGGACTATGGACTAGGCGTAATTCTGAGTCATAGAAATGATAGAAAGGAAGAATGCCCTATAGCTTTTGCTTCTAGAACATTAACTGAAGCGGAAAAACGTTTCTCTCAACTAGAAAAGAAAGCGTTGAGCACAACTTTTGGCGTTGAGAAATTCAGACAATACTTACTGGGACGAAAATTTTCATTGGTCACAGACAACCGACCCTTAATTCATATATTTTCACCTCATAAACCAATTCCCATATGTGCATCATCCAGAATTAAAAGATGGTCCTTAAAATTAGCTGCATTTAATTATACTGTGGAATTTCGAAAAACTAGTGATAATTCCAATGTTGACGCATTGTCACGTCTTCCTTTAGAATCGAGTGTCAGGGAGTCTCTTGATGAAGACCAGGTACTTCTTCTCAGGAATTTGAATGAGGTACCGTTCTCTTTTATGGAGGTGGCATATGAGACCTCCCATGATAAAATACTGTCTATAGTATTAAGGAATGTTAGAGAAGGCAACTGTGTGTGTGTGGAAATTCACAAGGGTACCGAGAGAAAACCCACTAGCTCCTCTTTATAAGATCAATGAGGAATTAAGTTTGGAGTTTGGTTGTCTTCAATGGGGTGAAAGAGTGGTAATTCCCCAAAAATTAAGATCTTTAATTTTAAATGACTTGCATGAAATGCACATGGGGATTGTTAAAATGAAGATGATTTCCAGACGGTATTTTCTGGTGGACAGGCATAGACAGTAACATCGAGGAGTTAACTAGAGAATGTAGAGTATGCCAAGAATCGGCAAGCATGCCCCCGGCTACCATCTCGGAATGGACTTGGCCCGAAAAACCGTGGCATCGACTTCATCTTGATCTAGCGGGTCCGTTCATGGGAAAAATGTTTTTGGTTCTCGTGGACGCATACTCAAAGTGGATAGAAATTTTTATCATCAAAGATATTACCAGCAAAACGATTATAAATCATCTTAGAGAAATTTTTGCCAGATTTGGATTGCCCAAATATTTGGTTACAGATAACGGAAGACAGTTTGTCTCCGGTGAATTCGAGCAATTTACCAAAATGAATGGTATACGGCACACTAAGACCAGTCCGAATAATCCTAGTACAAATGGTTTAGCTGAGAGTTATGTAAGAGAGTTTAAAAACCTTTTGAGAAAGAAAAATGGGAAGGATGATTTAGCGACGAATCTACAAAGATTCCTATTTGCTCATAGAGCATTCCCCCAAACTGTAATAAAATAATTCCCCCGCGGAACTGCTAATGAAGAGAAGTTTAAGATCAAGATTCTCGAATTTAATACCAAGATGGGAAATCCGCGAGAGGTATTTCATGAGGCCGTATGAAGGCAGGAGCAGTTTACTACAGGTTGCGAGGTTTATTTCCGCATCTATGCAACTTGACCTAAACGTTAAAAAGGTACCATTTTGAAATTATTGAGCTTCCGTCACTACCTTATAAGTTGCGAGTGCGTCGTGTATAAGAGGCATATCAATCAATTGCGACCTGTGAGAAAGAAACAAGTGGAGACAAGAAATTTGATACTTCCTCGAACATCAGGAGAGAAGCCTGTAGGTGGAAATCAGAAATAAAGTGAAGAGGAGGTTCCAGAGGTTACATCAGGAAACAAGGAGGAGACTGCTTCTGTGCACGTAACCTCTTGCACTCCTAGACCAGGGCCTGTTGCTGTGCACGTGCCCGTCCGCAGTCCTAGACCTCAGAGAGCCAGGAAACTCCCAGACCAACTGGAGTATTATTAAGGGGGGAGATGTGTTGTGTGTATGTAAATAGATGAAGATTATTTTACATTCTTTAAAGTCTCATTATGTAAGAATATATGTGTATATAAATTGGACATTTTTTGTTGGCCAAACGAAAAGAATAAGAGCTAAATAAAGAGTCATGGTCAAGTTTGAGTTGTTGTACATCTAATTACGACACAACCTTAACAACATCCATTCTCACTGAAAACACAAAGGTTGCCTGTTATGCAGATTATATAGCCATATGGCACACAAGTAGCAGTATAGAAATATCAGAAAAAAACTGAACACATCAATTAGAGGATTGGAGAAGTGGGCAATGAAACTCAAAATGACAATAAACCCAATAAACACAAACCTATAGGTCTCCTTCACTGACAGGAAAAAAGGCATGAATTTAACTCCAAAATAAGCATAAACAACCATATAATTGATAAAATTAGATCTCCAAATTACCTAGGTGTGATACTTGATGAGGAATTGCGATTTACAGAACACATAATTAGCACCTCAAATAGACCTACCAGAAACCTAAACATTCTGAGAAGGCTATGTGGAACAAATTGGGGAGCAAAACCCAAAATTCTCAGAACAACATATATCACCTTAATAAGGCCACCTGTTTGGGCTCCCTCAAGTTCATCACTAAAAAGAAGACTAGACAGTGTTCAAGCAAAAGCAGCCAAATTAATCACTGGTTCTGTTTCAAATACCAACAATTAGAAAATTCAGAGAGAATGTGGTCTAGACCTACTTGAGAGAAGAAGACAATTAAAAACAATAAAATTCACCAATAGCTTAAAAACTAAAGAAACCGAACACATATCCCATAGAACCAATTTAAACAGGACACAAAAAGAAAGGCTCTAAAGATCTTCAACACTTCAGTACGAAAACAATATTAGAAAGAGAATAAATATGAAACATAATGAATTTCAAATTCGAGAATAACCAATATTTCCTACCCCATTGCCATCAAATGTAATCATCAATCTTAACCTTAATGAACCCTGCAATAAAAAAAGAGGACAAAAACATACTTAAAAAGAAAGGACTTGACACAATTGGTTTATGCGATCAGATAAATTATTTAACAGCATATACAGATGGATCATCAGACCTTACCATAAGTAATGGAGGGGCTGGAATTAACATAATACTGCAAGATGGAACATACATCAAAATCAAAGAAGGAGCAAGAAAGATTTCACTTGTGAACTGACAGCTATCTGGAAAGCTCTTGATGTATGCCTTAACCAACCATCCCTGCATCAAGCAGAAGGAATTATAATATACCGTACAACGACTTCATATCCGATCCAGAAGCAATTCAGAAGGGCAATACTATAATCACACAGAAAATACACTCGTTACTTACTCAACTGTTATCATTGGAGAATAACTGCATTCTACAATGGATTCCTGCCTGTGTTTGGATAGGGGGTAATGAAATGGCAGTTGAATTTGCAAAGGAAGCCAGAAAGTTGAGCCAAAGGAAAGAACAAATGCCATTATTTGACGCTGATGCTTTGGAAAAATACAAGATAATTGAACAAAAATAAGAAAAAAAATCAAAATGCGAAATAAACACTGAGAGAAAAATGACAAAAACTATAACACGGCTCAGAACAAAACACTATAAAGAAATGACAATACATCCAGATTGCACAAGAACCTATGAGACATGCAACAACTATCCTGGTGTGGACCTAACACCTACTCACATATTCTCATGCCCAGGCATGGCCGCAGCCTTGCAGAAAATTGACATAGATCCAGAGCAGCTGCTTTACACACCCAAGATAGTGGACAATGCTGCTGTGATAGAGAGAGATGCATAGAGACATCTGAGGCTCTTTATTGGACACGACTAAAACAACAACGGCATTCCAGAGTAAAATAAATCATCAGAGATAGATAAATATTTTTCAAATAAATTAAAATAAATATAATCGATACTGAGAGAGAGTTGAATTAAAAGAAATTAGAAAATTATTATTTTCGAAATTTAAATAGCTAAGAGGATTCCAGCAAACCACATCTAAAATATCAGGCTTTTTTTTTTTGCTACATGTTTTAATTTGCATATACCTATTTTACATATCTCAGATTGTATTTAAAAATCGTTAACCATTTCTTCTAACTTTTGGCGAAATGGTGTTTTATTAATTTATCATTTGATATTATTAGGGTTCTTTCCTGGTATTCAAAAAGGAAAAATACGTGTCGTTCAGTTATATTTTGCAATATATCAAACAATTTGGCCGCTGAATCGCTGATTCTGGTAGAGCGCCATCTAGCGAATAAAGTTGTAACTAAAATCAATTTCGAATTTTTCATCATTTGCCATAAAAAATCCCATTGCATCCTGAACACAATGGTGTTTACCGCATTGCTCTAGCGCAAATATTCGCGGAGTTATTAATTTTTAAAGTTGTGCGGGACTTTTGGATCACCCTGTATATAGAAGATATATATCTATATTAATAAAATGCAAATTTCATAAGAGTACATCACTAAAAACTTTCGTTACAATGCATCAATTTCGACCAAATTTTCAACATTTATGTAAAACGAGATGGAGCAGGTTTTGCTTAACATCAAAATATTTTTCCTAACTTTAAAATACATAACTTTGCTGTTATCGATAAAATACAAAAAAATTCAACAGAGTAAAAGTATTTACTTTCAACAGAGGATACAACACTTTCAAAAGTGTTTACTTTCCGCTTCTTGCTAAATTAGTTCTAATCTTTTATATATATATATATTTTTTAATTTTAATAATAACTTTTATACATGGTAAGATACTTTTATTTTATAGTTTTCATATTTTATACCGAAAAAAGTTGAGGCCTTACTTGATGAGATCAAGTTTCTTTTTTATTTTAGTACGTGTTAATATTTTTATAAGACTAAGGTATTTTATATTATTTTTTACGAATTTAGGGTTATTTCTATTTTTTTCACTAAAAAAGCTAGACATTTCATTCAATGTGCTCGATTTTATGTCTTTTTTGAGGACCTCTTTTTTTCACTAAAAGCTAGAAATTTCATGCATGTGCTCAATTTTATGTCTTTTTTGAGGACCTTAGCAAAATTTTTAATTAATTGTTTAGATATTTTAGTTACAGATTATTTATGGTGTTTTCCACTTATATGGGTTGTTTTGTGAAAAAAAATTGGGTTATTTTTCTTTTTTTTCACTAAAAAGCTTGAAATTTCATTTTAATTAATTGCTTAGCTATTTTAGAAGTAGATTATTTATGGTGTTCTCAGCATATATGGGTTGTTTTGTAAACAACTTTTGGATTATTTCTATTTTTTTCTCACTAAGATGCAATATATTTTATTGGTATGTTCAATTATGGGTCATTTTGATGTCCTTTTTTAAATTTTCTTATGGAATTTTTTAATTATTCCTTTTATCTTTTAAATACAGTTTATTTATTATATTTTCTACATATATGGGTTGTATCTAAAAAATAGATTATTTATATTTTTAAATAAGCGAGGGATTTCTTTAACGGATTCATTTATTTGTCTTTTTGAGGTCCTTTTTCTAAATTTTATTAAAGATATTTTAATTTATTTGATTAAGTATTAATATTTAGATTATTTGTAGTTTTTTTTACCATATAGGGGTTGTATTTTGTATTTTAGATAATTATTTCTATTTTTTCCTCAAAAAAACATGCTTTTTCATTGCCGTGTCCGGCGGTTGGTCTATTTTTGAGGCTTTTTAGTGATAACTGGTTTTGTACATTAATTTTTTATTTTTAATATTATGCTTTTAGTTTTTTATAATCTTTTTAACATATCTGGAAGGTGATTTTGAAGAAAAAATTTAAGAATTTTGATTTTTACCTCAAAAAGACAGGAAATTTTTATGCTTTGTTTATAAATTGCAGGTTTTTAAGCTTTTGTTATTAATCTCAATCTTTTTTTTTTTCAGAATATGCCTCGCCGCAGCCGACCTTTAATTGGTAGGAATACGGCTTTTTCCAGGAGATATAGGAATGCTAGAGCTATTGAGACACCACTTCAACGTGAGACGCGTCGTGAGCTTCGCCGTCTTAGGTCTTCTGAAGCCCGCGTCGCAGCTACACAAACTATGCAAGTTCCTGTTCAGCGCATTCAGCTTTGGACTCATAAGCCGTTTTCAGGTTTGCAGTATAATGCCCATATTGATTATAAAGCTGATTCATCTGTCGATATAGGCCAAATGTCTCGGGTATGCCTGTTTTGCTCTGCTTTGAGATTTAAAGATGAACCCTTAGGCCTCTGTTGTAAACAAGGTAGAGTTTCTCTACCTGCTATTGAGTCCCCTCCAGAACCTATTTTCTCTTTGCTCTCTGGCCTACATCCTCTATCGAAGTCCTTCTTGCTGCATATCCGTAGATATAACTCTATATTCCAAATGACATCTTTTGGTGCTAGACAAGTTGTGGAGCAAGGTTATATGCCTACTTTCAAAGTCCAAGGCCAGGTTTACCACGTAATTGGTAGGCTCCTTCCAGAACCTGATAGTGAGCACAAATTCCTGCAGATATACTTTATCGATAATTATGAGTCTCAGGTTACTGCACGTTGCAACATTACAGCAAACTTGAACAGAGATTTAGTTCGCTCTTTGCAAGATTTATTGCATGCGCACAATCATTATATTCAATCCTTTAAAGCAGCCTTAGAAACTCTTCCTCAAAATCACGCTGATTACCGGGTTATTATACACTCTGATAAGCTTCCACCAGAAGAGAATGAGCGTCGCTACAATACGCCCATGACCAATGAAGTAGCTCTGCTGATGGTAGGTCAGGAATTTGGGCCAAGAGATATTGTATTACATTGTCGTAATAATTTGACACAAAGAATATCCGAGATCCATCAAGCATATGACCCTCTACAATACCCGTTAATTTTTTGCAGGGGTGAGGTCGGTTATTCTGTTTCGCTACCTCAAGTCAATCCATCCACTAGAGAAATAATGCAGAAGACTGTATCGTGCATGAATTTTTATGCTTACAGAATGATGGCTCGTGCTGGGGAATTTAACTCGCTACTGCGTTATGGCATGCTTACAAATCAATTCTGGGCTGATATGTATGCTAAGGTTGAATCAGAAAGGCTTTCCTTCATACGGCGCAATCAGAAAAAGCTTCGGATAGAAAATTATATTCACCTGCAAGATGCTCTGCGAGCAGATGAGAATTTAGCCAATATAGGCCAAATAGTCATACTGCCATCATCATTTACTGGTGGTCCCCGTTATCTGCATGAGCGGACCCAAGATGCAATGACTTATGTTCGTAGCTATGGAAGGCCTCAGCTTTTTATAACATTCACATGCAACCCTCAATGGAAAGAAATTCAGATGCATTTATTTTCAAATAACTCTGCTAAAGATAGATATGATTTGATTAGTTGGGTTCTCCGCTAGGAGGCGGCACGAATAGGCTGCAAGCAACGTCGCTCTCGGTAAGTGAACTGTCTTACTAAAATATTTCCTCTATTTTTGCTAAAGTTCAAACTCAATATATCTGAAATTAAACCTTCATATCCAATATATCTTACCATCATAATTTTATGTCTATTAGACAAGAATTCTGAGTTAAATTTACATACTTTCAAGCCGGATACATACGGCGGCAAAAAGATTTGCTTATCACGCGTCAATATTTCACTTTCAAAATATTTCCGAAACTTTCTCCTTATATGTGTAGTTTTAATGCTCTTAATATTAGCTGGTATTGAACAAAATCCAGGCCCTAAGATGTCCAAACAAACGACGTTGGAAACAAGCTTAGATAGGGATAAAGAGATCAAAGATCTGATAAATGCACTCACCAAAAGGCTGGATAACTGGGGTGAGAGGCTGAAATCCCGTCTTTCGGCAATCGACGATAGAGTAGAAAATATAAATCAAAGACTGCAACAATTAGAGGAATCTTCTGCCGTTACAAAGGCAGCACTCTCTCAAAACTCCAAAAAAATAAAAGACTTAGAAGACCAGCTTGAATACTTGGATGCAAAGAGCAGAGAAAGGAACCTTATTTTTTACGGAATAGAACAAGATATTAACGAGGACTGCCGAGAACGGATACGGAGGGTTATCGAAGAAAATATGCGGACAACGGAGAAGATAAACATCACGCGATGCCACCGAGTATCCAGAAAACCTGGTGCACCGATCCTGGTTGAAGTCCCAGAACAAAACGATAGAACAACTCTATTCAAAGCTGCTTTCAATCTAAGAGGAACTAAGATTTCACTATCGAAGGACTATAGTATGAAGATGAGAGAACAACGACGCGTTCTGAATGTCAAAAGAAGAGAACTCGTTGAAAAAGGTACTCTAGCTAAGCTAAGGGACAATAAGTTAATAATTAATGGCATAGCATATAAGGTCTGTGATGGACAAATTGTAGATGCCAATGGACATTCATTGTAGCAGGCAGATAGGAAACAATCACTTGTAAATAGTCAACCCATTGATAAAGAGATCTCTAATACAGTGTCCATACAGCCACTTTATGATAAAACACTCACGGCTAAAACTTCTAAAATTAAAAACTCAAAGGTAATGGAAAATATATCAGATAGAAATACAACTAAAATTAGGTATACACATACGAAAAACTGTGAATCGGCAATAAAAGACAAACAAGTAACTCAGGCCAAACATATAGATACTAAAATTAAAATATTACAATGGAATATAAATGGATTCAATAGAATAACATCAATATTTCCACTCGTTGAATACCTAAAAAATACGAACTTTTTGCACTAAATGAAACATGGATCACTGGTGTTATTGAATTGTTAACTGATGAATATTACATAATTCAAAGCCCAGCAATGAAGACAGAACTAAAGGGAAGGGGCTCGGGGGGAATTCTGATTGGAATAAAAAAAAAACTTCCAACATACGGTTAGAAAAATCGAAACAAACCCTTACTGGATATCTGTCTTGACACACAAATTTCTAGACAAAACCACCGAGAGTATATGTTTGCTGTTTGCTTATTTACCTCCTAATGCATTACAAGAACAAAATTTAACAAATTTACTTAGGCATATTGATTATCACATGAGTGAAGGTAACGAAGTGCTAATAGCTGGTGACATCAATATTAGAATAGGCAATGATGGAGGCTTCCATAACCCACTGAAACTAAATTCACCCCTCAACAAATATAGGAAATCGAAAGACCTAATATCTTCGAAACTATCTGAAAAACTAATTTCCTTCACTGATTCAAATTCTATAACAATAGCTAATGGAAGAACTAAGGGTGACACGCACGGCTCATTCACTTTTATTTCAGAAAGAGGTTCATCGGTTTTGGATTATTTCATGTACACACACGGTTTAACACAGATCATATCGGATATGTGGATCGAAGAACTTTCATATTCAGACCACTTACCAATTGTTTTACAAATTAATACTGGGTATGAAGCTATTAAATCCTCGTACAAAAATGAAATACTAACACGAAAATTCATTTGGACGAAAGAAAATGTGGAGATGCTAAAACATAATTTAAGTGATATTGAAGTTGGAAATGAAACCGATATTAACACAGAAACAGCAAATTTTACTAAACAGATCTACACGGCAATGGAATCGGCAAATATAATTAAATTTGCTAAACGACGACACCAACTTTCAAAACCTTGGTATGACAAAGATTGCTATATTATGAAAAAAACGACCAAAGTAAGTTTACAAAGATGTAGGAACTCAAATAACATACACGACCGCCAAAAATATATTGAGGCTAGGAGGGAATATTTTAAGCTCCTGCAAAGAAAAAGAGATGAATTCAATAAGGACAAGAATGAAAGGATAAAAAACGCCAAAGATCCCAAATCCTTCTGGAATGCCATTGCATCCTTCAGAAAAAAAACCAATAATACAAGGTGAGATTGATATAAAAGAATGGTTTTTATTTTATAAAAATTTACTGAACAAAGAAAATAAAGAAGCTACTTTTACGGTAAACCAGATGATCGGTTGGAAAGATCCAGATTTAGACGCGGAAATAACCCTTGAAGAGATCCATGATGTAGTAAAAAAACTAGCGAACGGCAAAGCAGTGGGACTCGATGGTATACCAAATGAGTTGCTAAAGAATTTACCAATACCGACTTTAAATAAATTGAAAAACCTATTCAACAAAATAATGTCCACAGAAAAATACCCGCAACTCTGGACGAACTCAATAGTACACCCTATATATAAAAGCGGTGATAAGAATAACCCAACAAATTACAGAGGGATTGCCCTCTGCAGTAATATATCTAAATTATTTACTACAATACTAAGAAACAGATTAAACAACTGGATAGAAAAAAGAGTGATTATTTTAGAAAACCAAGCAGGTTTCCGTAAGAACCGATCATGCACTGACCACATAATACTACTGAATTCACTCATCCAATTATCTCTGAGAAGAAAACGAGGCAAGCTATATGTCTTCTTCGTCGATTTGACTAAAGCTTTCGACACAGTCCCACATGATTTACTTTGGCAAAAATTGCATAAAATGGGCATTAGCAATAAATTTGTAATGCTGATAAAAAACTTTTACCAAGAAGCTAAGATCACTATCCGATGGAAAGGACAATATTCAAATAATGTGAAAATTAATTCTGGAGTGTTGCAGGGAGAATCACTTTCCCCACTTTTATTTATACTATATATGGCCGACCTAATAGAACTTTATAATAACTCAGCACTTACAGGATTTCATCTCCCTGATTTTGGCGTTTTACACCTACTTATGTATGCGGATGACATAGCCATAATTGGAGAATCGAAAATTAATCTTCAAATTAAAATCAATTTACTAAAGTCTTACCTGGATAAGAACAAATTAGTTTTAAATGAAAATAAGTCCAAAATAATAGTATTCAGAAATGGAGGAAGACCGGCAAGACACGAAAACTGGTACTGGGGTGACACCCCCTGACTGTTGCGTCCAATATTACATATCTGGGATATCCATTCACTTCCACTATTAATAGTAAAAAGGTAGCCCTCTTTTATAAAGCCAAAGCAAATACGGCAATAAATGCAACTATTAGACTGATAAAAAAAAAAAATTAACTCATTAAAAGTTGCTCTGAATCTATTTGACTCAGTTATTAAATCAATACTGCTCTATGCGGCCCCTGTGTGGGCTTGGGACAATACGGATATTATAGACCAATTACAGAATACGTTTATCAAAAATTTTCTGAATCTACCAAGATATATACCAGGGTACATTGTAAGGCTGGAAACAGGCAGAATATCTTTGACTTTTACAACGATCAAATTAATTTTGAAATATTTCATTAGATTACAAAAAATGGAAGACAATAGACTACCTAAGCTATGCTGGAATAGATTGAAGGAAATTTCCTTAATGACAAAAAAACCTATAGGATTGTAAGAATATTATGGATATCATCAATCATTGTGGACTCACATGGCTAAACTATAGGTTAAATTATGATGACATACAGATCGAACTTCCGAATATACTAAAAATAAAAATTGAACAGCTATTGCAGCAAGATCTGGCAAAATTATCTCTTACGAAAACATACTCAAACTATAGGTTACTTTATGATTCATTTATTCCAGAAAATTACTTTTCATGCAATCTGTCTTCAGCTTTAGTGAGTTTTATTGCACAGATCAGATTAATGTCAACAATGATCAAAGAAAATCATATTTACGCAATTAAGAAAGAAGATTTGTACTGTGGGTTATGTGGAAGTCAGATAACTGATAAAATATACCATTTTATTGCTGAATGCGGGGATCTGGAAGGAGAGAGAAAAAAGATCCTGAAAAGTCTTCCTAGACCGCATTTGAACTCAATAAAGCTAATAAAAACTGTTTCAGATAAGAAAAGTTGGGCAATTGAACTGTTCAACTTTCAAAAAGCGGTTGGGAATAAAATTGCACTCATGGAAGAGAGAAGAACAGGGGCACAATAAAAAGTCACCCTGTTTGACATACCTTGACTGTAAATACTATATTTTCACCTGTTCTCTTATGGTTAATATTGTCTGTAACTCCACGGAGAATCCGTACAGGGCAAGATGCCCTAATAAAGCTGTTTTGTTTGTTGTTTGTTGTTGATTTGATTAGTCGTGTTTTTCACCTTAAAATGAAAAAGCTTATCTATTTAGTGACTAAGGCTGAGCTATTTGGGCCTTGCAAGTGTTTTATGTTCACAATAGAGTGGCAGAAGCGTGGTCTACCACATGCGCATTTACTGCTTTGGCTTACAAACATAATTAGACCTAATCAAATTGATGAGGTCATACAAGCCCCGAGATTCCGGATATTAACTTAGACCCAGAGCTTCATGCAATTGTCATTAAACAAATGGTTCATGGTCCATGTGGGGTTCTGAATACAAATTCTCCATTAATGAAGGATGGGAAATGTAGCAAAAAATATCCTAAAGGTTTTTGTGAGACAACTTCGACAACAGAAGATGGTTATCCCCGATACCGAAGACGGTGCTCTGCTGAAGGTGGTCTTACTTCATCGGTGAATATGCGAGGAGTTACTTTTGAAATTGACAATCGCTGGATTGTGCCCTATAATTCTGTTCTCCTTCGTGCTTTTGATTCCCATATAAATGTGGAATACTGCAGCTCCGTAAAGGCCATCAAATACGTGTGCAAATACATTAATAAGGGAACTGATAAGGCAGTTTTCTCTTTGAATCACCTTGATGAGGTTACCCAATTTCAGTCTGGCCGCTATATAAGTTCCGCAGAAGCTGTTTGGAGGATTCTGGGTTTCAGCATCCATGAAAGATCACCTCCAATTGTACACTTAGCTGTTCACCTTGAAAATGGACAGAGGGTCTATTTCACTACTGCAAATGCAGAAAATGTTATTTCAAATCCAAAAGATACAACTCTGACAGCATTTTTAAAGCTTTGTAACCAAGACACATTTGCTAGGACACTATTATACTGTGAAGTTCCTTCTTTCTATACCTGGACCAACAATAAATTTTTAGGCAGGAAGCAGGGTACTCCTGTAGAAGGATATCCTGGTGTGCGGAAAAGTGATGTTCTTGGCCGCGTCTATACAGTTCACCCAACTAATGCTGAATGCTACTATTTGAGACTTATTTTGTTCCATATTAGAGGGCCATATTCTTTCCAGAGTTTGCGCACAGTTGAAGGAGTTTTCCACACTACCTTCCAAATGGCCTGCAAAGCTTTAGGCTTACTAGAAGACGACTCTCACTGGAATGAAACTCTCAAAGAGGCATCTATATGTCGTAATGCAGCATCGGTGAGAGCATTGTTCTCTACAATGCTCATCTTCTGCCACATGTCTGATACACTTACGCTGTGGCATGCTCATAAGGAGTGTATGTCTGAAGATATTTTGCACCGAATGCGACGAGATATGTCCATCCCTGAACTTGATTACAATGCTGATGTTTTCAATGCTGCGTTACTGGAAATTGAAAAACATGTTCTGTCAATTTCAGGTAAAAGTATTGCATGTATGGGTTTGCCTCTTCCTGAAAATGTATCACCACCAAGAGAGGCATCATTTTTATCAGACATATATGATAGGCGTGAACTAGAAACTTTGGCTTCAACCCGCGAATCTTCTTTAAATCATGATCAGAAATATTGTTATGAGGCCATTCTTAATAGTGTTCGCTCTAGGGCTGGCACGATTTTTTTTTTTTGGATGCTCCTGGTGGCACTGGAAAAACTTTTATTATTAATCTTTTGTTAGCCAAATTGCGCTCAGAGGGTTTAGTAGTTTGTGCTGCTGCTTCTTCTGGAATCGCCGCTACACTCCTTGATGGCGGCAGAACAGCACATTCTCTATTTAAGCTACCTTTGAATCTCTATGATGATGAATTAGCAGTCTGTAACATTGCTAAACAGAGCGCCACTTCCAAAATTCTACAGTAAAGCTCATTATTTATATGGGATGAATGCACAATGGCTAATAGACGCTCAATCGAAGCCCTTGATCGCACTCTTAGAGATCTTAGGGATAACAACAGCATAATGGGAGGGGTGACATTTCTTTTTGTTGGGGACTTCCGAAAAACTTTACCGGTTATTCCCAAAGGCACTCGAGCAGACGAGGTTAATGCATGCCTTAAACGCTCTCATATTTGGAGTAGTATTGTTAAGTTATCTCTCACTATCAATATGCGGCCACATCTCTTTGGCTACAGAGGAAGCAGCTTCTCTCAGCTGTTGCTTGAACTGGGCAATGGGACATTTGCAACTCACGAGGGACTCATCTCCATTGCATCAAGTGATCTTTGTGTCTTGGTTGAAGATATCCATACCTTAATATCATCTGTTTACCCCAATATAGGCTCTTTACTTACCATGCCACTTTCTTGGTTCAGTGAAAGGGCTTTATTAGCACCAAGAAATGATGCTGTGGACAAGATAAATGAATATATCCTCGGTAAATTTATCGCTCCTTCAAGAACTTATTTGTCAATAGACACTGTTGTAGATCCGAATGATTCTGTGCATTATCCCATTGAATTTTTAAATTCAATCAATCCGCCTGGAATGCCTGTGCACAGTCTTACCCTAAAGGTTGGCGCCCCGATTATATTGTTAAGAAATCTTAATCCCCCAAAATTGTGTAATGGTATTCGGTTGCAAGTTAACAGCTTACACAGATATCTGCTGGAGGCGACTATTTTGACTGGATGCGGCACTGGTGAGAAGGTTATGATTCCTAGGATTCCCATTATATCTTCAGATTTGCCCTTTCATTTTAAAAGACTTCAATTTCCTGTTAAGTTGTGCTTTGCAATGACAATTAACAAAGCACAAGGTCAAACATTGAAATGGGCTGGAATTGATCTTCAGGTTCCATGTTTTTCCCATGGCCAGCTTTATGTTGCCTGCTCACGCGTTAGTTCCTCCAATAATATTTTTATTCTCGCACCTAATGACAGCACAAAAAATATTGTGTTTATCAAGAAGCTCTTTCTTAAGGTATTTCTTTCCTCAATTAGCAAAATATTTATTAATTACCTTTTATATTTTTTTCACTATGTTTATAATGTCCTCTAATGTACATAGATGCTTTGCTCATATATGATTGTCCCTTTTAAAGCGCTAATAAGATCTGCAACTGTTGTAACTGTAAATATGCATATTTGGTGTGGTATTACAAAAGTTTCAATAAATATATTTTTTAAATATTTTCTCTTCAAGCCCATCATACACACATGCTACATTTTTCACATGTTTCAATGTGTAGGGTTTTAAACCTTCATGGTAAGGTATTCTTACTTAAGATGTATACTGTGTTAGGAAAATTTATGGTTTTTAATTATTGGTTATTATTGTGTTTATTTTACATACATGTGTTTATATTACATAGTATGTGTTATATTTTGGATAATTTGATTGGAAATATTAGTTTTAGCACAACTTGCTTCATACCGTAATGTTATATCTGTGTTGGCTTGCTGAACAATACTGGCCCAACATGAATTTACCTATGTTTACCCAAATTACCATTTTAGCATTAGTATACATCTTGCACCTAATAAGAGACCTAAACAATGTGTAAGGTTGAACAAAGAGTGGTCTAACATACACTTTGTTTAGGTTTCAGTGAACAAAGAGGTCAGTAAATTTTATTAGAAAAACAAAAATCTATTCCATGTAATGTAAGAGAAACAAAATAAACCTCATCCTACCTAATATACATTACTAATGAGGATTAAAGCTTTTGATTTGTGTTGAGAATTTTGCATGCCTTTTTCTATTTCTTTTCTTATCTTGCAAAGCTAATGGATTGTTTAGGTTGCTTATTTTGGCCTCGCCAATTTGTTTATTGATAAAGTGGTATAGCGTTCTTTTTCAGAGCATCACCCTACAAAAAAATTACCTGACCTTTCCTAATATTCAGAAAGATTTATTATATCAACATACTAGACTACAAACATTCCCTCGAGTAAAGACGATTATTTAAAAAAAAAAACTTATCTAAATATATATCACTCGGGTAGATATGCACACGGGTCAATCCCGGGGCGAAGCCCGGGTCGGCGTCTAGTATATATATATATATGAAAAAAGACATCTCCTTATCGTGCAACTGAAAGTTGCTGATGGCTTGCGCCATCTATCGGAATAAATATCAATTATTCTCGTTTATATTTATTCCGATAGATGGCGCACGCCATCAGTAACTTTCAGTTGCACGATAAGGAGATGCCTTTTTTCATAATTATGCACCTTATCCCAGTACAATATCACATTTGTATTATTTTTTCATATATATATATATATATTTTAAAAAGATGCATATATTGGATTTCTAATTATTTTTATTGTTCCAATATTTCGAGGGGCAACTCGCCTCTCTTGATCGAGGATGTTTGTGTTTTTCACTAGAACACGCGCGCACGCGTACACCACTCTCGTTCTAAAAGGCCAATGAAAGAACTGTATCTTTGACTCAACTATTGCCTTCAGTTTATATACAGCAAATAATTATATTTATATTTAATATTATTGGTTATTATTTTGTCTATGGAAGATATAGAGATTTATATACAACACAGTGTAATTGTAAAAAATTGTGTTTACATATTAATTCTAAATTTAACAAAATTTTAAAGCAAAATAAATTATTAAATAAAAGTTATATACATAGTTATTTATAAATAATTAAGATATGAATTCTTTATAAATTTCTGGAAAATCAATTTTTCTGTTTATACTCTGTTTATCTTCGGCAGAAGCCCAACTTTCTAAAAACAGTCTTCTATGCTTTTCTGTTATGTTTTTGTATATAATTGTGGTCTGTTTGAAATCTGGTATATGGCTATTGTTTAGGGAGTGGTCTACTAGTTGGGATAATGGTTTGTAGTTCTTATATATATATGTGAGATATCGAATTAGATCCTTGTTTTAATGCTTGGTATTTAAGATTTATAACACATTTATAATTTAAATATTTTTATTCAATTAAGATTATAATTACACAAGCATAACATTTAAATATATATATATATATCCTGCCTAACAACTCTCTATACTAACTTTATAACCTTAAGCGAAATATTTACAGTTTGTTTTGGTCACTGGTCCAATATTTTTATTTTCATAGACCAAATTATAAGATTAATTCACAGATGAAAAATATGCAAAATAACTAAACAAATATATACATCAATTTGATATTTATTTAAAACAAATGAATAACTATATACATCAATTTAATATTTATTTAAAACAAATGAATAACTATATACATCAATTCCCCCTTCTTAGGCTTGGCCCCCCTTATTTATTTATTTACTCTCCATATCTCTGCGGACATCTGCGCTCCCTCTGAGGATACCTGGGGGTTGTAATACTTTTCTCCTCCGAGATTGGAGTTGGCACACGTTCAGCATCATTCATATTAGTGGGATGTGATTTACCAGGCAACATTTTTCTAATGTAGTTTTGATGAACCTTTTTTATACTGTCACCTTGTTTTATTAAATAAACATTCCTTCCTAGTATTTTAATTATCTTTCCTGTATACCAAGAGGGATGCCCATTAGTAATCCACCTAAACTTCACAGTCTCATCCACTTTAAATTTACTGTTAACATATTGACTATTGAATTTGGAGGCTTTTACTTCTTCTTTTGATAACACCGAAAGTCTTGATCTGATCTTTCTTCCAAGAAACAGTTCCGCAGGTGATGTCCCTTTCCTAATATTTACATCTGTCCTTATAAAGAACAAAGCCCTGGACAGAGCCAAATTTAGTTCCACCTGCTCATTTTCATATAATTGCTTTTTTAGCAATTTTTTTACCTCTCTTACAGAGACTTCTGCCTGTCCATTCGATTGTGGGTGATATGGGGGAGATGTCACATGGGATATGCCATTCTTAGACAAAAAATCACCAAAGTCACTACTAAAGAAAGGAGGACCATTATCAGAAACCACTACTTGTGGAAATCCGTAGCGAGCAATACAATTTCTCATAAAATTTATACAAAAATATGCACTGGTAGATGGTACTTCAGAAACTTCTACCCATGAAGAAAATGAATCTACTGCTAGTAAAAACAGTTTGTTTTTGAAATTGAAATAGTCCATGTGAACCCTCCTCCATGGTCCTGCATATTTAGGCCAACTCTCAGTCCTTTGAGGAGGCAAACTTTCATTAGAAAGACAAGTTCTGCAATTTTTTGTAATTATTTCTATTGAAGAGTCCATGCCGGGCCACCAAATAGATGAACGTGCCATCATTTTCATTTTATTAGTTCCTGCATGGCTCTCATGTAATAATTGAAGTACCCTTTCATGTAGACTTTTTGGGATAACCATCCTATTCTCCAGAAAAATACATTCTTGGAGAATGGTAAAGTCATCAATCCTTTTTAAATAAGGAATGAGATCATCATTGGGACTTGAGGGTAACTCCCCTGTCTCAATAATTTTATACAATTTGAATAAAGTCCTGTCTAATTGTATTTCATGAGCCACAAGAACATGGTCAATGATGGAAGTATTTAAGAGTAAAATTTCACCACTCCCATCATTATATTCCAAATTATCCTCTTGACACTCTGGAAATCTAGAAAGGAAATCTGGAATAATATTATCTTTTCCATTTTTATACTTAATTTCAAAACTATAATTTGAAAGAGTTAGAGCCCATCTATGAAGTCTATTTGCAATGAGTGGAGGCAAATTTGTTTTATCTCCAAAAATAGTTATTAAGGGCTTGTGATCAGTATAAATGGTAAATTTCCTACCAAAAAGGTAATTTTTTAATTTATTTACTGCAAAGACAATTGCAAGTCCTTCTCTTTCAACTTGAGAATATTTTCTTTCATGAACATTTAACGTTCTGGAAATGAAACACACAGGCCTTTCCTCCCCATCCTTCAAATGTGAAAGGGTTGCTCCTATTCCCACCTGACTTGCATCACACGAAAGAATCAAAGGCAAATTTAGGGAATAATGCGATAAACATGTGGTCTCATCTAATGCATTTTTACATGAATTGAAGGATCTATCTGTCCCAGCATTCCAAGACCATTTAACATTCTTTTTTAATAGGTTGTATAAAGGATGTGCTAAATCTGAAAGATTTGGCAAAAATTTACTATAAAATGACAAAAATCCAAGGAAGCTTTTTAATTCAGTAATATTCTTAGGAACTGGACAATTCTTTATGCAAGCTAGCTTGTCTTTCAAGGGGTATATACCAAATTCATTAATTTTATGTCCAAGATATTCAATCTCATTTTTAACAAACAAGCACTTATTTTTGTTTATTGTAAAATTATTTTCTTTAAGAATATTAAGTGTTCTTTTAAGAATATCTAAATGGCTTTCCAAATCCTCTGATGCAATAAGAATGTCATCAAAATAAATGTAAACATCATTGATTCCCGAGAAGAAGGATTCCATTGTCTTCTGAAATATTTCAGAAGCAGTCTTTATACCAAAGGCCAAACGATTATATTTATATAAACCTTTGTGAGTGGAGACAACCAAATACTTTTTTGAAATATCATCCATCTCAATTTGATGGTAAGCCTTTGACAAATCTAATTTAGTAAATAATTTCTTTCCTTGAAAATTACTCAAGACTGAATCTATGTTAGGAATAGGATATTTGACATCCTCTAAGTAAGGATTTAAACTCTTTTTAAAATCAGCGCAAAGTCTAATTTGGCCATTTGGTTTTGCAACACAAACAAGTGGTGAAGCACATTCACTTTTATCTATTGGAGACAAAATATTCAAATCAACCAACTTATCAATTTCATTTTCCACAAGTTGTTTTAATGCAAAAGGAACTTGTCTAAATTTGTAAAATTTTGGGATAAAGTCAGCCCTCACATCAAGATGGCATTTGATACCTTTAATAGGGTCAGATTTGCATTCAAAAATGGACCCATAATCATTTAAAAGTGAATCTATATTAAAAGAGTTCAATTTATGCAAATAATTGAATGAGATATTGAAAAGATTAAGGAAATCTCTTCCTAAGAGAAATTTAGAACAATTTAAATTAGTTATTAGTATTTCAATGGTTCTAGAAACATTTCTTAATTTTATATCAAATTTAGCCTTGCCCAAAATAGGTATTTTAGAGCCACTATAGCCGGTCAAGACTGTATTACATTTATTTAATTTAACATTTTTGAAATATTTAAAGTACTCATATTTAGTTAATGTAGTAATGGCTGCTCCAGTATCAATTTCAGCCAACAATTCAATATTATTTACATATACTGTTTCAGTCAATGGAGGATGTAAATTTATATTATTCAATGATAAATTATTTTGAGATCCCGAAGGATTATTATCATTAGCATGCTTTTTAAATTTATTAAAAGTATTTCTAGGATTTCTGGGCAATTTACGGGAAGAACTGTCTTTTTTATAACATATTGTAGAAATATGCCCTACCCTACCACAAACTCTACAATTAGCTGATTTAAAAAAACAATTATAGTGTAGATGGTTGTTCTTACCACAGTGTTTGCAGGGATTATTGATGGCATGAAGATGCTGTGGGGACCGATGGGCATCTTCGGATCTCTTGAGGTTGTGTATGTCATTATCTGCAGACTCCGCAGACAGAGCGATGTCTAATGCTCCCTCAAAAGTTAATCCTTCTTCCTGTAGTAGCTTCTTTTGGGTTGGTGTATCAATGATGCCCGCCACAAATCTGTCTCTTAGTGATTCCTGTAGAAAATCTCCAAAGTTACACCTTTGAGCCTGTTCTTTTAGGCGTATTATATATTTCGAAATTGCCTCGCCTGATTTTTGATCCATTTTCTGGAATACAAATCTTTCATATATTATATTGATCTTAGGATTAAAATGTTTCAATAAGATCCTGCACAATTTATCAAAGGGAACTTGATCAACTTCTTCCGGAAAAACTAAGTTTCGCAAGATCCCGAAATATTTAGGCCCGATGCATGATATCAAAAATGGCGTCTTAAAGTCTTCTTTTGTTTTAGAAATTAGCATGAATTGCTTCAAGCGAAAAATATAATTCTCAACATTCTCTAGATTTTCATCAAATCTTTCAAACATACCTGAAGACATTTTTAAAGTATAACTTCTTTTCACTATTTAAATTCTTTTTTCTTTACAAAATTTGCTTTTCCTCGTCGCCAGTTGTTTTAATGCTTGGTATTTAAGATTTATAACACATTTATAATTTAAATATTTTTATTCAATTAAGATTATAATTACACAAGCATAACATTTAAATATATATATATATATCCTGCCTAACAACTCTCTATACTAACTATATAACCTTAAGCGATCTATTTACAGTTTGTTTTGGTCACTGGTCCAATATTTTTATTTTCATAGACCAAATTATAAGATTAATTCACAGATGAAAAATATGCAAAATAACTAAACAAATATATACATCAATTTGATATTTATTTAAAACAAATGAATAACTATATACATCAATTTAATATTTATTTAAAACAAATGAATAACTATATACATCAATCCTGTCGACTCTATGAGAGATTCGAATAGATCCTGTCGACTCACTATAATAATATTTCGATGTTGATCCTATGTATGATCCTGTTGACTCCTGTCAACTTACTTGGGATTGGTGACTTGTGATGAATGATGGAGATTGGTGATGGATGGCGCAGTCCTTGGTTGAATGGTAGGGTTCCACAGGGGAAATAACAAGACAAAACCTGGATGGGATAGAACCTGGGCTTCGCGATAAGGGAGAGAGTTGGGACTGGAGGAGGTACCTTGCCTTTCACATGATCGAAGAGAATTTTACCTTGGTTGGAGCCG
The DNA here is from genome assembly GCA_030710605.1 of Cordylochernes scorpioides. Taxonomy (NCBI): domain Eukaryota; kingdom Metazoa; phylum Arthropoda; class Arachnida; order Pseudoscorpiones; family Chernetidae; genus Cordylochernes; species Cordylochernes scorpioides. Next base: position 104,434,524 of record CP092886.1, read on the forward strand.
GAGTTGAGCACGCCTTGCTTCTAGCCTGGTCGCCTACCTACTACCTAACTTTCAGTCCAAGATCTTCCTCGTTAACTCTCTCGTCTTCTCATTAGTTGGGATCGTTCTACGTGGTTACCTCTGATTGGCTATTAGTTATTCATGCTTAACTGTGATTGGTTGTTGGTACCTCCATTGTCGCCATGATTGCCATCTTCCAGGAAGAAGAAGGTCTTTGAACTTTAGTTTTATGGGTCCTGGGCAGTGACCTTTACGTCCTGGATGATGCAATCCTGGTAATTGCTGTTCTCTCTTTTCGCGAAGCCTAACTTTTATTTCAATCTTTTGACGATACATTGCATAGATTGTGGTGGGATTACATATTGCTATATACAAATTATCACAGATGCGTCCCCTACATGTGAAGAATTCAAAAAGGGGTAGCCTGAAGTGAATTCTGTAAGAGAAAAGTAATTTGTGGGGGAAAATTAATTATGGGCACTGCGAGGCTATATACAAGTATCGTAGGTGATATAAAAAGGATAAAAGCGAATGGTGTTGGTGAAATAATTGTTGAGTAGAAGGATGAAAAATAAAAATAAAGCGATGATGCCTATACAATTCAACTCGAGTTATGGAAAGCTAAATCGAGGGAATTTTTCTGTTAGGGCTTTTGGAAATCAAAATAAAAATAATAATTAAAAGAAATCAAAGTGAATGCGCGTTGGTGCATTGTTGAGTAAAAGGAAAAAAAGAAAAAATTCCTCTCAATTCAACTCGAGGTATGGAAAACTAAATCGAGAGAATATTTCTGTTAGGGCTTTTGGAAATCAAAATAAAAATAATAATTAAAAAAATCAAAGTGAATGAGCGTTGGTGCATTGTTGAGTAAAAGCAAAAAAAAAAAAATGCCTATCAATTCAACTCGAGGTATGGAAGATTAAATCGAGGGAATATTCTGTTAGGACTTTGGGAAATCAAAATAAAATTAAAATTAAAATAATAAAAAAAAAACAAAGTGAGTTTTCGTTAAAAAAAATTTTTGAGTGGTTGAAAAAGTAAAATTGGTTTATAACAAAAATTAAAAAAGAAGTTGTTATATAAATGGTAAATATTTTATTAAGCATTTGGATTTCAAAATTTAAAAAAAAGGTAAATGAATGGGGTAATAAAAAAAATGTATGTAGAGATATACGCAAAATCTCTTAGTGATAAAAAGTTACATGCCAATGTATCTAGGTCACGCGACGAAATCCGAGTTTTAATTTGCCCTTGTAGATTTTTTTGTCTTTGTGCGAATTGTGGATACATGTTATATGTTTTTTTTTTTGTGAGAAATGTGTAAAAATGAATTTTATGTGTTGTCAAAGAGAGATCTTAAGGTCTGTAGTGTTTGTGTGAATGTTGGGTAACATGTAATAAGTTGTTTGGGAGTGTTGGGAAAAGAATCGAGATTTTTTGTAATTCATTTGGAGGCGGTGTTTTGAGAATTATTTCTTTTATTAATATAATATTAATATAATTATATTAATATAATTAAATATGTTTTTGTAAGAATCGCGATGTGAACTCATTGGGATTGGGATCTCCAGGCTGAGGGAATGGCATGGACGACAATCGGTGACAGCCAAGATGGCGAACGTCTTGTAAATCAGGGCCAGAGATGACCTCAATCGAGCCGGAGCCGTTTTTATGATCGGAAGCGGGGGGTGAGAGTGAGGGGCCCACACAATGCGGGGGATTTCTAAATTAGTTCTGACTTCCCCTCCCGTGATTGATCTGGGGAACTAAATGCCCGCTGGAAATTTTCTCCCATTGTTTCCAATACGAGAATTAGAAATGTATGGAATGCATTACCTATATGGAAGATGGCTTCCTGTAATTGATAAAGCCTTTGGGGCTGTTGGGTATATAGTCCAAGGCAGATTACTATGGTAAATGGGGCGAGGGAGTATGGCATAGTCAGAAGACAGATAAAAAGTATTAAGTGGAAGAAGGGGAATCTGCACATGTTTTCCAATGTTTCTCCATGAGTGGATGGCTTTGTGGATCGTGTTGTAATTCGATTGGTTGTGGCGGACTTAGTGGAGGGTTAGTTGTGATTGGATCTATCTGTGGATGGGCGATGTCGCGTTTTTTGTTATTGGTGAAGGGTATAAATCGGGTTTTGGTGAAAATTGTGGGATCTAAATGAATGAAAGGTTCGCTGTTCATTGGTTTGATTGTCAGTGGTTCTGTTGGAAAAATGTCGGGTGTAAGATGTTTGAATGGGAACGTGTAATCGTTCCTGTGTCGTAGATGGTGTATTTCTGTTATGGGTGGTGTTATGTATTGGACGTTTTTTGTGTACGGGTTTAGTTTGTGTACGTGGACTGTATCGATGTCTCTTTGGAGTTGTTGGTTGGGTCTATCGATACGCTTTTTCAATTGGCAGGTTGGACAGGTTTTGTCCTTTGTGCAATGTCTTGTGACATGTACTGCCAATAATATTGAGTGGAGATGAGTCTCGTCATCTTTGAGATGCCTGGGTGGTGGATTGTGTGTTTACTGATTGATGTAGTTTGTTGGTGAGTGTTTTTGGGATGATTATTTTGGTTACACCTTTGCGGGAAATGGTATGAAGTCCGTTGTGATAAATGGTCAGTTTAGAATCTCCAGACGGGGAAGGCTGATGGCTCTTAATGAGGGGGGCGTCTAAGAAGCCACAGGACGGGTTACGAGATATGATGTCCGCTCCATATTGTTGTGCTCCTTTTATGTAAAGAACCTCATATTCGTAGCTCGATAGCTGTAATCTCCATCGAAATAATCTACCTGACGGTTTTTTGATCGTCTTCAGCCATTGCAATGCGTGATGGTCAGAAAATAGGGTAAATTTCCTGTCCATCAAATAGACGCGGAATTTATTCATACTCTCAACGATTGCAAGGCATTCTAATTCAGAGATGGAATAATTTCGTTCGTGTGAACGTAGGGGGCCTGAAGTATTGGACTGGGTAGGTCTACCCATCAGGGTGGACCTGTTTGAGGACGCCTGCTATGCCGAGTGTTGATGCGTCACAGTACACATGGCATGGCAGACCTTCCTGGTAAAGATGTAAAATGGGGTGTGTGGTGAGGCTTTCCTTTAGGCTAGTGAACGCTTTCTGGCATTCGTCATCCCAAACCCACGTGACATCCTTTTTGATAAGGTTGTTAAATGGCGTCCGCAAACGGGCGTAGTCCGGGATGAACTTGTTATAAGCGTTCACAGCACTCAAGAAGGATCGCAATGTTTTTGCGATTGTGTGGTGGTTGAATGGCGTGAATTGTTTCTATGTTCCGTGTAAGTAGTGTGGTGGTACCAGCAGTGATTGTGCATGTGCCTGAGTGGTGTTTCTGTCGCCTTTTTGTGCGAGTGTCGCGCTTGTTGCGATGTTTACGCGCGTGATGGTTGTGTGATGATGTGTGGTCACGTGTGTACTTAGTGTGAGAGTTGTCCTGTTGGATGAACAATGTTTGGGCATTTTTGTGATGAGTTTGGGCCATTGTGGCCTTGTGAATTGAGAGCGTATAATAAGAGCAATTGGCCCTAGTGAAAAAGTGCTGTGTGTGCTCGTGACGTGGTCTAGATTGGCATGTTGGCAAATGGTTTTTGACCAATGGATGCGCGCATTGGGTGCCATGTGCGGAAGGCTTGTGTGCCATGTGAGCCCTTTGTGACTCCGCTTGGCATTCCCAATAGGCGCATTCATTGGGTATTTGAGCAAAAATGGTAGGTGGTAGGGGGTAATGGGGCGGCGAGTTGGAACATAGTGCCTTGGTTAAACTCTATTGTTATTTTAAATTTTCGGAGGGTATTTATTCCGAGAATTCCAAATAGGAGAGGTGCTTCCACCACATGGAAATTCTCGTTTTTGGTTATTTTACCTATTGTCAGGGGGAGGTTTATTTGACCTAGTGTCGGTACAAGACCGTTTATGGCCTGTAGGTCTATGGGCTGTTTTTTAAGTTTTAGTTGAGGGAGGTTACATTTTAACTTTTTATAGAGGTTATGGGGCACTATGTTCAGACTTGCGCCTGTGTCAATGAGGAAAGGGGGTGAGGGTTCATGGGTGATGGACAGTTTTATCGTCAGCTCGCTGACGAAAAGTCGCTGCCTTCCTACCTGGTTGGCGAAAGGCTGGGGCGTCTCGGGCGGCTTGTCCTTGGTCTTGGGGTGGATGTTGGGTGTGTTGTTGATGTTGGTCTGTTTGCATTGCCCGCGCGCTCGCGTGTAGAGTTGGTTTGTATCGGCATTCATTGTGCCAGTGATGGGCGAGGCAGAATTTGCAGTTCGACGGCGGTGCAGGTGCGGTCCACGCACCTGTTCTTCTTGGTGTGCTGGTGTATGGGCCCGACATGTTGGGCGGTTGTTCCTCGTGGTGACGCGAAGTTGGTGCGCTGAGTCCGTGGATCCGTTGCACCAGTTGGAACCACTCTCCCAGGCTCTCAGGAGGTACCACGCGGACCAGGCGCTGGTCGGAGAGCGGCAATCCCTCCGTCAGCGTCTCGAGGATTACCTCCTGTGGGAGACCCAGTTGCATTCCCAGCGCTATCTTCTCCCGGTAGTACTTCTCCAGGCCTGCCTGCCCAGCAAGCTTCATGGCGAAGTATTTGGCGAAGGACGCCTCGTTGGATTCGGGTAGAGATCCATGAGTGTTTGCCTCACCTGGAAGTAGGTCTGGGTGGCCAACCGGAGTTTCCTGAAGAGCTCCAGGGGTTGGCGCGTCAGGTAGCTAGGCAACTTGAGCTACTTATCGGGGGTGGTTACGAGGGCTTCGTCCATCTTTCGGTCGTAGGCCTGGAAGAATTGGTGGGCGGCGTAGGTTCCATCGAAGGGGGGTAGGTCCGTTTCCGCGCGTTGGCTTGAACCTACTTGCGTCAGGGCGGCGGTTAACTGAAGGAGGATCTCCGCCAGGGTGCGTGTTTGGTCTATTTCGGGCACGGTGGCTTGTTCCCTCTCCCTAGTCGCTCCACTCTCTTTTTTCGCGCCTTGCTCTCGCTCGTTTTCCATTATATATCCTGTCGACTCTATGTGAGATTCGAATAGATCCTATCGACTCACTATAATAATATTTCGATGTTGATCCTGTGTAAGATCCTGTTGACTTCTGTCAACTCACTTTGGGATTGGTGATTTGTGATGAATGGTAGAGATTGGTGATGGATGGCGCAGTCGTTGGTTGAATGGTAGGGTTCCACAGGGGAAATAACGAGACAAAACCTGGATGGGATAGAACCTGGACTTCGCGATAAGGGAGAGAGTTGGGACTGGAGGAGGTACCTTGCCTTTCACATGATCGAAGAGAATTTTACCTTGGTTGGAGCCGGAGTTGAGCACGCCTTGCTTCTAGCCTGGTCGCCTACCTACTACTTAACTTTCAGTCCGAGATCTTCCTCGTTAACTTTCTCGTCTTCTCATTGGTTGGGATCGTCCTACGTGGTTACCTCTGATTGGCTATTAGTTATTCATGCTTAACTGTGATTGGTTGTTTGTACCTTAATTGTCGTCATGATTGCCATCTTCCAGGAAGAAAAAGGTCTTTGAACTTTAATTTTATGGGGGGGGGGGGGGGGGGGGTCCTGGGCAGTGACCTTTACTTTCTGGATGATGCGATCCTGGTAATTGCTGTTCTCATTTTTCGCGAAGCCTAACTTTTATTTCAATCTTTTGACAATACATTACATAGATTGTGGTGGGATTACATATTGCTATATACAAATTATCATATATATATGTAGTATATTTTGAGTTAGATAGTTCACAACCTTCTTCTAATATTTATTATAACCCCATATCTATATAAAAATATGTATCGAACTTGTAACAATGGAAGTGACAAATAAAACAAAGGAGTAAAGGTAGACCAGACGAACAGGTGTTTATGATAATGAGTTCAATCACCCCGTCAACAGGTGGCCGGACAGGTGGCGTGATTATGGGAGCCAATCAGAACTCGCCACCATATGCGGGCGTCCCATATAAAAGCCCCCAAGATGGGACAAAAGTAGTTGTTTTCAGAGCGACGCCGTTATACGGTCGGACGGATCTCTCACCCCCCCCTTCTATCCGCGTAGGCTAGGGCATCCGTGACGCCCGTGGTTCGACTGCCTTCGTCCGTGGTCTACCTCTACCTACTTGGAGTTACCATCTAGACCTGCCTCTGTCTCTTGCTGTCCCCGTGCGGGAATCCCATCACGCACCCACTACCACGACTGCCCAGCACATTCCACATCGGGATTACTACAGAACACGTTAAAGTTGACAGGATGACTGAGGACAGCAACATGCAGAGGATGACGGAGGTCAGAGACGAATACGTCGCGGATGCCCTCACCAACATGCAACCCCACTGCGAAGACCTAGTAAACCGCCTAAAAGACGCCATGCGAGAACTAGCTGCACCTCGCATCGAGAAGGTCATCATCGCCCCCATCAACATCTCCTGCGCCACGAACATTATCCTCCATCAGCTCGAACAGGCAGCCAAGATTCATCGAGAAATCCTGGCATTGCCCCGATAACCAACATCGACGATGTCCCATGGCAACCATCGCAAAAAGTGACCACCAGGCCCCATCAGCAGGACAACAACTAAAGACCAAGTCTCCTGATTGAACAATCCTCAAAACTGTGATTTAAAAAAAAAAAAAACAACTTGATTCTCCATAAATTTAATGTTTATTCTCACTGTAATAATTTTAAATCAAATTTTGCAATTTTTATATCATTTCAATTCAAATTTTAAATATTGTACACCCTCATTTATCAATTTTTACTTTATTTTAAGCAACTTTTAAATTTTAATTCATTAATTTCAATTTTACATAAAAAATCATATTATATTTTAATTACTCGAATCATATTTTCTAAACTATTTGTGTGTTATTTTTAATACCTTATTTATGGCCATAGTATTAATAATTAAATTTATTACGCTTTTTATTTTACTTGACCTATTACTATTCAAATGGATATTTTTCAATATTTAAAAGTTTTAAAAACTAATCCTAGATTTGTATTTTTATAAATATCAATTTTAAATTATCTCATCTCAAAATGTGCCTCCCATTTTTCCCACAATTACAAATACAACTATAAATACAATATGCGAAAACTTAATATCATACCATAAAATTTCCATACCCCATTGCATTTCATTCCTGCCTGTGTTAAATTGTTATTTACGAAACTCTACCGAATTTTGTACCCATGCCATAACCTTTTCTCTTAAAAAATTTCGTAAATTCATTATTTTAAAATTTTTCTAAACCTAATCACCGCTAATAATCTCCAATCTAACGATTTGTCTGTACATCTTAACGCAAAACTAACTGGGAAACTAAGGTTATTTCACCTAGAGAATCCCAGAACCTCGTGGACGAAGTTAATCAAGATAGTTACTAATAAATATAAAGACACGCCCCATACTATAACATTCCAAAATTGAAAATTCCCCGAGTTATGTGATGATATAAATCCCAGTATAGTAGAAAGTAGAGAAGTATCAGTATGACGTACAACTGATAGGCATGCCAAAGTAAAAGTTAGGTATGATAATAAACACAAAACCTCACAATGGATGTAGGCGATATAGTTTTAATCAAGGCGTATCATCATCCAAATAGCGGAAAGTTAGTACCCTACTTTACAGGTCCATATAAAATTACTGAAATAATTTCTGATAATGTCGTACATATAAATAGACCCAATAGGATTGCAGGTAATGATAGCGACACTGTACATGTAAATAAATTACAATATTATAATGAAGAGGTCCTTTATATTACACCACCCAAATTATATATATATATATATAATATATTCGTGGATGGCTTTTCTTGATTTATCAAGAAATTGGGTTGGCCAAATATCAGGGAACAGGCTAAATCAATGTTTAGTTGATTTCTGTTCCACCAGATGGCGCTCTGCCTTCTGTAAAGCACATGTGCTCCTGGTCAGGATATGCCATTTTTTATATATATATATATATATATAGAACCCCTAAAAATAAATAGAATAATAGATCCTTTCCGACATTTAGATCCCAACTTGTTTAGTCTAATAGAAAAAAGTATAGTTCATCGATTTTCCGAGCCATTTAATCATTTGTCCCCCCATCTATTCTCATAAAATTAACGAAATCTAGGTCCTGAGAGTCTGACAAACAAGTCATGTTACATAAATAGCAAATCTTATTTTTATAATGTTATCGATCCTATACATGAGACCAAAGGAGACGCCATATTGGCCTCCTAAAAGGACAATTAATTCCAGTCTTCATCCCAACGACAAAAGCTCAAGGACACACTGAACTCCCCCCTTACTTTTTTTTCACTTCGTCTTTCCCTCCCTACTTCTGAAGGGGTGGAATGACCTTTGTATCCAACATTAGCAGAGATATCCCTTCCTACTTCAACACTCTTGCCTGTCAATCATTCAATTATAGGGCTTTTGGGTACAATTTAATACGAACATACACTACATTACCGGCTCCCTTGTTAGGAATAAAAAAGGCTTTAACTTTTCTTTTTCTTTTTGTCAAATTTGTCGCCTCTCATTTCCCCATATGTAACGTAATGTTACACGGAAAAAAGATCTGTTAAGTTAATACTTTAAATGATGTTCCCCAAACGTAACAAGCCGGCGTTTGGGTAGGCTCACCTAAAAATTTTGCAGACCAACCGCATAAAACGCTCTGCAATCTTTTTAGCACCTAAGACATGCACTACATTCTACATGTACCTAAAGTTCTATCTTCCACTACAATGACATCATTTTAGGGATCAAGATCGCTCCCCGTCTGGTCTCACATAATATAATCGGGAAGATCTGGCAAAGACCAACTTCTCAGACCGGACCAAAGCGACATAGGGCCACATTGCCTCCCCGTAGGCCAAACTAGAAAGACATCAATAATCTTGCACCTACATCTAGACATTGTGTGTAAATATGTTCCCTTTTTTCAGGAACGAATATTTTTGTTTTCTTTTAACTTTTCTCTCATTTATTGTAAATAGACTTACAGTTTACCTAGTTTTGTGGTGTTGGACTTTGTTTTTTAACTTACAGATGTAGATAAAACATTTCACTATTAATCGATAATATCACTTTGTTTATTAATCATCAACACAACATTAATGCCTTCAACTACCAATCAACCCTTTATATATTATTACCTTTAATATTTTTATTTTATTTTAATTTTTTTTTCTCATCATGTTTAGACTTAGCATTTTACAACTTCAACTATTTTAGGCACCATTTTAAAAAACCTACACCTAACAATATTTATAATATTTCTTGAACAGATAAAACATTTATCATTTTATTTTTCTTAATAGATTTTCAAAATGTTATTTTTGAACGCTTCCCTTACAACCTCTAAATCTATCCCATGAACCTTTCCTCCCAACTTTTTACATCCGTCAAGAGATTATTGTTCGTCAGCCATTTTATTTATTTTTTATTGATTAAACTAACTAGAAGACCCTTCCTCGTCCGGCTCATCATTTTTTTCATATTTCAACTTTTTCTTTTCACCACACAAGTCGGACACAATCAAAATTGACAGCAATAAATCTCTTACACCCACCTCTCCTTTTCCGCATCCTTCAAACCTCCAACCTTCCAAGGGATTCCAGTTCGCCGAACATTTTTGTTTTTTTTCATTGATTAATCCGACTGGAATAATCCTTCCTCGCTATACCATTCCCAATAATGAGTTCAGGATATCCAGCGCGATCTTTTTATTTTTTTTCTCATCGCCCGACTCATCATATCAATTCACCATTTTTTCAACTTTTCACTTTTTTTTCATAATTCAACCGGGCACAATCATTATGGACAACAGGGATCCCTCTTACCTCTACCTCTCCCTTTTACCTCCATCAATCTTCCCACCTCTTTTCACTGTCTGAACTAATGATGCAGACGGAATATCTTGGGCCTTCTGTTAATGAAAACAATGCCTCACTTAAACAAGTTCGCATTGCATTGCAGAATGCTTGGGATATTACTTTGCAGAAACATGCTCAGTACCCCCTTTCCCTTTTTCAACCTTAGCGTCACATTATACGTTCATTCAATAAACTAACTTCAATTTTTTTTCCTCTCATCTTTAATGCAATAAGATATTATTTTCCTTGTACGATTCATTTTACCATATTTACCATTTTGTATTATATACTTTCTCTTAATCTTTTATCATTCATTTTGTGCGTTTTTATTTTTATAACCTTGATTTTTATTTCATTGATACACCACCATTACACAACATCTTTCTCTTTTTAACTTGTAGCTTAATAATAATTTTAACTAATTTGTATACAAATTATTTCTTTTATTTTTTTATAATAGGTTTGTTAGGTCATCACTCATTACATGTCATTCCCCCAACCAAACCTTCATCACCGTGGGCACATTCTATACTATATTTTGAGTTGGATAGTTCACAACCTTCTTCTAATATTTATTATAACCCCATATCTATATAAAAATATGTATCGAACTTGTAACAATGGAAGTGACAAATAAAACAAAGGAGTAAAGGTAGACCAGACGAACAGGTGTTTATGATAATGTGTTCAATCACCCCGTCAACAGGTGGCCGGACAGGTGGCGTGATTATGGGAGCCAATCAGAACTCGCCACCATATGCGGGCGTCCCATATAAAAGCCCCCAAGATGGGACAAAAGTAGTTGTTTTCAGAGCGACGCCGTTATACGGTCGGACGGATCTCTCACCCCCCCTTCTATCCGCGTAGGCTAGGGCATCCGTGACGCCCGTGGTTCGACTGCCTTCGTCCGTGGTCTACCTCTACCTTCTTGGAGTTACCATCTAGACCTGCCTCTGTCTCTTGCTGTCCCCGTGCGGGAATCCCATCACGCACCCACTACCACGACTGCCCAGCACATTCCACATCGGGATTACTAAATATATATATGTTATATAAAATATTATTATATTTAAAATATATATTATAGATGCAAATATTCTGGTGAATCGACCGCCAGAGGTCACTCTTCCCCTATAAAAACTCGTTGTTGTTTTATCCCAATGGCCGGCTAAAAACCTTTGTACATTATGTAAATAATCTTTTGTTTTACCTTGTTCTACTCGCCTTAAGCCAGGCAGTACTCAATCAAATTATGTTTTTATATATTCATAAGTTATAAATTAAAGCAATATCTGATCTCTCAAAACTATTCTTCTTATTATTATTTCAAGATTTTTAACCACGACTGCATTAACATAGTTTGATCCTCAAGATATTCCAAAATCAAGCAGAAAATCTCATCTTTATTTATAACAATAAGCAGACAGGATTATTGAAAACTTTTTTGTCTCTCTTTACATTTTCACTCTATACCACATTTTTGTTATCATTATCCATATTATGCATCATTTTGTACTTTCCTGCCTATTGGTTACAAAATTTAAAACCAATATGATAAGTGAATATCACCTCTCACCTTTCTCTCTAATAATTCTATCCTTTTTTAAAGCTATATTTTTATCACTTTTCTCTGTGTTGTGAATGTACCCATATTATTTTCTTCACAGGGGGGAAATCTATATATATATAAATCAATGTTTGTATGTCTGTTTGTTTGTTTGTATGTCCGGTATACAAATTCGCAGTAGTTCACTAATTCAAACCAAAATTTCCATACTTAGGTAAAAAAATACGGGGAAGACGATAGCCTATTTTGAAAAAATATATAAATCAATTATTAAAACTATATATTCAAATTATTCTACTTAGCTCACGAACAGCGCTCTCTATCAAAGATTAGATTAAATTATGCTAATGCAAACAAATACATAATGCTAATAACAAAAAATTAAAAAAATATTATCTAAATATATATCACTCGGGTAGATATGCACACGGGTCAATCCCGGGGCGAAGCCCGGGTCACCCGTCTAGTGTTATATAAAAATATTATTTTATTTAAAATTATATATCATAGATAGAAATATTCTGTTAAATCGACCGCCAGAGGTCACTCTTCCCCTATAAAACTCGTTTTTGTTTTATCCCAATGGGATGTATGTCGTAGTCGTAATCGCTCTTGACATGAATCCTGCCAAGAAGAAAAAGAAGGCCTACAAGCCTACAACCCGCATCGTGAACGTCGCCGACCTGGAGAGGGAAGATGAGATGGTGATCTCACGCAACTGCAGCATCCTGAGCTCCATTGGCCATCCTGCCCTGAAATCCCTGCATGAGGACCTGATACGCTACATCGCCTCGCGGACTGAAATGATCAAGGCCCTCGCTACCAATGTAGAGAACCTCACTGACACCCTCGAGTCCTTCGCAGAGTTGGACGAAATTGAGGAGGCCAACAAGCCCAAGACTGCTTGCCGCGGCACTCAAACCTGCCCTGCTCCTTCCTGCAATGAAACCAGCTCCCAGACTGACCCAATCAAGCCCGCCACTCCTGCTCCTGCTGCTCTCCCTGCCAAGAAGCCTGCCTCCTCGCTGCCTGCTCCTGCTCCAACCAAAAGGAAGCAGTCTGAAGCTCCCAACCCGCCTGCAAAGAGGACAAACCTGAATGGTCCTTCAAAACCTGTGCCTTCCCACGTCTCCAAGCCTGCGGCCGCCCAAGTGATCCTTCATGGAGAAAAATCGGCGGCCCACACAGTGGTCATCTCAGATGACCCACAGGCTGACCCAAGGGAGATGCTGAAAACAGTCCGCGCTGCTCACACTCTCCCCCAAGGCGTTTGGGCCTCCCTGCGCACCAAGGGGAAGCTGGTCCTCCATTCCAGCAATCCTGACACAATCCCTGAGGTTACAACCTCCCTGGCCAGCAAGTTGAATGGAATGAAGGTCCGCCAGCAGAAGGAGATCCTGCCACGGATCTGCCTCTTCAAATTGGATGAGGAGACATCCAACTCCACAATTGAGGAGACCTTCCTGGAAACCGCTGCTGTTAGAAAACTTCCTGGGGACAAGGTGGTGCGCGTGGCGCACCGTTCTGCACCTAGAAACGGGACCTGCACCGCCTTCATCGAGGTGGACCTCAAGACCTTTAGAGCCCTGGGCGTTCGCGGGAGGATCGTGGTGGATGGAGTAATCCTCAACTTCGAGGAGTCCATCCGCGCCCGCGTCTGCTTCCGCTGTTATGGCTTCGGCCACAACTCTGCCCAATGCACCAGAGCTCCTAAGTGCTTCCACTGCGGTGAAGACGGCCATGAAGGCCGAACCTGCCCATCCATTGCTGACCAGCGCACCTCCAAATGTGCCAACTGCTGCTCCCAGGGCCTTCCTGACAAGCACGAGGCGAGAGCCTCAAGCTGCCCCATCCTGAAGTCTAGGGCCCTCAAGTTCTAGGCTTCAAGGACCTTCTGCCTCCATTATCATCTGCCACTTCTCCTGGATTCCTGGCCTATTCAACGCACCCGCCTCACTGCACCCTGGCGCTATTCCCCTGCTTGCCCAACGTTTCTACCACCCCTGCGAGACATCTCCTGCTTCCACATCCTAGGGTCCCTTGCCACCTGACATCGATTTTGGGCTCAAAAATCATAACTTTTGGTTAGTAGCCCGTAAATAAAGATATTTTCTCTATCCCAATGGGAGTTTAGTTTAGAAAATCGATATCTTCTCAAAAGCGGACTCAGGTCGCATATATAGAAAAATAAATTGCAGCCTATTGTAATCAAATCAACGATCGGCCCAGCTGGCGAAAAGGTCAGTATAATCGACACCAGCATACTTTTGAAAATTCTTGAAAGATGTGGCATCGAGTACAAAGTAGAAGAAACTCCTTCAACAAAGAAACGTACTCGCGAATCCCCATCAGATTCAACACCACGTAGCCATAAGACACCGAGAATGGTAGTTGTCTCACAGCATAATGAGAACGATGTCTCCATGAACGAGGTAACTGAAGTCCCTCAAGAAACGTCTGCAGCTACCCCTTCTCAGGTTGACGAAGAAAACATTGATGAAGATGGTCCTTGGTCAACAGTTACACATGCAAAAAAGCCAAGAATACCACCTGTAATAGCAGAAAATGTAACAGACTGGAAGTTGCTCTGCCAAGAGCTGAAAGACCTGTGCACAGATAAATTCCAATGCACGATCTCAGGAAATAAGCACATTATCAAGTCCAAAAATATTTTAGGCTTCAAAAAAATCAGGGAATATGTTCAAAAAAAACAATGGCGGCTACTCTTATAGACTTCAAGAAGAAAAACCGCTCAAAGTGGTATTAAAGGGCGTGAAAACAGCCTACAAGACTGAAGATATAGCAATAGAACTTGCAACAATGGGCTTTACTGAGACCTCTGTGAAGAGACTTCATAGACAATCAACTAAAAGGCCAATGAATTTAGTACTGGTAGAATTACCGAAAAATGAACAAAACAAGAAAATTTACGGAATAATTGAACTTCTCTATCAGAAAATTGCAGTAGAATCTTTTATAACAACAAACCGTGTGACTCAATGCTTCAACTGCCAGGGTTTCGGGCACGGTCAACCTAACTGCTTCCTGAAACCAAAATGCGTCAAGTGTGCCGAGGAGCACCATTCGAAGGACTGCCCAAGAAAGTCAAGACAACTTCCCCCAAAGCGTGCAAACTGCGAAGAAGCGCACACAACCAATTACGGCGGATGCCCTAAGTTTCCAAGAGTACATCAGCAGCAGCCAAGATACCCTGGTCAGTACAAACCTAACAACCCACTTCCGAATTCAAAAAGATATGAAACACTGCCGAAAATTGTAGAACAACAAAACCAAAGCAATGCTGAGGTTGTGACAAGAAAAACTTCTCGTTCTGAAACTAAGGACCTGTGTGAAAAATTGATGCAAGTAATCAAAACATACCTACAATAAATTGCAAATTACCTTTTAAAATTATTGCTTGGAATTGTAACGGAATCAGATCAAAAAAAGAAGAATTATTGCACTTTTTAGAAGATAACTCAATTGACATTGCTCTGCTCAGTGAAACTCACCTTAAACCCTCAATTGATTTAAAGTTCAGGAACTATCAAACCATTAGAACTGATCGAATTACAGGAAAAGGTGGGGAAACAGCCATCATTATAAAATCCTTTTTTTAAATATAAAAATATGCTGATTCATACTTTAAACTTGGAAAATACTTCAATTTTGATAAAAACAGATGGAAAAACCCTCTTGCAAATCACAGCAATTTATAAGAAGCCTGATGCACCATTATTGGAAGAAGATTTGAACCAACTGATAAAACACAACCATTCAATAATCGGTGCAGGAGCCTGGAACTCCAAACACCCTCTTTGGGGATCAAGGACTTCAAATAAGAGTGGAATCGTGCTGCACAATTTCTCTGAAAGAGAAAGCCTCGACATTGTCGCACCTTCGTCATCCACGCATTACAGTCCACTCGGCAATCCCGATTTCCTAGACTTCGTTGTACTTAAAAACATTCCCTGGACCCCAAAGGCCAGAACCTCCGACGATTTATCATCTGACCATCTCCCTGTAATCTTTGAAATGAATTGCCCAAAGGATGAATTCACAACCCAGCTCAGCCGAGTAACTAATTGGGTTCATTTTCAACAAGATCTAATCTCCACCACGCCCCCAAGACTCCCCTTGAAAACTGAAGTAGACAATGATTCAGCAGTTGGAATTTTAAACGAGAAAATTAATAATAGCTACTCGAAAAACACCATAGTCTCATCTTCCAAATTAATAAAGAACCCAAAACCAAAGCCTTAATAAGGGAGAAAAATAAAGCTAGGAAAAGATGGCAATCAACCTGGGATTCAGCTCATATATATAGAGCCACTTACCTCAATCTTCAAGGAAAGGTAAATCAAGCCCTTGAAGCAGAGAAATCTGAAAATTGGAATTGTTTTTTAAGCAAACTTGAATCGAGCCTAACAGACTTCTAGAAAAAAACAAAACCCATTAGGAAAAAAACTGACAAAATCACTAGTTTAAATGCAAATGGAAAAACCTTGCTGACCGACAAAGAAATTGGAAATGATCTTTCAGAGCATTTTTCCAAACACTTTTCCAAGGCGGAGGATGAGGTTCCGTCTTACCTAACAGATAACACTTGCCATCATCCCCAAGAGAATATACTATCAATAACAACGCCAAATGAAGTCAAGGAAGTGATTAAAAACCTAGGTAATCACAAAGCTCCAGGCCACGACAATATTACGCCGCAAATGACTAAAAACCTCCTCATCAAATGGATAGTTTTCCTCGCTGGGATCTTCAATGCTGCATTACACCCGTGCTACTTCCCGAAGACATGGAAAAATTCCATTATCATAACCTTTCCAAAAAAAAAATCACCTGAAGATCTCAGACCAATCAGCCTTCTCTCTACCATCGGTAAGGTAAACGAGAGAATCGTTCTTCGCAGATTGCAGTCATACATGGATTCTATTAACTTTATCATTCCTCAACAATATGGATTCATAAAAGGACACTCCACAACCCACCAGCTAATCACAGTAATAGACTACATCCAAATAAGAAAGTCCCACAAGGAGGCAGTAGGTGCTGTTTTTCTAGACTTTACCACAGCCTTTGATAGAGTATGGCATGATGGCTTGATAGCAAAAATAACAAAAAAATCAATTTCCAAGGTATTTTATCAAATTTTTGAAAACTATCTACAGGACACACACTGAACCTTTTCAATTAAGCAAGGTAATTATATAACCACGGCAAAACCAACCCAAATTGGAGTCCCTCTAAGCTCTATCCTTGGACCCTACCTATTCAACATCTACATCAACGATTTCCCTCCACATCCAAAATGTCAAATAAAACTTTTCGCAGATGACGCATCAATTTTATCAAACTCCAAATCAATAGGAACAATAACTACACAACTCCAAAATTACATAAACAGTATAACCAAATGGTGCAATGATTGGAAATTAGACATCAACTCAAAAAAGTCTCAGGCAATAATTTTTCCTCCACTAGACAATAAAAAATGCAAGCCCCAATCTATCCTGAAGGTAAACCAGAATCCTATTAACTGGACTGACAGCGTTAAATATCTTGGAGTTACCTTAGACTCCAAGTTGAAATTCAACTTGCATGTCAAAAATGTCATAAAGAAAGCAAAAATCGCAAAAATAACATTATCAAGCCTGTTCAACTATAGAAGCAAATTGACTACAAAACAAAAGTTTACTCTATACAGAAGTTGTATTTTCCCGATAGTAACATACGCACTCCCAATTTGGTGTAAATATATTACAACCACAAACAAAAACAGGATAAACGCATTTATGAGAATCTGCCTTCGGACAAGTATAGGAGCTCCATTCAACCTATCAAACAAGATACTGAAGGAGGACTTGAACCAACCTAATCTAGAAAATATGTACCAAACTTCCGTTAAGAAATTATACCTTCAAATGCAAAATTCAAATAATCCAACCATACAAGATATTCTACAAAATAAAGGAGATATCAATCCCCGATTCCGACGACCCGGCCCTGACACTTAGTCAAGAGCTCACCGCCCAACAGCTGCCCTCCTGCAATGCCTAGGGGGACCACTTCTACTCCACCAACTCGCCATGTGTAAATAGCCAGGACAAGGTGACTCGCGAGCTATGCTCGAATGTAACACCTGTAAATTGAGATGAAATAAATAAAAAATCAAATGGCAGCTAAAAAAGATGCAGCCTATTGTAATCAAATCAACGATCGGCCCAGCTGGCGAAAAGGTCAGTATAATCGAAACCAACATACTTTTGAAAATTCTTAGAAGATGGGCATCGAGTACAAAGTAGAAGAAACTCCTTCAACAAAGAAACGAACTCGCGAATCCCCTTCAGATTCAACACCACGTAGCCATAAGACACCGAGAATGGAAGTTGTCTCACAGCATAATGAAAACGACGTCTCCATAAACGAGGTAACTGAAGTCCCTCAAGAAACGTCCGCAGCTACCCCTCCTCAGGTTAACGAAGAAAACATTGATGAAGATGGTCCTTGGTCAACAGTTACACATGCAAAAAAGCCAAGAATACCACCTGTAATAGCAGAAAATGTAACAGACTGGAAGTTGCTCTGCCAAGAGCTGAAAGACCTGCGCACAGATAAATTCCAATGCACGATCTCAGGAAATAAGCACATTATCAAGGCCAAAAATATTTCAGACTTCTAAAAATCAGGGAATATGTTCAAAAAACAATGGCGGCTACTCTTATAGACTCCAAGAAGAAAAACCGCTCAAAGTAGTATTAAAGGGCGTGACAACAGCCTACAAGACTGAAGATATAGCAATAGAACTTGCAACAATGGGCTTTACTGAGACCTCTGTGAAGAGACTTCATAGACAATCAACTAAAAGGCCAATGAATTTAGTACTGGTAGAATTACCGAAAAATGAACATAACAAGAAAATTTACGGAATAACTGAACTTCTCTATCAGAAAATTGCAGTAGAATCTTTCAGAACAACAAACTGTGTGACTCAATGCTTCAACTGCCAGGGTTTCGTGCACGGTCAACTTAACTGATTCCTGAAACCAAAATGCGTCAAGTGTGCCGAGGAGCACCATTCGAAGGACTGCCCAAGAAAGTCAAGACAACTTCCCCCAAAGCTTGCAAACTGCGAAGAAGCGCACACAGCCAATTACCGCGGATGCCCTAAGTTTCCAAGAGTACATCAGCAACAGCCAAGATACCCTGATCAGTACAAACCTAACAACCCACTTCCGATTTCAAAAAGATCTGAAACACTGCCGAAAATTGTAGAACAACAAAACCAAAGCAATGCTGAGGTTGTGACAAGAAAAACTTCTCGTTCTGAAACTAAGGACCTGTGTGAAAAATTGATGCAAGTATTCAAAACATACCTACAATGAATTGCAAATTACCTTTTAAAATTATTGCTTGGAATTGTAACGGAATCAGATCAAAGAAAGAAGAATTATTGCACTTTTTAGAAGATAACTTAATTGACATTGCTCTGCTCAGTGAAACTCACCTTAAACCCTCAATTGATCTAAAGTTCAGGAACTATCAAACCATTAGAACTGATCGAATTACAGGAAAAGGTGGGGGAACAGCCATCATTATAAAATCCTTTTTTAAATATAAAAATATGCCGATTCATACTTTAAACTTGGAAAATACTTCAATATTGATAAAACCAGATGGAAAAACCCTCTTGCAAATCACAGCAATTTATAAGAAGCCTGATGCACCATTATTGGAAGAAGATTTGAACCAACTGATAAAACACAACCACGTAATAATCGTTGCAGGAGCCTGGAAATCCAAACACCCTCTTTGGGGATCAAGGACTTCAAATAAGAGTGGAATCGTGCTGCACAATTTCTCTGAAAGAGAAAGCCTCGACATTGTCGCATCTTCGTCACCCACGCATTACAGTCCACTCGGCAATCCCGATTTCCTAGACTTCGCTGTACTTAAAAACATTCCTTGGACCCCAAAGGCCAGAACCACCGACGATTTATCATCTGACCATCTCCTTGTAATCTTTGAATTGAATTGCCCAAAGGATGAATTCACAACCCAGCTCAGCCGAGTAACTAATTGGGTTTATTTTCAACAAGATCTAATCTCCACCAAGCCCCCCAGACTCCCCTTGAAAACTGAAGTAGACATTGATTCAGCAGTTGGAATTTTGAACGAGAAAATTAATAATAGCTACTCGAAAAACACCATAGTCTCATCTTCCAAATTAATAAAGAACCCAAAAACCAAAGCCTTAATATGGGAGAAAAATAAAGCTAGGAAAAGATGGCAATCAACCAGGGATCCAGCTCATATATATAGAGATACTTACCTCAATCTTCAAGGAAAGGTAAATCAAGCCCTTGAAGCAGAGAAATCTGAAAATTGTAATAGTTTTTTAAGCAAACTTGAATCGAGCCCAACAGACTTCTGGAAAAAAACAAGACAAAGAAATTGGAAATGATCTTTCAGAGTATTTTTCCAAACACTTTTCCAAGGCGGAGGATGAGGTTCCGTCTTACCTAACAGATAACACTTGCCATCATCCCCAAGAGAATATACTATCAATGACAACACCAAATGGAGTCAAGGAAGTGATTAAAAACCTAGGTAATCACAAAGCTCCAGGCCACGACAATATTACGCCGCAAATGACTAAAAACCTCCCCATCAAATGGATAGTTTCCTCGCTGGGATCTTCAATGCTGCATTACACCCGTGCTACTTCCCGAAGACATGGAAAAATTCCATTATCATAACCATTCCAAAAGAAAATCACCTGAAGATCTCAGACCAATCAGCCTTCTCTCTACCATCGGTAAGGTAAACGAGAGAATCGTTCTTCGCAGATTGCAGTCATACATGGATTCTATTAACTTTATCATTTCTCAACAATTTGGATTCATAAAAGGACACTCCACAACCCACCAGCTAATCACAGTAATAGACTACATCCAAATAAGAAAGTCCTACAAGGAGGCAGTAGGTGCTGTTTTTCTAGACTTTACCAAAGTCATTGATAGAGTATGGCATTATGGCTTGATAGCAAAAATAACAAAAAATCAATTTCCAAGGGATTTTATCAAATTCTTGAAAAACTATCTCCAGGAAAGAACCTTTTAAATTAAGCAAGGGAATTATATAACCACGGCAAAACCAACCCAGATTGGAGTCCCTCAAGGCTCTACCCTTGGACCCTACCTATTCAACATCTACATCAACGATTTCCCTCCACATCCAAAATGTCAAATAAAACTTTTCGCAGATGACGCAGCAATTTTATCAAACTCCAAATCAATAGGAATAATAACTACACAACTCCAAAATTACATAAACAGTATAACCAAATGGTGCAATGATTGGAAATTAGACATCAACCCAAAAAAGTCTCAGGCAATAATTTTTCCTCCACTAGACAATAAAAAATTCAAGCCACAATCCATTCTAAAGGTAAACCACAGCTCTATTAACTGGATGTCAAAAATTGCAAAAAATGCAAAAATTGCATGTCAAAAATGTCATAAAGAAAGCAAAAATCGCAAAAATAACATTATCAAGCCTGTTCAACTATAGAAGCAAATTGACTACAAAACAAAAGTTTACTCTATACAGAAGTTGTATCCTCCCGATAGTAACATACGTACTCCCAATTTGGTGTAAATATATTACAACCACAAACAAAAATAGGATAAACGCATTTATGAGAATCTGCCTTCGGACAAGTATAGGAGCTCCATTCAACCTATCAAACAAGATACTGAAGGAGGACTTGAACCAACCCGATCTAGAAGATATGTACCAAACTTCCGTTAAGAAATTATACCTTCAATTGCAAAATTCAAATAATCCAACCTTACAAGATATTCTACAAAAAAGGAGATATCTATCCCCGATTCCGACGACCCGGCCCTGACACTTAGTCAAGAGCTTATCGCCCAATAGCTGCCCTCCTGCAAGGCCTAGGGGGACCACTTCTACTCCACCAACTCGCCATGTGTAAATAGCCAGGACAAAGTGACTCGCGAGCTGTGCTCGAATGTAACACCTGTAAATTGAAACGAAATAAATAAAAAATCTCAATGGCGGCAGCGCTTCGACGCTCTCCCGCCATGGATTCTTGCAAGAAGAAGAAGAAGAAGAAAGCCAACAAGCCCTCTCAACCCTCGGTTGACATCGCGGCTCTTGTTGAAGAAGACAACATAGTAATCTCCCGCCACTACCAAATCCTGCAATCCCTCGGCCAGCCCTCCCTAGCAGCTCTTCACCTGGACCTTGTTCGCTTCATTGAGTAGCGAACGGAAATAATCAAGTGCCTAGTTAGGGATGTGAAGAACCTCACGGGCACCGTGAATGACTTCATGGAGCTGGATGAAATCATGGATGCCCAAATGCCCAAGAAAACCTGCCAGACTACTCAAACTGGCCCTGCTCCCACCTGCAAGGACTCTAGCGCTCAGACTGAGCTTATCAAGCCTGCCACCCCCCGCTCCATCTGCTCTCCCTGTGGCATCACCTGCTCCCAAGAAGCCAGATCCTGCTCTAACCAAGAGGAAGCAGTCAGAGACGTCAAACCCGCCCGCTAAGAGGACCAAACCACTGGTTCCAGCCAAGCCGGCATCTTCCCGCGCCCCCAAGCCTGCCGTTGCCAAAGGCTCCCTCAATGGGGAGATATCTGCGGCCCACATCGTGGTTATTGCAGATAACCCGCAGGCTGACCCACGGGACATCGTCAAAGCTGTCCGCGCTGCCCACACTCTGCCCCAAGGCGTCTATGCGTCTCTGCGCACCAGGGGAAAACTGGTGCTGCACTCCAGCACTCCAGAGGCCATTCCTGCCGTCAGCTCTGCCCTGGACAACAAGCTCCAAGGCCTGAAAGTCCGGGAACTGAGGCAATTCCTCCCAAGAATCTGCCTCTTCAACGTGGAGGCGGAAACCGCGGATGAGGACATTGTCAAGGCCTTCCTCTCCACCGATGCCCTCAGCCAGCTTCCTGGAGACAAGTCTGTCCGAGTGGCACACAGATCTCCGACCAGAAATGGCACCTGCACGGCCTTCATTGACCTGGACTTGGCTTCCTACAAGGCCATTGGAAGACGCGGCAGGATCATTGTGGACCAAGTGATCCTGAACTACGAGGAGTCTGTCCGCGTCTGCTACCGCTGCTGTGGCTACGGCCACAACGCCGATAGGTGCACCAAGGCTACGGTCACCTGCTTCCACTGCGCTTCTGGTGACCACCAAGGCCGAAGATGTCCAACTCTTGCCAACCCGCGCACGGCCAAGTGCGCCAACTGCTTAGGCAAGGACCTCTCTGCCGACCACGAGGCAAGACCAATGTCTTGCCCAACTGCCAGAGTTAGAGCTGCAAAGTTCTAGTCCTCCCGCCTTCTTCCTGCCTCTTGACCTCCGCGGACCCAATCCGGCCTAATCTGCCTCTTCCCTAACGGAGATCCTGTCCCTAGCCTCTCCAGCCTGGTCATAGTGGTTTTATATATTCCGCTTTACGCGGCCATTGGGGCTCAAAAATCATTTATTTTGGTTAGCAGCCCCGTAAATAAATATATTTTCTCTAATTGAATATTCTCTATCTGTAAGGATAGAATACTCCGATCCCAAAACAATGTATAGGCCCTTACGTGTTTTGCAGGCTAACACCCGGAAATCTCCATCTGCCGTTCTTGAGATTTCCAATTTGGCAAACTCCCACAGGCCGACATCATTCTCTTACAAGAACTTCCAGAAAAATTCTACTGGCCCACCCCAGGTTTTCAAGTCTTCTCTGACTCAAGCCTTTACTAACCTTCGGGCATTGTTGCACGGAGCATTCTTCATCAAATCCCTCTAGTCACTCGGGACACCGCCATTACCTCTTTTACCATCTACCTGGATTAGAGAGTAGTTGCAGTTTGTTCAGCCTACTGGCATAGTCATAGGTCAGAGGAGGATTTCCTTCCTCCGTTGGAAGAACTTATAATCAGGACCTCATTTCCTATCATCCTAGGTAGAGATGCCAATACCCATTCTCTCACCTGTGGGCATCGGTGCAAAGTTGGACACCTGTGGAGCAAATCTTGAAAACTTCGCCCGCTGCAACGACCTTTATTTTCTGGGTGATCCTGTGCACTTTACATGGTCAAATGAACATCTCTCCTCATCCATTGATGTTACATTGTCATCCTGCTCAATAGCGATACATGCTTCTTGGGAGATTGAGTGAGGAATTGGCCTTCACCGACTACATCCCGATTTTGACAATCTTTCCAGACATGGTTACCACTGAGTGAGTCCTCCATGTGCAGACGTTCCAACACTTCTAGACCATCTAAACCATGGTGCACCCCAGTTGAGCCGGCTCAGAAAACTGGCAGTAACACTCCGCCGACGCAGCCGAAAATCCAGAGCTCTATTCGGAACTTTTTCTTAGATTATATCGAGCGTGTCAAAACAGGCTCAAGGCAGCTATCCGGAAAGCTAAACGCCACTCCTGGCTCAACCTCTGCGAGGAGGTTTCAACGGCGGCGTAGAGTGCCATTCGCCGTTTTATCGCCCGAGAACGCAGCTCCCCAAGAGGTCCGCCTCTTCTCAAACATGATGATGACTCTCCTTTCTCTCCCGAAGAGACCTACTTCGCTGTGGTGAATCACCTTCTCCCTCAGGACACCAGACCTAATCGTCGGAAATTTGCTCAATCAATGTTTCCAGATCAACCCGACTTTACATCGTGGGAGGTCACAAGAGCCATACAGCGATGTGGTAGAAGAAAAGCTACAGGACCAGATGGCTTCGGTTCCCTTTGCATAGATCTTGAAGACTCTGATCTACATTCCCCGCTAACTGTTATATTCACCAAATGCCTCGGAATGGGTCACTCACCTCGCCCATGGTAGGAAAGCCGTCTCATATTCCTGTCAAAGGCGTCCAACTCTGCCAGCAGTCAGTTGGCGAGGTATAGACCACTCACTCTTCTGAACAACCTGGCCAAGGTTTTTGAACGATGTATCCTGGCTTGACTGCAATGGCTCGCCGATCGCCATGGATGGCTCTCGGACAACCAATTTGAATTAGTTCACGGCAGGTCATCAGAAGAAGCACTCACCAAATTTACCCAGTTTATCGATGAAAGGCAGGCCCACTGGAGAAAAACGTTGGCCATTAGCTTAGACAATAGTAAAGCATTTGACACCGTCTGGAGACCTTACATCATACAAGGTCTCGAACGCCTGGCTTGTCCCCTATTCACTGATTTGTCTAGTGCAAAGTTTTCTGGAAGACAGGAAGTTGTCTTTCTGCGCGTGAACAGCTACCGCCTTCACATTTTCTCAGCTTGGCACCCCCCAAGGTTTTGTACTAAGCCCATTCCTGTGGAATATAATCGCCCGGTTCCTCTTCATCATACCTCCCATTAGAGAAAGTTTACTAGTAGCTTATGCAGACGACTTCACCCTGTTGACTTAAGTTCGGGGCCGTCTACCCAAAAAAACCTCGAACACATTTCTGGATCAAATCGCTTCATGGAGCACCGAGAACGGATTCGAGCTGAACCCCAGAAATATGCAAGCCTGTATCTTCCAGTAGCGAAGAATCCGTCTCAACCCCGACCCTGGACTCATAATCCTTGGCCAACCCATCCCTATTAAAAAGAATATAACCATCTTGGCGGTAGAATTCGACCAGACACGAGGGTTTGTCTCTCACCTATTCAAACTCATCCGCAGGTGTCGAGCATTTGTTCCAAGATTGACGAAATCAATCCATAGGAAATTTGGTATTTCCCATGCTGCTGGCATCAATATCCTTCAGTCGGTAGTCATCCCAACCCTTCTATATGGAGTTTCAGCTTGGAGTCGTGGCGGTTCTTTCAAGTAGGGTGCCCGTCAGTTCCGGAGCATCCACTAAACGTTTGCAAAACATATATTGAGAGGGGGCCCTTGTACGCCAACCATACCATGCATATTCCTGAGAGGTAGCCCCCCTCTTCCTTGACATCATCATCCAGGCCCAGCTGGCTTTTCTAAAGGAGATCAAGAAGGGAAACTACGAATCAAAGCCAAGACCTGCTGCGCTTCCATACCCCCATTCAGACGATCCCTTTCCTTCAGTTTGAACCTAGAAGAGGTAACAACGCCACTATTTTTCACAGATGGATCGAAAATTGATTCAGGCGTTGGTGCTGTGATCATCTTCCCTCCCAAGAACATCAGCCAGTTCTCCTACGGCTTCATACAGACTGCACTGCCTTTCAAGCTGAACTCTCAACAATTCTCTGGGCAGCTCAAATCGCGGAGACTAGTCCAACCAAAACAGCAGTGACATTTGCCTCGTACTGTAGATCCGCTTTAGCAGCTATCTGCTCCTCAGGAACAACACGTACATCGCTAGTGTCAAAAATAATAAAATTCCTTAACAAAGCTCCTTACATCAGGCTCTGTTGGGTACGCGGACACACTGGAATCAATGGCAATGAACCAGCAGACAGTGCAGCAAAAATTGCCGATAGTTCTGTCCTACCACTCTCATACTCCACCCTGCCTCAAACTCATGCTCGAAACCTAACACGTAAGATCGCTCAATCATCATGGACTGTATTTTATTCCCAAGACTACTCGACCAGATCCCTCAGGAGAATAGCTTCCATTTCAAGCGATCTCCTTAAATTTCTACCAAAAATCCGCCATGTAGAGGCCACCACTACCTCATGGGCCATGGCCATGTATTGGCAGACATTACACGTCTACATCCCGAAACAGACCCTACCTGCCTTCACTGTTCAGGAGAGCCACAGACAGTTGATCAACTCCTATTCAGCTGTCCGACATTAATGAAACAAAAGAATGTAATTAGCTATCCTGCTTGGACTGAAACACCTCAATCCTACATATATGGCCAACCTCCCTGACTCAACCACAGCATGGAATGTCCTGGTCAATTGGTTCAACTCAACAATCAGAACAGGACGCGAATAAAAGCGCTTAGTACTAGTCCATACTAGTGACCTGGACTCCCCGGGTAGAAGGCGTTCTGCGCTCCAGTAACCTGGGTTATAAATACACCTCTCTATCTTATTATATATAAAAGTCAATGTCTGTTGTCTGTTTCGCGATAAACTCAAAAACTACTGAACTAATTGGTGCCAAATTTTGCATGTCGCTTTTTATAAACATGAGGAAAAATTTCGGCTTCATTTTGATTTGTTTTTTGCCTATTTATTTTTATCTTTAAAGAACTTTTTAATGCGGAGTAAATACGAGGCGGAGTAAAAACACCAGGCTAATTAAGCGACCAATGAGAGTTCTGCATTTTTTTAAAGTTGCTTGCGTACTTTTTTTGAAATATATTTTTATACGCGAGTGTTACTTTTTTTTTACAAAAGTATTGAGAGAGAAATTTATACTATTAAGTTACGGTAAGTGCACACAATGCAATTTAAAAAAAAAACTTTACAAAACTAGCGTTACTCTATGTAAATAATGGCTTTCGTATTTTTTAAAATTAATTTTTGTTTTGGCCTTTGTTTTTTTATCTCTTTAAAAGAAATCGTTTAAAATGCAGTCGCAGTCATTAGCAAACACATATGTTTGCCTAATTTCCATGTGCTCTTTTATTTTATTTTTACAGAATAATATTTACAGGCCAGTATTTTGAATTAATTTTTAATAAACCTATTTTTTTCTTATTCTTACTAAGAAGATGGGCATCGCAAGATCCATTCCAGTCACTCACTCAATTCAGGCAATTTCAAGGGTTAATGCGCTGGGGCGGGTACCTCGGGGGTTGGGTGGAAAGCTGCAATCGATTAAAACTATATTGATTTTGAAACAACTAAATGGATAGCAAAATATAATTAAATCAAATACCTAAACACTAATATAATACAATTTTTGCCATCACACACACTTTTTGCCTGTAGTTTATGTGTTACTTCTGTATGGGACTTCTGCTATTTATTATTGACGCCCGGGTTTTTACCCGAGTAAAGGTTTGTCTAACGAACATTTGTTAAAACAATTCTCTATAAACTTATTTAAAAAAGAAGATATATTTTGATAATTTGAAACTTGTAAATTTGAATCTCTCGATAAAGTGAACATTTTTTCCCGGTCCCTGTGTGCCGTGTCATCCTGAATTTTGTCTTTCCTAATATTCTACATTACAAAATCATCGTTTTATCTAATGAACATTTTTCCGGTCCCTTGAAAAATACTCGATAAGTTGAATAAAATCAATATTAATTGGTTCCCTCGGTAATTGGAAGTTAAAGGAATAGTATCTTCGCCTTGGAATTGTATCATTATTCTTGTCTCAAATAAATTGCCGTGTCATCCTGAGATAATCTTACTTTTGATAAATAATATTTAAGATTTTATTATATATATTATATATTATATTATATATATATATTACACGTTATTTGTTTTCTTGGCCGACTGTTTTACATATGGTGTTATCTTAAAATTGCTTGTTTTGAATATTTTTTTAGATTGAGATTATTAGCTAGTATGTAAAAAAATTAACTCTGTTGAAATTTAATTTTGTATTTATATATGAATAAAATTAACTCTGTTGATTTTTTTTTGTATTTAATCGATAACAGCGAAGTTACGCATGTTAATGTTAGGGGAAAATATTTTGATGTTAAGCAAAACCTGCTCCATCTCGTTTTACATAAATGTTGAAAATTTGGTTGAAATTGATGCATTGTAACGAAAGTTATTAGTGATGTACACTTATGAAATTTGCATTTTATTAATATAGATGTACTTTCAGTATGAAGGAAATTGCACTCGGGGTAATTCTCGGGCGAAGCCGAGTCATTCGTCTAGTATTTATATAAAATTCACCATATCTGAATATTTTCATTTTGCTTATTTGGCGATGGCTATTCAATTATTTGGGGGGGGGGGGGGATTTTATCTCTATATCGATATATGCAAACTGGTTTGTTTATTGTATAATTTTACTCTTTAAATTCCCTATATATATATATACTAGCGGATGTGTACCCGGCTTCGCCCGGGTTTTATCCGAGTGAAAGTTTGCCTAACGAATATTATATATTATGAAGTATAATAAACAATGCTAAAGATTAGTTTTAATTATTAATCAAGATTGTGTGTGAATATGTGAGAAAGATGTAATATCGTTGTTGTTTTCTTGGCAGACTGTTTTAGATTTGGTGTTATCTTAAAATTGCTTGTTTTGAATATTTTTTTAGATTGAGTTGAATGAATTGCTGAATTTTTTTGTGTATTTATATATAAATAAAATTAACTCTGTTGATTTTTTTTGTATTTTATCGATAACAGCAAAGTTATGTATTTTAAAGTTAGGAAAATATTTTGATGTTAAGCAAAACCTGCTCCATCTCGTTTTACATAAATGTTGAAAATTTGGTCGAAATTGATGCATTGTAACGAAAGTTTTTAGCGACCACCACTTATGAAATTTCCATTTATATAGAAGATATAATATAAATGAGTTTTAAAAATTGTTTTAAAAAAATGCATCGGCCGGGAATCGAACCCTGGCCGCCCGCGTGGCAGGCGAGCATTCTACCACTGAACCACCGATGCTTTAAAAAAATCAAATTCATTTATCGTCGCGACCAGTGCTGCGCCCTAGCGGTAAAAGACTGGAACTAACGCTTTTTGGTTTTTTATTTTTTAAAAAAAGCACATTAACTTTTTTAGTTTTTTGAATAGCCTATATGTTAAACGAAATCTTCAGCTACCTATATGCGAAATTCCATAATGATTGAGTCAGTAGATTTTGCGTGATGCGATAACAAACATCGATTTCGCATTTCATTTTTATATATATAATAAGGAAGGAAGGATATATATAATATATATATTACGATTATATATAAAAAAAAGATATTAGATTTCTGTTGTTTTTTGATCATCTTGGTGATTATACTATGGTGGTGCAGTCATGGTCAGGATCTTGAAAGTAAAATAATAAAAATGGTTTTGATCAGATATTGTTTTAATTGAGTTTTAGGATAAACATAATTCGGTAAAAGTGCCGCCTGGTTTAAGGCGTAAGAATTAAAAAATGAAAAGATTATTTACATAATTACAAAGTTTTGGGTCGGCCAATCGGGGATGAACAACAATGAGTATTTATAGAGAAAGCGTGACCTCTGGCGGTCGATTTATACAGAGTATTTATATTTATGAAATTATAATTTTTTAAATAAAATATTTTAATATAACATTTTAAATAATATCTTAATATAACATTTCCCCCCCTGTGAAGAGAATAATATGGGTTCATTCAGAGAAAAGTGATTAAAATATAGTTTAAAAAAAGATAAAATGATGATAAAGAGAATAAAGTGAGAGGTGATAGTCACTTATCATATTGGTTTTAAATATGGTAGCCAATAGACAGGAAAGTACAAAAGGTAAATGATACAAATGTAAATGATTACAAAATTTATTGGTAGAGTGTGAAAATGAAATGCATGATTATCAAAAGTGAAATAAAAGAGTGATATTCCTTGATCATATTGGCTTGTTGTTAGCCAATAGATTGGAAAAGACATGAGAAAAATGATACACATCTATTATTAATGAGGAAGAAAAATAAAATGCAGAATTATTAAAAAGCATATTAAAAAAGTGAGAAATAAAAGGATGATATCCCTTGATCATATCGGCTTGTTATGAGCCAATAGATTGGGAAAAACATGAGAAAATGACATTATTAAAAATAAGAAAAATGCATGATATTTACAGAAAGATATAAATGAAAAATGATGAATAACATTGAAAACAATATGAAAATTACATTAGTAAAAGATAGGTGGAAACATTTGATGATTATAACAAGAATGGCATTTGTGAAAAGGCAATAAACAGTAGGCAAATGGTAATATTATGTACAAAAAGGAAAATGTGCAAATAAGGAATGAACATGTTAAGATTTAAAAAAGGGTAATGGTAGGAATAAAGAATGGGTATTGAAAAAAGAATCAAGGTGAACAAAAACAAAAGTTAAAATTTACATATGTTGGTATCGCTAAATTTACATATTAGTTAGGCGAAATGAGAAACATTAAAAGATTATGGCATTTAAAAATAAATTAAAAAGGGGGTAAAAATGCAAATTTTCAAAATAATAACATATCAAGAAATGAGATTTAACAAGAAAATATCAAAATATTAAAAGTTTGAGAATTTCAGATATAAGATAGAAATGTGAAACTATAGGGTATTGTGGTCATTAACAAAATATATCATGGAAAATATGATTAACAAAGATTAATTTCTATTAAATATTGGATATGTGAAAAAAATATAATATTTTGTTGTTGATGTTGTTGTGTTCCCGGCCGACCGTTTTGCATATAGTGTTGTGTTAAAAATTGATATGGTATGTGTAAATGGTATAACCTTATTGTAAAAATATAAAAAAAACATGGAACGAGGTATATTTAGTAACTAATTATACAAAGGAAAATAAGGTTTAAAAGGATTGAAATGTGTGATACTATTTAAAGGGCAGAAACAACTATGGTAAAATTGATATCTAAGAATGATTTAATAAAAAGGGAAATACGGAAAATAACTATACACAAGTGATTGAAAACTATTGTAAATCATGGATGAGGATTAAAAAGTTAAAAAGAGACAAATAAGTAAAAGGTAGATACAAAGTACCTTGAAATGGATGGTTATGGCTGGAGTGGACCTCCGGGAGATGACTGACGCTGGGCGAAAGATGCGATGGCTGAGTTGGAAGGGAGAAGACTGCTTGAAATTGCTGGATATGGTAGGAAATGGGTATGTTTGATTGTAGTGGCTATATTTGCTTGGAGATGGCTATGTTTGTTTGGAGATGGCTATGTTTTCTTGGAGATGGCTATGTTTGATTGTAGATGGCTATGTTTTCTTGTGGAGATGACTATGGTTTCTTGCGGAATAGCTATGTTTGCTTGCGGAGAATGCTATTTTTGCTTGTGGAGATGGCTATGTTTGCTTGTGGAGATGGCTATGTTTGCTTGTGGAGATGGCTATGTTTGCTTGTGGAGATGGCTATGTTTGCTTGGATATGGCTATTTTTGCTTGGATATGGCTATGTTTGCTTGGATATGGCTATGTTTGCTTGGATATGGCTATGTTTGCTTGGAGATGGCTATGTTTGCTTGGATTGGTCTATGTTTGATTGAGAATGACTATGGTTGTTTGTAGGTGACCATTTTTTGATGGAGAAGGCTATTTTTGATTGGGGTAGGTTATGTTTGATTTGCATAATTAAAAATGAGCTATGTTCAATTGAAGATTTATATTTTTGATTGTAAATGGCTATTTTGATTGGAGTGGATTATGTTTGATTAGGATGGGCTATTTTTGATTGGGAAAACTATTTTTGTATGGAAGATTTGCATACCTGAATTTGAAAAATTTTGCTTTTGGGATATTGTACAAACAGGTAAATATCCTGTCGGCTAATATTATATTTAAAAAAAAAAGATATTTTCTGCTTGAATTTATGATCATCTTGGTGATTATACTATGGTGGTGCAGTCATGGTCAGGATCTTGAAAGTAAAATAATAAAAATGGTTTTGATCAGATATTGTTTTAATTGAGTTTTAGGATAAACATAATTCGGTAAAAGTGCCGCCTGGTTTAAGGCGTAAGAATAAAAAAATGAAAAGATTATTTACATAATTACAAAGTTTTGGGTCGGCCAATCGGGGAAGAACAACAATGAGTATTTATAGAGAAAGCGTGACCTCTGGCGGTCGATTTATACAGAGTATTTATATTTATGAAATTATAATTTTTTAAATAAAATATTTTAATATAACATTTTAAATAATATCTTAATATAACATATATATATATATATATTAATAAAATGGAAATTTCATAAGTGGTGTTCGCTAAAAACTTTCGTTACAATGCATCAATTTCGACCAAATTTTCAACATTTATGTAAAACGAGATGGAGCAAGTTTTGCTTAACATCAAAATATTTTTCCTAACTTTAACATGCGTAACTTCGCTGTTATCGATTAAATACAAAAAAAAATCAACAGAGTTAATTTTATTTATATATAAATACAAAATTAAATTTCAACAGAGTTAATTTTTTTTACATACTAGCTAATAATCTCAATCAAAAAAATATTCATATTGTTTTATCATGTTTCTAATTTCGCCTAACAAATATACAAATTTATAGTGACCAACATATGTAAATTTTATCTTTGTTTTTATTTAACTTAATATCGTAAACATATACATCCATTGTAAGCATTTTTCTGTTCACCTTCCGTGGTTTCTCTTTTCTCTGATAGTTTTTAGGTGTAGTATATTTTCTTATTACTAGACTACAAACATTCCCTCGAGAAAAACCTGGGCGAAGCCGGGTACATCCGCTATATTATATAAATATATGACGTAACGAATATAATTATCATTATTATCATAATATTCTGTGTGTTCCCGAATATTATTATCAATAATATTCGTTAGGCAAACTTTCACTCGGATAAAACCCGGGCGAAGCCGGGTACACATCCGCTAGTATATATATATATTCATATTCAGCTACCTAAATACATGAACATTTTTCCAATGGTTTATTAAGTAGTTTCGGTGGATAAAAGTAACATATATCAATTTATCTTCACAAGAATAGCGTTACTAGAGATTAGAGGATTTCTCGGGAAATATTTTTATCAAATGTTCATTAGAGAAACTTTCACTCGGATAAACCCCGGGTGCTGTCCGAGTCATTCGACTAGTATATCAACATTTATATTTATTTTTCTAATCATTTTTTTTATAATTCCAAGAATGTTTACCAAATAAATATTTTAAAATTAGTCAATGTATTATACAGATCATCTGTATATGATAAAGCCCTGTGAATAATTATTCATTGTTCAATAATGAACTAGGTTGCTGTCGTTGAACTGAACCTAATTTGAACTGGATCAATAAAATAGCTTGAAAAATCTGATGAAAAATGATAAATCTCAAATTTTGGGAAGACTTGTAGAAGGTAACCGGACCCCGATTCACATATAAAAGAGAAACCAGAAGGAAGAGAAAAAGAATATCACACAACAGAAACTCAGCATCCAACTATTTCGCCCTGGTAAATAGACTTTCTTCAGTTCACTACACACTTGTTATTTTCGAATGTGCCATCAAATTTCATTTTTTAAAAACTGCCTTTTATATATATTCACATTAAACACCAATAGAAAAATTTATCTTGAATTTCCAATATCAATACTAAACCGAATCAAAGGAAAATCTTGAATAATGTAGCCCTTCAGCTATGCGAGATCACCTAAAAGTTAGGACCCAATTGATGAGCTTACAAAGAAGCTAACGTGATTTTATTAATCATTATTATAAAAATAAACAATTTTATTATTTTTTATAGTTTCTAAGTTGTTACTCCTTCTCTCTTTCTCCCCCTATGAGATTCACTGGTTGAAACGCTTTTAGAACTGGAACCGCAGCGTAGAAATCAATGTCATGAATGCCCTAGAGCCAAGGTCCGCATTTCAATGCTAAACTGTTGAAAATACTGTAGGAATATTAGTATAGAACCTTGCTCACAATTTTTAGATAAATTCCAATACACATTATAATTCATATAAGTACAAACAATCGTGTTGTAAGTTTGTAAAACATCTTTTTTTTTTTTTCATATGAACTTGAGTTTAGGAGTTTAAAATTTAAATATTAAATTATAAATTTCTAAACATTAATTTTGCGCGATCCTTTTTTTCATTCCAACAAGGTAAAATAAAATTTATTTTGTTTTATTTTATTTATATGATTATACACTAATCATGAAATTGGTCTCTCTGTGAGCACCCAAAAACGAGAAAAATTTACAATTTTCTCCAAGATACGCTGCGTGTCAAGCCTAACTTACTGAAAGTTCAATATCAACACTTTTTACGAGAGTTGTTTACAAATTAGAACATTTAGCAAAATATTCGACTTATAAAGGATATAAACGAATTTTATTAAACCTTTACTAAAATATTTTACCTTTTTAAAGTGTAGTTAATTTTTTTGTCTGTAGAATCTAAATTCAAAATATATTTTCAAAACATTGATACATACTTTGCGCGCCCTCTTAGTGTTTATACCATGGGGATATACGATTTATCTCTTTTTATTTACATGTTGGGATATTTTCAGCGATTACAATGGTCTTATCCGTGGGAGACACGAAACGAGTAATTACGTCCCTAAAGATGGCCGCGATTAATGTTAAAGATACTAGATGCCAGACACACACAATACAGAGATAGCGTGAGGTGTGACGTATTGTACAGAGCGGAATTTTAGTCATAGTTTACCAGATGGTGGTGCAAGATAGTACAAGGAAAACTACATCTTGACTTCAACTTGCTAAAGAGAGTCTTTACAACGCCTCTTAAATAGCCACGTCGGTCATTAGACTCATCAGACCTTTCCCTAGGCAGCAGCAATACATCAGAACTTTTAGTTCTTGCGGCACACTTAATGTTCATTGTATTTGTATTTGGTTAGCAGGCTTCGGAATAAACTCGAAAATAAGACAACATGTGCTAATCATTTGGTTCATTAGACCGTTCGCTCTCAACACTATAGCCTTGGACAGCCTCAGCCTATAGTTGCGCTTGTTCAATCTAATCTGGGTTTGAAAAGTCAAAGGACATCATTCGTTCAAAGTGAAGGCTTTGGCGATAACATTTTCGGGATCACAAACGGTGGCAGAGTAGGGCACGTTGCAACATCCCGGCCACTCTCATTCAGAGCTAGAAGAATACTTATCCTCTCCAATTTTATTGTTATTATTTGTCCTCCATAATATATCCTTCATTGTTTGTAGAAGGGAATCTTTTATAATTGCTTTCAGTTTCCTATAGGGAATTTTTCTGACCTTAGATGAACTTCTACTCCACGTTTAATGCCCAAAACCGAACTATCGAGGAAGTCTACATCGGGGAAAAACAAAATTAGAACAGTAGATTAAAGGGGTCTATTTATTTCAAATGTAAAACGCCATTGCGATATTGTAGAGTCAAATAGGAAAAAATAGTAAAATAAATCGCTATATGTTTTAACTTTTAGAAGGCATGACCACGACTAGAAAATCGACTTTTTTCTCGCAGTAAACAAAACCCCCGCCTGACGACATACTCGTTCTTTCTACTCCATAGATGCCAAATCCTTTTATTGCACTAGCTAAAAAATAATATTGAAATATAAATAATTTTAAACACACAATCATATAGAATATTTGAATATCGGTGCGTATAAAAACATAGATATTATATAACACACTAAAGAGCAGATACATTTCCAAGTCTAAGAATCCTCCCCAAGTTGATGGACTATATCAAAATTTAGTGGGTCAACCAGGTAGGAGCGCCAACTTGACGAGGGGTATCTGGATCACTCCACCTGCAGTCTGGACGGAACCGATTCACAACGAGACCGTCTTTTACAGGATGACTCTCCAGTACTCGGTCCACCAGCCACTTCACCTGAGGCAATCTGTCCTCCTGACCAACACCTCAGTGTTATTCCATAAATTTGGTGCAACGCCCTTTCACTTATTTCGTTGTTGCAGACCGTTGATTCACTCACTAGGCCATCTCCTCCACAAGAGCTGCACCATCCGCTGGACTTGTTGGCATTTTGGAATAAGATGCTCCTTTTCTGTTAACAAATTTTCTTTCGGAACACGAAAGGGAAAGTAATTATCAAGAAATTTCCTGGAGACAAGATTTATTGGTGATTAGGATCCTCGCTCACAGGATTAAGCATGATTCAATCTATACTATAACTGTCAGTAGTTCTTTATAGGGTGTTTTCCAAAATACGCCGCAGATGGCACTTGAGTTCTTTGACTCTTACAGAAAACCGAAACGAGAGGCTCTTGGAGGAATACCATCCTTTGCCAAGATAGAATCCAGATCTTCCAATTCATCTTGATCAAGAAAAAGACTTGATATTAATTGCCTTGAGGCTCCGACAAAATTATTTACGTGATCACTGTGTAAGTGCAAAAGGTTTTCGGCGTGCAACAAACTATCAGGTTGTCCCATAAACAATCGCCGTTTGAAAGCGACCAATTAATGGCACCATATCTAAGCCAAAATTAAATTTATTTGAACATAATAGGCACCATTAGAATCACAGAACTTATGACAACGTGAGGGTAACATTTTTATGCCATTTTTATAAAAGTCTAGTTGTCTTGAGGACAAAAATTCCAAAAAGGCGTTTTCCACATTTCTCCGATTGATCAGCCGTTTTCCATGAAAAAAAAATTATCCAAATGCTTTAAAAAATAGAAATCGGTAGGGGACACCTCCCTATAAGGTTTTCACACATGTGCATTTTGAATAATGGATTGGGTAAGTCTTCTTGTATCTGGCAATAAGACTGAATGTTTTGGCATATACAATAGAATGAGGGCCTATTTGAGTCTACCACCGACTTTTATAATTCCTG
Source organism: Cordylochernes scorpioides (assembly GCA_030710605.1). NCBI lineage: Eukaryota > Metazoa > Arthropoda > Arachnida > Pseudoscorpiones > Chernetidae > Cordylochernes > Cordylochernes scorpioides. Next base: position 104,471,489 of record CP092886.1, read on the forward strand.
AACTATGAAAAAATTGAATTAACGTATAAATTTTACTTCTGTTTCCCACGATGCTTAGTTTTAATAATGCTCATAGGGAGCCAGGTTAGTCTTGCTTCTTTCTTTGTGGCGTGAAGACAATTATAATTGTATCGCAAGACCTAGACTACTGTCCTGATATATTCAGATAGAGAAGAACATCGCTCACCAACTTGGATCGAATTTCACTGAGAGCGTGGTTGTAACTATATCGTTCTGATCTTTGATGCTATAAGGTCGAGACATTTTTGGCCAATTTACTACATCCTGAGACAACCATGTGGGTCTATTCCACCAAAGAGATGAGCTTTCTAGATAAAATCCAAGTATTCCGCGAGAAGCAATGTTTTCAGGGTTATCCTCGATGGCATATATCTTTATTCTTGTGTCGGTCTAAACTTATAGATTTCCACCATACCATCCTGTTTCCTACGAAAGTGAAAATATTTTTGGATAGATTTTTCAGCAAGCTCAACACTATAGTTGAATATTCATTGCGAATAATATTCACCAATTACACCTCCAGGCCTTTCTCGAATACACCCCCAAGTCGAGTTATTGATAGGGCGGAACATAGTTCTAGTTGGGGGATAGACATATTATTTTTATCGTTGCTAATTTTGTCCTCAATGAAAAGACAGTTACTTTAACCCATCTGTGTTGGTTGTTCTCATGTTGATAACTGCCACATATGCATCCGCAGACGCATAACTGAGATCGTGCAGCTTTAGTGATCCTCAACCTATGAATCGGTATATTGACTGCGATAGTAACAGGAGACAACAAGCCCAGAGGGTCATAGAGTTTTACATCAAACGACATTTCTCTTTTGGAAGTCATAGACGTCATTGCTGAATGTCGCACCTTATACATAAAACAATTTTGGTGGGGATTCCACTAAAGTCCAAGATTTTTAACTACCGTCGAGTGTTCAAACTTGACTACTTTAAGTTGGTATTCCTCAAGAATGTTGCACAAATTCTCCAATACTTTCGATGACCACTTCTTTAGTGTGAAACTGCCGCATTTTATCAAATCAATGTTATTATTTCTGAAGTATTCAATGCTTCTTCCAAATTATTAGCACTTGTGATAACATCATTCGTGTAGGTATCTTCCATGAGTACTCTGGCCGCTCTAAGGAATTTGTATCCATCCTGCGCCAATTGGGTCAAGGTTCTAATAGAAAAGATTGGAGCAGTGCTATATGTCACGATATTGAGTCTAAATATCCTCAAGGTATCCTTAGGCTGAGTATCTCCTAGCTATTCTCTGTTTATCTGCCTCATCTGGTCGAACCAGAATTTGGCGGCACATCTTCTCGATATCTGCTGTGAAAACAACCTTAAGCTGCTTCCAGTTCATGAGGATATTGAATACATCTTTCTGCCATTAAAGGAGAATCAATTTGAAAAGTACATCAGCCATGCGTCGAACTTCCTTTTGATATCTTTTGATATCCTTTTGATATCCCAGTATTCAATCTCCTCAATATCTTAAGTGCACTCGTTGCAATAAATAGAGGTGGTGATTTCATTTTAGAAGCATGCAATATCATAACGGGCTTGTTGATTATTTGCGAAACTGCTGGATAGGGTCACCAGTGATGAACCGAGCCCTCTCAGAATAGTTTCGTCCTGGTTAGGACAGCAGGAAGAAATATAAAGAGATGTTTTATTTATTAGAAAAAGTCACGCCAAAATGGTATCATTTCTTGTACCTAGGTGGCGTGCTGATACTTTATGTTGATATATATTTCGTGTTATGTGGAGATTTAAAAGTAAGTATCGCGCCGCCTGATCTGTCAATAAAAGTGGTCCGACCATAAAGGAGATAAGAAATCGAACCCTAATACAATTTTTTTCTTACGCCAGATCAAATAACTCGTGTAAGAGAAGCTTATTGTAGAAGATATAGTCCTTGTTTCGATTTTGGTACGATGCGCGCACTCTTTTTCTTTCTCACTTTCTCATATTTAACTATGTTTCATCGTCTAAGATATCCGTGATACGTGTTTAAAAAAAGTTACAACTCCTGAACCCTACACTGGACAGCTCCGCGGTCAATAGAACGTCCAACATCCACAATTACATTCAATCCTACCCAATTGGCAGTAACCCGACCATAATGTACGCGACGTCCGGGAGGCAACAGCAGATGACCTCACATATAAAACTTCTGTCTTCTCTCAGAATGGACTACTACGATTAGGACAGTATATTAGGTACTAAATTCACGTATTATATTTTCGTGACTTTTTTCATATTATATTTTACTTTGAATCTGATCCTACCCAATACTATTTTGTTCACATTTAATGATGACCGAATGATCTTCGTAAACCACTGTTTGTGTTTGACCTGGTAGTATCTCGCGACTTTTCCCCTAGTAAACAAGACAACTGCGTGAAAGCTTCCATTTTCTCAATTGACGATATAGAGAGAAATAATATAGAGTCTTTTTCACGTACGATTTCAAGCTCACCAGCAGCCCTTGACTTCCTAATCCGTCATGGTTTCCTCAGGCCAGATGAAGAGCCCAGCTACACACAGTTGATTGATACTTTGCAAATGCCTTTATAGAACCTCAACCCCTAGGGCATCTAGTTCGTACCCCTCACTCTATTTACATATTAGACCATCCGCCTCCATTTCTTTCTGCCCTGGTTCTCTTTATGTTTGTTCTCTCCTGTTGAATAACAGCTATAAAAGTGATTAATTTTTAAAATATATAAATTGAAACGCCATAAAATTATTTGAAAAATATATTTTTTTAAATCTCATTTAAAAAATATGGTTTCCTGAACATTGAAAATATACAGACATTGATGTTTCCCTGAAATTAATTTTATTTTGAATTCTCTTACAAAACCTCCAAACAAACCTTACAGAGGACTTCTAATATATATAGTCGGTATCTTTTTTTTCTTCAAGACATTATTTAGTAATTCAAATGCATAATATCCATATTACCAGTATCAGGTGACTGCGAAGGGATTATAGAATATATAATAGAAGAATTTACCGTTTACACATTTGTTTATGGTGTCAAATTATATTGACAAATATTTGCACGCTTATCTTATCCTATTTCTTTAGTGCGAAGGACGTTGTTTTTATCAGATAAGTAAACCGATCTCTCAAACATTCTAATTGAACGAATGTGGCCATGTTTGTATATAAAGGGGGTTTAAGGGAATGCGTGAAGGCCAGTGTGGTTAAAGGTTTTGTGTAGCGACGCTTATAGTGTTCTCTTCGTATTTTATCCGTCTCTGGTGATCTCTTCGCATTCTCTGTGTAACCCCGGTCCGATCCCTACCAAAGCAGCAATAAAGATAAGTACTGTGTTTTTTATTCTATTTAACCAATTGTAAGTTTATTTATCTCTTTTTGTTGTTGTTGTACTTTTGAGTGTACGCTTTTGTGTGTTTAGTTACTATTACTTTTACCCTAGTCTATTGCATCTTTGTGGTAACCCGTACAAAGTAACTTTTGTCATTGGCGAGTAGGGCCTCCAATCCCGGTACATATTTTCAATCCCGGGATTCGGGATTGCTTTTTTCTCAATCCCGGGATATCCCGGGATATCCCGGGATTGAAAAACATTTTCGTCTTTCTACGCCAAGAGGTATATCGTTTCGATCGTTATATTTTTATTTTTTTCTTTTATATAGTGCCAATGACGTAGCACTTACTACGATGAAAACAACCTGAAAGCCATATATTTTGCGCCTGCTTATGAACTAAATCATTGCTTTTGGGTTACAGTTTGAAATTATCTGTCAATTACTGTACACACATCTGGAAAAAAATTACTGTTCTTGGAACTCTTAGACCACATCTCTTAATGTAGTGTTGGGCAGTAATCCATTCAAAGTAATACATTACCTTGTAATTACGATTACTTTGCAATGCATTACTTTGCAAAAAAAATAATTGCATTAGAATGTGAACATAATTACTCGTAATTATATTTATAATGATAGCAATTATGATTAAAATTACTTATAATTGTAATTATAGCAAATGTAATCATGATTGTTTGGAATTGTGATTATAGAAAATGTAATCATTATTTCATTTTGCCCAACTATGCATTAATGTTTAGAAAAAAAGACAGCACCGTTTTAAAAACCATGAATTACTTTATTTTAAGGATAAAAATTCAATTTCGAGAAAGATTTGAGCGTAGGAAAGATAATTTGTCAAGAGTGTCATCATGCAAACTAGAACGTATCTTATTGCATAGGTATCCAGAGGAGGAGAAGACTCTTTCCAATTCCACAGAAAGTCCTATGGTTTTTAAAGAATGATTCCTGGCCATTAGAGTTAAAGTAGAGTACAGATTTGACGATAGCCTAGTGTTCGAAATCTTCCTCGAAAATGTGCTCGATAAGTATAAAGAGGCTATTGTTCGCAGTGAGGCCAAATCAATAGACAAAGCAGTCAGTGTCATGGCCACGGAGGATAATGTAGAACACCGTTGCAGCTTTATGAGAGGGGTATGTTCAGTAGAAGGGGTTGAAGAAATAAATAGCATTAAGGGTGAGATGAAGATGCTTGGTGCCAGTGTATAGAGGATGAAGCACGAAAATAAGTTGTGTATTAAAGACCTTAGAGGTGAGATAGAAAAACTGACTAAATTGTTGGGCGAAATCAAGCTGAGTCCACCTGAGTGTAGATTAGGACATATAGCTAGTGATTGCTCAAGACAGTCTTCTATGTTTGCCAATCGCAATACTCTTGACAATGCTGAGATTGTGAACATACGTTCTTATGGCGGAGATCAGTTTGGTAATCTGCCAATAGTTAAGGTGAATATTAACGGCAATATGTGGCACCTGTTATATGATACAGGAAGCCAAGTCAGTATTATTGATTCTGAAAAGTGCAAGGTCTTGAAGGAGAATTTGGATGATGCACTTAAAACTTTACCTATAGTGTCAGTGACAGGCCTCGAGCAGACACTTACACGTGTTAAAACCTGTAGAGTTGGTAACGAAAATGGCAGCGAGCTGGGAGAGATAAGATTCTGGTTAATGTCACTCGGAGATAAAGGCTACGACGGGATTCTGGGAATCAATAGTATAAGGAGATTAAATATCCCGTTGCCTCCCGTACGGGAACGTTGTAACATGATTTCCTTGAAACCAGAAGACCGTGATTATGTAGACCTTAGATGCATTGCCAGTGCATATAGATCAATGGTTTCAAGCTCCATAGATGAGAAATCAGTGAGACGCATTGAAAACGAGGTTGTAAAGTTGCCACCTACTGAGTTTAAAATAAACTGTGAGTGTAGCGCGGGGTCTGTTAATAGTTTTAGAAAGCCTACTTGGGCTGAGAGGTTAAGGGTGATGCGGAAAGCAAAGGAGACTGTCAGACAGTGTTTATGAATTTATTATGAATCCTAGTCCACCTAATACCAACAGTTTCGACAGAGCAGATCTGGTAATGCTAGCTGTTCCTAAGACTGAAGGTTACTCCAACGTCTTTTGGCCTTTCCGTCTGGAAGCTAGGGTCCCCCTGATGTTAACTTTAGAGTAAGAGGGGTCACCATGAACGATGTGAAAGTTGTACATGTCGATAGGATGAAAGCGTTTAAAACAGACGTTAAGAAGAGTTTTTAGCTTTTGGACTTGAGAGAACTGAATGGAATTGGATCGTTCGGTTTCTCAAGTGAGCGTCTGTCAGTTCCCAAAGTCTCTACCTATCATGCCCTGCTGATCCCAGATGAAAGCGTATTGCCCCCTCCATGTTTATACAGAGATATGCGGTTTTAAGATATTACTCAAGGTAATTCACTGTAGTTTGTGCAGGAGTTAGTTTTCCTCCTGCTGTTGTTCCTTGCTCCAAGATGGAAGGCAAAACTTTTGCGGAACGACACCGGAGGCCTATAACTTCTCCTCTCATTAGTTGTTTTTTGTATCTTTATAACATGGCTCCCGTGAGCTTTTTCCCTCCCGAATAGCGGGAGGTTTTCCTTACGGGACAATAAGCATGTTTGGTAGATTTGTTAGTTTCTTTTTTTTTCTTTGTTTTTCTTGGAAGGATACCTTTTGTCAAATTATATTGACAAATATTTGCACGCTTATCTTATCCTATTTCTTTAGTGCGAAGAACGTTGTTTTTATCAGATAAGTAAACCGATCTCTCAAACATTCTAATTGGACGAATGTTGCCATGTTTGTATATAAAGGGGGTTTAAGGGAATGCGTGAAGGCCGGTGTGGTTAAAAGTTTTGTGTAGAGACGCTTATAGTGTTCTCTTCGTATTATATCCGTGTCTGGTGATCTCTTCGCATTCCCTGCGTAACCCCGGTCCGATCCCTACCAAAGCAGCAATAAAGATAAGTACTGTTTTTTTTATTATATTTAACCAATTGTAAGTTTATTTATCTCTTTTTTTGTTGTACTTTTGAGTGTATGCTTTTGTGTGTTTTGTTACCATTACTTTTACCCTAGTCTATTGCATCTTTGTGGTAACCCGTACAAAGTAACTTTTATCAATGGACCATGAAATTAAGAATAACCTCAAGTCGTGGTTCAGAGCCTTATCTTTATAGATTCATACTCATATTCAGGGTATAAATTAAGAATAATTTCTTTTAAAAACCTCCATCATTTCTCTCTGATAATTTTCCGAATTGATTTTAAAATAATTCTCATATTTAAAAATAGGCTCTCTTTATTTTTAATATCAACACCGGACCCACTTTTTTTTCTATTGTTTTTTTCATGTGTTAAGCGTATTTACGCAAATTTGGCTTTAAATACCCATTTCTTGGTTTTTCAAGAAGCCTCCGGGACCAAAAATCTTTTTGGTCGCAGTGGTACAGCCTGCTTCACGTTGACGAGCGCCAACAGCGCTAAACGCGTTCGTGGATAGCTTTTCTAGATTTATCAAGAAATAGGGTTGGCCAAATATCACGGAGCAAGTTAAGTAAACGTTTAGTTTATTTTTGCTCCACTAGATGGCGCTTTGCCATCTAAAAAGCACATGTGCTCGAGGTCAGGATAGGCTCTCTTTATTTTTAACTAGCCGAATGACCCGCGCAATGCCCGGGTTTTACCCGATAAAATGTTTTTATTCAAATACTATTCGTTACAATTATAAATTGGCGCCGTGGATGTCACTCTTGTGAAACGTCCCGCTCCAAACTTTGTGTCTGAGAAGCGATATTTTTATAGAAAGATGATCTGGCTTTTGTTTTCTGCTCGAATGAATGTTTTTCTGTTAGAATTTTGTTCCTGCGTACAAAATAATGAACTGGTTTCACCCGTGGTCTCTGCTTTTTGGAATTTTTCCCGATATAATTTTGTATCTGATAATCAAAGATGATACAGCAATATCGTCATCATCATTTTCTGACTAAAAATATATAGTTTTAATGATTGATTTATATAGTTTTAAAAATAGCCTATCGTCTTCCCCGTATTTTTTTACTTATGTATGGAAATTTTGGTTTGAATTAGTGAACTACTGCGAATTTGTATACCGGACATACAAACAAACATACAAACATTCATTTTTATATATAGAGAGATATCAACACCTGACCAACTTATTTTTTTTTTCTATTATTTTTTCATATTTACAAATATAGAACTTCCATCTTGTGCAAAAACTAGCGTCAAACGAATAAAAAAAAAAATCGAAAACCTCTCCTTACACTAGGAGATCCAGACGTCAGACCTTCAAATTCGTTTTTAGCTTGATAAATCTTACGTGAGAGGATACATTTATTTAGATTCACCAAGTTTAATCCAATGTAAAAATGTGCTGCAAATTTAACAAACTCTTATAAGAGCTTTCTGCATTTTGTTTATTTTTCAAGGACATGTTTGTGCGATAAATCGCAATTGTTATATTTTTATCATATTTAAGCTCGAATCTCTCTCTTTTCAAATATACAGACAATAGAGAGATTATAAAATATTTATTCACGCTGAAACCTTTCTTTGCGATGAAGGAATTTCTTTGGTGATAAATCAAGGCAAATGTTGGGCTGCAGTTGTCAAATTCTCCACAGATTTCTTCGAGACCCCTTCACTTAACAACTATTTACTGATCATATCGAAAATTTATTTATTTTAACTTATCAAACATAACCTTTTTTCTTCACATATATTACAAACACAAAAAGCCTTTATTGAGACACCATTCTTATACAGATTCTCCTCTCTCATTGCCTGCTTGCAACGATATCCTCACGATGATCAATCGCCTTCATGAAGTGGCGGAGAAAACGATAAATCTAAGTTATTTCTTCTAGTTTCTTCTTTGTAAAAGTTGTATAGGGACCGAGTAACCATTGGTCTTGATATGGCGCTGGTTAAAATATTTTGCACTGAGGCAAGTTGGCTGTCGTTTACTTTTGAGAGGAACGTCTCCCTGGCACCCGAAGTTTCATTGAGATATTTAAATTTATATTTTTGTATATTTATATATATATTGTATCTCCCTCACTGAAGATTTTGATATGGGTTTCCTGAAAAAAACGAATAGAGTATTATCTGTTTTTCAATATAGCGTTTTACTGGAAATAGAAGGTCGCTAAGTATATAGCTTCTAGTCAAAAATGAAATATTTAAGTACTTATAGTGATGTTAGAATTTAGAATTTTCTATTTATTTTAAACCTGATAAATTTGAATAGATTGTTCTGTTGCTATCTTGACTACCCGAAGGACCTGTGAAGACACATTTAGAGAGTAGATAGTGGATTAAAAATTGCAATGGGTATATTCTAATTTCTTAGAAGCAGCATATCAAGTAAAGTTAAATAAAAAATAATCTCTAAGCAAAGAATATACTTTCGGACAGATACGCACACGCATAAATCCTGGCCATTCAGAGTAGATCCCTAAAGAAATTCTACAGAAAAGTAATTCTGATTATATATATATAAATATATATATAAGAACAGAAAGAAGTAATTAACAATTAAATTAGAACCAAGAAATATCTACCATAAATGGATAGAATTCAATATAAGTAACATAAAGGTGACCCAGGTTCCTGGAACTTATCCATAGATCACCAACTTCCCCGTAAAATCCAATAGTACAAGCGCACTTATTTTAAAAACAAAGCAATTTGTAGTGATGATAAATTTTCAAAGTAAAATTTGAAGCTAAACATCTAGAGAGAGATATTTATAACCCAGGTTCCTGGAGCGCAGAGCGCCATCTACCCGGGAAGTCCAGCTCAATAGTATGAACTAGTGTTGAGCGCTTTTACTCGCGTCCTGATTTGGTTGCTGAGTTGAACCAGTTGACCAGAAATTTCCATGCTGAGGTTGAGTCTGGGAACTGGCCATAAATCTAGGATTGAGGTGGGTCAGTCCGAGCAGGATAGCTGTTTGCATCCTATGTCTCAGGAATGCTGGACAGCTGAAGAGAAGGTGATCGACTGTCTGTGGCTCTTCTGAACAGTGGATGCAGGTAGGGTCTGCTTCGGGATGCACACGTGTTATGTCTGCCAGTACATGACCATGGCCCGTGAGGATGGTAGTGGGGGGATTTTGGTAGAAATTTGAGGAGATGGCTTGGAGTGGAAGCAATTCTCCTGAGGGATTTGGTCGAATGGTCTTGGGAATATAATGCAGTCCATAATGATAGATCAGCCTTACGTGTTAGGTTCGAGCATGTGTTATAGGCAGGGTGGAATATGAGAGTGGTAGGACAGAACTATCGGCAATTTTTGCTCACTGTCTGCTGGTTCGTTGCCATTGATTCCAATGTGTCCGCGTACTCAACAGAGCCTGATGTGAGGAGCTCAGTTAAGGAATTTTATTATATTTGCCACTAGTGATGTACGTGTTGTTCCTGAGGAGCAGATAGCTGCTGAAGCGGATCTACACTACGAGGCAAAGGTCATTGCTGTTTTGGTTAGACTAGGCTCCACGATTTGAGCTGCCCAGAGAATTGCTAGAGTTTAGCTTGAAAGGAACTGTATTCTGGGTGAAGCCGTAGGAGAACTGACTGATGTTCTTGGGAAGGGAAGATGATCGCAGCACCAACGCCTGAAGCACTTTTTGATCCACCTGTGAAAATTAGTGGCGTTGTTACCTCTTCTAGGTTCAAACTGAAGGAAAGGGGTCGTCTAAATGGGGGGTATGGCAGCACAGCAGGTCCTGGCTTCGATTCGTAGTTCCTCTTCTTGATCTCCTTTAGGAAAGCCAGCCGAACCTGGATGATGAAGTCAAGAGGGAGACTGCCTGTCAGGGATATGGTATGCGCTCCAGGAACCTGGGTTATAAATATCTCTCTCTAGATGTTTAGCTTCAAATTTTACTTTGAAAATTTATCATCACTACAACCAGGCCAATCCCCGACCCCTGGTATGGTTGGCGTACAAGGGTCCCCTCTCAATATATGCTTTGCAAATGTGCAGTGGATGCTCTGGAGCTGACGGGCACCCTCCTTGGAGGAAGCGCGACGACCCCAGGCTGAAACTCCCTATAGAAGGACCGGCATGACCATTGACCGAAGGATTATGATGCCAGTAGCATAGGGAATAACGAATTTTCTATGCATTGAGTTAGTCAATCTTGGAACAATTGCTCGACACCTGCGAATGAGTTTGGATAGGTAAGAGACGAAACCTCGTGTCTGGTGGAATTCTACCGCCAAGATGGTTATAGTCTTTCTATTAGGGATGGGTTGGCTAAGGATTATGAGTTCAGGGTCGGAGCGGATTCTTCGCCACTGGAAGATACAGGCTTGCGTCTTTCTGGGTTTCAGCTAAAGTCCGTTCTCGGTGCTCCATGAAGCGATTTGATTCAGAAATGTGTTAAAAGTTTTGTTGGGCAGACGACCCCGTACTTGAGTCAACAGGGTGAAGTCGTCTGCATAAGCTACTAGTACACTCTCTCTAATGGCAGGTATGGTGAAGAGGAACCGGGCGATGATATTCCACAGGAATGTGCTTAGTATAGAACCTTGGGGGTGCCAAGCTGAGACAATGTGATGGCGGTACCTGTCCACGCGAAGAAAGGCACCTTACTGTCTTCCAGAAAATTTTGCACTGGACAAATCAGTAAATGGGGACAAGCCAGGCGTTCGAGACCTTATATTATGGCCGGTCTCCAGACAGTCTCAAATGCTTTGCTTATATCTAAGCTGATTGTCCAACGTTTTTATCCAGTGGGTCTGCCTTTCATCGATAAACTGGGTATTTTTGGCGAGTGCATATTCTGCTGACCTGCCATGAACAAACCAAATTGGTTTTCCGAGAGCCATCCATGGCGATCGGCTAGCCATTGCAGTCTGGCCAGGAAACATCGTTCAAAAACCTTGGTCAGGTTGTTCAGATGCGTGATTGGTCTATACCTCGCCAACTGACTGCTGGTAGAGTTGAACGCCTTTGGTAGGAGCATGAGGCGGCCTTTCTCCATGGGCGAGGGAAGTGACCCATTCTGAGACATTTGGTGAATATACCAGCTAGCAGGGAGTGTAGATCAGAGCCTCCAAGATCTATGCAAAGGGAACCGAGTCCATCTGGTCTTGGAGCTTCCCTTATTCCACAACACTGTATGGCTCTTTTGACCTCCCACGATGTAAAGTCGGATTGATCTGAAAACATTGCATGAGCGAATTTTCGAGGATGAGGTCTGGTGTCCTGACGGAAAAAGTGATTCAACACAGCGAGACAGGTCTCTTAAAATCTACGATTGGAAAACTAAATATGTAAAAACATATCTATCAATATTTTCAGAGAATAAATCCTTATTTCTATAAAAATGTAATCCAAAATCGATGTTTTTATCGGGTTGCGCAAAATCTACAGAATAAATCATTATGAAATTTCGCATGTAGGTAGCTGAAGATTTCGTTTAACATATAGTCTATTCAAAAAACAAAAATGGTTAATGTGCTTTTTATTTAATATAAAACTAAAAGGCGTTAGTTCCAGCCTTTTACCGTTTGGGCGCAGCACTGGTCGCGACGATATATGAATTTGATTGATTAATAATTTACACGTGGTTTGTTTACACGATGAATGTTTTTAAAAGGTAAGATTATCCAATAGCAGTGAAACTTTAGGAAGTTATTTACTATACTACTGGGAAGGTTTCTGGTCTGAATTTGATTTGAAATAAATATTCTTTGAAATTTTATTTGCAAATTTATCTACTTTCACTCGCAAGCAGCGCCTTTCGCGGTTTCTGGTGAAATTACATTTATAAATTGTAAAAACTCAAAAATGTAATTCAAGTATGATAAATTCAATACTTAATTGGAGGATTTAGTAGAATAATATTACTATGACGTAAAAAAAAACTTGGCATTTCAATATTAATATATATTTGAAGAAAATATCTTATTTAAAATTTAATAAATGTTTTCAAAAAAATTATGTGTTTCAAAAATACAGTAGAACTTGGATAATTCGAACTTCTTTAATTCGAAAACCTCTTTAATTCGAATATTTATCTTGGTCCCTAGAATTTCCTATAAATAGAATTTCCGTTTTTAATTCGAATTTTTGGATAATTCGATTTTTTTTATGGTCCCTTGGGGTTCGAATTATCCAAGTTCTACTGTATATTTAAACACATATAACAATTTTTAAATGTGTATAAATATATATATAGGTGGATTGGATGTTTTCTAGAATCGTTTTAACAAATGTTCGTTAGGAAAACTTTTACTCGGGTAAAAACCGGGCGAAGCCAGGAACATATATATATGTGTTTGTCGGCTATGCAAGCCCTCAATATATTTAACTAATCTCGCTGAAATTTGGACAAGACAGAGAGTTAAATCTGGAAGAGCTTTTTTTCGCACTTTTAACCAAGAAAAATTATAATTAACCAAGTACTGAGCAACAATTATTTTTTAGTCAGATGATTATGACAATATTGGTGTATCATGCTTGATTGACATAAACAAAATTCTTTAGGGGAATATTCACTAAAGCACACCACGGGCGATGCCAGATAATAATTTTTAGTAGTCATTAACAAAATCTACCAGCGAAATATTAACTCGAGCAGAAGACACACCAAGCCAGGTCATCTCTATATATATCGTTTCTCGGCCTTTTGGTTAAGATGATGTAGTATATCTCTAGATATTTTTATTTATATATATCTTTCTAAAATCTATTCAGTAGAGAGAGAGGATATGTTTGCTCGAAAAATAAATATATATATTATATAAATATATATTGTAACGAATATTATTATCATAATATTCTGTGTTTTCCGGAATATTATTATCAATAATATTCGTTAGGCAAACTTTCACTCGGATAAAACCCGGGCGAAGCCGGGTACACATCCGCTAGTATAAATATAAATATTCTTTAAATTAAAAAGGCATATATATATTGGAAAAAAATATAATTTATTCACCAATATTTGTTGGTGAATTGTTGGCTGAACGCCAACCTTTTTCAAGGTATTACAACAAGCATGTCAAACTCAAATCCTAACACGGGCCAAATAAAAAAGTAATAAGATTATGTGGGCCGCAAAAAAAGAAAACAAGTAATTAAATTTTTATGGTAACATTTATGTAGGTTTATTTTTAAAAATACTAATAAGAAAAAGAAAGTAAAGTTAATATTTTCTCACTGATATTTGGCATCTCTTTTCTGCTACCATCTTTCCTACTTCGGGGGAAATCTTGTTCGCAGTGATTAATTTTAAAACTGACCCAAGGTGAACGTCAGTAATTCTTGATTTGATTGGAGACTTATTTCCTTTCATAAGTGAAAATAACTGCTCGCACCGATAAGTAATTCCAAACATGGACATAATTTCATATGCTAATTTCGAGTGTTTTCAAATCTGGCTGGCAAATATTTGTAAAATTCAGAAACGCCAACTTCAATGAATTTTGCCTTTAAATCTGAATCGCACTGGATATCTATTACCTCCATTTGCATATGATTAGGTACTGATTCTATATTGATCGAGAAAATCGAAGAAAACAAAGTAAACTTGCCTTCCAAAGATTTAAAATCAGAAAACCTTGTTTCAAATTCATTTCTAAGATTTAAAATATTTTTCGTATATTTTTGATACGATGCAGTTTCACCTAAACTTGATTTGTACATGTTGCATGTCGGAAAGTGCATTAAATCTTCGTTTTTCAACTGCTTTTCCCAAAGAACTAGCTTACATTTGAATGCATTAACTTGGTCACACATGTTGGTAATGATCTGATCCTTTCCTTGCAGTTTCAAATTTAAATCCGACAAGTGTTTTGTTATGTCAACCATGAAAGAAAAATCCTGCAACCATACTTGATCAGAAAACAAAGTGATGTCTTGATTCTTGGTTATTAAAAACTGACATATTTCTTCTTTCAAGTCCCAAAATTGTTTGAGAACCTTGGAGCATGATAGCCAACGTACCTCGGTATAGTATGATGAACCTGAATATTCGCTTTCTAATTCAGTTAAGAACAGAGAGAACTCTCTGTCGCTGATTTAAACCTCGAGATCTTATGAAATTGATGAATATTTTCATAGGTGTCAACACATTTTCCATTTTTATTACCTTCGTACATAATACTTCCTGATGTATAATGCAATGCGTATGATGAATATTGGAACCATCAGAAATTTCATTTAGTTTTTTTCGCAGTAATGCTACGAAACCGTTGGTTTTTCCAGTCATTGAAAGAGCTCCATCTGTTGCTACAGAAGTCAATTTTGATTGAGGTAAATTGTATTTTTGCAGAAGATCATAAACGCAATTAAATATATCTTCTCCTGTAGTAGTGCCATGCATCGGTACTAGTTCCAATAATTCCTCAAAAATGTTGAAATCCGTGTAGCAAGCTCGAAAAAAACAGCTAACTGAGCTACGCCCCCAATGTCCGTACTCTCATCACAGGCAATGGAAAATGCTTCGAAAAAAGATGATTTTTTTTATCTGATCATTTAAATTCCTGGCCATATCAGTGACTCTTTCCACAACGGTATTTCGAGACAAAGATATTGCTTGAAACGTCTTCACACTTCCAGGACAAACAATTTCTGCAGCTTTAATTAAACATTCCTTGAAGAAATCACCTTCAGTAAAAGGTTTTAAGTGTTTAGCTATCATCTCCGATAAAACGTAGCTTGCATGCACCGCCGCTTCACTCTCTTGTGATACTTTAGTAAACATAAACTGTTGTTTTTTCATTCCCAACTTGAACTTTTTAAACTTTTCTTGTCTCATTAAACCTTCGTAGGTATCATATTTTGATTAATGTTGTTCATAATGACGTTTAATGTTATATAATTTTGGTACACTAATAGCATTATTACATATCAAACAGATGATTTTATCTTTTACTTCAGAGCAAAAATACTCTAATTCCCACTTTTCTTGAAAATTCCTATGTTCGTCAGCAATTTTTCGTTTAGTTTTACTGCCACTTGGTTTTGATGAAGACATATTGAATACAAAGGTCTGAAACTGGTTTAAATTCACATAAATAGGTACCGCTCAGCAAGAGCAACCTAGTTCATGATAATTGAACAATGAATAATATGTGAAGGTTATTCACATATTAAACAAATTTTAACACGGGATTCAATCCCGGTTCATGACTGTCGGGAATCGAGGGGGTTACCCACTCGAACACCGACTTGTTAATTTTAAGGTCTGAAAAAAAAATTAGTAATCGCTAACACAAAATAATAAAACGTTTTAATTAATATTTAAAATATTTTTTAAAAATTAATATTTTTTAACTTATCAGACACAGAATAACTGCACAAATTATTGAACGTAACTTAAAAAAATATTTTTTTTTTCTAGTACTCCGAAAGAATATTTTCTTTAAACTTTAAGGCACACAAAACTTAAGGCGATGTACATACGTTATGTATGTAGGTATAATATTATCAAAACTTACGACTTATGTATGGCGACCAGTGGTTCGTTATTAATAAATAAATTATGTATAATTACAATTTTTAAAAATTAAGCTACAAATTTTTATTATTATTTTTTTAATTTATAAAAAATTTTGTATTAAAATATATTGTCTGGTAGGCCGCAAATTTATTCGTTGTGGGCCGCATGAAGCCCGCGGGCCGCGAGTTTGACATGCTTGTATTACAACATATTCATGTCAACAACAAACTCAACGCCACGTTAATAGAATAACGTTAATAGAATTAAGTTAAATATACATGTATAAGGCCTGTTTTATATTTAAAATTATTTGTACTCTATGTGTAAATAATTTTTAAATAAAAATAACACTTTTCAAAAACATTTTTGTCCAGGAGAACCTGATGGTGTTTCTAGTGTAACTTATCATGATGAACACAAAAATCTAAGCAGTTATTTTCCATCACCCATGGTTTTAGCGTGACAGCCTTTTTTAGTGTAGCGATAAATACAGTAATATATGCAAAAATGATACGTAACCATTTTTTCATAAACCTTATTACATTACACTGGTTTATCAAAAAATACTTCTCTTAGTCCCAAAAGAAACAGCATCTTATCTAAATGCAACTCTTTGTGCTGATTCCAAATATACCATTAGTTTTTCCTATCACGCAAGATTTATCAGATACATCTACTTGAAATTAGGAAATATTTTTAATATATTGGCCTATATGAACGAAATATATTTATTTTATTGAAAAGTAGTGACAGTGGATTTTCTTCTATACTTTGCTTGTGGTACATCCCTCTTGAGTGTCCAGTAGTAGTCAGCAAGCATACCGGGACTCCATTTACCTTGGTAACGCTTCTCCATGCTTGATATATCTTGATGAAACCTCTCACCATGCTCTTCGCTAACTGTACCAAGATTGTCTGGAAAGAAATCTAGATGTGAATGTAGGAAATGGATCTTGAGAGACATATTACATCCCAGTGCTTTGTAGAAAAGCAAGAGTTCATTAACTAAATCACTGTAGTTTTCGGCCTTTACATTTTCCAAAAAGTTCTTACAAACGTTTCTAAAAGAATTTAATGCTGCTGCTCAACTTCATTTAAGCTATCTTCAAAAATCCCATCCTGAAACAATTCTCGAATCTGAGGTCCAACGAAAATGCCTTCTTTAATTTTCGCATTACTTATGCTAGGGAATTTTTGCTTCAAATAGGCAAATCCAGCAGCATTTGGATTCATTGCCTTGACGAAGTTTTTCATTATCCCAGTTTAATATGTAGTGGTGGTAAGTATATATTTTAAGATTTGACCAATGGAAAATCTGCATATATAAAAATCAATGTTTGTTTGTTTGTATGTTTGTTTGTTTGTCCGGTATACAAATTCGCAGTAGTTCACTAATTCAAACCAAAATTTCCATACATAGGTAAAAAATACGGGGAAGACGAAAGGCTATTTTAAAAAAATATATAAATCAATTATTAAAACTATATATTCAAATTATTCTACTTAGCTCACGAACAGCGCACTCTATCAAGTACTAAAAGGTTATAAATACGTTTAAAATCTAAATATTCTCAATATTTTATTAATAATATAGTTCGCTTAATAACACATACGTTTAGAATACTTGATCTAAGTCGAAATATTTATAGACGCTCGCTCGATTTGAAGATTTATATATTTTCATTTTTAGATATAACTGATCTAATTCGCCGTTTAAAATAACTGCTCTAATTCGAAATATTTGGTATGTTTTATTTGTGTTCACTCTATTTCTATTTATAATTTCCATGTTTCAAAAATCTAGTTCAAAAAGGTCGTTAGAAATATGTAAGGCCTGAAATAGCTTTACATGCGAATATTTATGATGCCAAGCGTAGCTTAATGGTTAGGTGTACATTTTCGCATTTCCACAACCTTGGTTCGAAACTTAGCCTGGGTGTTTTTTTTTTTATATTATTGAAGCAAAATCTTTTTTTACAGTACCAAAATTTCCATACATAGGTAAAAAAAAATACGAGGAAAACGATAGGCTATTTTAAATTATATATAAATTAAATATTAAAACTATATATTCAAATTATTCTACTTAGCTAGGAATGCTCTAACCAAATATATATTCACTAGGGCAGATGAGCACTCGGGTAAATCCCGGGCGTACCCCGGGTCACTCTGCTAGTGTGCAATATTTTAAAGTCCATGAGTAAGGGTTTTACGGTTCGGCCAGTTCTTTTTGATATAATGCCTTTCCTTGTCTCTACCATCCCATTCACACAGAAAAAAAAAAAAATTGTGTATCCAAGCTGTAAACCAAGCAAGAGAGCAATGACTTTCAAGTCAGCACAGAATTTCCAGCTGTTTCTGTCGTACTCTTCCTTTTTCAAAAGCAGTTTAATGCTTTCGTAACTCTCTTTAATGTTGAATGTGTATGCTATTGGCACCGATGGGAACATATTACCGTTGTGAAGGAGAACAGCTTTCAAACTAACGTTAGAGTAATCAATGAATAAGCGCCACTCTTCTGTATTATGTTCATGGCCAAGCGCATCCATTAGACTAACAACAACATTGCAGTACACTAAATCATTTTTTGTGGAAATAAGTCTTGAAATTCAGCTTGTCGTTTGCGAAAAAAATATACTTTTGTGTCCTTATGGAGCAGATTCCACAACCTTTTAGCCTAGAACCTAAAAATTCACTCCATTTTTTGGATAAATCTAAATCACGTACGAGGTCATTCAAATCTCCTTTAGTTAATAAATGAGGTTCGGGTGAAACATGTGTTTTAAAATTTGTGTCATCCGACTCTTTCTCATCACTATTTGAATCATCGTCTCTAAATGTAACATTTTCGGGAGGCTGTGGCACAAGTAAATGATCACTATGAGGAACTAGTCTCATAGCAGATGGCAATTCTGGATATTTAATTGTATGTTTTGATTTATACGTAATACCTTTAGTTTTTATCAAACAAAAATAGCAGTCGGAATAATGGTCTTTTGGTTCTCTCCATACCATTGGAACCTCAAAAGGCATATGGTCATTACCTTTAATCCACCCTGTAAAAGGCCGAGCACAAGCTTAACAACAATGTTGAGGGGCCCAAGTCTTATCTTGGTCACCCACTTTGCATCCAAAGTAACGACGATCTAAGTTCTATAGAGGTAGTCGATCACCTCTATTCTTGGTCGGCGGGGTTGAAGGTTCAAAATTTAGGTGTCGCTGCTTATAACACTTTTAAAATATTAGACGAAAACAGGAGGGAAAATTATATTTATTACAATTTAAGAAAATAAGTAAAGTATTATTTAATTAATTATATATTTAAATATTTACACTAAAAGAATCGGAGATCAGGGCAAATTCTAGTGTTCGAAAGTTGTTTACAAGTTCTTCTGTTATTGTTTCCTCATTTTTGCCGCTGCATCCCCGTAGCCGCTTCCGCCCGCCTCCCATTGGCTGCTTCGGACGTCTTCTTTTCCAACATTTCTCCCACCTTTGAGTTGGCGTCTCGACGACTCAAACATGGAAAGGAAAAGTTCAGTAGATCCAATCGGTTGGGTCTCTTGATGGGCCGTCCGTAACTTGACACAACATTCGGGGTATCAATGTGATGTTGCTCTTGTTGTGAAGTCAAAGGGTCCTCTTCAGTTGTCAATCGAACTTCTTGTGTGGGAGATCGCTCCGTTAGAGGGTCTCGACATCTTATCTCGGGCGTTATCTCTAAATTGTAGAGTTTTTGAATAGGTCGTATTTTGTCACCTGATGAAGTTTTCACTTTCGCAACCCTCACAAGTCCGTCTTTTCCTGGATAGAGTTGGATTATTCTGGCTAACGGCCAGTGTAGTCTCTTCAAACTCTCTTGTCCAATGAGTACCATGTCTCCCACCTTGAATGGTATGGTAGTCTTCAGGCGTCTCGTTTCTTGTCTCAGGAATC
Source organism: Cordylochernes scorpioides (assembly GCA_030710605.1). Lineage (NCBI taxonomy): Eukaryota > Metazoa > Arthropoda > Arachnida > Pseudoscorpiones > Chernetidae > Cordylochernes > Cordylochernes scorpioides. Next base: position 104,491,309 of record CP092886.1, read on the forward strand.
CAAAATATTCGATACGAAATCGTTCTCTAAGATCTTCTCGTACACGTTTGATATATTGATATTTGCGGGAGAGGGTCTGGTTATCAATCAAGTCCGGGTCTGGAACGCCAACCTCTCTGACCTCATGTAAGAACAACGAAGGTGTCAATGGAGCGAGATCCTCACTTTCTTCAGTTAGGTAGGTCAGTGGGCGTGTGTTCATCAAGCTTTCGACGTCACACATTACCGTGGAAAGTTCTTCATATCCCAAGGAGGTTTGACCGAGAATCCTAAAGAGCAATTGTTTCATCATTCCAATCAAACGCTCCCACCATCCACCCCACCAAGGAGCACCAGGCGGTATGAATTTCCAGGTGATGTTTTTCAATGTGGGATCACATTTTAATCTCGAAAAATCAATCTTCTTTAAAGCATTAGCCATACCTTTGAAATTAGTCCCATTATCCGAATACACAATCAATGGTCGGCCTCTTCGAGCAATAAATCGGCGGAAAGCTTGGAGGAAGGCTTCCATAGACAAAGATGTCACAAGTTCCAGATGAACTCCTCTATACACTGCCCATGTGAAGATGACAATCCATGCTTTCTTCTTATTCTTTAAGATAAGATGTCCAGTTAGATCAACTCCTACTATTTCGAAAACTGCAGCATCTCGTACTCTGTCTTCTGGTAATGATGTTGACTCGACGGTAGCTGGTGTCGCGGTGAATCGTTTACAGCGAATGCATTGATTGATGATCTTCTTGACGGTTTTCCTGGATCTTAGTATCCAATAGTTTTCTCTCAGAATACCGAGGAGAGTTTGTAGACCGGCGTGCCCGTGGGTTTCATGGTTCCACCTGATGAGCAAAGAAACCAAGAAGTGATCTGAGGGCAATAAAATGGGCATTCTAAAATTAGTGAAATCTTCTCTTCTGCAAATTTTAGTTTTTATTCTCAAAATCCCTGAAGAGTCTACTAGCAACTTAAAGCCTTGTAGTTTCTTATCTTCATGCCCTGAAAACGATTCTCTCTGGATAAGTCTCATCAGTATTATTTCTGACTTAGTAATTTCTTCTGTACTGAGATCTTTTGAAATTATCTTTCTTCTATCAATTTTGGCGTTGTTGAAGAATCTGTATATCCAGGCGGTGATTCGTACTATTCTCAAAAAATGGGAATAACGTCCAAATAAATTTTCATTTTCTCTTGTCGTACACAAGGTGTTCAGGATGGTCTTGCGCCTTTCAGAATAAACAATCTCCAAATCAGGGATAATGGTTGATTTGGGCCACTCTTCTTGGGATACCTTTAACCATGCAGGTCCCTCCCACCATCTTGTCTCCTTAAGTGATTCTGCTGAACATCCCCGAGATGGGAGGTCTGCCGGGTTTAATCGGCCTGGTATGTGGCGCCAAGATTCGGGGGAGCTAAGATTATGAATTTCCTTAACACGGTTCATCACAAAGGCTGCCCAGTTGTCTTCCCTTTGGATCCAACAGAGAGCATTGGTCGAATCGGTCCAATAAAATCTTGGAATTTCCTCAAATTCCAGATCTTGTATGACGTTAGCTGCCAAACGAGCTCCAATCAGACAAGCCAAAAGCTCCAATCTTGGGATGGTGAGTTTCTTCAGTGGAGCTACTCGTGTTCGAGCCTGTATCAATTGGATGTCTACTCTATCTTCCTTTTCAATGCGGAGAAAAATACAGGTTGCATAGGCAAACTGACTGGCGTCGCAAAAGATGTGGAGAGTGGTTTTCTCTACATAGGAGTCCTTAAAACAAAGCCATCTAGGAATTTCTATGTTAGGCAAGTGTTTCAGTTTGCTAAACCACTTCCAAAATCTTTGTACTAAACATCCAGGTAGGACTTCGTCCCATGTCAACTTTTGTATCCAAGTTTCCTGTAATATCAGCTTGGGAATTAAAGTCACAGGACAAGCAACTCCTAATGGATCAAATATCTTGCTCGCTATTGAAAGTACTTTTCTCTTGGTGGTTGGTCCAATTAATTCAAAATCTTCCAAACCAATTGTCAGTGTGTCTCTATCAGTATTCCATGTCATTCCTAAAATGTTCACTTCCTTATTCAGTTGGTTCATAAGAGAAAAGTCTGTAACGTTACTCACCCAATCTCGGAGATTGAAACAAGCTGTAGAGAGCAGTTCAGTAGATTCTTTCACGAATTTCTCCGTTTCTTCAACATTCTGAAAACTGGATAAACAATTGTCAACATAAAAGGATGATTTCAACTGTTCAGCTGTGATTTTTAAATGTTCAGGAGCCTTATCTAAGTGGAGAGATAAGGTAGCCTTTAAAAGATACGGACTAGTGGTAATTCCAAAAACAACCCTTTTATGTCGATACGTGATCAATCTTCCGTCTTCTGTGTGCCACAGGAATCGTAAATAATCTCGGTCTTCTTCTTTTATTCCAATTTGTAAAAATGCTTTCTCAATATCGGAAGAGACACCAACTTCATATTTCCGGAATTTCTATCAAATTGGGTCCCTTATCCAGACAGTCATTCAGGGAAAGTTTACCTCTCTTCCGGGCCGACGCATTGAATACTGGCCGTATTCTAGAAGTGTGACTGTTCCTTTTATACACTGGTCGATGTGGCAGGTAGTGTACACCATCTAGTTTATCCTCTCTGGCATACTCAATTACCCCCTGTTTCATCCATTCTTCAAAGATTTGTCCATACTCTTTCATGTCTCCAACTTCTTCAAGTTTTCTTCTTACAGAACTTAGTTGGTTTTCGGCTAGGTCTCTATTCGTAGGAATCATTTCCTTGTCTTGCACCCAGGGTAGAGCTACCTCATAGCGCTCCTCAATATCTCGCGTCGTGGTGTGGGCGAAATGTTCCTCCATTTCAGCTTGTAACGACTGATTCTTCTTCTCAACCTCCGCATCAGAGACTCCAATTGCATCTAATTTCCACAAGTTTTCTAGATCCAAAGATAGAAGTGTGGTCACGCAAAGGGAGCTGGTGTCATCTCTCACCTCCGTTGGAGGAATCTTTCCCATCACAGTCCATCCTAGTTTGGTACGGATTGCCACCAGTCCAGATGAGATTCTTCTCTGATCATCAGTTAGCAATCTCCCGGCGATGTCCGCCCCTATAAGGACTTCTATACGGTCTCTCCTCAAATCAGACACGTCGAGTTTTTCACTCCCTTCTAAAAATGATCTTGGACACACCGGAGGTATGCTTCCACAGATAAGGGGTTGACCTAGTGCTTCAAACTCACAGCGATAGGAATTATTGATGTCAGATAAATGAATGATATAGACCTCATGTTCAACTACATCGGTACTCGATCCTCCAAACAAGGAATGTCGGAAGAACTCTCTCCCAGATTGTTCGTATTCCATTTCCATTGCTGTGCTATGTAAAATATATGATCTTTGGGATCCTGTGTCTATTATAGCCCGTACCGTCTTCTCCGTTCTGTTCCCTTTGAGGGTCACTCTCAAAGTAGGTAACAAGACGTCTGGGGAGGTTGATAAGTTGGCGAGAGTTTCATCTTGCACCGTTGGAGACTTGGAAGATCCACCTCTATCTAAAATCAGTTTTGTGCACATGACATCCAGGTGGGAAGACATGTTGCAGATCGAACAACGGACTACATTTCTGCAAAATTTACTTAAATGAGAAGGCCGAAGACATTTATAACAAACGCCTTTTTTCCTCATGAGTGATCTCTTTTCGTTTAAACTCATATTAGCTGCAAAGTCACACTTAGGGCTTCCATGGTTGTCTTTACCACAAAATACACATTCATTCGATTTGTGAACTGAATTCAAAAGTTCTGAAGCTGTCGTAATTGGTTTTTCATTGTAGAATCTTGTCTTTGGATTTTGTTTACTAAATTAGGTTTAGAAGTTGATTCATTCCCGGTACCGATTTCGTTTCTAAAACTCTTCTCCCGTGCAGTTAATTGTCTTTCTAGAAAGGTAATCAAGTCATTAATTACGTAACCTGTCGGGAGTTCTTTGTTCAATTCCAAATTAAGGTCTTCAGGTAGAAGCTTTATTATTATCGGGCACAACAGTTGTCCGTAAACATCAATGGACACGTTTAGTGACTCGAGACTTCTTATTTGAACAGAAAGGTTGTCAAAAAGTTCGCGGAAGGTTCTTACATCGCTTGACGTTTTGAGTGGTCTCATTGATAACAAATTTTTCATATGTCGGCTAATCAAAATATCTTCTCGCCCAAATCTGTCTTTAAGCAATTTTATAGCTTTCTCATAATTGTCCGCAGATAAAGCGAAACCTTCGACTGTGTTTAGTGCAGTTCCGCCGAGATGTGACTTCAAATAGTTAAATTTATCGATCGGGTTCAGTGAGTTGTTCTGGTGTATAGCTGCATCAAAAGAATTCCAGAACGTCAGCCATTCACTAAAGTTTCCATAAAATTTCGATATCATCAATTTCGGAAGTTTCACAGTCGTGCAGGAAGGTACATAATGTCTCATTTCATTTTCATCTATTCGTGAGTTCGAATTCGGTATATTTTCGCCATGAAAATCTGATTGGCGAATCTTTTTATTTGCCCTAAATCTCCAAGTAATATATTTCTCTCGATATTCCTCTACGCCCTGTAATTCCCTCTCCAAATCGTCAGTTTCAAGAAGCGTTTCTATTTCGTGATCCACTAATTTAAGTTCATTAAATGATTCATTCAATTGTTATAATAATTCTTCAAGATCAATTCTAATTAGCGTGTCAAGTCCACTTTCAATCTTATTGCATGTTTTCGTTAAATATGATCTGTTAATAGCACGCTTCTTCTTTAAACGTAGAATTAATTCTTCCGCCATCTTGTAAACAAAGCAGCGAGTAGGGTTAGCTAGCGAGTTCCAAAATGGTCAGCTTAAAATTATTTTTTTTTTCAGAAATTTACCTTCAACAGTCCCGGCTGGGATGCCAAAAATATTGCGATTTCACCGCCACTCTGTGTTGTGACGACGATCTAAGTTCTATAGAGGTAGTCGATCACCTCTATTCTTGGTCGGCGGGGTTGAAGGTTCAAAGTTTAGGTGTCGCTGCTTATAACACTTTTAAAATATTAGACGAAAACAGGAGGGAAAATTATATTTATTACAATTTAAGAAAATAAGTAAAGTATTATTTAATTAATTATATATTTAAATATTTACACTAAAAGAATCGGAGATCAGGGCAAATTCTAGTGTTCGAAAGTTGTTTACAAGTTCTTCTGTTATTGTTTCCTCATTTTTGCCGCTGCATCCCCGTAGCCGCTTCCGCCCGCCTCCCATTGGCTGCTTCGGACGTCTTCTTTTCCAACAACAATGATGAGGGGCCCAAGTCTTGGTCACCCACTTTGCATCCAAAGTAAAGTTCACAGCACTTTTTGATGAGCGGTGTAATGTTTCGCCTTTGAACTTTGAAAGTTAATTCTCCACAGATGTAACAGAAAGTATCTGGATTATTCATTTTGACACCGTCTTGTGTACACGATCTATAAAAACAATTTGATAAAATACGAAAAGGTAAATAAAACTATCAGTGTTGCAAAATATAAATCTCTATATATATAAAAGTCAATTTCTGTCTGTCTGTCTGTCTGTTTCGCGATAAACTCAAAAACTACTGAACCAATTGGCACCAAATTTTGCATGTCGCTTTTTATAAACCTGAGGAAAATTTTCGGCTGCATTTTGATTAGTATTTTTGGCTATTTCTTTTTTTCATTTGAAGAACTTTTTTTTACGCGGAGTAAATACGAGTCTTACGCGGAGTAAATACGAGGGAAAGTAACAACACGAGGCCAATTAACCGACCAATGAGCGTTCTGCATTTCTTTTCAAGTTGCTTGCGTACTTTTTTTAAAATATCTTTTTATACGAGTGTCACTTTTTTTTACAAAAGTATTGAGAGAGAAATTTATATTACTAAGTTTAGGTAAGTTCAAACAATTTCACACAATAAAAAAAAAAAAAAAACTTTACAAAATTAGCGTTACTGTATGTAAACAATGGCTTTCTTATTTTTTATTAATTTTTGTTCTGGCCTTTGTTTTTTTTTTACAGTCAATATGATAATTCTTAAAATTAAACAAACAATAGTCAATATGCAAAAAAATACAGTAGTGAAAATTTAATATGAATTACTGTCTCATTTAACAGCCAATACATGTGTTTGTCTAAAATTTATATTGCTAAGTTAAGGTACGTTCAAACAATGCAATTAACCCTCGAGCGCGCGCACTAAAAATGTAACGTACTTGCGCGCGCTGGGTGAAATTTACCCGATATTATAATTATATATTTTGAATATAAATATTAACTGAGGAAAAACAAAACCTTTTCTATTTCAAAGTAATAACATTTTAATTTTCAAAAAAAGGCAAATATTAATAAAATATTTATATTTTTTACACAGATTAAACATTTTAAAAACTATTCTTGAATAATCCTCAAAATTGGTAATCTCTATATATATAAAAGTCAATTTCTGTCTGTCTGTCTGTTTCGCGATAAACTCAAAAACTACTGAACCAATTGGTACCAAATTTTGCATGTCGCTTTTTATAAACCTGAGGAAAATTTTCGGCTACATTTTGATTAGTATTTTTGGCAATTTCTTTTTTTTTTTTCATTTGAAGAACTTTTTTTTTACGCGGAGTAATCCGGAATGGAATTAATACCCAAATATGGCCATTTTTATAAGCATCGGTGGTTCAGTGGTAGAATGCTCGCCTGCCATGCGGGCGGCCCGGGTTCGATCCCCGGCCGATGAATTTTTTTTTTTGCAATTTTTAAAACTCATTTATATTATATCTATTTACTATTTATTATCATTATCTATATATATATAAATGAATGTTTGTCTGTTTGTTTGTATGTCTGGTATACAATTTCGCAGTAGTTCACTAATTCAAACCAAAATTTCCATACATAGGTAAAAAAAATACGGGGAAGACGATAGGCTATTTTAAAAAATATATAAATCAATTATTAAAACTATATATTTTTAGTCAGAAAATGATGATGACGATATTGCTGTATCATGTTTGATTATCAGATGCAAAATTATATCGGGAAAAATTCCAAAAAGCAGAGACCACGGGAGAAACCAGTTCATTACTTTGTACGCAGGAACAAAATTCTAACAGAAAAACATTCATTCGAGCAGAAAACAAAAGCCAGATCATCTTTCTATAAAAATATCGCTTCTCAGACACAAAGTTTGGAGCGGGACGTTTCACAAGAGTGACATCCACGGCGCTAATTTATAATTGTAACGAATAGTATTTGAATAAAAACATTTAATCGGGTAAAACCCGGGCGTTGCCCGGGTCATTCGGCTAGTAATTTATATAAATAATGAATGAAAAAAAAATTTTAATAGATTAAATCTGCTATTTCCACTGCAATTCTACTAAGCAAATCGTTGGTTTACATTTCAAATTGTCCAAGCAAGAATAAACCCGCAGCAAATCTATCACCACAAGCTAATGAGGTTTAAGCAAAAAGCTTACATAACAATGTATTTATTATTTTTTTATTTATTACTGCGTGTTTTACCAAAAATAAAAAAAAGCTCTAGATCAGAAACCATGCGTTGTAGAAAAAAACTAATGATATATTTGGAATCATCACAAAAAGTCATATTAAGATCAGATATTGTTTCTTTTAGGCAAAAAAAAAACTTTTTTTTTTGTAGACCAGTGTTATTAGTGAATTGTTAACAAAAATTTCAAAAATGGTTTAATTTATTCTATTAATTAATAGATAAAAAACACCTTTTAAAAATATTTTATTTAAATGCACTAAAAAGGAAAAAATAAAAAAGTTTTAGGTTCTGCCATTGAGCATTTAGCTATATATGAATGAAAATAAAAGCGGCGGAGGATGATCATCATGAATTTCGAACTTGATGTGATTTATTAGGTAGCAACCAGTGCTGTAGTCGTAAAATTAGCATAGGGTATACGCTTGAGAATATAAATTTTTGGTAAAAATAAACAAGGTTATTTTTAATTATATTTTTATTTGAAAAAAAAAGACGTATTATATATTTGAATATAGTTGATATATTTTTCCCAAGAAATTTTTACTAAATGAATGAAATATTTTGTGTGAATTGTTAATTTGAAAATTTTTTGCAATTTTTCAGTACAATTTTTATCATCATTTTTTTTTTACTATTACAAAGAAAGAAAATAATAAATTTTTAATAAAAAATTTGAACAAAATCATAGGGTATACGCTATTTTTAAGTAAAACCACTAGGTATACGCTATCTAAATTTTAAAAGCATAGGGTATACGGCGTATACCCCCGTATACCCTCCACTACAGCACTGGTAGCAACTGATTAGCGATTTTGATATGTGTTACTAAATATTCACATTTTCTCTAAATATTATCTTCCCTTCCGCTTTTATTTTCACTCATATATATCTAAATGCTCTATAGCAGAAGCTACAATATTTAATTTTTTCCTTTTTAGTGTGCATATAAATAAAAGCTTTTTTTAAAGGTATTTTTCATTTATTAATTATTTTGTTAGTTTTTATAGTCGTGAATTTATACAAAACTTAGAGTTAAAAGTTGAAAAATATACGAAACCTCACTAAAATATATAAATACTAGCCGAATGACCCGGGCAACGCCCGGGTTTTACCCGATTAAATGCTTTTATTCAAATACTATTCGTTACAATTATAAATTGGAGCCGTGGATGTCACTCTTGTGAAACGTCCCGCTCCAAAATTTACATGTACATTAGGTCAGCTGGTATTACCCCCCATTTTCACCGCTAGAGTCGCGAGCGAAAGAGCAAATTTGCAAATAACACGACGGATATTCGGGATAGAGACCTGAAATTTTCACTAAGAGTTTTTCCAGATTCTACTTTATATACTGTTAAAATATCAGTCAGATTAGTTACGTATTGTGGACGTGTATAGTTGACAAACATGCAAACATACATACGCTGACTTATATATATAGGGATAATAATATAAATGAGTTTTAAAAATTGTAAAAAAAGAAAAAAGAAATGCATCGGCCGGGAATCGAACGAACCCAGGCCGCCCGCGTGGCAGGCGAGCATTCTACCACTGAACCACAGATGCTTATAAGAAATGGCCCTATTTGGGTATTTATTCCATTCACAAAAGCAAACAATGACAGAATTGTTGATGACTCTGATACTTGTATTTATAACTAGCAGAATGCCCGGGCAACGCCCGGGGTTTACCGGATTAAATGCTTTTATTCAAATACTATTCGTTACAATTATAAATTGGCGCCGTGGATGTCATTCTTGTATAATATATAAATGAGTTTTAAAAATTGTAAAATAAAAATGCATCGGCCGGGAATCGAACCCGGGCCGCCCGCGTGCCAGGCGAGTATTCTACCACTGAACCACCGCTGGATATGAGAAATGGCCATATTTGGGTAATTATTCCATTCACAAAAGCAAACGGTGACAGAATTGATTAAAAAAGGGTAATACCCGGGTTTTACCCGATTAAATGCTTTTATTCAAATATTATTCGTTACAATTATGAATTGGCGCCGTGGATGTCATTCTTGTGAAACGTCCTGCTCCAAACTTTGTGTCTGAGAAGCGATATTTTTATAATGAGTTGATCTTGCTTTGTGTCTTCTGCTCGAATGAATGTTTTTCTGTTAAAATTTTGTTCCTGCATACTAAAAATGAACTGGTTTCACCCGTGGTCTGCTTTTTGGAATTTTTCCGGATATAATTTTGTATCTGATAATCAAATATGATACAGCAAAATTGTCATCATCATTTTCTGAATAAAAAACAACTTTTTTTCCCAGAACCTGTCAATATATTTTTCTTGAGGTAAAATCCGAAAAATTTATTTTCCAGATTTTTCTCTATGTCCTGTTAAAACACGTTTTACATGTCCATTAGGTCAACTGATATTACCTCCCATCTTCACCGCTAGAGGCGCTGCTTGCGAGCGAAAGGGCAAATTTGCCACGCAGTTTGCAAATAACTTGTATACATACTTGTGTACATAGACCATAAATCTGTACATAGACAGGAAAAGCACATATATTTTAATAACTAGCGGATGTACCCGGCTTCGCCCAGATTTTTCTCGAGGGAATGTTTGTAGTCTAGTAATAAGAAAATATACTACACCTAAAAACTATCAGAGAAAAGAGAAACCACGGAAGGTGAACAGAAAAATGCTTACAATGGATGTTATGTTTACGATATCAAGGTAAATAAAAATAAAGATAAAATTTGCATATGTTGGTCACTATAAATTTGTATATTTGTGAGGCGAAATTAGAAACATGATAAAACAATTGGGTATTTAAAAACAAATGTAGAAATAAAAGTTGAAGTATAATAAACAATGTTAAAGATTAGTTTTAATTATTAATCAAGATTGTGTGTGAATATGTGAGAAAGATGTAATATCGTTGTTGTTTTCTTGGCCGACTGTTTTACATATGGTGTTATCTTAAAATTGCTTGTTTTGAATATTTTTTAGATTGAGATTATTAGCTAGTATGTAAAAAAATTAACTCTGTTGAAATTTAATTTTGTATTTATATATAAATAAAATTAACTCTGTTGATTTTTTTTGTATTTAATCGATAACAGCGAAGTTACGCATGTTAATGTTAGGAAATATATTTTGATGTTAAGCAAAACCTGCTCCATCTCGTTTTACATAAATGTTGAAAATTTGGTTGAAATTGATGCATTGTAACGAAAGTTTTTAGTGATGTCCACTTATGAAATTTCCATTTTATTAATATAGATATTGTCACTGAATAATTATTTTAAATAATCTGTGGTATATCATCATTAATATTTGCATATTCATCACTCCTTACGATTCTTATATATTTTACTTGTAAATAAATTGTTAGAAATAGTTTGCATTTTTATAAATAAATTATTTTTACTTAAACTTTTGTAATACTCGTTATCTCTACCGTTACAACTGGTGGAGAAGCTGGAATATTCCCTCGACGCCCGAGCCATTAGAAGAAGCCGAAGACTACAAGGACTAGAACCTGAGGAAAACATCGCTATGGTCAATCAAGAGACACAGACAAAAATGAGTGAGTACCACTTTCAACCCTTTAGAAACCCTTCTATTTTCACTGGAGAACGCAACCAGAATCCAGAAAAATGGTTGGAGTTCCATCGCGTCGCCCGCTATAACTGCTGGGATGATTCAATGTGCCTCACAAATGTTTATTTTTTTCCTCCAAGGAACAGCGCACAGATGGTAAGAAATTGTTGAAGAGAAAATTAATTCATGGGATATTTTTGTGAAAATGTTTTCTCAGAATTTCGGACATCATGTCACCCAAAAATATCAGCTCGCAGAGAACCTCAAAACTCGAGCTCAGAGGAAGGAGGAGACCATTGATTCCTACATTCAAGATGTTCTCCATCTGTGCAGAGAAGTAGATCCGGCTATGATGGAAAATGAAATAATCGCACACTTGACGAAAGGAATATCGGAGGAGATATATCAGTCAATGATCATTTTAGACATCGCAACTATCGATGAGTTCATCAAATGGTGCCGAAAAATCGAGGCTTCAAATAAAAAACGTGTAAATTAACGTGTAGTATTCGACAGACTACCGAATGTTGCTGCCATCGGTTCAGCAGACTCTGAATCAATAGGAGACTTGGTCCGACGCATCGTGCGTGAAGAGGCTCATCGCGCACTAAATCCGGAGTCAACTACCCCTGAACCTTCTTCTCTGAAAGAGATTATCCGAGAAGAGATTGAAAAAAACGTAGCTGCAATTTCGAAGCATATTCAAAGGCCTCCACCACGACAGTCGTACCCCAACCAAACACGTACATTCAACCAGGTTCCACGACGTCAGTACCCTACCCAAACACCCATATATAACCAGACGCCACCACAACGAAGAACGGATGAATGGAGGACGCATGACAACATCCCAATATGTTTTAATTGTGGCCGCCCAGGCCATGTTAAGCGATATTGTAGAGAACGCCGACAATGGACGCAGAGACCCGAAGGACATGCACCAAGCACCCAAGAACCTCAAATGGGTAACCACCAAGCCATAAGAAGCCAAACCTACCGCAGACAATCGCCGTATCCAAACAGAGGAAGATCCCCAAGACGCCAGTCCATTTCCCCAGGCCGCCATACAAGCCAATCCCCACGCCGCTACAATCTAGAAAAAAACTAAGCGTCGCGTCTTCTTTCGAGGGGGAAGCCGCGGGTGTGAAAAACCCTCCATCGTCGACAGCCGCTAAATTACAACAAAATTATGTCGAAATCATCATTGATGACATTGCGTTTTCTGCCCTAGTCGATTCAGGTTCCTCTTTTTCGGTTATCTCTGATGGATTACGACGACAATTAAAAAAGACCATGTTCAAGGATAGCGGAATGACTCTGAAAGTTGCTGATGGCAAGAATGTTACATCGATCGGCCGATGCACAATCAGCTTGAGCATCAATGGATTGGAACAGCCGCTTGAGTTTATCGTCCTCCCTAATAGTGACCCAAGTATTACCCTCGGATGGGATTTCCTAGAGGCATCAAATGCCGTGATTGATTGTGGAGGCGCCGAAATCAGATTGGAAGAGGCCAAAGATGTACTAAATTCACCAGCTTCCATGGGAAAGGTTGTGGCTAGCAGAAGCGTCGTAATCCCAGCCGAATCTACCAAACTAATAAATGTTATGAGTGAAGAGCTTAATGGGCAAAATCAGGTACTTTTTGAACCTTCGAAAAAGGTATCAATAGGAAAATGGTTAACACTTCCCTGTGCATTATTCAGGCTTTCCCATAATAAAGGAAAACTTTGGATCGTAAATTATGGCACCACAGCTCAAATAGTCCCTAAGGGAATGTGCCTGGGAAAAATTCAAAGGGTTGAAGAAAATAACTTGACGGCTATTTCAGAATGTTCTGAATTTAATAAGGAGGTGAAAGATGTGAATCATGCCAGTCATGCTGATAAAGGTGACTTTAAATTTTTACAAAATCTAATTAGTGATGATTTATCAGAGGAGCAGCATCTCAAATCTTATCAATTTTAAAGCGACATGATAAAATATTTGATTAAAATAATGAACCAGTAAAGCAAACTTCAGTAATCAAACATAAAATTGAAACTGGAATCCATCAGCCTATTAAGCATAGACCATATCGAGTCTCCCCTACAGAACGCCAAGCAATCCAAACGGAAGTGGACAAAATGCTAGACGCCGGGATTATACGTCATTCAGAAAGTCCATGGTCATCGCCGGTTATTTTAGTGAAGAAGAAGGATGGTAACTGGCGTTTCTGTGTGGATTACAGACGACTAAACAAGGTTACTAAAAAAGACGTTTACCCACTACCTCGAATCGATGATACACTTGACTCCCTGAAAGGAGCCAAATTTTATTCATCAATGGACCTTCGTTCAGGATATTGGCAAATAGAAGTCGACGAAGCAGATAGAGAAAAAACTGCCTTTATTACCCCTGACGGACTCTGAATTCCTGGTCATGTCCTTTGGCCTGTGTAATGCCCCTGCAACATTCGAGCGCATGATGGACAAGATATTGAAAGGCCTGAAATGGACGATGGCCCTCTGTTATTTGGACGACATCGTGGTGTATTCCAAATCGTTCAACGAACATTTACACCGGCTTGAAATCATACTACAATGTCTCGACAAATCCGAGCTACGCCTCAACCCCAAAAAGTGCCTTTTCGGAACCAAACGAATAAGAGTGTTTGGACACCTCGTCGATAGTAAAGGTATTTATCCCGATCCAGAAAAGATTGAAGCTATCGCCAGGTTTCCGACCCCAAAATCTATAACAGATGTGAGAAGCTTCATTGGCTTATGCTCCTATTATCGTAGATTTATCGAAAATTTTGCTGAGAAAGCTGCTCCTCTACACGAAGTCCTCAAAAAAAGATAATAAATTCACGTGGAACTCTGACCAACAGGATGCTTTTGATTCCTTGAAAAAAGCAATGATGTCTGAACCTGTTCTTGCCTATTTCGAAGAACAGCTGCCAACCGAGCTTCATACTGACGCCAGCGGTTATGGAATTGGAGCTGTCCTCGAAAAGATCAACTATGGGAAGGGGCGGCCAGTTGGTTATGCTTCAAGAACTTTATCTAAGGCGGAGAAGAATTACTCAACAACGGAAAGAGAATGCTTGGCCGCAATATGGGCCATCAACAAATTTCGACCGTACCTTTTTGGTCGTGAGTTTGTCATCGTCACTGACCACCACGCTCTTTGCTGGTTATCTAACCTGAAGGACCCGACAGGAAGACTAGCAAGATGGGCTTTAAAACTCCAAGAATACAACGTAACAGTTGTTTATAAAAGTGGACGCAAACACCAAGATTCCGACTGTCTTTCTCGAAATTCTCTCCAACTTGAATCGGAAGAAGCATACAATGATGAGGATGATGATATACCCTCAATAACTGCTCTGACGTGCTTCGAGGCTGAACAAAGAAAAGACCCTAAAATTAATAAATTGATAGAAGAAACAGAAAGATTTGGTGCAGAATCGAAAGGATATGAAATGTTAAATGGAACCTTATACAAAAAGAATTTCGACCCCCTGGGAAACAAACACCTTTTAGTTGTTTCCGGGCACTTACGCTTAGAACTACTGAAAAGTTTACACGACGCTCCCACAGCAGGTCATCTTGGATTTTCGAAGACATATGAGAGAGTTAAAAACAAATATTTCTGGCCAGGACTTCTCCGGGACATACGGAAGTATGTCGCTCATTGTAAAGAGTGCCAAAGAAAGAAACAATCAACTCAAAAGCCACCCGGACTACTTAAGGCAATACCTCCTGCAACCTCCCCTTTTCAGAGAGTTGGAATGGACCTCCTTGGAAGACTTCCCAAGTCTGATACTGGTAATAAATGGACTGTACTGACTATCTTACTCGATTTGCCGTTACTAAAGCCTTACCCACAGGGGAAGCAAAAGAAGCAGCCAAGTTCTTAATGGAAGATGTTGTTCTCAAGCACGGAGCCCCCAGAGAAATCATCACGGACCGAGGACGAGTATTCCAATCCAAGTTGATTGCGGAACTCACCAATCAATGCTCGTCGATACATCGGTTCACGACAGCGTATCATCCCCAGACGAATGGACTTACGGAGAGGTTAAACAAAACCTTAGCCAACATGATCGCTATGTATGTAAGTGTTGAACAGAAGGACTGGGACGTAATCCTGCCCTACGTTACGTTCGCCTACAACACGGCAAAACAAGATACGACAGGTTTTACCCCTTTTAAACTGATTCATGGACGCGAAGCCGAAATAGCTGTAGACACTCTTTTCCCAAATTCGCATGAAGATCTCCAAGAGGATTACAGTCAGAAGATTGCCTCGCGAGTCGAAGAGACTAGGCAGCTAGCAAGATTAGAAACCTTGAAAGCCCAAGAAAAGGACAAGGCCAGATATGATTCAAAGCACGAGGCAATGGATTACAACGTTGGTGACCTGGTATGGATTTTCATCCCGATAAGAAAGGTGGGACTCTCAGAAAAACTGATGAAAAGGTACTTCGGGCCATACAGGGTTACTCGGAAACTCTCTGACGTGACCTTCGAAGTTGAACCTGTGGACCAACCAACCAGAAGACGCAAAACAAGAGACCTTGTCCATGTACTGAGAATGAAACCCTACCATGATCCTGAGGACCAAGCTGATCTGTTCAAGTGATAATTACAGCGGGACGCTGTTCATCTAGGAAGGGGGCAATGTCACTGAATAATTATTTTAAATATTCTGTGGTGTATCATCATTAATATTTGCATAGTCATCACTCCTTACGATTCTTATATATTTTACTTGTAAATAATTTTTTAGATATAGTTTTGCATTTTCTAAATAAACTATTTTTACTTAAACTTTTGTAATACTCGTTATCTCTACCGTGACAATATAAATGATTTTTAAAATTGTAAAAAAAAAATGCATCGGCCGGGAATCGAACCCGGGGCGCACGCGTGGCAGGCGAGCATTCTACCACTAAACCAAAAGCAAACGGTGACAGAATTAAGAAAGAATGCATGACGCTGATAACTGTATATATTAATTATGGTAGCATAATGAATTAGTCAGTATTCCCATGGTCTCCAGCGAAGAGGTGTGAATTGACTTTTTGAAAATATACATAATTATAAAGATAGAAGCTTCTATAGAAATAAGTAAAATGGCTCAGTTAGGAGAGCGTTAGACTGAATATCTGAAGGTCCCTGGTTCGATCCCGGGTTTCGGCATTATTTTTTAATTTTAAAATTTTTACTTACCGTAACTTGACACTTAGCGTGACATAATTGTGCATGACGCTGAAAACAGTATTAAATACTAGCGGATGTACCCGGCTTCGCCCGGGTTTTACCCGAGTGAAGGTTTGTCTAACGAACATTTGTTAAAACAATTCTCTATAAACTTATAAAAAAATAATAGATATATTTTGATAATTTGAAACTCGTAAATTTGAATCTTTCGATAAAGTGAACATTTTTTCCCGGTCCCTTGAAAAATACTCGATAACTTGAATAAAATCAATATTAATTGGTTCCCTCGGTAATTGAAAGTTAAAGGAATAGTATCTTGCCTTGGATTGTATCATTATTCTTGTCTCGAATAAATTGGCGGGTCATCCTGAATTTTGTCTTTCCTAATTTACTACATTACAAAATCATCATTTTATCTATTCTCCCAATATATATGTTGTAGATAAATGATAAAACTAACTTTGACTTGTACGCAATTAATAGGTAGAAAATCTTACTTTTGATAAATAATCATAATCATTTAGTTAACTCTACAAATCTGCAAATAACTCTAAGGATATTCAAGATATTCTAGAAATTAATTTTCACAAACCTTCCCGGGGATATACCTAATAATATCCCAAAATTTCACGGCGATTAGATGTATGGTTTTTGAATATATAGAGTACACACAGAAAGACATTCAATTTTCTATATATATAGACTAGCCGAATGACCCGGGCAACGCCCGGGGTTTACCGGATTAAATGCTTTTATTCAAATACTATTCGTTACAATTATAAATTGGCGCCGTGGATGTCATTCTTGTATAATACTAGCCGAATGACCCGGGCAACGCCCGTGTTTTACCCGACTGTAGATGTTACAACGGTGATCCTTAGGTCGCTGGTTCAAATCCGGCTCGAGAGAGCCGGCGAGCACGTGACCTCCCTGTGCGCGCGCATCCGTGACAGAGGCGGCCGGCCGATGAGGAATGAGGAAAGACGGTCGTGCCTATATATATTAATTAATAATAATAATAATTATCATTAGATAATGATAACGATCATAATGATGATGCGCGCGCATCCGTGACAGCGGCCGATGAGGAATTGAGGAAAGACGGTCGTGACTATATATATTAACTAGCCGAATGACCCGGGCAACGCCCGTGTTTTACCCGATTGAATGTTTTTATTCAAATACTATTTGTTACAATTATAAATTGGAGCCGTGGATGTCACTCTTGTGAAACGTCCCGCTCCAAACTTTACATGTACATTAGGTCAGCTGGTATTACCCCTCATTTTCACCGCTAGAGGCGCGAGCGAATTGACTTTTTGTAAATATACATAATTATAAAGATAGAAGCTTCTATAGAAATAAATAAAATAAGCCGAAATAGCTCAGTTAGGAGAGCGTTAGACTGAATATCTAAAGGTCCCTGGTTCGATCCCGGGTTTCGGCATCTTTTTTTAATTTTTAAATTTCTACTTACCGTAACTTGACACTTAACGTGACAGAATTGTGCATGACGCTGATAGCTGTATTGAATATAATCCAAATTGTGCCTTATCACACACTATTTATTTATTTGGATTAGGTCTTATTACCTTGTGTTTATAATCTATAATCCAAATTGTGCCTTATCACACACTATTTTTTTATTTGGCCTTATTACCTTGTATTTCAAATACTATTCGTTACAATTATAAATTGGCGCCGTGGATGTCACTCTTGTGAAACGTCCCGCTCCAAACTTTGTGTCTGAGAAGCGATATTTTTATAGAAAGATGATCTGGCTTTTGTTTTCTGCTCAAATGAATGTTTTTCTGTTAGAATTTTGTTCCTGCATACAAAATAATGAACTGGTTTCATCCGTGGTCTCTGCTTTTTGGAATTTTTCCCGATATAATTTTGTATCTGATAATCAAACATGATACAGCAATATCGTCATTATCATTTTCTGACTAAAAATATATAGTTTTAATAATTTATTTATATATTTTTTAAAATAGCCTATCGTCTTCCCCGTATTCTTTTATCTATGTATGGAAATTTTGGTTTGAATTAGTGAACTACTGCGAATTTGTATACCGGACAAACAGACAGACAAACATACAAACATTCATCCTTATCCTTATCTATATATAAAAATGAAATGCGAAATCGATGTTTGTTATCGCATCACGCAAAATCTACTGACTCAATCATTATGGAATTTCGCATGTAGGTAGCTGAAGATTTCGTTTAACATATAGGCTATTAAAAAAACTAAAAAAGTTAATGTGGTTTTTTTTTTAAAATAAAAAACCAAAAAGCGTTAGTTCCAGTCTTTTACCGCTAGGGCGCAGCACTGGTCGCGACGATAAATGAATTTGATTTTTTTAAAGCATCGGTGGTTCAGTGGTAGAATGCTCGCCTGCCACGCGGGCGGCCAGGGTTCGATTCCCGGCCGATGCATTTTTTTTTAACAATTTTTAAAACTCATTTATATCTATATATATATAAATGAATGTATGTGTGTCTGTTTGTTTGTCCTTTATGCCTGACCAAACCACTCATTGGATCGCCATGAAACTTTGGGAAGTTATTTAGTATAGTACTGGGAAGGTTTCTAGCAAATAAAATTTTTGAAATAACTTTTCGCCTAGAAATAATCAAGATAAATATTCTAATTTATTTGTTATAATTCAACAATCTGCTCTAAATATTATCATGATGATACGATGATTTTGTAATGTAGAAAATTAGGAAAGACAAAATTCAGGATTACACGGCAATTTATTTGAGACAAGAATAATGATACAATTCAAAGGCAAGATACTATTCCTTTAACTTCCAATTACCGAGGGAACCAATTAATATTGATTTTATTCAACTTATCGAGTATTTTTCAAGGGACCGGGAAATAAACCCGGGCCGCCCGCGTGGCAGGCGAGCATTCTACCACTGAACCACCGATAGTTATGAGAAATGGCCATATTTGGGTATTTATTCAATTCACAAAAGCAAACGGTGACAGAATTGATTAAGAAAGGGCAATGCCCGTGTTTTACACGATTTAATGCTTTTATTCAAATACTATTCGTTACAATTATAAATTGGCGCCTTGGATGTCATTCTTGTGAAACGTCCTGCTCCAAACTTTGTGTCTGAGAAGCGATATTTTTATAAAGAGTTGATCTTGCTTTGTGTCTTCTGCTCGAATGAATGTTTTCTGTTAGAATTTTGTTCCTGCATACTAAAATGAACTGGCTTCACCCGCGGTTTCTGATTTTTGGAATTTTTCCGGATATAATTATGTATCTGATAATCAAATATGATACAGCAATATTTTCATCATCATTTTCTGAATAAAAAAAACAACTACTTTTTTCCCAGAACCTGTCAATTTATTTTTCTTGACTAAAAATCCGAAAAATATATTTTCCAGATTTTTCTCTATGCCCTGTTAAAACGTTTACATGTCCATTAGGTCAGCTGATTTACCTCCCATCTTCACCGCTAGAGGCGCTGCTTGCGAGCGAAAGGGCAAATTTGCCACGCAACTTTCAAATATCTTTTATACATACTTGTATTCTTGTGTACATAGACCATAAATATGTACATAGCCAGGAAAAGCACATATATTTTAATAATATAAATGAGTTTTAAAAATTGTAAAAAAAAAATGCATCGGCCGGGAATCGAACCCGGGGCGCCCGCGTGGCAAGCGAGCATTCTACCACTGAACCAAAAGCAAACGGTGACAGAATTAAGAAAGAATGCATGACGCTGATAACTCTATATATTAATGATACAGCAATATTGTCATCATCATTTTCTGAAATAAAAACAACTACTTTTTTCCCAGAACCTGTCAATTTATTTTTCTTGACTAAAAATCCGAAAAATATCTTTTCCAGATTTTTCTCTATGTCCTGTTAAAACACGTTTTACATGTCCATTAGGTCAGCTGATATTACCTCCCCTCTTCACTGCTAGAGGCGCTGCTTGCGAGCGAAAGGGCAAATTTGCCACGCAATTTGCAAATAACTTGTATACATACTTGTATACTTGTGTACATAGACCATAAATCTGTACATAGACAGGAAAAGCACATATATTTTAATAATATAAATGATTTTTGAAATTGTAAAAAAAAAAAATGCATCGGCCGGGAATCGAACCCGGGGCGCCCGCGTGGCAGGCGAGCATTCTACCACTGAACCAAAAGCAAACGGTGACAGAAATAAGAAAGAATTGTGCATGACGCTGATTGTATACTAGACGAATGGCCCGGGCAACGCCCGGGTTTTACCCGAGTGCGTATATATTTTAAAAATGTTTTAATTAAAATACTATTCGTTACAATTATAAATTGGCGCCGTGGATGTCTCTCTTTTGAAACGTCCCGCCCCAAACTGTGTGTGTCTTGAAAATATAAAAATAAAAATGTGAACGGAAAAATATGTCCAGGGTAGCCTAGTGGTCATGGCATCTGCCCGGTAAGCGGAAGGTCGTGGGTTCGATTCCCATCCCTTGACACTTTTTTATTTTATCCATTCTGACCAAAATCTATCCGTGAACTTCACACAGTGAACTTTACACAGAGAGAATAAGGCAATTATATAAGTAGATAATCCAAATTGTGCCTTATCACACACTATTTTTTTATTTGGCCTTATTACCTTGTGTTTATAATCTATGACGTAATGCCGGCGGCGCGCGCCCGTTGGCTGCCGGCGGCGCGCGCCCGTTGGCTGCCGGCGAGCACGTGACCTCCCTGTGCGCGCGCATCCGTGACAGAACCGGCCGGCCCATGACGGTCGCGACTATATATATATAACTAGACGAATGGCCCGGGCAACGCCCGGGTTTTACCCGAGTGCGTATATATTTTAAAAATGTTTTAATTAAAATACTATTCGTTACAATTATAAATTGGCGCTGTGGATGTCTCTCTTATGAAACGTCCCGCCCCAAACTGTGTGTGTCTTGAAAATATAAAAATAAAAATGTGAACGGAAAAATATGTCCAGGGTAGCCTAATGGTCATGGCATCTGCCCGGTACGTGGAAGGTCGTGGGTTTGATTCCCATCCTTGACACTTTTTTTATTTTATCCATTCTGACCAAAATCTATCCGTGAACTTCACACAGTGAACTTCACACAGACAGAATAAGGCAATTATATAAGTAGATAATCCAAATTGTGCCTTATCACACACTATTTTTTTATTTGGCCGTATTACCTTGTGTTTATAATCTATGACGTAATGCCGGCGGCGCGCGCCCGTTGGCTGCCGGCGAGCACGTTACCTCCCTGTGCGCGCGCATCCATGACAGAACCGGCCGGCCCATGACGGTCGTGACTATATATAGGGATGGATGGATAATAATAATAATATAATAATAATAATAATTATTATTATTATTATTATTATTATCATTAGATAATGATAATGATCATAATGATGATGCGCGCGCATCCGTGACAGAACCGGCCGGCCGGCCCATGACGGTCGTGAGTATATATGTTGATATTAATGTAAATAATATTAAACCCAGTATTATTATCTACTCATAAAACCATTCACATACTATGATATTAGAATATATATGTAATTAATCCAGATTCCTTAGGCCTTCATTATTCATGTTTATATTTTGAACAGGATCTATCTATCATAACAATAAATACGGCGCTACATTTGTGATGAGAGGTTTTTTACAAAACAATGTCTTAGAAACGAAAATTGAAATTATACCGCGAATGTTTCTTATATAAAAATCGTAAAAGAAACATTCGCGGTATAATTTCAATTTTCGTTTTACAATCATCAGCCGCGTTATATTGTATTTTAAATGTCTTAGAAAACAATGATATTTCTAACGAAAAAATGACATCTTCTTCAACAATGAAATTTTCTACAATATCCGAGAACGATACACACCTCAACAATGATGCTTGTTACAATATCCGACAACTCTACACCAGAAAACAATGATGTTTGTTACACTACCCGACACCTATACGCAACAAGACATTGAGTCTTTTTGGTTTTAATTACAATGACTGTGGAAGTCCAAGATACCAATAATATCGAGCAGATTTATTTCTAGGGATATTTTTAATTGATTCCAGGTTGAGATTTATAATTAATAGGAGAGTGGTCGTTTAATATCTTTGTTATCAGAAAGCTGAGCAGATGAAGAGGAGATAATCCCTGTTTGGTTTGCATTCTAGCAGTTGGGGTAAATCAATCCTCTTTCAAAATTTCGTGGAGTATACTTGAGCGTGGCAATGGCCAGTTAGGATGGTTGTTGAATTGTACTCATGCTAGATTCTTATAAGCATGGAGATCAACATTCTTGGCATAAATATTTTGAGATTGCTGGTTGTATAATCCATTCCATAAGTCTATCGATAGAATGTGTGATCTAAGCTATTGTGGGCAACGCTTTATGGATATATTTTGAAAGACAGTGTATAAGTTAGAAGGTGCAGCTGGCTTAGCTCTTTGGTCTGCTAATTCATTTCCCAAAATACCGCTGTGACCGTTGACACAGCAGAGTTGAACATTGGGTGTATATTGGAGTGGACTGCATATGACAGAAGGAGTCATTTGGCAGTCTGAGGCAATTCGGAAGTTTACACCGGGTGAAATCTGGCTAGCCTTACTCGCCTAAAGAACCAGGGTTTCTTTTTCGAAGGTTGACTATTCGTGATATCAGGCGCGCATTGCGCTAGAGAAAATGCTGCGCCTATCCATTTCAAAGGGAATATAAAAATTCTATTCTATGTTTTATACCTGGCCACCACAGTCAGCTAAAAGTTTGATATTTATTACTCTTGCTTTGTAAACTATTTTAAGCGACTATACCAATATAATACTTCTATGTGGTCTGGGATTATATAAAAATCGATTACAAAAATTGAAAGGAATCATGGAATTTAGTCCATTCCCGACCACATTTTTATAGAATGATGGCCGCTCTTTACACCACAGAAACAGCTTCAATTGAAAGGAAATATGCAATTTATATTCTCTAATCTATTCCATGCCACGACGGTCACTTAGTAGTCTGAAATTTTGTAAACTTAAACTGTTAGTAGTAATGAAACAACCTATAAAATACCAGACATCTATATGGTTTAAATGTATATTAAGAACTAGATCATTATCCCGTTTTACGAGCGGGTCTATAAAGATAGTCCTTTCTAAACCTTCGTTGCTAAAATTTTACCCATTAATAATTTAAGAAGTTTTGTGACCCCTATATATAGGTATACTAGCGGAAGTGTACCCGGGTTTTATCCCGAGTGAAAGTTTGCCTACCGAATATTATTTATAATAATATTCCGGAACACACAGAATATTATGATAATAATATTCGTTACATTATATATTTATATATTACTAGCGGACGTACCCGGCTTCGCCCGGCTTTTACCCAAGTGAAAGTTTGCCAAACGAACATTTGTTAAAATAATATTTTGGCGGGAAACATCAACTTCCGACTGAAACTATTCTAGCTAAGATAAATAATATTTGTTACCCTTCTCCGCCAAACCCTCTATTAAACATAGGAAATTTTGCAAGTAGGTACCTGCATAAACCATTGGAACTGTTGCAGGTGTAGGTACCTGCATAAACCATTGGAACTGTTGCAGGTGTAGGTACCTGAATAAACCATTGGAACTGTTGCAGGTGTAGGTACCTGAATAAACCATTGGAACTGTTGCAGGTGTAGGTACCTGAATAAACCATTGGAACTGTTGCAGGTGTAGGTACCTGAATAAACCATTGGAACTGTTGCAGGTGTAGGTACCTGAATAAACCATTGGAACTGTTGCAGGTGTAGGTACCTGAATAAACCATTGCAGGTGTAGGTACCTGAATAAACCATTGGAACTGTTGCAGGTGTATGTACCTGAATAAACCATTGGAACTGTTGCAGGTGTAGGCACCTGAATAAACCATTGGAACTGTTGCAGGTGTAGGTACCTGAATAAATAGATTGAGATTGCCATGTATAAAATTAGGAAATACAAACTTCAGGAAGACACGGCAATTTATTTAAGGCAACAACAAATTAAAATCTATTATTTATTTGGTTAACCCATACTCCTGGGGCGTAATTAAAATGTATAAAATAAAAAAGGGAAGCAAAGAGAGAATTTAACAGTGTAGCAAAATATGAATATCAGAATTAATAATCGGTACATAAATGATAAATATTTTGCTACCATATACAAACCATTCAAAGATTAAAAATATACAATAAATAAATCATTCTTTCTATTTTTGAGAGTTAAGAAATTATACTAATTATTATATACAGACTCTGAAAGACCTAGCTTCGCGCGTCGCTGCGATCTCTGGGGTATAATTAGACTATTTTATTGTGATTTCAGAAAAAAAGGAAATAAAAACAAACTCTTCCATGGTATTACACAATTTACACTTTATTTATACTTGAACTATAATTCTAATCTAATGCTTTTAAATATACAACATTTTTTGTTTTCCCTGTTTTATCAGGTGTATATACATATAGGTTTGAAGGGTTTCCTACACGTGAGCTAGCTACATAGAGCTGCCCATGTGAGAAACCTTCCAAATTAAGTCCACATACTTTCAAATACTGTCCTTGCGCTTTGTTGATAGTCATTGAAAAAGCAGTTCGCACAGGAAACTGTAATCGCTTAAATTCAAAGGGCAGATCAGGTGGAAAAAAAGGGGAATACGGGGCAACAGTACATCTTGCCCTTTGAATTTCCCATTTAATATGGTTGCTTCGATGATATTATTCATCATAGTTTTTACGGAAAGTCGAGTACCGTTACAGAGTTTGGGCGGGTTGATGTTCCGTAGTAAAATGATTGGCACTCCAGTTTTCAATTGTAGAACATGCGGTGGAAATCCTGGCAAGTCTAGGCAGTTCAGAAATTCAGTCGGATAGTTCAACGCTTCATCTTCATTAACACCGTATCAATTGATGTATACCTTCTCTCTTCACCCGGAACCCAATTTTGTACACTGAAGTTTATATCATTGACATCGATGTTTTTTGCAGCAAGTATCGCTCGTTCACTAAGCCACTGGAGATTTCGGTAATTTTGGGCTATATTTGGGAAAACTTTCTGATTCAGTTCTTCTTTGCTTGATGTTAGTGTGCAAAAGCTTGTGGGCAATGTGATGCATTGCGAAGTTGGGTCGATTGTCATTTTCCCATTTCCAATATTTAGTAGTTGCTTAGCGAAACGTTCTGCGGATGCATCATTTTGCAGATGAACACGCATATTGGTTTTCAACATCAACTTCTTTACCTGAGGCCATAAAACAGATGACTTGAGACATGCATTCAATTCATCTGCTGGCGTTGAGGGAGGTATAACAGGTAAAGTTTGACGAAAATCACCAGACAGTAGAATGAGGGCGCCACCAAAGGAATTCCCATTTGCCCTCAAATCTTTAAGCGTACGATCGAGGGCTTCCAATCCTTTTTGTGAGCCCTTGTACATTCGTCCCATATTATTAGTTTGCACGTTTGAAGAACCTTGCCCATTCCGGAATTTTTCGAGATATTACATGTTGGCGTTTCAATTGTGTGCAAATTCAGCGGCAATTTTAGTGCTGAATGCGCTGTTCGGCCACCATCCAAAAGTGTTGCAGCAATTCCAGATGAAGCGATTGCCACTGCGATTTCATTCCGTGATCGAATGGTTGCCAAGATGAGATTTATGAGAAAGGTTTTGCCTGTGCCTCCGGGCGCATCTAAAAAGTACAATCCGCCCCTTTGATCGGAGATTGCTTGCATCAATGTGTCATATGCAATTCGCTGTTCTGGAACCAGTTTCGATAAATTTCTTTCAACAACACACTCAAATCATCGACATCAAAGTGGGTTTCACGTTGCAAATCACGATCATAGGAGTCATTCGCAGATCTATTCGGTGCACATAATCCCATCTGTCCCAATCTCTTATTAGCGATTGCCAAGCAAATATCTTCGATCAAAACCAACGCCCTATTATATATCTCTGGTGTGAATTGAAAGTCCAGATTCGCTGCTCGTAAATGATGTAGCATATCTTCACTCATGGAATCTTTGTATTTTTTCCAAAGATCCATTGGCTTGGATCGGAAACATGTTGTCAATAGTATTGCAAATAAAATGCGAATTTGATGTTGTTGAGCAGTACTTGATGCATCCGCAAGTGTTGTGTCCCAATGTGCATCGTTTTCAAGAAGGTATAATTCTTGGCAAGCTTCTCGATAGGTGGAACATACTTTGCCATTAACTGTCCTTAGTTTTTGGAAAGATTCTGGTCCACATACGTTGACTAACAGTAATCTCAAGTAAAAGCATTCTTGATTGCTTGGATGAACTGTATACAGACGACCTAAAGCGTCGGACGAATATATATTCGGATGTCCTTCAACTGGTTTGCCTTTTTTACGTCGTTGAAAGTTTTTTTCTGATGCATTCCAGGTGTAGTATTTCGGAACATCTGAGTAACGTAGAGTTTTTGCGAACAAATCACCTCTGCACAATAAGAAGAACGCAGTTAACGTTGTTTGCGGTGGCGATGCTGCTCTTTCACGTACATTTTCCGCTGTAAAATACACTCGCTGCCCATTTTCGAGATGTACTGCCAAATGAACAACTGTAGGATAACGTTCATGAAAATTGAAAATGATAGAATAAGCCAAACTGCCTCATTGCTACAGATGTAGCGTCCCAATTGATAGCGTTGTACTTCATCGATTGGTGCAGATGCATTTTTAACTCCAAAAACTGCCATTTCGCTTCCTTTGTTGACATATTTGCAAATGTATTTGATTGACTTAACTGAATTGCAATATTCAACATTGATGTGTGCTTTGAAAGTCCTAGAGAGTAATGGTGAATAAGGCACAATCCAACGATTATCAACTTCGATATCAATGCTGTGAACTTTTATAGTGATGCATTTCCAGTGATAGTTTCGGCGTGTAAATCTCTTGGACAGCGCTTAGTGCACGGAGAATTGTTGTTTATCGCGCCACACGGACCGTGAATCAAGTTTTTAGCTACAACTTCGAATAAATCTGGATCAATGGCGATGTATGGGATTTCTGCTGAGATGACCTGGTCAATTTGGTCTGGTGTGATCTTGTCGATTAGCCAAATCAAAATATGTGCATGTGGCAAGCCTCTCTTCTGCCATTCAATAGAATACATCCAGCATTGTGACGCTCCAAAAACACTATATTTGACAATGAAATGCATAAGAGCTCTCAATTTCTGGTTGAACACACGGGCGATGATATCAGGCCGATCCGAAGGTGATTGTCCAGGCAACAAAAGTTCTCTAATTTCTTCCCACCTAGGATTGCATGTAAATGTTATGAATAAATCTGGACGGCCGTATACACGAACATATGTCATTGCATCTTGTGCGTATTCATGCATGTGCCGTGGACTTCCTGCAAATGTAGCTGGCAGTATGATCATTTTCCCCAGATCATTGGGATTCCCATCAGTATCAATTGCATCACGTAGATGAATATAATTTTCAGAGCGGAGTTTGGTTTGATTCAATCGAATGAAAAGTAGTCGTTCGGTCTCGATTTTTACATACATATCGACAATGTATTGCTGGAACAATGTTCGACATTTCAAAATGTGATTGTCTCTGTTGGCATGACTCATCAACCGATATGAATAGAAATTCATTGCACTGATTTTTTTTATCGATCTCGGCACCTGTTTTTAGATCTCTCATCTTAATATTGAAGCGATATCCATCTTCTCCTTGCCAGAACAAAATGGGATATTGTAAGGCATCATATGAGCGATGAGTTTCAGATACTCGTTGAACGTTATCATCTCTGCGATGAATTACTATGATGTACTAGAGCGCCATCTGTTATCAAATTATAACTATTTTAGTGGCGTATTATTCTTTTTAAAATAAAACAATTTCTACTGTCCTTACTGCGATGAAAAAATTAAAGGGAGGGCCTGGCTCATCAGTGGTGAACCCTCCCAGCGGTTTCGCCAGTTTAATCTACCATACCGCTGTTATATTGCATTTTTGGAACTTCCTTTTATATTCACCTATAAAAGGAAGTTCCAAAAATGCAATATAACAGCGGTATGGTAGATTAAACTGGCGAAACCGCTGGGAGGGTTCACCACTGATGAGCCAGGCCCTCCCTTTAATTTTTTCATCGCAGTAAGGACAGTAGAAATTGTTTTATTTTAAAAAGAATAATACGCCACTAAAATAGTTTTATAATTTGATGAATTACTATATCGCGGGAATTAAATTCTTCGCCAACTATGACGATTGCCACTTCATTTATTGTTGGTGCATTGAATCGCCTTTCGTGTTGACCTGCTGGTGTTTTGTCAGCTCTAATGACAACTACGTAATCATCAGTAGGCATTCGCTCGATGGCTGTCTTGAACAGTCGAACTAATTCGTTGTGTTGATCTAACAAATTTTGTAATGAAGACACAATTTCTTGATTTGTGCTGCTATTGAATCTACAGCGTTGATTAACTTGGTCATCAGTGGTTCCCATGAAATAAATTTGCAGAAATTTGTGATCTGAATCCGGCAGAGGTAGAAGAGATCCAACACGATGGCAAATTTGCCCTTGCACTTTAAATGTTGGCATGTAATTGTCCCGAATGATTTCTGTTGCACCCAACGATGTCATTTGAAAGCATGAATTGTACTTTCGAATGTTTCTCAAGAAATGCTTTGATTGGCTTGTTGCACCTGATATCAACGTTGATAAAGGTTCAGGATAAAGGAGTCTCATTCTTGAATTTAAAGGCATCACAAAATTTGCTTAACTTGTCCATTTTATCAATAACAACACTTGGATGCAGACTGTAATCATATTCAGCATCATAATGGAACGCGGCCAGGTTCAAGTCAGTATGTAGTGTTCGTCTGGAGCGAACATTGCGTTCTCGATTGGTTCCCAACCGTGTTTCCCGCTGGGCAATTGATTCATTCGAGCGAGCTTGAGCAGTTTGTATTCGATTATCTTCCAACCTTGCATCTCGTTGTTGAACTGATTCTGAACCTCGTGATATCTTTTTCGATCGTCCTTGAGAGGTAGATCGACCAATTGATTTACGCTTGAGAGGCATAACTACCGAAGATTCTTTTGGTGAAAAAAAAATTAACCGTGGTGTGCAAACTTTATCAATATAAGATAAAATAAAAATAATTTATTTTCAAGCTTCAGATAACAACTATAAAATATATCAAAAGTAATTTTCAAAACTAAAGAGGTGACTTGACATATTTCTGAAAACACACACACGGACAGATTCATTTATATATATATAGATTAGCAGTAATTAAACGTAACAGTAAGAAAATGTTGATTTTAATATATTTTAATTTTTTCATATTTTAATATACAGGGTGCACCAGGTAAATTGGGACTAACTTTGAGAGTCCATAAAACAAAAACTACTTGAGATTAAAAACTTGTTTTTTTTTCATTACGTAGCCATATTCATGTAAAATGCAACAGTACATGTGTGCGCAGTGTAGTGATGAAGAGTAACCGAGAATTTGAAAATCGAGCTGCCATCATCGTTGCTCTGCGCGCCGGAAGGAGCCCCAAAGAGATAGTGGATTTTCTTAAGTTGCCCAAAACCACTATTTATCGTGTCAAGAAGCAGTTTGATGAGGCCGACAGTAACAAAGAGGGGATAGCTACAAGGAAAAAGCACTCGCGTCGATCGGACAGGGTAAGAGGCGAAGAATTTGTCAAAAATGTCAAGGAGAAGATTGATGGAAACCCTGGGAAGAGCATGAGGGCCATAGCCAAGGAAATGGACGTTAGCTCTATGACAATTGTCAGAACTATCCATGAGGACCTTGGTCTTAAGTCTTATGCCCTTCGGAAAGGTCAGTTGCTGACTGAGAATATGAAGAATAACAGAAAAGGAAAGGCTGCTGCCCTCCTCAACAACCTGAAACACGACTCTTTTGGCATGCTAAGGTTCTTCTCTGACGAAAAGAACTTTGACGTGGACCAAAAGGTAAATCCCAGGAATGATCGCTGGATCTGTAAAGACCCCTCAGAGATACCTGTCGTGATGCACACGAAATTTCCTGCCTCCGTAATGGTCCTTGGCGTTATCAGCAGTGAAGGTGATGTCATGCCTCCCCATTTCTTTGAGAAGGGCCTTAGGATGAACGCTGACACCTAGATCAATGTTCTGGAGACCGTTGTGAAGCCTTGGATGGACATGGTGGCCGCAGGAAGGAAGTATGTCTTCCAACAGGACTCAGCTCCAGCCCATAAGGCAAAAAAGACACAATCGTGGCTGACACTTAACGTCCCTAGTCACTGGGGTCCTGATATTTGGCCCCCTAATTCTCCAGATTGCAATCCCCTCGACTACTATGTATGGGGCGTTGTTGAGAGAGATGTCAACAAAGCTCCTCATACCACCATCCAGTCTGTCAAGAAAGCAGTTCACACGGTGATGACCCAAATGGACAAGGTCATCGTCGCCAAGGCCTGTGCTTCATTCCGCACTCGCCTCGAGACTGTTGTAGCTAATAATGGAAACTACATTGAATAAATAAAAACTATATCCTTTTATCTACTACTGTGTCAAATTTCATTCGGATATTTTAATTTTTACTTGCAAAAAATTTCAGTTAAAATACCATTGTTGAAATTCCCAATTTACCTCGTACACCCTGTATGTAAATAGAGTCTCTTAAGAAAGACCACCTGAAACCATGATCCAACTTGTTTCTCCTGTAGGTGGTCTCCAATTGGAGATTCTAATTGATATTAAAGAATCTCTAATAGACCTTTAATAAGAGACTGCCTCTTGGAGAGACGGGTTAAGCTACGAAATGGATGTACCCGGCTTCGCCCGGGTTTTACCCGAGTAAAGGTTTGTCTAAGGAACATTTGTTAAAACAATTCTCTATAAACTTATAAAAAAAATAATAGATATATTTTGATAATTTGAAACTTGTAAATTTGAATCTCTCGATAAAGTGAACATTTTTTCCCGGTCCCTTATCTCATCTTGTTTCAAATAAATTGCCGTGTCATCCTGAATTTTGTCTTTCCTAATTTTCTACATTACAAAATCATCGTTTTATTTAGTGAACATTTTTTCCCGGTCCCTTGAAAAATACTCGATAACTAACTTTGACTTGTGCGCAATTAATAGGTAGAAAATCTTACTTTTGATAAATAATCTTTAAGATAATAAACTTAGTGATAAAAAAACTTATAGATAAAAAAACTTGTTAACATCGTCGCAATGGGGGCGCTGCTTGCGAGTTAAATCTACAAATCTGTAAATAACTCTAAGGATATTCAAGATATTCAAGAAATTATTTTTCAAAAACTTCCCGGGGATAT
Source organism: Cordylochernes scorpioides (assembly GCA_030710605.1). Taxonomy (NCBI): domain Eukaryota; kingdom Metazoa; phylum Arthropoda; class Arachnida; order Pseudoscorpiones; family Chernetidae; genus Cordylochernes; species Cordylochernes scorpioides. Next base: position 104,522,997 of record CP092886.1, read on the forward strand.
ACCTAATAATATCCCAAAATTTCACGGCAATTGGATGTATGGTTTTTGATTCTATAGAGTACACACAGACAGACAGAGAGACATTCAATTATATATATATACTAGCGGATGTACCCGGCTTCGCCCGGGTTTTACCCGAGTAAAGGTTTGTCTAACGAATCTCTCGATAAAGTGAACATTTTTTCCCGGTCCCTTGAAAAATACTCAATAAGTTGAATAAAATCAATATTAATCTCGGTACCCGAGTAAAGGTTTGTCGAACGAACATTTGTTAAAACAATTCTCTATGAACTTATAAAAAAAATAATAGATATATTTTGATAATTTGAAACTCGGCAATTTGAATCTCTCGATAAAGTGATCATTTTTTCCCGGTCCCTGTGTGCCGTGTCATTCTGAATTTTGTCTTTCCTAATTTTCTACATAACAAAATCATCGTTTTATCTAGTGAACATTTTTTCCCGGTCCCTTGAAAAATCCTCGATAAGTTCAATAAAATCATGGTCGTTTATGTAAGATGGACGAAGTTCCCGGAGGTCATCTTGGGCAAGCCCCCGCGAGGCTTTTTTTCTTGTCTACTTGGCAAAGCTGTGTCACCAACTCTGCCCCCGCGCGCCAGGACATCTGGACCCTCTGATTGGTCGGTGGGTACTTGGACTGTCCATCCGGCCGGCGGCCGGACGATTACATTCTCTCGACAGGGGGTGGGGCAGACCTAAGCCTATCTCCGTCGCAAGGTGGCGCTGCTTGCGAGTTAAAGCTACAAATCTGCAAATAACTCAAAGGATATTCAAGATATATTCAAGAAATTATTTTTCGAAAACCTTTCCGGGGATATACGTAATAATATCCCAAAAATTCACGGCGATTGGATGTATGGTTTTTGAATCTATAGAGTACACACACAGAGACAGACATTAATTTTTATATATATATATATACTAGCGAATGTGTACCCGGCTTCGCCCGGGTTTTATCCGAGAGAAAGTTTGCCTAACGAATATTATTGATAATAATATTCCGGAACACACAGAATATTATGATAATAATGATAATAATATTCGTTACATTATAAATTTATATAATATAGAAAATATATTTTTCGAGCAAACATATCCACTCTCTCTACTAAATAGAATTTTAATAAGATATATATATATAAATGAAAATATCTAGAGATATACTACATGATCTTAGCCAAAAGGCCGAGAAACGATATTTTATATATAGAGATGACCTGGCTTCGTGTGTCTTCTGCTCAAGTGAATGTTTCGCTGGTAGAATTTTGTTCCTGCCTACTATTAATCATTATCTGGCTTCACGCGTGGTCTGCTTTAGTGAATATTCCTCAAAATATTTTTTTAATGCAATCAAGCATGATACAGCAATATTGTTATCATCATTTCTGACTAAAAAAATATTGTTGCTCAGTACTTGGTTAAATATAATTTTTCTTGGTTAAAGTGCGACAAAAAAGCTCTTCCAGATTAAACTCTCTGTCGTGTTCAAATATAATATTTATATAATATATTATAATATTTTGAAAACGTTTATTATATTTTAAATAAGATATTGTCACTTTTGAGAATTTGATAATTAATTAATTCTTTTTTTTTTCTCAATAAATTATATATATTAATTTTAAAAAATTTTGTTATCATCATCACATACAATGTAATTTTTTTATATAAACAAACGATAATAAACAACAACAATTAATAAACAAACGATAATAAACAACAACAACAAGTGCTACCTCAGTATTATTCAATCAAAAAAAATAATATGCCACCGATTGTAATTAAATCGACGATCGGACCAACCGGCGAGAAACTATGCATAATCGAAGCCTCCTTAATAACGAAGATCCTAGACAAATGTGGAATCGAGTATAAACTTGAGGAAACGGCTCAATCAAAGAAGAGAACTCGCGGATCCCAGGATGACTCTAGATCGCCAACTAGGAGCGAGCGTAACCTGAAGACGCCTAGAATGGACATCGACGAACAAAGTCCCGCCATTGGAGTTTCTCAACAAATGAACGCAGCTCACCCACCGCAAGACGATGAAGAAAATAACGACAACGATGGCCCATGGACTACAGTCACTAACGTGAAAAAAACCGAGAATTCCTCCTGTTATTGCAGAAAATGTAGCAGATTGGAAGCTTCTTTGCCAAGAACTAAAAGACTTGTGCATGGAACCATTCCAAGTCACGATTTCTGGCAAAAAGCACATAATTAAATCGAAAAACATAGGCGACTTCAAAAAAATCAGGGAATATGTACAGAAAAATAATGGATGATATTCCTACAGACTACAGGAGGAAAAAACCACTGAAAGTGGTATTGAAGGGGGTATCAACAGCCTTCAAAGAAGAAGACGTCGTAACTGAACTGGTCTCAATGGGCTTCACTGAGGTCATTGTCAAAAGACTCCATAGACAATCGACCAAAATACCGATGAATATAGTCCTAGTAGAGCTACCGAAAAATGAACAAAATAAACGAATCTATGGAATAACCGAAATACTTTACCAAAAAATAGTCGTGGAATCATTCAGGACTACAAAACGAGTGACCCAATTCTTTAACTGCCAGGGCTTTGGGCATAGCCATCTAAACTGCTTTTTGAAGCCCAAATGCGTCAAGTGTGCTGAAGAACACCATTCGAAGGATTGTCCAAGAAAGTCGAAACAGCTCCCACCAAAGTGCGCTAACTGTGGAGAGGCGCACACAGCCAATTACCGCGGATGCCCAAATTTTCCGAAGCCACAACAACAGCAGCTAAAGCCTCCCAGACAAAACTCCCCTAACAACATACCTCAAGCAAGCTCCACTAAAACAGAAGAAGCAACTGTTGAAAAACAAAAGGCAAGTTACGCTGAAACTGCAAAAAAGAAAACTACTCGTTCTGACACCAGGGAACTGTGCGAAAAGTTATTAGAAATTATCAAAACCTTCTTACAATGAAAGGCAAATTACCTTTAAAAATCGTTTTCTGGAATTGCAACGAAATCAAACTCAAAAAAGAAGAATTCCTACAGTTTTTAGAAGAAAACTCAATAGACATGGCACTGCTCAGTGAAACACACTTAAAACCATCTGTCGACCTCAAACTCAGAAACTATCAGACAATAAGAGACGATAGAATCGTTGGGAGGGGCGGTGGAACGGCAATAATTCTAAAAAACTATCTTAAATATAAAAAAGTGCTGATTCAAATATCTAACATGGAAAACACCACAATTCTTATGAAACCAGATGGAAGGGCAGTAGTGCAGACATCGTCAATCTATAAGAAACCCGATCTACCACTCCTGGAGGAAGATCTGAATCTCTTGTCAGAGAATAATCAATCAGTAATCGCTGCAGGAGACTGGAACTCCAAGCACCCTCTTTGGGGCTCAAGAACCTCCAATAATAGTGGAACCGTGCTTCATAATTTTTCCGAAAAAGAAAACCTGGATATTGTCGCACCTTCTCCACCCACGCACTACAGTCCTTTGGGAAATCCAGACTTTCTAGACATCGCAATTCTTAGAAACATCCCCTGGACTTCGAGGATTAAGACCCTGGATGCCTTATCTTCAGATCACCTCCCAGTAATCCTAGAGCTGACCTGCCCGAAGGATGAATTCACGACTAGGGCTTGCCGACTCACTAACTGGGTTCACTTCCAACAAGACTTAATTTCCAGTACGCCTCCTAGAGTACCCTTGAAAACGGAAGCCAATATTGACTCAGCAGTGACCATACTAAATGATAAAATCTACAGCAGCTACTCAAAAAACACGGTTATATCATCCTCTTCATCAAAACAGAACCCTTCAACCAAGGCCTTGATAAAAGAAAAGAATAAAGCTCGTAAGAGATGGCAAGCAACCTGGGATCCAGCCCATGGAGCCATTTATTTAAACCTACAGGGAAAAGTTAACAAAGCCCTCAAATCTGACTCCACCGAGAACTGGAATCAATTCATACACAAGATTGAATCAAGCCCAAAGGACTTCTGGAGAAAAACAAAACCTATCAGGAAAAAAACGGAAAGGATCTCAAATTTAGTAATGAACGGCAAAACCTTATTGACCGACAAAGAAATCGGAAATTAACTTGCAGAACACTTCTCCAAGGAAAAAGAAGAAGACCAACCAAACATAACTTATAATCACCAACAAGAAAAAATGCTCACAATGACGACACCAAATGAAGTCAAGGAAGTGATTAAATACTTAGCTAACCACAAAGCTCCTAGCCATGACAATATCACTCCGAAAATGGCCAAGAATCTTCCAATCAAATGGATTGTATTTCTAGCTGGAGTTTTCAACGCCGCACTTCACTTGTGTTATTACCCCAAAGTCTGGAAGCATGCTATCATAATTCCAAATCCAAAAAAATCCGCTAAATCCCCTGAAGATCTAAGACCTATCAGCCTCCTCCCCACCATCGGCAAAATTTACAAAAGAATTATTTTACGTAGACTTCAGAGGTACTTGGACAACTCTAACTTCATCATCCCGCAGCAATTCGGATTTAGAAGGGGGCATTCAACAACTCACCAACTCATTGCAGTTATGGACTACATCCAGATAAGAAGATCCCACAAGGAAGTGGTAGGTGCTGTCTTTCTATATTTTGCGAAAGCATTTGATAAAGTTTGGCATAATGGCCTTATAAAGAAACTCACAAAACACCAGTTTCCAAGTGACATTATCAATTTTATGCAGAATTATCTACAGGGCAGGACATTTTCAGTCAAGCAAGGAAATTTTATAACTGAACCAAAGCCTATCCAGACTGGAGTACCTCAAGGCTCTATCCTCGGACCCTACCTTTTCAATATTTACATTAATGACATCCCACTGCACTCTAAATGTAAACTTAAGCTCTTCGCAGATGACACAGCAATTTTATTTAACTCTAAATCAGTCGACCTATTGGTTAATCAGCTTCAGAATTACCTAAATGACATAATCAAATGGTGCGATGAGTGGAAACTAGACATTAACCCAACTAAGACTCAAGCAATAGTTTTTCCCCCAAGAGATAACAAAAAATTCAAGCCACAAACCAACTTGACAGTAAACTCAAGCACTATTAGTTGGGCCGACTATGCCAAGTACCTTGGTTTCACTTTGGATTCGAAATTAAAATTTAACCTACATGTCCAAAACACCATAAGAAAGGCAAAGATAGCCAAAATATCTCTATCAAGCCTGCTTAATTTTAAAAGTAATTTAACAACAAAGCATAAATTCAGGTTGTACAAAACCAGTATTCTACCCATCATCACGTACGCACTACCAGTCTGGGGCAAATATATCACACCTACGGATAAAAAAAGAATAGATGCCTTCATGAGGATTTGCTTACGAATCACTATAGGAGCCCCATTCAATCTTTCAAACAAAATTCTCAAAGAAGATCTCAACCAGCCTAATATAGAAAATATTTATCAAGTCTGCGACAAGACTATTCACGCAATTTCAAAAATCACCAAATCCAACTATACAAGAAATTGTACAAAATCAAGGTGACCTCAGCCACCGAATCCGACGACCTGGACCCAATGGCTAGCTGACAGGCAAACACCCAACAACTGCCCTCCTGTAAGGTTCGGGGGGCCACTCCAGCATTACAACTCGTCATGTGTAAATAATCTGGACAAGGTGACTCGCGAGCTGTGCTCGAATGTAACACCTGCAAATTGAGATGAAATAAATAAATTTAAAAAAAAACAATTAGGGGCTCAAAAATCATTTATTCTGGTTAGCAGCTCCGTAAATAAAAATATTTTCACAACAACAATTAAAGTTGCATCATCATTTTTATAAAACAACAGCAAATTGAATTAACAATGTAAAAATATATTTTAACATTACTGTTCGGTACACTTTTTGAATGGTACACTATGACAGGTTCGTTTGGTATTGAAAGAATGATTTAATTAATCATCCTTGATATTTTAAATTTTATTCAGGATAAATATAGATATAAATATTATGTTACAAATTAATTTTAGTAATTAAAGAAGTTAAAAAATGTTCGATTGAAAAGGATGGATTGGGAAGGAAGTCAGTCCGTGTTGGCCGTCAGAATTCGAAGGGCCCACTCCCGTGCTTCCCACGTGACCGCCGCCGCCGCGCATGCGCGCCGACCGTGACGTCGCCGCCGTCGGTGGTGTTGGTTGAAAACTGTTCTTCTCTTCGTCGCGCGGGCGTGCCTTTCACTAACATTCCTCCCACCAATTTAATTGATAAATTAAATTCTAATACTATATTTTCTTGGCTATAGTAGAGGCCAATCTAAATTTGTTTTGTTTCTAATGGAAAAAGTCGCTGTACTGGACGAAGAAAAACTCCCGATGATGTCTTCACTCTTGCGACTCGAACTTGTCCATCGGCCCCAGGTAGCACCTCCTCCACTTTTCCTAATGGCCATGAAATCCTTCTCCCCCTATTTTTTTTTCTTTTTCTGTTGAAGGGTGTGACGACTGCCTTTCTCAGTTCACTATTGACTTCTTCGATTGACTCCTTTTCTGCAGACTGTGTCCAAAATTGTTCTTCTTTCTTAAGCCTAACTGGTCTCTCCCACCATCTAGTAATAATCAATTGCGAGATTGAAGCTCCACGTGAGGGGATGTCTGCAGGATTTTCTTTACCAGGAACGTGCCTCCAATCAGTTATGCTTGAATTTTGTCGAATCTTCTTTACTCTTCCTGCGACAAACACTGACCAGTTCATATCACGTTTAATCCCTGCTAAAGCAGTAGTAGATTCAAGTTTCTTCTCCGAAATTAGCTTGTAATTAGGGAGTGGTGGGTGTTCTCCTATCCAAGGTAAATTGACAGAATATCGACCATCTTCGTTCTGTTTCACTGTTTGGTTGAAATGTTCCAACGCTGCAACTGACAACTCTTCTTTGCTCTTTTCCTTCATGGGTTCCATGATACTGATAACATCTAATCTCCGAAGATCTTGTATTGTTGCATCACGGACTAAGCATGACAGAACTGATGATTGAGATTTAGTTGTTTGAACATTTCCCAAAACCTTTCCACTAACAGTCCAGCCCAGCTTCGTTTCGAGAGCGACGGGACCAGATTCCAATTCTATTTTCTTTCCTGTTAGTAGCTTGGCGTATACGTCTGCTCCTAGTAGTAGTTCAATCTCCGTGTTCGACCTATAGACATCCAAGTCAATTCCCTTTGATCGAAGTTCCGTCATCCATTCGGTAGGTTGAGCGGAAGGCATTGCACTACAAATCGTTGAGCAGTCTTGTACTTCAAAATTGCAGTTGTACTTGGAGTCCACATCAGAAATGTAGATTCGATACCGCTTGTGCTGCTGTGGTCTCGATTTCACTCCACCAAATAGTAAGTGTACAACTTCCTTTTTCCCGAGCATAGTGAGTCCAACTTCGGAAGCAGTTTGTTCCAATACATATGAGTTCTGGGATCCACTATCTAACATTGCTCGAACAACTTTTGATTTATTTTCGCCATTAATCTTTACCATGATTGTTTGAAGTAAGACATCTTGGCACCGAATTTGATTCGACATGTCCACGGATGCATTTATGTTCTTACTTCTCTCTTCAATCCCATCAGATTTTTGGCTGCCTTTTGAAACTGGACATAAGATTGCCCTGTGTTTTTTACTACAGATGACACATTTCACAACGTTTCTGCAATACTTGGAAAAGTGTCCGGGCTTCAAGCAAGAATAACAACACTGTTTCTCTTGAATTATTTTCCTTCTTGCTTCAAGAGACATTGACATGGCTTTACAGCATTGTTCACTCAAATGTTTTCCATCACAAAATACACATTTATAAGCGTTATTTGACTTCCCATCAGCAACTACCAGACTTGCAGCGGTGGCGACAGATGTCTTCGGCTTGGGCGGCTTATCTCGATTAAATTGTGATGGATACGAACTCGAAAACGGTTGACGAGCCAAACGCATTCTTTCACTTCCCTCAACTTCGTGTTTTAGGAATTCCATAAGCTTCTCCAGGAGGACTTCACTTGATTTATGCTTTCCATCTTCATCAGGCTTGTGATGATGACGAGTCCTTTCCCACGCGACGAAGAGATCTTCAGGTAAAGCTGATTCCACCATGGGGTACAGAATAGCAGCGCATTTATCTGTTGTGACTCCTAAAGACCCCAACGCTCGTAGTTGTGATGATAACCGAACGTATACAGTCGAAAAAGATGTCGTGTTCCTTCCATGAGCATTTTCCAAAATGATAGCAATCAAATCCCTTACGTACACTTCCACCAACATGTCTTCACGGCCAAAACGTTCCTTAAGAGTGCTGATGGCAAGTGGATAATTTGCCGCTGAGTTTGGAAAGGATGAAACTATTTCCTCCGACACCGATCCCTTTATCATGCAATTTTGTAGGTATTGGAACTTGACACAGGCCGAAATGGAGTCATCATCGTGGACGCTTTGAAAGGCTGACCAGAACTGCAGCCACTCCCGTGCTTCTCCTCCAAATTTCGGTAGTTCCAACTTCGGAAGTCGATGAAGATTTGACTTTCCTTCGTTCCCCCCGGAAACTATTGATTCTCGGTCTACTGTTGGTTTTGCTAGTAATTGTTCCATTTTTTGCAAAACGCCTTCAGACCTTCCAAATAGATTCGCTTGAACGATATCGACATCTTCAATTTCTTCATCTTCTCTATCCGCCTTTATCAGTTGTTCGATGAGACAATCACTGGCAATTAAGAACCTGTCTTTACATCTGAGGAGCTTTGGTCGTAGAGACATCAACATTTCTAGGCTTGGTTCTTGCTTTCCAAGTTCGCCATCTGCTTCTGCAATAACACTTTCCAAAGTCCTCTTTTTCGTCTCACAAGCTTTCTTGAGTTTGTCCATCTTAAATCCTTGGCAGGGCTCGCCACAATGTTCGGTACACTTTTTGAATGGTACACTATGACAGGTTCGTTTGGTATTGAAAGAATGATTCAATTAATCATCCTTGATATTTTAAATTTTATTCAGGATAAATATAGATATAAATATTATGTTACAAATTAATTTTAGTAATTAAAGAAGTTAAAAAATGTTCGATTGAAAAGGTTTGATTGGGAAGGAAGTCAGTCCGTGTTGGCCGTCAGAATTCGAAGGGCCCACTCCCGTGCTTCCCACGTGACCGCCGCCGCCGCGCATGCGCGCCGACCGTGACGTCGCCGCCGTCGGTGGTGTTGGTTGAAAACTGTTCTTCTCTTCGTCGCGCGGGCGTGCCTTTCACTAACAATTACATTTTAACATTTAAGTCGGTGGACGAGTGGGTAACCCCCTCGATTCCCGACAGTCATGAACCGGGATTGAATCCCGCGTTTAAATTTTGTTTAATATGTGAATAACCTTCATATATTATTCACTGTTCAATTATCATGAACTAGGTTGCTCTTGCTGAGCGGTACCTATTTATGTGATTTGAACCAGATTTTAACATTTAACACAAAAACGTTACAATTTTTTCTTTAAATATATATAAATATTGATATGCCAAGTATTTTTTACGTAATTGGAATATTATATTACTAAATTCTCAAATCAAATTTATTATATATACTTGAAAAACATTTGACATTTACATTGTTACAATTTATAAATATAATTTCACCAGACGCCGCTAGAGAGGCTGCTTGCGAGTGAAAGTAGAAAATTTGCAAATAAAATTGCGAAGAATATTTATTTCAAATCAAATTCAAACCAGAAATCTTCCCAGTAGTATAGTAAATAACTTCCTAAAGTTTCACGGCGATTGGATAATCTTACCTTTTAAAAACATTCATCGTGTGAACAAACTAACATTCATCGTGTAAACAAACCACGTGTTAATTATTAACCAATCAAATTCATTTATCGTCGGGACCAGTGCTGCGCCCAAGCGGTAAAAGGCTTGAACAAACGCTTTTTGGTTTTTATTTTTTTGAAAAAGCACATTAACCTTTTTAGTTTTTTGAATAGCCTATATGTTAAACGAAATCTTCAGCTACCTACATGCGAAATTTCATAAAGATTTATTCTGTAGATTTTGCGCAACGCGATAACAAACATCGATTTTGGATTTCATTTTTATAGATATAAGGATATGAATATTCCTTATGAGAATCAAACAGTATACCTTATCTAAAAAAACGTAGTATCAATTAAATTAGAAAAATATTTCTAAACAATAATATTTCCAAAGAGTTTAAATAAATATATATAATCTTACCTTTTGAAAAATGCAGCGTGTAAACTAACAAAATAAGTGTATAATTATTAACCAATCAAATTCGTCGCGACCAGTGCGGCGCCAAGCGGCAAAAGGCGGGAACTAATCCATTTCAGTTAAACATTAAAAAAAAAGTACATTAACCTTTGTAGTTTTTTGAAAAGCATATATGTTAAACGAAATCTTCAGCTACCTACATGCGAAATTCCATAATGATTGAGTCAGTAGATTTTGCGTGAAGCGATAGCAAACATCGATTTCGAATTTAATTTTTATAGATATAAGTAAGGATAAATATAGACTAGCGGATGTATACCCGGCTTCGCCCAGGTGTTACCCGAGTAAAGGTTTGTCTAACGAATCTCTCGATAAAGTGAACATTTTTTCCCGGTCCCTTGAAATATACTCGATAAGTTGAATAAAATCAATATTAATTGGTTCCCTCGGTAATTGGAAGTTAAAGGAATAGTATCTTGCCTTGGAATTGTATCCTTATTCTTGTCTCAAATAAATTGCCGTGTCATCCTGAATTTTGTCTTTCCTAATTTTCTACGTTACAAAATCATCGTATCATAATGATAATATTCAGAGCAGATTGTTGAATAATAACATATAAATTAGAATATTTATCTTGATTATTTTTAGGCGAAAAGTTATTTCAAAAATTTTATTTGCTAGAACCCTTCCCAGTACTATACTAAATAACTTCCCAAAGTTTCATGACGTTCCAATGAGTGGTTTGGTCAGGCATAAAGGACACACACACACATACATTCATTTATATATATATAGATTTAATAAAGGTTTTAAAAATAATTATGTTTCAGAAATATATTTAAACGCATATAACGCATGAGACTATGGTGTTTTTCGAGTAGCTATTATTAATTTTCTCGTTTAAAATTCCAACTGCTGAATCATTGTCTACTTCAGTTTTCAAGGGGAGTCTGGGGGGCGTGGTGGAGATTAGATCTTGTTGAAAATGAACCCAATTAGTTACTCGGCTGAGCTGGGTTGTGAATTCATCCTTTGGGCAATTCATTTCAAAGATTACAGGGAGATGGTCAGATGATAAATCGTCGGTGGTTCTGGCCTTTGGGGTCCAGGGAATGTTTTTAAGTACAACGAAGTCTAGGAAATCGGGATTGCCGAGTGGACTGTAATGCGTGGATGACGAAGGTGCGATAATGTCGAGGCTTTCTTTTTCAGAGAAATTGTGCAGCACGATTCCACTCTTATTTGAAGTCCTTGATCCCCAAAGAGGGTGTTTGGAGTTCCAGGCTCCTGCAACGATTATTGAGTGGTTGTGTTTTATCAGTTGGTTCAAATCTTCTTCCAATAATGGTGCATCAGGCTTCTTATAAATTGCTGTGATTTGCAAGAGGGTTTTTCCATCTGTTTTTATCAAAATTGAAGTATTTTCCAAGTTTAAAGTATGAATCAGCATATTTTTATATTCAAAAATGGATTTTATAATGATGGCTGTTCCCCCACCTTTTCCTGTAATTCGATCAGTTCTAATGGTTTGATAGTTCCTGAACTTTAGATCAATTGAGGGTTTAAGGTGAGTTTCACTGAACAGAGCAATGTCAATTGAGTTATCTTCTAAAAAGTGCAATAATTCTTCTTTCTTTGATCTGATTCCGTTACAATTCCAAGCAATAATTTTAAAAGGTAATTTGCAATTCATTGTAGGTATGTTTTGATTACTTACATCAATTTTTCACACAGGTCCTTAGTTTCAGAACGAGAAGTTATTCTTTCACAACCTCAGCATTGCTTTGGTTTTGTTGTTCTACAATTTTCGGCAGTGTTTAAGATCTTTTTGAAATCGGAAGTGGGTTGTTAGGTTTGTACTGACCAGGGTATCTTGGCTGTTGCTGATGTACTCTTGGAAACTTAGGGCATCCGCGGTAATTGGTTGTGTGCGCTTCTTCGCAGTTTGCACGCTTTGGGGGAAGTTGTCTTGACTTTCTTGGGCAGTCCTTCGAATGGTGCTCCTCGGCACACTTGACGCATTTTGGTTTCAGGAAGCAGTTAGGTTGACCGTGCCCGAAACCCTGGCAGTTGAAGCATTGAGTCACACGGTTTGTTGTTATAAAAGATTCTACTGCAATTTTCTGATAGAGAAGTTCAATTATTCCGTAAAATTTCTTGTTTTGTTCATTTTTCGGTAATTCTACCAGTACTAAATTCATTGGCCTTTTAGTTGATTGTCTATGAAGTCTCTTCACAGAGGTCTCAGTAAAGCCCATTGTTGCAAGTTCTATTGCTATATCTTCAGTCTTGTAGGATGTTGTCACGCCCTTTAATACCACTTTGAGCGGTTTTTCTTCTTGGAGTCTATAAGAGTAGCCGCCATTGTTTTTTTGAACATATTCCCTGTTTTTTTTTTTGAAGTCTGAAATATTTTTACCCTTGATAATGTGCTTATTTCCTGAGATCGTACATTGGAATTCATCTGTGCACCAGCCTTTCAGCTCTTGGGAGAGCAACTTCCAGTCTGTTACATTTTCTGCTATTACAGGTGGTATTCTTGGCTTTTTTGCATGTGTGACTTTTGTCCAAGGACCATCTTCATCAATGTTTTCTTCGTTAACCTGAGGAGGGGTAGCTGCGGACGTCTCTTGAGGGACTTCAGTTACCTCGTTCATGGAGACATCCTTTTCATTATGCTGTGAGACAACTTCCATTCTCGGTGTCTTATGGCTACGTGGTGTTGAATCTGATGGGGATTCGCGAGTTCGTTTCTTTGTTGAAGGAGTTTCTTCTACTTTGTACTCGATGCCACATCTTTCAAGAATTTTCAAAAGTATGTTGGTTTCGATTATACTGACCTTTTCGCCAGCTGGGCCGATCGTTAATTTGATTACAATAGGCTGCATCTTTTTTAGCTCAGCTCTTGTTAATTTGTTTAAACAATGCTTGTTGTTGTTGTTTATAAATAAAATCACCTAATTGTTGTTGTTTTTACGGGAATATTCTTGCCATCGCCCGCACAAGTCTCAGTAGAGACTTTTCCGGGCACACTGTATCTAAATCAAGGCAGCAGACGCGATGTCAGGTGGCCAGGGATCCTAGGATCTGGCGGCTGGAGATATCTCGCAGGGGTGGTGGAAACGTACAGGGGAACGTGCCAGGGTGCAGCGGGGGAGAATTCTTGAATTGGCCAGGAATCCAGTAGAAGTGGTAGATGGAAATAGGACGCAGAAGGTCCTTGAAGCCTAGAACTTGAGGGCCCTAGACTTCAGGATGGGGCAGCTTGAGGCTCTCGCTTCGTGCTTGTCTGGAAGGCCCTTTGAGCAGCAGTTGGCACATTTGGAGGTGCGCTGGTCAGCAATGGAAGGGCAGGCGCGGCCTTCATGGCCGCCTTCACAATCTTCACATATCGATTTTGAATTTCATTTTTATAGATAGATCTCTATATATAAAAGTCAATTTCTGTCTGTCTGTCTGTTTCGCGATAAACTCAAAAACTACTGAACCAATTGGTACCAAATTTTGCATGTCGCTTTTTATAAACCTGAGGAAAATTTTCGGCTGCATTTTGATTAGTATTTTTGGCTATTTCTTTTTTTCATTTGAAGAACTTTTTTTACGCGGACTGATCCGTAATGGAATGAATACCTAAATATGGCCATTTTTTTAAAGCATCGGTGGTTCAGTGGTAGAATGCTCGCCTGCCACGCGGGCGGCCAGGGTTCGATTCCCGGCCGATGCATTTTTTTAAAACAATTTTTAAAACTCATTTTTATATTATATCTTCTATATATATAAAAATGAATGTTTGTATGTTTGTTTGTTTGTTTGTTGGTTTGTATGTCCGGTATACAAATTCGCAGTAGTTCACTAATTCAAACCAAAATTTCCATACATAGGTAAAAAATACGGGGAAGACGATAGACTATTTTAAAAAATATATAAATAAATTATTAAAACTATATATTATTAGTCATAAAATGATGATGACGATATTGCCGTATCATGTAAGATTATCAGATACAAAATTATATCGGGAAAAATTCCAAAAGCAGAGACCACGGGTGAAACCAGCTCATTATTTTGTACGCAGGAATAAAATTCTAACAGAAAAACATTCATTCGAGCAGAAAACAAAAGCCAGATCATCTTTCTATAAAAATATCGCTTCTCAGACACAAAGTTTGGAGCGGGACGTTTCACAAGAGTGACATCCACGCCGCCAATTTATAATTGTAACGAAAAGTATTTAAATAAAAACATTTAATCGGGTAAAACCCGGGCGTTGCCCGGGTCATTCGGCTAGTATAAAATAAAGGAAAAGGATTTGATATAAATATGCGCATGATGATATTGGAAACACATTACTTAATATTATAACAGATAAATAGATATATTCCAAACAGATCTTTGCTTTTAGTTCTATAGAGGTTTCAGATAAGAAACTGAATATTTGTATTTCTTCTTTATTTGAAGTCTTGCATATTCTCTCTCTCTAAGAATTCAAGTCGCATTTTCCAAAAGTTTCCACGACCAGCCTGATGTCTGAAAATTTGTACACTTGCAATGGTTGTTGGAATGAGCGAGTGTTCAAAATTTAAAACTTCCATGTGTTCTGGAAGCATATTAAAATTAAATATTTAAACGGAAATTCGAGAATTAGTCAATTTCCGACCATTCTGACCAACTAGAAGTCTGAAAATTTGTCAATCTGAATTATCATCAGGTTCGAATAAGTACAAAATTTCAGACTTCTATGTACAAATTTATTACAAAATTTGTGGACAGACAGAAATGAAGCAAGTTAAATAAAATATTTTTCAAAAATCGTTATCACTGGGGATTAGGCCTTAAATAGACAAAAGTCTGCTCGCGACGGATAGGTCAATTCCTCATAAGAGACGGGAAGTTACGTAAATTAAAGCCTAACTGAAATATGTCTTTTTACTTTTGGTTAGGGGACCCCTAAATATATTGTGAACTATATTACAAAGGTACAGGCAAATAATGGTTTATTGTTGAGGGTACATATTTAATATAGATTATGTGTATGATAATTAAATTAATTAATTTTAGTTATAAGTAATATATATAAAAGAAATATATTTGACAAAGGGGAATTATTTAACGGTGTCGTGAAATGTGTGGCCCTATATTATCATGTAATAAATGCATATATAATGAATATAAATATATGCCTGATGATATTGAAATCAGATTACTGAATTGTAACAGATATATTATTATATTGATACGTAAAAAAATAATAATAATAATCTACTTATATAATTGCCTTATTCTGTCTGTGTGAAGTTCACTGTGTGAAGTTCACGGATAGATTTTGGTCAGAATGGAAAAAAAAAGTGTCAAGGGATGGGAATCGAACCCACGACCTTCCGCTTAACGGGCAGATGCCATGACCACTAGGCCACATGACCACAATTTATAATTGTAACAAATAGTATTTGAATCAAAACATTCAATCGGGTAAAACACGGGCGTTGCCCGGGTCATTCGGCTAGTAATATATATATGCTGTAAACACCTCAAAATTATTATTCTCATATTTAATTTTTCATAGAACTTTATTCCAATAATCATCATCACTTAGCATTGTTTACATGACGACTTTGTAAAAGTGAGACGTTGGTTAAAAATAAAAACTAACGAGACATACATTCTTGATTATTTATTTCCTTTACATTAAAAATAGCTATAAAAGAAAAACTTACATACATCCGCTACATACTTGGCGCAGTCGAAAGGATACGAAAAAAAAATAAAAGATTATATATTTCAAATTTAAATAACTCATTTAGAAACATCTTTATTTTTATAATGGCAAATATACATAGATTTGAAAAATATTCTGGCAGTAAGAATAATATAAAAATTGAAAGTTGGATTAAGTTGTATGAAGTAGAAAATTTTTAAAAGCAAACGATGAAGAAAAAATACACAATCTTATCTACTATTTAGCAGATGAAGCCTTAGAATATTTTGCTGATGAAATTCTTACAAATGCACATATAAAAAAATGGGAAACTGTAAAAGATAAACTCAATGCCAGATTTAAGCCTTGCACATATAGTCCCATTGTATTAGCATCTAGCAGAAAGCTCCTTGCAAGTGAAACTGTGGAGACTTATTTTAAAGAAAAAACGGACTTACTGAATCTAACATCCTTGAAAAGGGAAGAGAAAATACAGCTACTAACATATGGGCTACCTTTGAGTTGGAGGGATGTGTTTGCAGCAGCACAAACTGCAGATCCAACCAAATGGATACAAGTTGCACTTTCTGTTGAGCATAACAGGCAACAAAGTAAGCTAAGAAATTTGTTTAAACCCAAAGTATGTACTCTATCTCAACAGGAAAGATCAGCTTCAAATTGCCCATTTTTCTGCCCAATTTGCATGAAGAAAATGATTAAAGTGAAACATTGGTTGAATGAATGTCCTGATTATGACCCAAATTATAAAACAGAGAGATCATCTAAAAATACACAACCAAAACAATTCATTGCAACAGTCACCGAATCAACCACAAGTAATGAAACAAACAAAGTAGCTTGATTATCAACTAACAATCCTCCTTATAAATTGATAGACTTTAAAATTTGTGTCAACAAACAACCTTTACAAGCCTTCATGGACACAGGTGCTACCATATCTTTAATAAGTCAAAATTTGATAAAAGGTTTAAATTTACATCCTTTAATAGATTCTCCCATGCAAATTCAACAAGCTAACTCATTAACTAAAACTTTGGGATATGTTCATGTAAATTTGCAAATTCATAATAAAACTAGAAAGGTCAAACTTCATGTAATACCTAATTTAAAATTCCAGCTACTCATTGGCTTGAATATTGCAGAAGACTTTGAACTTATTGTTGACACTAAAGATAAAACAGTGTACACTAAGCAATCAGCAGAAATGGCACTTGTTTGCACAACCTTTAATCATTTGCAAAAACCTAACCAGGATGAATTGAATAAATTATTACAGCAAAATGAGCAAATTTTCAGTCAACATCAAACAGATATAGGAAGAATCTCCATTCAGCACAAAATAGTCACCAAAGAACATTTGCCTATAAGTTTAAGACCATATAGAAGACCCATCTCTGAATATGAGAAAATTTCCGAACAAGTCAAAGAAATGATTAAGAAAGGATTGATTAAAGAGTCGTCCTCCCCATGGTCTTTTCCAGTTGATTTAGTGCAAAAAAAGATGAGACCAATAGACTTTGTGTAGACTACAGGGAACTCAATAAAATTACAATTGATGATAAACAACCCTTACCACTTTTGCAAGATATTTTTGATAGACTTCATGGAGCAAAGTATTTCACAACACTAGATGTGGCTTGGGGATACTGGCATGTTCAAATGCACCCTGAGTCAGTTCCCAAAACAGCCTTTGTCACCAATGATGGACATTATGAATTTTTGGTTATGCCCTTTGGACTCAAAAATGCAGCATCAACATTTCAGAAAATCATCCAGCAAGTGATAGGAACTCTTTTATGGAAAGGAGTATGTGTTTTCCAAGATGATTTCATCATTTATTCCTCATCCTTTTCCCAGAATATGAACCTGATAAAGCAGGTATTTGAAAAATTGCTTGAATACAACATCAAGCTTAAGTTCAACAAATGCTCATTTGCACAGTCCGAGGTCAAATACTTAGGCCATATCATTGGTCACAATAAAGTAAAACCTGATCCTGATAAAATCAAAGCTGTTCAAGACTTTCCGCAACCAACAACAGTTAAAGGAATCAGAAGATTCATTGGCTTGGCAAATTTCTACCGGAAATTCATTCCAAGATTTGCAGAGATTGCCACCCCCTCTTACAAACCTGACACAGAAAAATAAATTATTCTCGTGGACACCTCAAGTTGATAAATCCTTTATAGAATTAAAAGCAGCTTTAACATCAGAAACAATTCTTACCACTTACAACCCAGAAGTACCTTGCAAACTATATACAGACATATCAGCAATTGGAATAGCAGGAATACTAAGTCAAGAAATTGATTCAACAGAACATGTAATATCATACTATTCCAAAAAGCTTCTTAAACACCAACAGAACTACTCAGCTTATGAACTGGAATGCTATGCTGTCATCCAAGCAATAGATTATTTTGAGGTGTATCTAGAAAACAAGCCCTTCCAAGTTATTACGGATCACTCAGCCTTACAGTGGCTACTCAATCTCAAAAATCCAAAATCTAAATTTTTCAGGTGGCTAGTCAATTTATCAACTTAAACCTTTACAATCACACACAGATCTGGAAACAAACTGACTCATGTAGATGCATTATCAAGAGCCCCAGTACTAAGTATTTCCATTTTCGAGCTACAACAACATCAAAGACAGGCAGATCTCTGCTTCATTTAAGACCCTCAAGATCATCAAAACACAGTGATGGTCAAGAAGAGAGGACTACTCAGGGCTGTGGTGCCTGCTTCTTTTAAAGAACATATTCTGAAGGAATATCATGATAACATGAGTCACTATACATGAACAAGACAGTCAAATTAATAGTTCCTTTATTTTGGTGGTCAGACATGGTACAGGAAATTAAATCTTATGTGAGATCATGCAAGACATGTCAACTGACCAAATCATCTAACCAACCAACTCTAGGACAACTAATAATTCCAGACACAGAATTACAACCAGCTCAAGTAATAAGTGCAGATACAATAGTTATGGGAACATCAGCTAAAAAGACAAAGCACAAGTACATCCAAGTGTTCATTGATCATCTTACAAGATATGTTTGGGCATTTACCACTATCAAAAACACAGCTCAAGCAACGCTACAATGTTTCAACAGAATCCTTCAAGTCTCGCTACCCATAAAACATATTATCACTGACAACGGAAAGAACTTTAATTCCAAGGAATTCAAAAGGTGTTTGAAAGTTCATAATATCAAACAAACTTTCACCACACCATACCACCCCAGAGTAATGGAATGTGCGAAAAGGTTAACGGAACAATCATGACCAAGTTAAGAGCGGCCTTGCTTGATAAACCGAAAGTGAAATGGAGCACACTTTTGCCCAAGGTCATTACTGACTACAACAACACCCCTCATGATGTAACAGGTTTTCCGCCATCTTTTCTACTTTTTGGTTACAATGTGCAGCCACAATTTGCTGATAACCCCTCAACCTCGGTAGAAGATGCTAGAAAACTGGCTATAAAAAGAACTCAACATCATCGTGATATTTCTAAAAGAAGACATGATTCAAGGCATCCCGACATTGAATTTAAAGTTGGAGATCTCGTTCTTAAAAGAATTCCCTACAAGTAAATGATACGTAAAAAAAAATATATATATATATATATATATATGCTGTAAACATCTCAAAATTATTATTCTCATATTTAATTTTTCATAGAACTTTATTCCAATAAATTTAATCATCACTTGGCATTGTTTACATGACGACTTTGTAAAAATGAGACGTTGGTTAAAAATAAAAACTAACGAGACATACATTCTTGATTATTTATTTCCTTTACATTAAAAATAGCTATAAAAGAAAAATTTACATACATCCGCTACAATATTTATTGACTATTGACAGATTTTTTGCTTGTAATTCCAAGAAGGTTTTGAATAGAAACCTGAATATTCGGATTTCCAACTCGTTTGGAGTCTTGAAAAATCGTTGAAAAAATCAATTCGTAACTCCCAACAGTTTCCGACTGGACTCGTGCCACACATAAGATTTAAAAATAAATTTAGAATTTTTTTCATTACCGGCCTTTCCGACCACCCTGAAGTCTGGAAATTGGTACACTCTCATTGTTCATTGGGCTGAGCGAGTGTAAGAAGTTCCATATTTCTATGTGATCTGGAAGCATAATAAAATTAAATTCAAATTTTGAAAGTCAATTTGTAAATTTGTCCGTTCCTGGCCATTCTGACAACCCCAATGTCTAAAAATTTGTCAACTTGCATATTCATCAGGTTCTAACAAGTGTACAAAATCTCAGATTTCTACATGCTCTAGAACAGTGTCGGGCAACCTTTTTCGAGTTGCGGCGCACTAAGCTTAATTTCTTTTTTTTTCGCGGCGCACCTGTGGTTCTCACTATAAATTTCCTCGTAGGTAATTAAAATACAACAATAAATACTAGTAAAAATTTAAACATATATATCACATTTTATTAATTTTCAATATTAAATTAACAGAATCAATGCGAGCATTGCGATTGTTTTTGAGAGCATATCAAATCAATACGGGGATCTACTTGTGAAAGACAAACGCGCATCTCCTCATCTATCATTTGAAGTCTTTCGCGCTTCTTAGACTTCATTTCTGTGAGTGTTGAAAAACCTTGCTCACACAGGTAGGAACTTCCAAATGGCAACAATGATTCGATGGCCGCATTACTAAGTTTAGGAAATTTGGAGTTTAAGCACAACCAAAACTCAGATAGCTCCTTTTCAGTGAATAGTCTTTTGAAAACTAAATCGTTTTTTAAATCAATTAAGTTTTCTTGCATTTCTTCTTCCAGATGTTGAATTTCACAGTGCATAAATGGGTTAACTACCCATTCCATCTTTTCAACGTCCAAGTAAGGAAAATATCTATCAAAAGAAGCGGATAGTAATGTCAAAGTTTCTTCGTTATCAATGAATGCCATTATTTCATTTTTCATTGAAATAAATCGATTTAAAACTTTGCCTTTCGACAACCATCTGACTTCAGTATGAAACAATAATTTTTTATAATTGGAATCCATTGCTTCACAAAATGTTGAAAACATTCTCGATCGAAGAGCATTTGATTTGATGTAATTGACTACTTTGACAACTTCATCTAGAGTTGTAACAAGGATGGGAGGAACCGACTTTGACACTAACATTTCTCTATGAATCATACAGTGAACAAATTTGATATTTGGATTTTTTTTATGACATGTGCTATCAATCCTTTCTTGAACCTTTCATAGCTGGAGCTCCATCCGTACAGACGCTAACACAATTTTCCCATCTCAAGTTATACTTCATAACATTTTCATCAACTAATTCAAAAATGTCCGCACCAGTCGTTTTTTTTTAATTCT
Source organism: Cordylochernes scorpioides (assembly GCA_030710605.1). NCBI lineage: Eukaryota > Metazoa > Arthropoda > Arachnida > Pseudoscorpiones > Chernetidae > Cordylochernes > Cordylochernes scorpioides. Next base: position 104,544,319 of record CP092886.1, read on the forward strand.
TTACAAAAAAAAGTAGTTATTCACAATTTTTCCTGTATCGACGAACCTCAAAAATGCCAGCAATTGAGGTTTATTACTAATATCTGTGGTTTCATCAAGCTGTATAGCCCATTTTGTTGATGAATCATTAAAAGATTGTTTTATTTGCAACTCAATATCTTCTGACATATCTTCAATTCTTCTCGCAATAGTTTTTGATGATAGTGGAATTTTCGTAACCTTCTCCATAGCATCATTCGTTAACATACATCCAGCCACAATTTTTAAAGCAGGCAAGATAATTTCCTCTGCTTTCGCGTGAGATTTCTTCTTTCGAGCGATGAGTTGAGCTATCATGTAACTAGCTGTTTGAGCTTCATCTGAGGTGGTCATACATTTCTTGAATTTTTTTGATTGCTTTTGAAAACTTGATCGTATATTTTCAAAGTAGCTTATTGGATTGTTCATCTGCTCCTGATGATTTGTCTCAATATGTCGAAGTAGTTTACTTGGCACCATTGTTTCGTTGCTGAGGGTTTTTTGGCAAATTAAGCAAAACGGCAGTGATGGATCATTAACAGATGGTATAAATCCATATTTGAGATAATCTTCAACGTATTTCCTCTTATTTCCAGTTGATTTTACTATTTTCTTATCTTCTTTATTTTCGTTTTGATTTTGTTTATCACTGGCACCTTCTCTAATTAGAAATCTCTCCATCTAGTTTTGAGAGAATTTAGAAAAAACACACAAATATAATAATAAAATGTTTAAATAAAGTTACCTTGAGTTAAAAGTGAGTGAGAATTTCGTAACAAAAATATTTTTTTCCTTTTTTAACCAACAGATTTTACGGTGTACAAAACTTATTGTGTGAATGTGTGTGTGTTTTACAACATGCAAAAAAAAATGAAGAATTACTACAGCAATACTTTGACGAAAACTCCGAATAAATTTTTTAAATAAATTTATAATTTTTTTTTTGTTTTCTTTTTTTTTAAGCTTTGTAGCTTTGAGTCTCTATTAATAAACAGCTGTGACAAAGATTGTAAATGACGGTTAAGTTTGGACATATTATTTTAAAAATTAGGTATTTTCCCGCAGTATGTATTCAACTTTATTAAATAAAGTTGTTTTCGCGGATTGTTTTTTTTAACTTATGATTTTAAATAGGTACGTACCTATTTGCATTTTTATTTTTTAATAATGGCACGTGCCAGTTATGTACGTCAAGATTATGTACATACGTTATATGAAATATAAAATTATGCAAACTGTTGTAATTATAATACCAAAATAAGTTTTATATAAAATGAAATTTGCTTTTTTTTAATTTCATTTTTTATATGAAAATTTTTGAAAAAAATTATTAAAATTGAATAAAAATTATAAAAAATATTTTTTGAAACATTATTTTTAAATTTAACCAAAAGTTCTAAATACCTACAAAAATGTTCGCGGCACACCTAGAATTCTTCGCGGCACACCAGTGTGCCACGGCACACCGGTTGCCCGACACTGCTCTAGAAGTATACTAAAAATCGATTACAAGATTTGTGGACAGACAGACTTGGAAGCAAGTTAAATAGAAGCTTTTAATAACATTATATATAAAAGAAATGGTGAACTAAATTTTTTATCGAAAACATTTTGGATGTTTGGAAAACACGATTGGAAATTTGAATAAATAAATATAACTACTAAATATTTGGAGAATATATATAAAAATAAGTGTGGCACATTAAGTAAAAAATAACGAAATATTTTGGTATATAGATCGCAATGTATAATTCAGTATCTTTGGTAGAGATTGCTTGAAACTTTGCAACTAAAACCTCTGTTAGTGTATTAACTATATGGATGTGATAATATAAAACCTCACATTTCACAACACCGTTATAAATATTTCTCCTTTTTCTCAATTAGTTTTTTGTTACTTTCAACTAAAATTAATCAATTGAATAATCATAATCCAAATTAAATTAAATATGTACCAATTCATCTCAACAATAATTCATTGCGTTTCTGTAACTTTGTAATATAAATAAGTTAATTTAGGGTTCCCCATAAACCAAAAGTAAAATAAAGAGATATTTTAGTTAGGTTTTTGCTTACGTCACTTCCCCCCCGAGGGATTGACCAATCCGCTGCGAGCAGTCTTGCGTCTATTTAAGGCCTAATCCACGATTTTAAAATCTCAACCTGGCATCAATGAATAATATCCTTAGAAATAAATCTGCTTGGCACTACCTAAAAACTTGGACACTCTTCCATAGACATTGTAAAATAAAACCAAAAGGACTTAAGTCTGACTGATAACACGAGTAGCTAGAGAGATCTTTCGAAAGCCTAAGGAACCCAGATTAATTATATACATGTCGTATCTGTCGTGGTCGAATAAAAGGGCGCAGCCGTTGTGCGTGTAAGTTTCGAAAAATAATTTGTTCCACACTCGTGAGCGCACGCGCGCGGCGTGCCGAAGCGTTCGCCCGCGCGCGCTGGCTCCCACGTTTATTTTGTACAGATTTATAGATGGATGAATTTGTATTTACATTTTAACATATTTATTATGGGGAAAAGAAATTATATATCTTGGGAATTATAGGCAAACTACGGCAGATGGAACCTGTGTGGGATAAATAAATTTAAAAGCATTTTAAAATTATTTAGTTGAGATTGGGAGGTAATTTTATAAATTGAATGCTGATACTATGGTACAAAAATTGAAAATTTTGTGTGATATTATACTAACGAATATAAACAATTAGAGATGAACACAGCATTAAATATAATATATAATACATAAGATAATAAAGTCAAGTTTTAAATGTTATAGCATTATAATGTTTTGGTACTGTGGAAGGATAATGTGTCAGTATGAAAATAATATTATTTGAATGATTTTGACAGGATACGAACCTGTGTGATGTGGTTACGACTGCGTATCCATCTGTTTGTGAGAGTGTACTGTGCGTGAGAGGATCTCCTGCGCTGGAGTGTTGGTGGATTGGTGATGGGCTGAGCTTCCTCCTCTGTACCGTACTCTCCATAGGAAACGTAAGAAAAGGGGTGTTAAAAAGGTGCTCAGGGATAAAAAGGAATGAATGTCTGATGAGGTAGGGAAAGTTTGAGGAATGAAGACTTAGGTCGTGGCGAACAATTCGGTAGGATGATCCAAACTGGGCCACAGGAGTCCTCGGAAGGTTTCTCGTTTGGCAAGGAGAGAAAAGTGGACGGTTGTCATGTCAATGAAGTAGCGCAAGGAGAATCTCTCTTGATGTTGGTGTGTGGACATAATGGGTTATTGCAAATGGTCAGAGGGCAACGTACTGAATTCTGTGACGTAAATCCTGAACGAATCATTTCAAGACGGGTCTGTGACTATCAGTAATCCTGCTGACACCTTAAAAGGAAATGAATTTGGGAAAAACTATCATTTCGAGGTGGGCAACGCAGGTGGTGTTATTCTAAATCAAAATAGATACTCGCCATTCTATATAGGAATTCCCTGACGACAGGATCTTATGGGGGGGGGGGGGTCATCAATCTTAATGTCGTGATCACCATATTTTTCTGAATGATTGATGAAGTCCTTGAAGGTGTTCCAAAGGACCATCGAAAGCTCTTAAAGACAATACATCAAGATTGATTGAATTTGTCTTAATCGGGACGACGGCAATAAATAAATCAGCAAATGTATAATCGTCATGAAGACGTTTGGGTTAATACACACCATTGTAAGGAGGGATAGAAGAAAATAGAAATTGTTTAATCCTATTAAAATATTTAACTATGGGCAACGGTACTAACGTATTTTTGCTTATAACTGACCTATTTTCTAATTTCGCATTGTCACAGTTAATAAGGAGAGCACGTAATTGAGGGCTAATTTGCGGAGTTTGGTTGCATGTTGGTGAAGATGGGAGCATTATCTTCGTTGTCGGGGAAGGTTCTAATTGGATATCAATCTTTTGGATAGTGCCAGGAATAGAAATGTATCTGGCTGTTAATGTTGGTTCGTTATTATCTAAGAAAATATCGGGGTTCATGTGATTAAATGCGTCACTTAATGTAGATGCATAATTCTTATAATCATCATGAAATATTTCAGGTGGGAAATGATGGTAAATAAAATATGATTTTGGCGAGCTATTGTTGTTAATTGAGTGAGGTGTGAAGATGTACTTAATGTCTTCGGAATAGTGTTTTAATTTGTTTACGTGGGTAATCTCCGTGTCTAAGTTTTGAGCTTGATTAGATCTTTTGATTCTAACCGTATAGGGGGATATCACCTCAATTATCTCATATGGTCCACTGAAGTAAGACACTAATTTGCTTGAATCGGGGTGTTGGTAAATTTTTGTAAGGACTAGATCGCCTACTTCAAAGTCGTGGGACCTGTGATTTTTATCAAATCTGATCTTATCTAGCTTATGACGTTCTTTCGTTCTTTGTAACGCTAGGCGTCTAAATAGAGTGACCGATGAAAAAGGATCTAGATGTTATGACAGTTATTTCGGCAGGGAGCCGTTCATAAGGTATGATGGGGAAAATCCCGTGACGGAATGAGGGGTATCGTTATATGCCTTAACTGCTTTGGATTGTAGCATAGTCCAACTAGCTCTAGGATATTGAAGATGGAGGAGCCTAAGTTTTCCAGTCAGGGTTGTATTCAAACGTTCGGATAAACCGTTTGTTTGTGGATGGTTGCTGGTAGTGAGCATTGGTTGGATGTTATGGGAGATTATAAATCTCCTAAACCTCTGTGATGTAAAGGCAGGGGCTCTATCTGTAAGGAGACGCCTCGGACAACCACTTTGTAGCACCCTTTTTATTACTTGAATATATGTGGTCGTACTGGTGGAACGAGATGGAAATGTCCTTGCAAATTGAGTCGCGTGGTCTACTACTACATGCAGGTAATTTTTTGCACTCCCATATCTAGCAAACCCGGCTATAGTGTCCATAGAGACCAGATCGAATGGATGTGGGGATTCTGGCAATTCGCTCAACTCTCCATACTTCGGTCCTTTTGGAGTTTTGCTCATTTGACAGATGTTACAATTCTTAACGAAGGTACGAATGTCTATCGAAATTCCGCTCCAAAAGTATTGGGCGGAGATGATCTTAGACAATTGAAAAAATTCCTGGATGGTTGAATTTCTGGTAGGCTTCTCTAAGTATAGTGGGTCGTAAGGATGGCGGAACAACTATTTTGCTCACACCACGTCTGGTGACGGTAGTCAGACCTGAGGTTTGGTGAACATATTTGGAATTATCCCGAAGCTCACTTTGGTACATTTTTAATTCCGTGGCGTCAAGAAGGCCACAAAACGGATTTCGGGATAACAGGTCAGCCTCTAGTTGTTTGGTGCCTTTGATGAACTTCACCTGATAGTCGTAGACTGATAATCTGAAACTCCATCGAAAGAGTCTTCCTGTCGGATTTTCGATGTTTTTCAGTCACTGTAAGGCGCAATGATCGATGAAAATAGTAAAAAAAATTCCTCCAGATAGACCTTGAAACGATCAACTGTTTCAATTATGGCCAGACACTCTAATTCGGTGATGGTATAATTGCGCTCGTATTTGCGCAAAGTGCGGCTATTATATTGTACTGGATATGAGTTTCCATCTGTATATATGCGGCTGTTTCAGTACTCCTCCTATCCCTTGCAAATATGCATCAGAGTACACTTGACAGGGCAAATCTGATTTATAAAGATGGAGAATGGGACTTGATGAAAGTAGTTGTTTGAGTTTGTCAAACGCCTTTTGACAATCTGACGTCCATTCCCATTTAACGTTCTTTTTTAAAAGTTGATTTAGAGGATTTCTAATGCGCGCATAATCTGGAATGAATTTTTTGTAAACATTAATGGCGCCTAGGGGGGGAAATGATTGCAAGGTTTTTACGTTAGTAGGGGGTTTTATGGCATTAATTACATATATATATTCCTAACATGTGGAGTGCAGGTACCTGAACTAATCTTATATCCCAGGTAGTCAATAGATGTCCTAAAAAACTGGCATTTATTAAGATTTAATTTAATATTTTCTAATTTGCAAACATTAAAAAATTCCTGTAAGTGTCCTAAGTGTTCCTCTAAACTGTTAGAATGAATTATGAAGTCATCAAAATAATGATTAGCAAATGTTAATTTGTGTTTCTGTATCAATTGATTTAACTGCCTTTCGAATATTTGGGGACTTAATTTGAGTCCAAATGGAAGTCTATTAAAATTATATTGCCCCAGGTGGGTTACAAATGAAAGTAGGGGCCTAGATTCGGGATGGATAGGAATTTGCCAGAAGGCGGAGGTTATATCTATGGTGGAGAAGTATTTGGAATTAGATAATGGTCTATTACTGTTTCTATTAGTGGTATGGGATAATTATCTACAGACATTAATTCATTAAGTTTTCTAAAATCTACACAAAAACGTTTCGAGTCATCCCTTTTTCTAGCAAGTGTTACGGGAGCGGCATATGGGCTATTCGATGTTTCTATTATTTAATTTTCTACCATTTTCTCTATTTAATATTTTATTTCAGGGTAATCGCTATATGGTATTCTATATGGTTTTAGTGTTATAATCTTATCACTGTTAGGTATAATTTTAACCGGGTCGATATTTAAATTAGGTACTGAAAACTTATCGATAGGATACAAACCAATGTTTTCTCTAATAAGATTTTTACATTCATTTATTAGATGAGGGTGTGCAACTATATAATTTTCTACATTTGTGGTACAATTGAGGTTGCCATGAGGAAAAGATTGAGTAGTGTGGGCATGGTATGGTTATTAGGGTCGGGTTGAATTGAAAAGTTTTTTAATAATGACGTGAAATATTCTTTAAAACAATATTGTGACTCTGCTAACATGATATTATCCTGATATATATTTTTCGAAATAATCAATAGATAATAGGAATATCCTTAATGAATTTAAAGAAAAATGCCATATGGTAGATCATTATTTATTATATAAAATAACAAGTGTTCCTTAATGGATCCTACAGTAACCAAAATAAATGCAAATCCCACAGGCTGGATATTATGAAACAAAGTCCTAATAGTAACATCATTATTTAAAGGTAACATTTTAGTTCCTAATGTTTTGAATTGCTTTAAACAAATAATATTAATGTTAGCGCCTGTATCTATTAGAAATGAACATAAATGGTTGGCTAGTAGCAACTTGAGAGTCAGGGTACTTACGCCGTTAATGGCGTGTGGGTTGTACTTCTGGTTACTCGGCAGTGCTGTCTTTTGGGTCACGAAAATACCGCGGCGGTGTCTATAGTCGAGGATGATCGGCACGCTGTCCAGGCAAGGTGGACCGTTGTGGGCACCGATTGTTCCAGTGGGACCCGTGGCAGTGCTTGCATGGTGTAGGCGGGGTGGAAGGAGATCCTCCTGGTCGCTTCTGGGTATGAGGCACATCTTCGGATGAACGCCATAACGGATTGTTTGTTTGTCTTCCGGATTGGCGCAGAGATGGGCGTTCTGTGGGAGAGGAAATGCCGGGACGACTCGGATCTCCGCCGATCCCATAGATTCTCCTGGCCAGAGTGAACCATTCCGACGGGCTGCAGGGAGTTGCAATCAGCAGGAGATTTCGACTGTAGGAGGGCATTCCTTGAGTGAGAGCATTGACCATTTCCTTGCGGTCGATGTCGAGCTGCGTACCCATGCGTGCCTTCTGTATATAGTATGCTTGTAAGCCTTGAGGACGGCAACGTAGTTGATAGAACTCTTGGTGGGTCGGTGTCTCGGGTGGGGGGTGCAGATCCTCAAGGACCTGTTTGATCCTCCAGTAGGGTTTGTGGAGGAAGTCCATGGATTAGAGTGTCCTCCAGGGCTCTCCCTCTAGCGCTGCCACTACCATGCTGCTTTGTTCGTCAGAGCTACTGCTTTGGAATTCCGGGGACCTCTCCAGCTCCCTTAAGAACGATTCCGCGGAACTTGAACCGTCAAATCTGACTGCGGTGGTAGGCGCGTCCCGCCCTAGTCTTCTCATCATCGCTGTTAGTGCATCTATCACCGACTTCTTCTCTTGAGCTAACTCGGCCTCTTTATGGCCTGCTTGTCTCTTTGCCTTGCCCATTCTCTTGAGGTTCTTATTTCTGTCGACTCTTACTTGGCCTATCTGCCGTGGTCGAATGGAAGGGCGCAGCCGTTGTGCGTGTAAGCTTCGAAAAATAATTTGTTCCACACTCGTGAGCGCGCGCGCGCACGCGGCGGCGTGCCGAAGCATTCGCCCGCGCGCGCTGGCTCCCACGTTTATTTTGTACAGATTTATAGATGGATGAATTTGTATTTACATTTTAACATATTTATCATTGGGAAAATAAATTATATCTCTTGGGCATTATAGGCAAATTATGACATATATATATATATTACTTTTAAACTATATATTCTAATCAAATATAGTGTGTGAATGGTTTTATATTTAAATAAAACTGGTTCTAAAATATAAATGTTCATCCATATAGATAATACGCTAAAACAATTTTTAGTTGTAAAGTTTTAAGCAATCTTTTCCAAAGATACGGAATTATACATAGCGATCCATTTACCAAAAAAGTCGTTATTTTTTACTTCATGTGTGTCACACCTTTAAAAAGAATATTGGTGGGTATTTTTTATTTATTCAATTTTCCAATCTTATATATTTTTTCTTCAAATTTTACTTTATATATATGCATCATTACCAAACTCCTTTGTTTTAAAAATAAGTGCGTTTATATTATTGAATTTCATCAATTTTTAATGGTATATATTTTCTTTTTCTAATTAAATTGTTAATTACTTTTCTGCTGATAATTAGAATTATTTTTCTGTATAAATATTCCTTGGGGATCCATCTGGATGGCCAAGATTTATCTGTCCGAATATATATTTTTCTTAGAAAGTAATTTTATTTAACCTTACTCAAAATGCTGTTTCTAATTAATTAAAATATATCTATTGCAATTATTAAGCTACTATATATGACCTAAATGTGCTTTCACAGGCCCTTCCGAGGGGTAAACCCGGAGCGTTTCCCGGTTCACTCGGATAATAATGCTGGGTTTATATTAATGTTCGAATTTAAAAATTTTGATGATATTTTGTATTGGGTTGTATAGGAAGTTCGTTCGGTTTTTGTATCCATTTGTTTCATAACGGTTTTTGTTGTTATACGATAAAGTGTTTATATTATTTAAATAGTAATTGTTCTGCTCTACAAACCTGTATTATTTGTATTTTAAAAAACGTAATCGTTTGTTCTTTTTCCAGGCTTGAAAGTGGAATATCCAGGAGGCAATAATAAACATTTTCGACATCTGCTTTTCTTCGCTTTTCATCGAGGTCAATAAGCAGCTAAAGCCGCTCGGGACATATGAAATGTGTATGGAAAAGGTGTCATAAGGGAGCGAGCAGCACAAAAATGGTTTGCAACGTTCAAAAACGGCGACTTGGACCTTGAAGAAACGCCTCGAAGCGGACGACCATCAGAATTCGCTGAGGAACATCTAAACTCCCTGTTGAAGGAAGATGGTCGCCAAACAACCCGTGAGTTGGCCGAAAAAATGAAGTGCTGTGACCATCTCCAACCATCTTCAATCAATAGGCTTTTCTCAAAATCTCGGAGCTTGGGTGCCTCAGGAGCTTAATGAAACCAACAAAGAAATTCACCTTCAAATCGCTGTTCAACATCTCGCACGCCATCAATCAACACGGGGCCATAAACAACGATTTTTAAACCGAATCGCTACGGGAGATAAAAAATGGTGTCTATACGTGAATATGAAGCAAAGAAAAGAGTGGGTGGCTCAAGGAGATACGCCGAAGTCAAGAATAAAGCAAGATCTCCACCCACAAAAGGCTATGGTCTGCGTTTTTTTTTTTAGGACTGCGAAGGTGTGCTGTACTGGGAAATGCTCGAAAGGAATGCCACGGTCAACAAGAACCTCTACATTGCCCAATTGCATCGCGTGAATGAGGCTATTCAACAGAAAAAACCCGATCGACAAGTTCAAATCATTCTGCTTCACGACAACGCTAGGCCGCATGTTGCACAAGTCGTCAAAGCCGCCCTCCAAGAGCTCGAATGGGAAGTTCTTCAGCACCCGCCGTACTCTCCGGACCTTGCACCAACCGAATACCACCTTTTCCGCTCCATGTCAAACCATATGAGGATCACTACCTTCGATGATGAAGAGGACCTCAAAACCTGGCTCAACAACTTCTTCGACATCAGACCGAGAGATATTTGGTGGAACGGCATCAACAAACTAGTCGAACGTTGGGAGGAGGTCGTATATAATAACATGGAGTAATTATATTTTTTGATTAATTAATTGTTATCATTAATGTATATTTTTTTCTAAATATAATTGTCGAATAAAGTCGAACGAACTTTCGTTACAACCCAATATATATTTTAAAATTATATAGTTTAACTTTTGATTCTTAAGTTTGTAAATTCAAGGCGGAAAACAAATAATTAATAGATTAAAAACATTTGTCGCGGAGATATATCCCGAAAAGTCTGTACCCCTGAGAAACTAGCCTTGAAAAGCTTTAAGAAGCTGAACACCCCAAAAATAAACTTAGACGTTGAGTTTTAAACGACTTGCAAAAAGGTATATTTATTCTACAGCAAGTGGCGCGCTCTCCTAAAGCAACGAGCTCTTCCACCGGCACAGGCAGCATCCCCTTTCTCCTTCAAAACGTAAAAAATAATAATAATAAAGAAAAATGCAAAGTATTTAATTACATAAAGGAGAAATATTTCTAACAACATTTTTAAAAAGCTTCTATTTAAATGTACTAAAAACGAAAAAATAAATTATTTTATCTTCTACTATTGAGCATTTAGGTTTATATGGGTCAAAATAAAAGCTACGGGGGAAGATTATATTGAGAGAATAGATGAATATTTAGTTAAAACATATAATAACAACTAATCATTGCTAGTATCTAGACCTAAGATCTATTGATCAAAATTATTTAGTTCGTTGGAGTGTGTCCATTACTTCGTCCTTCTGAGGACTGGATCTTTCACTGTCACATTGTTCAAAGACTAGGGGCTAGAATATGATCTAATTATACCTTCTCTAAGCATTCCTAGATTTGATCGTTTATGATACATCGTTTTTTAAAGCTCACCCGTATGGCTTGAGGTTGGTTTCGTCTCTTCAGTTTCAATTGACAAAGTTAGTTTTGCCTAATCCCGAGGAAAATAAATCCGCATACGTTGCTCAATTTGTTTAAACTCATTCTGTTCCTTAGATAATACATTTTGTTCATGTGATAAAGAGGTTCTTCGTTATCATTTTGCTCTCCTTCTTCCATCAAATTCACTTTCGCTTTCTGCTCCGATACCCCCCCCCCCCCACTCAATGTTTATCTTTTATTATTTTATTTTCAAAAGTCGACACGGTAGTAATGACGAGTAGTCGTTCAAATTAAAATAAATAATATTAAGAAATTTATTGGTAATATAAAAAATATAAATTGCCATTTAAAATTTATTTACAATCAATATATACAACGTGTAATCTATAATTTCCAGGAATGAAACTAGATCACGTAAAATATTCAAAATAATGAAATAATTTTATAAGGACCTTATAGATAAAACATTTATCAACACGTAGAAAAAAAATTGATCACACAGACGCACGCGCGCTCACGGTTTTTGGAATTTATAAGCTCGAGTATATCAGAATATTTTATAACTTCAGTATGGATTGTATTGAAAAACAGCGAGTCTGCATAGAGTTTTGCTTTAAATTAGGAAAAACAGCTTCCAAATCATTTCAAATGTTGAAGCAGGCTTTTAAAGAAGATGTGTGGTAGATGTTTTGAAGAAATAGCCTTAGTCTTTTTTAATCAAATTAATTATTTTTTATTTAAATACAAACTGACAAATTAAAATGGTGGCTAATATTTTACATCTCTACCAAACGAACTAATCTATATTAATAAAATGGAAATTTCATAAGTGTTGTTCGCTAAAAACTTTCGTTACAATGCATCAATTTCGACCAAATTTTCAACATTTATGTAAAACGAGATGGAGCAGGTTTTGCTTAACATCAAAATATTTTTCCTAACATTAACATGCGTAACTTCGCTGTTATCGATTAAATACAAAAAAATCAACAGAGTTAATTTTTTTACATACTAGCTAATAATCTCAATCTAAAAAAATATTCAAAACAAGCAATTTTAAGATAACACCATATGTAAAACAGTCGGCCAAGAAAACAACAACGATATTACATCTTTCTCACATATTCACACACAATCTTGATTAATAATTAAAACTAATCTTTAACATTGTTTATTATACTTCATAATATATAATATTCGTTAGGCAAACTTTCACTCGGATAAAACCCGGGCGAAGCCGGGTACACATCCGCTAGTTATATATATATATAGAACTTCTATATTTTCAGGTCACAGAGTTATAAAAAAAAACAAATTATTATTCATTTTAAAATAAAACATCGTGAAGTATTATTATTTTGCATACTCATTATTTAATAAAAATATAGTTCTTAAACACTTTTAAAATATTACAAGTCAAAAAAAAAAATGAAGTGCACGACTACAGATGCTCTATCACAATCGAGGACATTTGAATGGTTTGCACGATTTAAAGCTGGTCGAACAAGCGTCAAGGATGATCTACACACTGGCAGACCTTTATCGATAAGAAACCCCGAAAATGCATTCAAAATGAAGTCATCGATCAAAGAAAACCCTAGAATACCTATCAGAGAGCTATCAGAAGACTTGGATATCTCTTTTGGAACATGCCAAACCATTATAAAGAATGATCTGCATCTTAAACGATCCCTGGCTAAATTTGTCCCACATCTGTAACATAGAAAGATTATTATGTTATTTTTATTGACTTTCGACCATGTTTATTAATGTTGTGATATATAGAAATATAGACTAGAACAAGCGCAGCCATGCTTGTAGTAGTAAATAAAATATATTACAATTAAAGAGTGGTAATTAATTAATAAAATATAATTAATAGAAAACCACAAACGCTACGTAACATGGTGGCAGCGGAAAACGAAGAAAAGGCTTGAAAATTTCGAAGCAAACGAAGTAAAAGAAAAGTTTATACCTCTAAAGTAAGTAAATTTTGTATTTTTTTCAATTTTTAAAAAATAGATTATACAAATTTTGGAAGAATGGATCATTTTAAACCTCCATCTCAATTTGAATTAACTACAAATAATGCAGAAGCATGGGAAACATGGAAGTTTAAATTTTTATTATATTCGGACGCCATACAACTAGAAACTAAGCCAGTTAAACAGCAACGCGCCATTCTTTTACATAACATAGTTGATGACGCTTTAAATATATATAAAACTTTTGGCTTGCAAGAAACATTAACTAACCCTACAATTACTGAAATCCTGGAGAAATTTGATAACCATTTTAAACCATTTAAAAATGTGATTTATAGAAGATATAACTTTTTTTCGAAAGTTCAAGAAAAAATCAATCTTTTGATGACTTTGTCACAAAAGTAAAAAATAAAGCTGTAGATTGTGATTTTGGCGATCTTACAGAATCATTAATTAGAGATAGAATAGTTCTGGGAGTACTGGACAAAAATTTAACGGAAAGGTATCTTCAAGATCCTGATTTAACTTTATCAAAAGCAATAGCCCTAGGACGAGCTGCAGAATCATCCAGGACACAATTAAAGGAAATAAAGGAAGAGGTAACTGTGGATAAGCTATCTAGTTATAAAGAAAGATCTAGTAATAAAAATACAGAGCATAAATTTGTAAAGAAAAATCATAAATTGTTCAAGGCTTGTGGAAAATGTGCCTCAAAACATGAGTATGGTAATTGCCCAGCATACGGTAAACAATGCTATAAATGCAAAAAACCTAATCATTATGCAAAATGCTGTAAAAATAAAATAGTACATGACATTGCTGAAAATGATATATATATGCATGTACTCTCGGTTGATAATACAGGGTGATCCAAAAGTCCCGCACAACTTTAAAAATTAATAACTCCGCGAATATTTGCGCTAGAGCAATGCGGTAAACACCATTGTGTTCAGGATGCAATGGGATTTTTTATGGCAAATGATGAAAAATTCGAAATTTATTTTAGTTAAAATTTTATTCCCTAGATGGCGCTCTACCAGAATCAGATATTCAGCGGCTAAATTGTTTGATAAATTGAAAAGTATAACTGATCGACACGTATTTTTTCTTTTTGAATACCAGGAAAGAACCCTAATAATATCAAATGATAAATTAATAAAACACCATTTCGCCAAAAGTTAGAAGAAATGGTTAACGATTTTCAAATACAATCTGAGATATGTAAAATAGGTATATGCAAATTTAAACATGTATAAAAAAAAAGATATTTTAGATGCGGTTTGCTGGAATCCTCTCAGCTTTTTAAATTTCGAAAATAATGATTTTCTATTTTTTTTAAATTCAACTTTCTCTCAGTATCGATTATATTTATTTTAATTCATTTGAAAAATATTTATCTATCTCTGGTGATTTATTTTACTATGGAATGCCGTTGTTGTGTTTGTCGTGTCCAATAAAGAGCCTCAGATGTCTCCATGCATCTCTCTATCACAGCAGCAGCAGCATTGTCCACTATCTTGGGTGTGTAAAGCAGCTGCTCTGGGTCTATGTCAATTTTCTGCAAGGCTGCGGGCATGAGAATATGTGGGTAGGTGTTAGTTCCACACCAGGACAGTTGTTGCATGTTCTATAGGTTCTTGTGCCATCTGGATGTATTGTCATCCTTTATAATGTTTTGTTCTAAATCTTGTTAGAGTTTTGTCATTTTTCTCTCGGAGTTTATTTCACATTTTGATCTTTTCTTATTTTTTGTTTAATTATCTTGTATTTTGCAAAAGCATTAACGTCAAATAATGACATTTGTTCTTTCCTTTGGCTCAACTTTCTGGCTTCCTTTGCAAATCCAACTGCCATTTCATTACCCCCGATCCAAACACTGGCAGGAATCAATTGTAGAATGCAGTTATTCTCCAATGATATCAGTTGAGTAAGTAACGAGTGTATTTTCTGTGTGATTATAGTATTGCCCTTCTGAATTGCTTCTAGATCGGATATGAAGTCGTTGTACGGTATACAGTGGTACCTCGACATACGAGTTTAATTCGTTCCGCAACCTTGCTCGTATCTTGAATTACTCGTATCTCGAAGCAAATTTCACCATACAAAACAATTGAACTACCATTAATCCGTTCCAACCTCCAAAATGTCACCCCAGTTATTTTGTTACGTGGTTTTAAATAATAAAAACGTATTTATAAATATCAAATATTTATTGCACAAAAACAAAAAAGAGAATGTAAAGAAATAAATTAGATATCCTCACTGGTCTTTGCCTTTTTCGCTACATTTTTCTCGCTTTCGCCTGTAGGCCGTTTAGAAAAAAACATGTCCAAGGAGGTTTGTTTCTTCCTCCCTCTCAGAATGTTCCGGAAATGAGTTAGGCAAGTGTCATTAAAAAGGTCAGATGCACGACCTGTTGCAACTTTTTCTGGGTGTTTTTTTCCCACGAACTGTGAAACTCTCTCCCACATTCCTAAGATCTCCTTTATCTCACTTGTAGAAATAACCTCCTCTTCTGACTCCTCAAAACCAATTACTTGCATATCCACAGTATGCTGCTGTGACTGTAACTCTTGTATCTCCTCAGTCGTCAGTTCGTATCTCGCATCTCGAATTTCGCTCGTAACTAAAAGCAAAAATCACTTGCTTGTCGGCTCGTATCTCGAAAAACTCGTATGTTGGGGCGCTCGTATGTCGAGGTACCACTGTATTATAATTCCTTCTGCTTGATGCAGGGATGGTTGGTTCAGGCATACATCAAGAGCTTTCCAGATAGCTGTCAGTTCACAAGTGAAGTTTGACGAAATCTTTCTTGCTCCTTCTTTGATATTGATGTATGTTCCATCTTACAGTATAATGTTAATTCCAGCCCCTCCATTACTTATGGTAAGGTCTGATGATCCATCTGTATATGCTGTTAAATAATTTATCTGATCGCATAAACCAATTGTGTCAAGTCCTTTCTTTTAAGTATGTTTTTGTTCTCTTTTTTTATTGCAGGGTTCATTCAGGTTAAGATTGATGATTACATTTGATGGCAATGGGGTAGGAAATATTGGTTATTCTCGAATTTGAAATTCATTATGTTTCATTTTTATGCTCTTTCTAATATTGTTGTTGTACTGAAGTGCTAAGATCTTTTGAGCCTTTCTTTTTGTGTCCAGTTTAAATAGGTTCTATGGGATATGTGTTCGGTTTCTTTAGTTTTTAAGCTATTGGTGAATTTTATTGTTTTTAATTGTCTTCTGCTTTCAAGTAGGTCTAGACCACATTCTCTCTAAATTTTCTAATTGTTGGTATTTGAAATAGAACCAGTGATTAATTTGGCCGCTTTTGCTTGAACACTGTCTAGTCTTCTTTTTAGTGATGAACTTGAGGGAGCCCAAACAGGTGTTGCATATTCCATTATTGGCCTTATTAAGGTGATATATGTTGTTCTGAGAGTTTTGGGTTTTGCTCCCCAATTTGTTCCACATAGCCTTCTCAGAATGTTTAGGTTTCTGGTAGCTCTATTTGAGGTGCTAATTATGTGTTCTGTAAATCGCAATTCCTCATCAAGTATCATACCTAGGTAATTTGCAGATCAAATTTTATCAATTATATGGTTGTCTATGCTTATTTTGGAGTTGAATTCATGCCTTTTTTCCTGTCAGTGAAGGAGACCTATAGGTTTGTGTTTATTGGGTTTATTGTCATTTTGAGTTTCATTGCCCACTTCTCCAGTCCTCTCATTGATGTGTTCTGTATTTTTATGATATTTCTTTACTGCTACTTGTGTGCCATATGGCTATATAATCTGCATAACAGGCAAATTTTGTGTCTTCAGTGAGGATGGATGTTGTTAAGGTTGTGTCGTAATTAGATGTAAAACAACTCAAACATGACCATGACTCTTTTTTTAGCTCTTATTCTTTTCGTTTGGCCAACAACAAATGTCCAATTTATATACACATATATCTTTTCATAATGAGGCTTTAAATAATACAAATAATATTCTTCTATTTACATAAACAACAGTGAATATATAGCGATATGAGTAGAGGACTGAGCACAGATCCCTGAGGTACACCAGCCCATGTTCTTCGGTCCTTGAAAATGTTCCATTGACCCCAACCTTCATCGTTCTTACCCTTGAGAAGTCTGTAATCCAGATTATGGTTTTTCCTCTTACTCCGATGTTGTGCAGCCTTTCAAATAATTTCTACACTCGATAAAAGCTAAGGTCATATCCAGGAATACGGCCGTTGTCTTCTTTGGCGGTTTTTCCTAGAAATCTATTATTGATTGACAGAAGTAGAACAGTTTATCAGTTGTACAGTGTCTGGATATTTAGGCAGTTTGGTAGAATTTTATTTTATTATTGTTAGTGAGCCAGACTATGAGCCTAGAGTGGATAATTCATTCTGTTATTTTACAAAGTATGCTGGTGAGATCAATTGGCCGATAGTTCTTGTATTCCTTGGCATCTTTGTTTGGTTTCAGTATTGGCACTGAAATTGATATCTTCCAATTCTTTGGTAGTTTACCAGTTTGCCATGAAATGTTCAGTATTTGTAGGAGTTGATTTTCAGCTTTGTCTCCAAAGTGTTTAATCATTTAACCAAAAATTAGATTATCTCCTGGTGACCTCCTGGATTTAACTTTTCTATTGATGAGTTTAGCTCATTCAGTGTGAAGTCTCTCGAGTAAATATCTTGTTGATGGTAATTTCTTGCTTGTTTAACTAACCTGATTATATTATTTTTTAGAGTCTGGAAGTGCTTGAAAAATATTCAGCAATTATTTCAGCCATCTGTTTGTTCTCGCTATTCATATCGGTTAGAGTATTGGAGGATTAGTGTTGGTTTTGATTGTTTTATAACACTAATTATATTCCAGTAATGGCTTTCCTTTTTTGGATCCATTTTTTTCGCAGAATTCTGCCCATTTTTCTTGTTTGAATATCCAAATTTCTTGTTCTATTTTGTGACTAATTTCAATGAGTTCCTTTATGATTTCTTCTGTTTTATTTGTTTTAAAAAGTTCATTGATATTGTCTCTCTCTGCGATCATTGCCTCGATATTGTGGTCCTTCCAGTAAAGTATTCACAGGTCTTTACGTCTACCTCTAGGTATCGATACTTTTGCAGCTTTGGATATGTTCGAAGAGAATTTTTCCAATTTTTTGTCAATCGTTCTGTGATTTAATTATTCGTTGCACAGTTCTTCAAGCTTTTCTGTGAATTTTTTCCAGTGTTCTATTATTCTGTTGTAAATTCTCAATTTTGAATTTTAGGGTTGTTAAAATTGGTCTATGGTCACTGATTGCACTTTTCAGAATTTTCCATTGTGTTGTGGGTGCGATGTTGTAATTTATCGCTGTGATGTCTATTGCGGATTCTGTGCCTGTGGACTTGGATAGATAGGTGTTCTTTTCGTTATTTAACGGTGTAAGGTCGAGGTCGGTTAGTATGTCCTCAACCTGCTGACCTTTGTTATCCTGGACAGGTGATCCCCAAGTTGGTCTTTCGGCGTTAAAATCACCAAGTATGATTGCGATATCCGAAGACGCTTCACTTAATGTCTCTATCAGGCCTGTATTGATGCTAGTATTATCGTGGTGATAAACATTTATGATTGGAATTGTTTTATCTGTAAGATAAATTTCTATTGCCTGAGCTTCTGTCGTGATTTCTCTAGGCTTTCTCTGATTATAGGCGATTTCCTTAAATTTGATTTCTAGAGTTTTAATCTAAACGGCAAGTCCTCCTCCGAATTTTCCCGGTCTGTCCTTTCGTAGTGTTGTATAATCTTTGATATTGAATCTCAGATTCTGATTCGATTTTGTCTCCTGAGGACAAGAAATATGTACATTGTTGTCACAGAGAAGACAAGTCAGCTCTTTATTTTCCTCTGGGTACCATTTATATTGAGTTGTAGTAGATTGAATTGTGTCCTCGTAATAGATTTCTCATCATGAGCTCGAGCTGCAGCTCCTGACGCGGCGGTTACCCCGGACGCGGTAGCATTACTGGAGATATCAGTTTTGCTCTTCATTTGAAAATGGGTGCCGTTGCAACGTTAGTCATCTTGGAAACGAACCAGAATTTGGTCAAATATTCCAAGGGTCCAGGGGGAACCGCAAGGAGGTGTGGTAGGACTTCTCCCCTTCCCCCTGGAATGCCGTCACTACAGGATAAAGCACTCTTGGTGAATATTTTAAATTGTGATTCAGAATCTGCCATTGAAGCTTTACGAGCGTTTCGTTCCTTTAAAGATATTCGAAGCGGCAAAGGACCCATGAGTTGCTTCTCTCTAAGGCGAATGATTAGATATTTTGAGGAAACTGGATCTCTGGAAGCAAAACCTCGGAGTGGAAGACCATCGACATGCAAGTCAGTGGCTGTTACGGTTTTTCAGAATGCTGAAGCTATTGAAACGTTATCCACGTATGGAGAAGTAAGTGCTAGACAAGTTTCTCGACAAACGGGGATTTCGTATGGAACAGTTTGGAGAGAACACACATTTAGAAATTTTCTATAAAAATACCTTAACAAAATTCAAAGTTTTCACGAGTTGAAATTCTGCGATTTTGAGAAGCGTCAAGAATTCTCTGCATGGGTTTTCCGGCAAATTGATATTGATGAAAACTGGCTGTCAAATGTTCTAAGAACAGATGATGCTCACTTTTATCTAAAGGGAGAATTTAACATTCGAATCTGCCTCATTTTGGCAACAGAAAACCCAAGGATTTTTACAGAAATACCACTTCATCAGCACAGAGTTACAGTTTTGTGTGGGTTCACTTCTTCTTTTATTATTGGGCCATTTTTCTTTGAAAAAATCAATGGAAGAACTTTTAAAACCGTTTTTCTAACTGGTGAACGTTATGTTCAACTTTTGAGAGAAAATGTTATTCCCATATTGCAGGACAGAAAAGCACTAAGCGAAATAACATTCATGCAAGATGGAGGACCTCCTCATATCTCCCGCGGTGCCAAACAATTGCTGAAGGATACGTTCGGTGAAATTCGTTGATAAGTCGCCACTTTATATACCAGTGGCCTCCAATATCACCAGACTTGACGCCTTACAATTTCGGTTATGGGGGAACATTAAGTCTCGTTTTTATCGATGCCGGCCTACCACATTGGCCATGTTGAAGGCTTCTATCAGATGGCACGTTTTTTTTAAATTTCAACTATTTAATTGTGACCATTCTGTCATCTATCGTCTGCAGGCGTTGTTTGAGAATGAAGGGCGCCACATTGAGCAAGGATTGTGATCTAATACAAGAGAGAAGGCAGTTACCTCATGTGTTATATTTTGCAGCTCTTTGTTTTGGGTTATGGAATAATAAATTCTGTCCTCACATCTTGACTCTTTTTTTTTTCTGTGAACAGTAATTTTTTTTGTTTGTCATTTTCCCACATCTTATATTATGTCGTGCAGGCCAAAGTGTTATAACTTCTCGAATAACACTGGTATACACAATTTTATCCCTTATGTTTAGCTTATCGCTTTTCGCTCATTAGAAGAAATATCATAAGGAATATTCTCTGTATCCCCCCCCCCCACCGCCCCAACTTTAGAAATTTTGCGCAAAAAATAATACAAAATGATTTTACTACCACGTTTTTCAACGCAAAAGGTCGATTTAAAAATGATTTTTTTAGGGGATACATTTTCAAAATTATGTACAGTATAATAAACAATGATAACATTTGACAAACCCATAGGATATTTGGAATAAAGTACGACAAATATATTTTGTGACTCCCCTCTATATTTCGTCTTTGGATCATGACAAATATCCAGTTAAATAGTCAAGTGTCGCCAATTAGTCAAGAAACTATACATTATTATAGCACGAAATCCTATTAGTAGTGCCATCATAATTTTTGGTACTATATTAACATTTCAAAAATCGTGTATTGATATCATTAGTTATTTTCAAACATTCAATATATTTCAAAAAACTCCATCTAAAATATAAATATTTTTTGCTACATGTTTTAATTTGCATATACCTATTTTACATATCTCAGATTGTATTTAAAAATCGTCAACCAATTCTTCTAACTTTTGGCGAAATGGTGTTTTATTAATTTATCATTTGATAATATTAGGGTTCTTTCCTGGTATTCAAAAAGAAAAAATACGTGTCGTTCAGTTATATTTTTCAATTTATCAAACAATTTGGCCGCTGAATCTCTGATTCTGGTAGAGCGCCATCTAGCGAATAAAGTTGTAACTAAAATCAATTTCGAATTTTTCATTATTTGCCATAAAAAATCCCATTGCATCCTGAACCCAATGGTGTTTACCGCATTGCTCTAGCGCAACTATTCGCGGAGTTATTAATTTTTAAAGTTGTGCGGGACTTTTGGATCACCCTGTATATTAAAAGATGGCTGGTTTGAAACCATCTATTTACAAGGGCACCCTATAAACTTTAAAATTGATACCGGTGCGGATGTTAATATTGTCGCGTAGAAATCAAGCCTTGAAATATCCTAAGATGTAAAAGTATTTATTGATGACGACACAGCGACGAGTCGACAATTATTAACAGGTCAGCCCAAAACTATCTACAGCTAGGGAATCTTGAGCAAGCAAGCAAAGAAATATTTTAAAGATGATTTCACAAATACAGAGTAATATATATTTTTATAATCTGTTGAATATTTTCATTGAATAATATTAAATTAAATAATAAAATATTTCTTCGCCACATAGCCTCCTCCTATAAAGAGCATCGACCCGATGCTCAGAAGGAGACTTACATCCTCAGTCTCAAGGCTCGAGAACGGGTGATAGGGCCTGAGATCTCTACGCGGGTCTGTGGTTGTTGTGTTCGTTCAGTGGGGATGTCTTCTTCCTGGAAGTTTGTCGAGTCATCTTCTGGGTCCTCTTCTAGGTGGTCCTCCTGGTTCTCTGGGTTTAAATATGGTTTCATCCTACAAATGTGAACTAAATCTTTTGTTTTACGACGACCTTGCTGGTTTCCGAATGTTTCAACTTCATAGGTCACATCAGATATTTTTCGGGTTACTTTGTATGGGCCGAAGTAACGTCTCATTAGTTTCTCCGAATATCCCACTTTACGCACAGGGATAAAGATCCATACAAGATCTCCAGGCTGATAACTTATATTTATGTGATGGGCGTCATAGCGTTGTTTATTGCTATCTTGAGATCTCATGGAGTGGATACGTGCCAGTTTTCGTGCTTCTTCGGCTCTTGCCCCTAGGGTTTGGATGAAATCGTCGTCTTCTGGCAATAACTTGGGGAATAACACGTCCAGTGGAGTATCGGCTTCACGCCCGTGTACAAGGAAAAATGGGGTGAACCCAGTAGACTCTTATTTTGCTGTGTTGTATGCAAATGTAACGAATGGAAGAATCCTGTCCCAATCTTTCTGGTTGACATCTACATACATGGACAGCATGTCTGCTATGGTCTTATTCAACCTCTCCGTGAGTCCGTTTGTCTGAGGGTGATAGGCGGTCGTCTTCCGATGGGTTATTCTGCACTGGTTGTTCAGATCACTTATCATTGAAAATGTGAAGTTCCTTCCTCTATCCGTGATTAATTCCCTCGGCGCGCCGTGCTTTAAGATGACATCTTCAATGAAGAATTTGGCAACTACCATGGATTCACTTGTGGGTAGGGCTTTAGTTATCGCATATTTCGTTAGGTAGTCCGTACATACAATAATCCAACGGTTGCCACCTTCTGATGTTGGAAATCTCCCCAGGAGATCCATTCCTACCTTTTCAAAGGCAACTTCAGGAACAGGTATTGGCTATAAGTGCCCTGAGGGGAGTTGGGGCTGATGTTTACGCCTCTGATAATCTGAACAGTGTGCCACATATCTTCTAACCGTTCTATACATTCCGGGCCAGTAATACTTTTTTCTTATTCGGTCATAGGTTTTAGTAAATCCGAGGTGACCAGCAGTGGGTGAATCATGGAAATTTTTCAGTAATTCCTGCCTTAAATGGCGTGGAACCACCAAAAGCCATGGTTTCCCCATTGGATCATATTTTTTTCTGTAGAGCGTGTTATCGATTTTTACAAAGGTATTATTAGGAGTACTTTGTAATTGGTCAGCAATTTTTCTAAGAGCTTGATCATTCATCTGCTCTTCGCTAAAGTTCTGCAAAGTCACTATGCTTGGAATATCTTCCTCGATATCTTCACTGTATTCTAATGGACTTCTTGATAAGCAGTCTGCGTCCTGATGTTTCCTTCCGCTCTTATACACGACAGTGACGTCAAACTCTTGCAGCCGAAGTGCCCATCTTGCTAACCTCCCACATGGGTCTTTGAGGTTGGTCAGCCAGCACAAAGAGTGGTGGTCTGTAACAATAGTGAACGGCTGTCCAAAGACATATGATCGGAATTTATTGATAGCCCAAATGATGGCAAGGCATTCCCTTTCTGTGGTTGAATAATTTTTTCTGCCTTATTTAAGGTTCTGAATGCATAAGCAATGGCTCTTTCCTTTCGCTTTTGTATCTGCACTAATACTGCTCCTATTCCGTAGTTGCTTGCGTCAGTGTGTATTTCGGTTGGGGATGAGTAATCAAAATGTCCAAGAGCGGGTTCGGAAATTAACGCTGACTTGAGAGCTTCAAATGCATTTTGCTCTTCCTGGTTCCAATTAAATGCTGAGTCTTTCTTCAAAAGGTCATTCAAGGGTTGGGCTACGTGGGCATAATTGGGTATGAAGCGGCGGTAGTAGGATGAAAGGCCAAGAAAACTTCTAACTTCCTTCAATGACCTTGGCGTAGCGAAGTCGCGGACTGCTCGAATCTTTTCTTGGTCGGGACGAATTCCATTTTCACTCACCTCATGTCCAAGAACCGTGATAGTTTTTGCACCAAACTTGCATTTCTCGGAATTGAGACATAATCCGGCTTTCTTAAGGCAATTTAATACAAGTTGAAGGCGTCTTAGATGTTCTTCAAAGCCATCTGAAAAAACGATGATGTCATCGAGGTAACACAAGCAAATAGTCCACTTAAGACCCTTCAGAAGATTATCGATCATTCGTTCGAAGGTAGCTGGAGCATTACATAACCCAAATGGCATTACTTTGAACTCGTAGAGTCCATCTGGAGTTATAAATTCTGTCTTCTCACGGTCCGATTCTTCTACGTCGATTTGCCAGTACCCTGATTGGAGGTCCATGGAGGAATAAAATCTAGCTCCCCGTAAGCAGTCTAAAGTGTCGTCGATCCTTGGGAGAGGGTAGACATCCTTTATTGTTATTTTGTTAAGGCGGCGGTAATCGACGCAAATTCTCCAGCTTCCATCCTTTTTTCTTATCAATACTACAGGTGAGGCCCACGGACTTTCAGAGGGCTGAATGATGTCAAGTTTTTTCCATCTTGTTTACCTCTCATCCTGAATAATTTGGCGTTCTCTTGGTGCAACTCGGTAATGTAGGCGCCATCCCGACCAGAGAGCCACAGATAAACAGATTATAAACGCACAGAATATAGAATCCGAGCTCCCCAGTAGAAGGAATACCCGGAAGACGACGGTACTCTCTGTTATATGTGTTGTTCACTATTATGATTTTGTTTTAATAAACGCTACTAAATTATTTCATTGGATCCTCTCTTTCTTTTTCCCAGTAAGAAACGCCTACGGAAGCCAACAGAAATTCAGAAGTGGGATGATCCTGAAGAAAATTGAAGATTCACTGGAATAATTTGGAAACGAGAAGGACGTGGCGCGGTGACCGATCAACGTAAGAGGAGTTGCATGGTATGTACGAAATTTAATTACCTATTCCTAAAAGTATTATTACAAGTCACCTCGACAAAAGTATTATCGCAAAGTATCGCGGTAAAAGTATTATTGCAAGTCATCTCGATAAAAGTATTATCGCAAAGTATCGCGGTAAAAGTATTATTGCAAAATCATCTCGATAAAAAGTATTATCGCAAAGTATCGCGGTAAAAAGAAAAAAAAAAGTATTGTCTCAAAATTACTAAAGAAAAGTTGATTTCGTTTAAGGAAATAATTGAAACAGTACGTATCTGGTTTAGTCAGTTTTATTTGTTTATTTTAAAATTTTTGCTTTGTTTATTTTTCCTTTTGAAAAACATGACTTATTTAGCGAAAGTAAGGAAATGCGATTTGAGCAAGTTGGCGTATGAACTCGGCGAGGTAGTACCGCCAGAGAGCAGGATCGTCGACTTAAAACACCTTATTTTGAATAGCCAATCTTACGAAGAAGAGTTCGCAAAGCAACTGTTGGAGACTCTGATCGAGGATCGGGAACGAATCGAGGAGCGGGAACGAATCGAGGATCGGAAACGAATCGAGGATCGGGAACGAATCGAACGGGAACGAAAAGAACAAATGGTAATGGAATTCGAGCTTGAGAAGCTGCGCATCCAGACTACACGCGGAAACAACGATACGTCTCGAAGTACCAGCAATGACGCACATTACGAGATACGTAAACTGATGCCCAAGTACGAGTCGAAGGACAATGATTTGAGTTTTTACCTAATTCTTTTCGAAAGACAGGCAAAGCGACTAGGATTGGATGAAGACCAATGGGCGTTCAGCCTCCTAGGATTGCTACCTTACGAAATGACTCAATTAATCGCTCGGGAGACAGAAGAACAAAGCGACGATTATAGGTTCGTGAAAAGGTTGCTCCTAAAACGGTACAAGTTGAGCCCCGAACAATTCAGACAAAAATTCGAGAAGCACGAGAGATCTCAAAAAGGTTCCTGGAGAGACTTCGCTTTCGAATTGCGAGGATATTTCAATGAATGGATCGAAGGAATGAACGTGAAAAATTTCGACGCCCTAAAGGATTTGTCCGTCACTAACCAGCTAAAGAAAAAAGTTCCAAATGTGCTGCGTAATCATCTCATTGACGATTGGACCAAGTTAAACAACCCAGATGAGTTGGCGGATAAACTGGACGAGTACGAAAATGTTCGCACCGAGATGGGACCTCCGCATTGGAATGCGAAACACCTCATACCACCGTCGTTTCAGCAGAAATCTGCGAGATTCCCCAACCAAAGCGAAGTTAAAGAGACTAAACAAGGAACGAATGTTTCGGGTCAAGACGCTGCAAGGAACGAAATCAGTGAAACGTACCCTAGCACCTTGAGGAGAATGGTCAACCGTACGATCAGAAACGACAAGGGAGAACCGAAGTGCTTCAACTGCAATCAGTTTGGACACATTGCCAGAGACTGCCCAGCACCCAGGACTACGTTGACATGCCGAGGATGCGGTCAAACGGGACACAAGGAAAGGAATTGCACAAGACCCAAAGAAGGACTAAAAGTAGCCAACCTGGAAGTCGAAGGACTGGAGACTGTCCCGCCAGATGTATATTTGAAGGATGTCAAGATCGACAACAAGGAAACCGTGAAGGCAATGATAGACACCGGGAGCAGCAGTTGTCTAATGAGAGAATCGGTCGCAAGGAGGATCAGCGTCGACATCGAACCAGACTCGACTAGTCTGTACGGCATCGGTAACCAGACTGCACCAGCTGCCAGGACCGTTGGGAAGACGACAGTCGACCTGGAGATTGATGGCATCGTCGGAAGGGAAATCACTGTATTCATTGTCAACGATGATGCCCAACCCTATGACCTCTTAATTGGAAGAACATGGACAGATCTGCCCTACGTATCCTTCGCCAGAATTGGTAAAAACTTGCATATTGGCTATTCATCCGAATTTCCGTTTGCTAATCTGCAAGAAGAAATCAAGTCGCGTCGCATCGAACTGAGAGCAACCGAAACTGTTCAGTTGGAGAGCGACTCCATTAACTTTACAAGTGCAATCACAGATGAGGTAAAGGACGGATATGTATTGTTCACAGGAGTAGATGACGCCTGTGTCGATTCCCTATTGGAAGTGGTCGATGGAAAGACGACCGTACCCATCATCTCAGCTGGCAAGGGCAAGTTGAGAGTAAGGAAGAACCAATGTGTAGGGCGAGTTGAACTACTGAACCTTGATGATATTGTTGTTAACCTGGACGTCGCAGAGGATTCGTTTCAGACTAAAAATGAAGAGAAGAGGGAAGGACAAGACCAAATGAAACGTAAGCGCCCCATACTGCCTGAGGACATCAACGTCAATCATTCTCTGACTTCGAAAGAGAGACAAGAAATCCTAGATGTAGTAAACGAGTATAGAGACTGTTTCGCTCTTGGCATGGAGGAATTAGGGTGCACCGATGTCACCAAGATGGACATTAAGGAGGTTGATGGAAGCAAGCCAGTCTGTCTGAGACCGTATAAGACGACTGCAAGTGAACGCGAAGCAATCAGGGAGATTGTCAGAGAGTGGAAGGACAATGGAATAGTCACGGAAACTAGATCACCCTACGCTAGTCCCGTCCTACTTGTGAGGAAGAAAACTGGAGATCATCGTCTGGTGGTAGATTATAGGAGACTCAACATTCAAACAGTTAAGGACAAGTTCCCATTACCAAGGATAGACGACCTTCTGGAAGGCCTAAGGAATGCGAAATTCTTCACCACTCTGGATCTGGCGCATGGATATCTGCAGATACCACTGACCGATAAGGCAAAATTAAAGACAGCATTCATCACCCCAGATGATACAGGTCAATTCGAAAGGATGATTTTTGGACTCGCCAACGCACCAGCTGAATTCCAAAGACTGATGCACACTGTCCTAGGTCCGCTGCTGAACAAGAAGGCATTCTGCTATCTCGACGACGTGATTATCCCGGCAAAGGATTGGCGGGAGATGATCGAAAGGTTGAGGGAAGTCCTCGAAAGAATAAGATCAGCGAAGTTGACACTGAAACCCTCCAAATGTGAGTTCGGAAGGAGGGAAGTTGAGTTCTTAGGGTATGTCATCAGTACAGGCGGACTTAAGCCAGGCCCAAGAAAGATCAAGGCGATAGAAGAATTTCCAGAACCCAAGAATGTCCACGACATACGACGCTTTCTGGGACTGACGAACTTCTTCAGACGATTTGTAAAGGACTTCGCGAGGAAAGCAGAACCGCTAAGCAGACTTACGAAGAAAGGTTCACAATTTGAATGGAAGGAAGAACAGCGAAGGTCATTTGGAGGACTACGAAAGGATCTGGTCGAATATCCGGTACTAGTTCATTACAACCCTGAACTCAAGACAGAAGTACATTGCGACGCGAATGCTGAGGGATTAGCAGGAATGGTGCTACAGATGGACGAAGACTGCAAATGGCGCTTGGTCTACTGTGTGGGCAAGAAGACAACAGAGGCCGAGAAGATGTACCACTCAAGCAAATTGGAGCTGATGGCGATAGTGTGGACCTTGGATCGACTACGTCAGTTCCTCGTAGGAATCAAGTTTACAGTGGTTACAGATTGCCAAGCACTGGTCTACATGAACGCGAAGAAGACTACAAATCCTCAGATAGCGCGATGGTACAATCTGATTCAGGAATACGATTTCGAAATTCGACATAAACCAGGGGAGAAGATGGCTCACGTAGACGGAATGAGTAGAGCTCCAGTCGACGACCCTAGAGACACGATGGAGGAAATCGTGGAGAAAAACCTTGAAGTGTGCCTCACAATCACACTGGAAGAACAAATCTTGATGATTCAGCATTCCGACCCTGAATTGAGAGACCTGATCCAGATCTTTCGAAAGGACCCGTGTGATAGGACAGTAGGAGAACAAAATAGAATTAACGACTACAGCTACAAAGGAGGCAGACTTTTCCGCATGGTGAAAAATGGAGAAGAGGAACGAGCCCTGTATGTTATACCCAAAAGTATGAGGAAAAGCTTAGTTGTCAAATTCCATGATCTAATGGGACATTTTGCGACTGATAGGACTGTCAACAAAATTAAGGAATTGTACTGGTTTCCTTCAATGAAGAGGTACGTTCGACGCCATGTGGCTATGTGTCTCGAGTGTCTATTTAACAAAGTTCCCGGTGGAAAACAACAAGGCTTCCTACATTCCATTAAGTCAGGCAAGAGACCGTTTTCCATCGTACACATGGACCACGTAGGCCCCTTCGTGAGAAGTACAAAAGGTAACCAGGAACTTTTAGTGATTGTCGATAATCTGACAAGATTTGTCCGATTAAGCCCTGTAAGGAATACATCGACGCAGAACGTCCTGAAGGTAATGAAAAGTTTTGTGAATGATTTCAGACTACCCGACAAGATCATCAGCGACAGAGGGTCATGTTTTACCTCAAGGCAATTTGAAGAATTCTGTCGAGGAAATGGAATACATCATACTCTGAACTCTACGAAACATCCGCAAGGGAAAGGGATGGTCGAAAGAGTGAACCGAACAGTATTGTCCACTATAGCAACCAGTATCGAGGATCCGCGACGGAAGGATTGGGACCTGAAGATCAAGGAGGTAGAGCGAGACCTGAACAATGCGGTGAACAAGACGACGAATAAAACACCGTTCGAAACACTCCACGGCTATTCCCCTCGATTCCACGATGGGATACTTAGAAGATTAGCCGACGAAGACGTGGACCCATGGACCGAGCCGGATAGAATTCAAGAGAGTGTGAGATCCCAAATTGAGAATAAAAAAGAAATTATGAAGACATACTACGATAAGAAGAGGTGCCGTACAATCCAATTCGAAGTAGGAGAAATTGTAGTGATGAGGCATGTACCCAAAATGACGGGTGAACCAACCAAGGCACAACCCAAATATCGAGGACCTTTGATAATTACCGAGGTTCTGCCAAGCGACACGTATAGAGTGACTCAGTTAAGCGAAAGAACCAGTGGACGGTTCTACACGACAACGGCCCATATCAGTCAACTGAAGTCTTGGCACAGTGAAGAAGATGATTCAGCTACAGAAGAAAGTCCGGACGAGGAGCCAGAAGTAGAAGATACCCCCCGACGCAACCCACGACGTTCCTGCAACGCAAGGCTCAATCGAGGACGATTGAAATCCAGGAATGGCCGAATGTAGGCGCCATCCCGACCAGAGAGCCACAGATAAACAGATTATAAACGCACAGAATATAGAATCCGAGCTCCCCAGTAGAAGGAATACCCGGAAGACGACGGTACTCTCTGTTATATGTGTTGTTCACTATTATGATTTTGTTTTAATAAACGCTACTAAATTATTTCATTGGATCCTCTCTTTCTTTTTCCCAGTAAGAAACGCCTACGGAAGCCAACAGTAAGGTCTTTGTTTGGTCGGTAGGTGGTCTCCAGTGTTAATTCGGTGTTTAACATTGACGTCCTTGAATTGTTTTCTTTTATTAAATTCGAAAATATCTGTATAGTTTTTTAACAAATTTCTTAATTTTTCTTTTTGAGATTCATCAAGCGAATCATCTATAAAAAATTCCGAGATTTTTGAGTCTTCAGAATGTTCCGCCTCTGTTTCAACTTGGTTACAATCAGCTAGAGTACATAATTGACTATCTTCGATGACAGCACTATCGGCTACATGCATCCCCTGTGGGATTAGTTTCGGATATGGACTCCAATTCACCACCCAAAGTTTACCTCGGTTTTTGGTAAGTGAAATGACAGACGAGGGAGCCGTTAGTTCTCTTTCCAGCAATAGCTCTTTTCGACATTCTGCCACCACAATTGCGTCATTAGGAATGTCACGACTTGCTACTTCTATTAACTGAATAGAGGCGGGTTCGATTCTATATTCCAATTCCGAGTAGAGAGGTGAGCTGTTCTTAGGGGTATCCTCAAAAAGACATTTTTCTAAGAAAGGTGTGTCGTCAGCTGAATCAATTATCGCCCTAGATAACTTCAAAAAGTCCCAAAAATAACTTCGTGACTACAGTCTTCGATAACGACAAATTCAAAGCTTTCCTGTAGTCCATTCAAGTCCAGTTTCAGTGTGCAGCGTCCTTTTGGTCTTACAATTTTACCGTTGGCTACTCGTAATGTGTGGTCAGTTTCGGCAAACATTATTTTTCTTAGTTTGAGTCTGAACCTCTCAGAAATGACAGAATATGAGGCTCCTGAGTCGACGAGGGCATGCGTCATTTTTCCTTCTATTTTAATGTCTATGTAATTTTCTTTTAATTCTAATGTGGTCGATAAGGGAGGATTTAAAAATTTGGCGGCCTTACCTCCAAAATAGGACGCATCTTCTAGTTTTCCTGACGGGAACGGCGAGGCGACTGGCTGGGTCTTCTATCAGGAAACGAATATTGTCCTTTTCGGCCAGTGTAAGGAGAGGGGCTTCGGTAGCGGCGTCTATTTTCTCTTGGCAGGTCGTCGTTGGGCTCTTGGCTGCTCCGAGAATTATAGAATGTTCTAGGCTCTAGCCTATCTCTCTGTTTGTAATTCCAAGTTTGTTCTCCTTCATATTCTCTCCTCCTGTCACGGCAGTAGCGCACGACGTGGCCAGGGCGTCCGCAGTGGAAACAGATTGGCTTACCTTCCGTGGTTCGCCATTCGTTGGTATCGCGTCTTCCGTTTAATTGTTTCGGCTGCTGCGGTCTAGGTTGAAAATTTCTGGGTTTGATCTCGTACCTAGGGCTTGGTAATGGCCTTGGCGCTCTATTTTGAGGGAAACTTCTAGAAATTGGCACAATTGTTTTTTCAATTTCTTGCTGCACCATATGTTCAATTGCAGAAATTTCTGGTTCTTCTCGAGGAGAGGCTAATGCTCGCTGTACCTCCTCACGAACCATTTGCCTAATCATAGATGACAGATCTGCCCTGTCATCATGATCACTGAGAGACGCCACATTTGGTAGTCGCTCGTACCTGGTTGGGGTCACTCGCTTACAATGTAGCGCTTCAATGCGGCGACACTCGGTGACGAATTGTTCAGTGGTATGTGCTTCTCTTGGGAGAAGTGCCTGGTAGAGCTCCTCTGCTATCCCTTTCATCAAATGGGATATTTTGTCTTCCTCATTCATATGAGGGTCTACCTCTTTGCAAAGGCGCGGGACGTCTTGAATATAAAATTCGGTGCTTTCACCTTTTAATTGTGCGCGAGTTTTTAAGGTTTTCTCTGATCGTAACCTCAAGTTTTTCGTTTTTTTCCGAAAACTGATTTTAACTGGGACATGAACTCCGTCCATGTCAGGATGCTCTCCTCATTGTTCTCAAACCATTTGAGAGCAGTGCCGGTCAAATAAAAGTAAACGTTGGCGAGACAAAGTGTTTCATCCCATTGGTTATGCTTCGTCACACGTTCGTACTTTTTCAACCAGTTATGGGGATCTTCAGCACCCTCACCAGAGAACATTGAGGGTTTTCTAGGTAGATGTTGTATAAAAAATGAACCTACCTGATTTGTTGCTTCTTTCTTGATGGTCATGATTGTTTCTTCTTGCTCAACCGAATCAATTTTACGTTTTTTTTTCTGAATGGGTATCGATCCAGCTTCTTCACCAGTTCTAGCGTAGAAATCAAGCCTTGAAATATCCTAAGATGTAAAAGTATTTATTGATGACGTCACAGCGACGAGTCGACAATTATTAACAGGTCAGCCCAAAACTATCTACAGCTAGGGAATCTTAAGCAAGCAAGCAAATAAATATTTTAAAGATGATTTCACAAATACAGAGTAATATATATTTTTATAATCTGTTGAATATTTTCATTGAATAATATTAAATTAAATAATAAAATATTTCTTCGCCACAATATATTACCATTAGCATCACTAAAATTTCTGAAAGGAAAATATGTGATCACACCAACCAATAAAAATATATTTACCTACACTAAAGGAAGAATACCAATAGTGGGTGAGGTAGAACTTGAATGCCAATTCAAAAGTAAAAAGAGTAACTCGAAATTTTTTGTGGTTAAATGTCAGACTGTACCAATTTTGGGATTAAAAGATTGTTCTAGATTTGGATTAATCGAAAAATTAATTCCCTCCATCAATGCATAAATAATATCTCGTCTGAGGTTATTTTAAATAAATACAAAGATGTTTTTGAAGGAGTTGGACTTCTTAAAAATAAACAATCTATCCTTATCAAGGAGGATGCCATTCCCCAGGTATATACAGCAAAAATACTCCCCTTGGCCTTGAGAGAGCCAGTTAGAGAGGAACTTGAAAAAATGAGTAAATTAGGTGTCATAAAGAAAATAAATAAACCTACTGAATGGAGTCATCCTATGGTAGTAGTTAAAAAACCTAATGGAGATGTACGGATATGCATTGATCCAAGAAAACTCAATTATTGGATCAAAAGAGAGAGATACATGATGCCTTCCCCAGAGGAAGTTCTAGCTTTGATTCAAAAGGCAAACATATATACCGTCCTTGATGCAAAATATGCATTTTGGCAGATACCCTTAACTGATGGAGCA
Organism: Cordylochernes scorpioides; assembly: GCA_030710605.1. Classification (NCBI taxonomy): domain Eukaryota; kingdom Metazoa; phylum Arthropoda; class Arachnida; order Pseudoscorpiones; family Chernetidae; genus Cordylochernes; species Cordylochernes scorpioides. The sequence continues at coordinate 104,577,764 of CP092886.1, forward strand.
TCACTTTTAAACACAATGTCTACACCATATGGGAGATATTGTTACACAAGGATGCCGTATGGATTGAGTTCCGCTCCTGAAATTTTTCAAAGAATAATACATCAATTAAATTTGGGTGTGCCAAATGTTGTTACCTATATGGACGATGTACTCATATATAGTGACAGTGAGACTGAGCATCTAAAAATACTAGGACAGGTATTGGAGATTGCCAGAGAAAATGGACTGAAATTTGATAAGACCAAAACGCAGCTAATGCAACCATCTGTGAGATACCTGGGACACATAGTTTCAACGGAAGGAATACGACCCTTGGAGTCTAAGGTAAAAGCTATACCGGATATGCCTAGACCACAAGACAAGAAAGCCCTTCAAAGATTCCTTGGCATGGTCACGTATTTGGCTAAATTTTTGCCAAACCTTTCGGATAAGACAGCAAATATGAGACTGTTGCTGCGTAAAAATGAACCTTGGGTATGGAATGACCTAAGAGATAGGGATTACAGAGATCTCAAACTACAATTAACGAGTGCACCATGCTTAAGACACTTTGATCCCAAACTAGACATAGAAATTTCAACAGATGCGAGTTCAAACGGGTTAGGTGCAGTTTTACAGCAACAGGGTGTCCCTATAACTTATTCATCTACTGCCCTGTCTGCCGCACAAAAGAAATATTCTCAAATAGAGAAAGAACTCTTAGCAGTCTACTTTGGATGTAAAAGAAACCATTTGTACCTTTATGGTAGATAATTTACGGCTTTTACCGATCACAAACCACTACTTACTATAATGAAAAAACCAATGGTAGATTTGTCACCAAGACTACAACGCTTAGTATTGCAACTACAGCATTATGACTTTGATCTTAAATATATACCTGGAAAAAAATTATATACAGATGATGCGCTATCAAGGGACTACATAGCTAATGATTTATTCACAACCCCAGAGATAGAAATATTTCAAAATAACCAAGTTCTTATGTTTACTTATTCTAATAACCGCCACCAAGATCTTGTTGAAGCAACTAATAACGACCCTGTACTGCAAGAGGTTAAAAATTATATTGAAAATGGAGGGCCAATCCATAAGAAAACTATGAATCCCCTCGTCAAGCCATTTTGGGATATAAAAGAAGAACTATTCGAGTGGGAAGGTCTATTGTGCAGAGGCGTCAAATTAGTAATCCCCAGAAAGAGGAGAAATCACATATTGAGCCTACTTCACAAGGCTCATAGAGGAATTAACTCGACATTATCATTGGCAAGAAGTACATTCTATTGGCCAGGAATGTGTCAAGAAGTGGAAGAATTTGTAAAAAATGTCGAATATGTCAAAAATATTCCCGGAATAACACTAAAGAACCTCTTATATCTCATGAAACCGGCAATTATCCATTTCAAAAAATCGGAGTTGATTTATTTGAAATAGAGGGAAGGAAATACTTAGAAATTGTAGATTATTACACCAAGTACCCGGAAGTGTTTGAACTCAGGTCAACAAAAGCAGAAATGGTTATAGAGAAGCTCAAAGAAGTTTTCGCCAGATGTGGAGTCCCCGAGATCATGATGACTGACAATGGACCGCCCTTCCAATCCACAGAGATGATGGAGTTCGCCAAAGAATGGAATGTGACTCACACAACATCGAGCCCAAGATTCCCACAGTCCAATGGCATGATCGAACGAACTATCCAGACAAGAGTACCATCATCAAATGTCAACAAAGTAAACAGGATATATATCAGGCACTACTACTTCTAAGAAACACTGAGCATAACTCATTGCCATCTCCAGCTATTGTATGGGAGAAAGCAGAGACTCTTTTTGCCTATGAAGACAACACTGATGAACGAGAGCAGAATTTGCGAAGATTCCATCAGGAAACAGCATGAAGCTAACCAAAGCAGAATGAAGTTTTATTTTAATCGACACGCAAGGGATCTCCTTTCATTGGAGAACGGCCAGTCTGTGTTGGTTAGACAAGAGAAGCAATGGTCCCCAGCTAAAGTTATAGCCCCTGGAGTTCACCCCCGATCTTATCTTCTAGAGGACCCCAAAGGATCAGTTCTTAGAAGAAATCGACGAGATCTACGTCCAGCTGGTACCTTATCAGGACCTACGGAAAAAGAAAGTCCTCCAGAAAAGCAAGAACAACTTGACCCTCAACCATCTACATCTTCCCAGAGCGAGGAGACTTCAGCCACAACTAGAACCAGATGCGGTAGACTAGTTAAACCCCCAGAGAGGTTGAATCTTTAAGGAAAAAGGGAAGAAAAGGAGAAAAAGAAAAAAAAGACATGTAACATAAAAATATTATTATGTTATTTTTATTGACTTTTGACCATGTTCATTAATGTTGTGATATATAGAAATAAGAGACTAAGAGGCAATTAAGCCAGTGGCTAGAGCCTGGAGAACCAAGATTCAAGAAAGCAAGGATGATCAAATCGAAGCTTAAGTGTCTTCTTATTACTTTCTTTGATGTAAAGGGATTGGTATACTATGAATTCGTGCCCGAGGGTCAGACCATCAATCAACATTACTATATTGATGTATTGCGACGTTTAAAGGAGGTTGTGCGTCAGAAACGACCCGAAAAATGACATCAGAAAAATTGGCTCTTGCATCATGACAACGCACGGCCATATACGGCCGTCACTGTACAACTCTATTTGGCTAAACACGGAATTGCTTTACTACCCCAGCCACCCTATTCTCCTGAACTTGCTCCAAACGACTTTTTATTTTACCCTAAAATTAAAAAAAGTCTTAAAAGGACGTCGATTTGACTCAATACCTGAAATAAAGGAGAATACGAAGAATATTTTGAAAAGCCTGAAAGATGAGGATTTTCTGAGGTATTTTGAAAACTGGAAAAAAAGATGGAACTAGTGTATAGATAGTGACGGTGATTAATATTAGAAATTTTGAATAAAACTTTATTATACTTTTGTATTTCTTTAAATATTTAGCATTCATGGAAATTATTGATCACACTATGTATATTATTAAGCAGCAAGTGTGATTCACATTGTAGCAAATTAAAAAAGACATATAATTTTGAATCTGTTTCTATTTTTTTTTATTTGATTAATTATTCTCTTTATGACATTTATCCCTTTCTAGTCTAACAGCCTCTTGCTGTAGGAACGTCATTTGAACAAATCTACGTGGTATGGTTTCATTGACGCGCACTGATGTGTCTACAGGTTCGACTTCGTAGGTAACGTCGGAGAGTTTCCGCGTCACTTTGTACGGTCCGAAGTTCATTAATTTTTCATAAAGCCTAACCTTTCTTACCGGAATGAAAATCCACACAAGGACCTCAATGCTGTAATCCGTTGCCTCGTATTTGAATCATATCTGGCCTTGTCCTTTTCCTAGGCTTTCAAAATTTCTAATATTGCTAGCTGCCTAGTTACTTCGACTCGCGACAATATATTTATTACCTCCATAGGATCTAAAGGAGATCTATTCCGATTCTTTGGAATAGGAAGGTTACTGGTGATCAGTTTCAGCAACCCAGGCGGTTTGTGCTTGTCTGTGTTTTTCTTTGGTACTCTTTACAATGTGCTTCATGTTTTCATATATCACTGATAAATCCTGGCCAAAATTATTTGTTTTTCAGACTCTCATGGCTTTTAGAAAATCCTAGATGATCCGCTGTAGGAGCGTCGTGTAGGTTTCTCAGTAGCTCCAATCGTAGGTGCTTGGGGATAACGAGGAGGTGTGGATTTCCCAGGGGTCGAATTTCTTTTTGTACAAGGTTCCTTTCACCAGTTTATATCCTTTTGGTTCGTTTCCGGATATTTCTATTTCTTCCACAATTTTTCTAATTTTAGGATTTTTCTCTGTTCAGTATCGAAGCAGGTCAGAGCAATTATTGGAGGTACATCATCATCTCCTTCGCCTGCTTCTTCCGATTTGTTTTCGAGAGAGACAGTCCGCGTCTTGGTGTTTACGCCGCTTTTGTAAGCTACGGTAGCGTCGTATGCTTGGGGTTTTATGGCCCACCTCGCCAGTCTTCCCGTCGGGTCTTTCAAATTTGGATAACCAGCAAAGCGCGTGGTAAAGAACCAAGAGTATCGTCAATTCGAGGGAGTGAATGACGTTCTTTTTGGTTATCTTGTTCAATAGCCTGTAATCAACGCAGAAGCGCCAATTACCGTCTTTTTTCTTCACTAAGATAACAGGTGATGACCAAGGGCCTTCTGAGTAGCGTATTATCCCGGAATCTAGTATCTTGTCCACTTCCTGTTGGATTGCTTGACATTCCGTTGGGGAAAATAGGTAGGGCCGTTGTTTAGTTGGGTGATGGTCTCCCAGTTTCGATTTTATGCTTCGTTAGAGGCGTGGGCCTTACTTTATTATTATTAGTATCTAATTATTTCAAAATTAATATGAATTATGATTGTTGATCTTCTGATAAGTCGTCACTAATCAAATTCTGCAGAAATGTATCGTCAACCTCATCGGCATTCATGGGTACTAATATCCCACGCCAAAATTTCACCAAGACCAGAGCACTCCGAGATAGCAGTCAAATGATTTTCGTCAAAATTTTGTATTCTCCTTATAGAGACACATATTCCTTTAGAGCTAATTTGAGCTGTTGGGCTAGACTTGTGCTGGGAAGTGATAATTTTTTGTTTAAAAATGCACATTATGAAGGTTCATAAAGCACCTTGTTTCGTCCATTGAGTTCTGAGCTCATCATATTTATTTGTTTGAGAGATTATGCTGGGATGTTTCATGTTTTCAGAAGCCACGATTCTATCCTCGGTGGCTGGCCAATTCAAATCGTCTTTAACCTGATTTCGGCACGTCCACAATCGATCACGGCATTTGTTGCTTCCAAATAATTCCATCTGAGTATAATGCTTGGGTTACTATTGGGGAGGAAGATAAATTAAATCGGTAGTTTTAATTCATTAATGCTCAAACTGATTGTGCATCGGCCGATCGACGTGACCTTCTTGCCATCAGCAACTTTATGAGTAATTCCAATATCCTTGAACATTGTCTTCTTTAATTGTCGTTTTAATCCGTCAGAAATAACCGAAAATGAGGCCTCTGGATCGACTGAGGCAGAAAATGCAATGTTATCAATGAAAATTGGACATAATTTTGTTGCAATTTAGCGGCTGTTGAAGATGGAGAGTTTTTCATACCCGCGGTCTCACCCTTGAAGGAGGTCGCGAAGCTTAGTTTCTCAATTTGGCGGCGGGGAGATTGGCTTGTATGGCGGCCTGGAGGAAGGGCCTGGCGTCCTGAGGATCTTCCTCGGTTTGGATACGGTGATTTTCTGTGGTAGGTCTGGCTTCTTATTGGTTCTTGGGTGTTTGGTACATACCCTTCATATATTTGAATTTAATCATCGGCGATCTCTGCAGTAACGTCTAATGTGGCCTGGGCGACCGCAATGGAAACATATTGGGATGTTGGCTTGAGTCCTCCATTTATCGGGTCTTCGTTGTGGTGGGGTCTGGTTGTATACGGGTATATCGTTAGAGTTCCGGTGTTGCGGCATCTGTTTGAAAAATGTGCGGTGAACCTTTTCCCGCACGATGCGTCGAATTAATTTTTCCATTGGTTCAGACTCTGCTGAATCGATGGCGATAACATTTGGTAGCCTCTCAAAGACTGCGTTTATTTATAGGTTGTTTTTGTGAATTTTCTATTTTTCGGCACCATTTTATAAATTCATCTGTGATGGTAATGTGTGTCTAAAGTAATTATTGATCGATAAATGTTCTCTAATATTCCTTTTACCAAATGTGCTACCATTTCATTTTAGTTCATATTGGTATCTACTTCTTCACACAAATGAAGCACCTCTTGAATATAGGCATCACTCGACTCCCCTTTCCCCTGGTCGCGCGAGTTTTAAGCTTTTCTAAAAGCTTCTCCTTTTAGACGATGTGATGCCTGAATGGCTGGACATCTTCGTAAAAAAAATATCCCAGGAAGTTATTTGCTCTTCTACCTTTTAAAACCATACTTGCGTTGTTCCCGTAAGGAAAAAAAAAACAATTACCAGACACATTGATTTGTACCAGCAGTTGTAGCGAGCAACGCGATGAAAATTTTTATCCCTTTCTCCGGGTTCCGATTGGATTCTCCCGTGAAATGGAAGAGCTTCTGAAGAGTTGAAAGTGATAATTACTCTTTGGTGTCTGTGTTTCTTGTTTTATCATAGTAGAATTTTCTAGAGGCTCTAGTCCTTGGATTTTTCGGATTATTCTCATGTCTTGGGCGGCAAGGGGATGATCCAGCTTCTACACCAGATGTCATGGTAGTAATGACAAGGAGTCGTTTCAATTAAAATAAATAAATATTTAGGAAATTATTGATAAAATAAAATTATATAAATTATGCCGTTTAAGATTTATTTACAATCAAAACTATTAAGCACAAGCAAGCGTGATTCATATTGTAGAAAATTAAAAATGACAAATATAAGTTTGAATTCGTTTCTATTTTTCAATCGATTAATTATTCTCTATATAATCGCCATATTGTGTTTCGACCAATGCCTGGATCGATTAAATTGAAAATTACGGTATACCCGTATTCTTAGCACTTCAAAATTGCTTGCGTCACGATCGCTCTGCAAATCGTGTTTTATTGTTTCTTGCATACAATCAATTTTCGCGTTTATTTTCTTGAGGATATCTCTTCCAAGAATTAATATCCGTAATTGCGACAAATTTGTGTGATAATGCTTTGTCGTCGATTTTTCTATTCAAAGTTAGGCTTCCTACTATCTCTAATTTTTTTTTCCGTCTGGTCTGGCACAAGTTTTATCGGGTTTACCTATGTCAGGCCTGTGTCGTGGACTGTTCTGAGGTCGACCACTGAAAGGGCAGCGCCTGTATCAATCAAAGCTCACAAGTTCCTATCTTGTCCAGATGAAAATTTAATTTGTATTTAGGGTCCAACTTCTTGATTCAATTTATGGTCGGTTTGCTTTGATTGACAGATTCAGGCGCGACGCTTAGTTTAAATCTTCCAACATGGAATATCTATTCCGTGTAAGAATATTTGTCTGTGGTCTATTACACACGTCAGTGTAGAGCCGAGGTCCTGATTTCTCTGATATTTCATTCATTTGGAATTTCTCTTCGACCTTCTCTTGTATAGCTGTGGTATCCTCTTAAAAACTTGACTCTACAATAATGCGCCACATATTTACTGGAATATTACAATTTAAAAAAAATTGTCTTCCATCATTCGTCCTGTTTTTATTTTATTCCCGGCTCTTAATGTAGGGTTTTGTCACAAAGTTTGGTTTGTAGGAACGTCTAGTGATAGAGGGCTGGGTTGCGGGGTTAATTTGGTAATTTATGGGAGCGAGGACATGGGCCTAGACGGTCTGAATAGCTTTCCATTGCTCATGATGGTCGGGTCTAGCATAGCGTGGCCTATTATATTGAACATTGGAATTTCAATGCGTTCTCGGTAATTTATTTCAAAGGAGCCCATATTTTTGCACGCGTTAAGAAGTTCATTTGTAGTTTTGGGGGATTTAGATAATGGCTCAAAAGAATATTCCTTCTTCAACCTCCCCAATAGCTCATTTGATTCTTTTCTCCTCTTTAAATAGAGGGTCAATCTTATTGCACAAAGCAAGGATATCTCCGTAAAAATGATTGTGGGTTCATTCCATTTTTGCATCATATTTAGCCTCACATCCATATTTCTTCTCTAATTCATCTGAGTGAAATATTTTATAAAGCGGCTCTTGAAATTTTCCCAGCTGGTAAAGCTAGTCTTGTGAAGGTTCACCTAGGTGTTAGTGCTTCCAGTCATATTTTAAAAAAATGGCTGCATAACATGAAATTATATAGTTTGCCCAATGGGGAAGGAAAACAATCTCTTAAAGACGTTGGATC